>CM053146.1:6452500-7652500 GCA_028571685.1 Heterohyrax brucei | reverse complement strand
TATGCATCTGAGATGTCTATATTCTCTTCCTTCATGGTTTCTGGGAAATTTTCTTTCAGCAGCTCAGCAACAATACTCTCTGTGTTCTCAGATGTCTCACCCTGTTCAGGGACTCCAATTAATCGAAGGTTGTTCCTCTTAATAGAGTTTCACATGCTTCTTAATGTTTCTTCATTTTTCTTGTTTCCTTTTTCCGATTTCTGCTCATAGACGCTGGCGTCAGTAGCTCTGTCTTCCAAGTCAGAAATTCTTTTTTCTATTTGTTCCATTCTGTTTTCTTGGCTTTGCATGGAAGTTTCTATGTCTTTGATTTTGTCCTTGATCTGTTGGATTTCAGAGTACTGGTGTTTCACCAGATCAAACAGCTTGCTTAATTTTTCATTTTTTTCTGCTGCATTTTGTATAATGTCTAGAAGGGCTGTGTATATAACCATTTTGTATTCACTTCCTGATGCTTTCATAAAAGTTTCTTCATCTGGAAAACTCCTTGGTTGCTTTGTTTGGGAGCCTTCCAAGCCATGGGTGATTTCTTGTATGCCACAATTGTCTGTTGCTTTTTGGGTCCCATGTGAGTATGTAGAGGCTGGAAGAGGTACTGTGAGGAAGGATTGTCTTAAAATGTAAAGCAAAAGGTATCTGACCACTTCACAAGTCAGTTACGTTTTCAGGTGTAGAAGTCCCTCTTCTCACCTGGCAAAGTAAGCGCCACTATATCCAACCCCAGATAATACAAACTAGTTCAGAATACAGCAATGCTAGTGCCCTGTTGGCTTCTGCTGACAGGGCCTAGCCTTAGGTGACACTGCGTTGCGTACTGCTTTTGTGTTAGTAAAGCGCTGTCTTGTGGGCAGGCTCTGGCTCCCAAGCTAAGAATTAGGTCCAGCTGCGGCCACCGTATCAAGATGGTGTCCTCCACACATGCAGCAGGTAGACGGGCTAAAGGTACCAAGAGGTAGTGATTCCTCTGCTTCTGTTGCAGGGCCCCCAACGTAGGTGGCCTTCTGTAAATTCCTGCCTTTCTGTCAGAGAAGCGCTGTCCTGTTTGCAGGAGCTGGCTGTCAGGCTGAGAATTAGGTCCCGCTAAAATCTCGTTATCAACATGGCGTCCCGTATACTGACTGCGATTCCGTACAAACCTCGCTGAGACAGATATAAAATGAAAGGCTCAAAGTGGCTAGATTAACAGAGTCCTAAGCCCGGCTCTCAAAATATGGGAATTTCGCCTGCCTATCCCCCCAGCAGAGCGTCTGAGTCTAGCCGCTAGGCAAGACCCAGCTCTGCCCGACGGCCAAGACAGAGTTAAAAAAAAAGTCAAAATGGTGCATTTACCTTCCGTGTGTGAGAGCCAGGGCTAGCCAGGAGTGGGAGTCAGCGACAGAGAGGAGGTTTTTCGCTCAGTGGTATGAAGTCCCAATTAACAGCCCTGTGTTGTGTCCTGGGGCTGATTAGGTGATCAGAAGGCTCCGTTTCATTATCAATTCAGGTCTTGCTTTCCATAGGGAGACGTGTGCTTAGTCCGCCATCTTGACTCTGCCAGTTATTAGATCTTGTAGTGTCAGGAACTAAGTGGAGGCACTTAATTACCAAAGACAAGGTGAGTATGGTTACAACATAGTTAAAATAGTGATCAGATTAGTCCCCCTGCACGGATTTATTGTGTTGGCTACTTACTCGCACTGCTCTTAGAGTAAAATTGGAAAATAAATAATTATTTATTTGATTTGTACAAGTGAAATAATTCTATGCCAAATAAATGGCAGTCAGATTTCAATTACCAAAACTGAGTCATGGTCACTCGGTCAATTCTTAGACTTACATCAGTTTACACGCTCACAACCACTTGAATGAAGGGGAGTCTGGGTACACTTAAGGAAGGACTCTACTGCATTACTAACAATTTATACTGCTAATCTTTCTCTCAGATTTCTCCAGAAGATCTACAGCTTTTCATAAGTGATTGTTCTTTGGGAAGTGGAGATAATTAGAATTTTAAAGGATTACTGGACACTGGCTCTGAACTAACACTAATTCTAAAAGGCTCCCAAATGTCACTGTGACCCAGCAGTCAGAGTTGAGATGTATGGAGCTAAAGCCTGCCTCACAGTGGGTCCCTGAACCATCCTGTGGTGATTTCCCTTGTTTCAGAATGCTTAACTGAAATAGACGTACTCACCAACTGTCAGAACTCTTGCATTTGATCTTTGACAGTTAGAAAAATGGCTATTAGGGGGTAAGGCTGTGGGAATGGTAGCACTGTTGTCTTTACTTCTGGGCTTTGCAGATGACCTGGCTAGAATCATCTCTGGGCACTATTTCAAATGCAATCTTTCTTTGTTGGCTGGTCTGGGAGGTGCTATGGCCAAGTGTGCTTACAGTACTGAATGTGTCTGGTCGTACACTCATATAAGGCTATAATCCTTACTTCTTGTATTGACAAGGTCAATAAAATTCATCAAAACCCAAAATGTTAGTATGAAAGTGGGGAGCCCAAAGCCTGTGGCTCCTTTGGTGTTGAAAGGTTAAAAGGCTGATGGAACAAGGGACCGACAATTGTCAAGTTGTAAACTTGAGCTTGTTCACCAGATCTGGTAGAGCTAGAGAGAGAAGATTCCCACGAAGCTTAAAACAGATGCAATTTTAAAATGAAAACAGTGGTGAAATAAAATAAAAATTGTAGCCAAGAAAGCTGTATGGAGAAGTTTCACTCTGTCATATGGGGTTGTCATGAGTTGGAAGGTATTTCATGGCAATGCCTTTGGTTTGATTTTGGTTACTCATGGTTTTGTAGTTGAGTTTCTTGAACTTGAGAGCCACAAAGAAAGCAAGCACCAATTTCGTTGTTACATGTATTCAGGGAATCTGGTCACTTCTCTACATCAGACAGCCTGGAGGGAGATGAAGGGGAGTCCAGGGATCCTGCAGCCTGTCTAAATGAGGATGAGCCTTAGAAAAGGTAGCTGACAGTTTGGTCTTGTGTGGGAAGCCAGGACAACTTTCACTCCCTCTGGATGTTTGGTCTCCTCTGACTAGCTTCCATCTGCCTATGCTGCTTTCAGAAATGACATAATACAGAGTATTCTTAGATTTTGTTTGGACTTCTGTTGAAGAGGTTATTACTTGGCAATTCAATCACTCGACAAAAATCTAAGTATTTACTGAGAATAATGTAGTGAGCAAAACAGATCCTATTTCTTAAGAGTCCAATGGTGAGATGGACATTAAAATAACAATAAAAATTAGGTAGTGACAAAGACAATATATATGTCCTTCCCACTAGACTGTGTGCTTTCCAGAGGCAAGAACCCCCACTGCTTATTCACCTCTTTATCCAAGACCCTCGGATATAGTAGCAGTTACTAGAAAGTGAAAACCAAGAGGCCCTTCATTGTGTGGTTGACTATTTCATCTAGTTTGGGCCAAAGGGGGTTAGGAAGAAAAAAGAAGTAGAGAAGCTCTTGATTTCACAGGGAACAGCCTCTTCAAGAGCTTAGAAAATAGCGATGTGGCAGGTATATATACAACTTCTTCTCACAAGAGGTGTGGGTGCCTGCTGAGGGAACAGGTGGCATACCTAATTTGCTTGTTTTGACAAGCTGCTGAATAGAGTTCTGCCTTAGGCTTCTCGTGAGGGATTCTGACAGCTTGGCAGCTGTGAGTGGTTCTGGGTACTCTCTGCAGCTCTGTCTCTGCCACACTATTAACAGCTATAGACTACAAATAAGAGCTTGCAAACTGGATTGTGGTGAATGGATGTTCCCATTAGGAGTCCCTGAATGGTACATAAGGTTAACACACTTTGGTGCTAACCAGGAACTTTGAGTCCATCTCGAGGTACCTTGGAGGAAAGCCTTGGCAATCTGCTTCTGAAGAATCATCTATTGAAAACACTATGGAGCACAGTTCTACTCTGACACACAAGGATCACTCTTAGTCGAAACTGACTTGATGGCAATCAGTTTAACTGATAGATGTTCCATTACTATTGTTGGGTAACGAACACCCAAACTACAAGGACGTCTTGGAAAGACTGGGATCATCAAGAAGCTTCTTCTCTGGGTTGGGATGATTGAAGCCTGGTTTGCCTGGGATTACTGATTAATTCGTATTATCTGGAGCACTTAACTGTGCTTCTCCATGTAGCTTGAGTTCCTGACAGCATAGCTGCCTCAGAGTGGTTGGACTTTTACATGGAAGCTCAGGTCTTCAAGGGATTGTTCCCAGGAAACAACAAGGAAGCCAGGTGGTATCACTTACATTACAGTTTATTGGGCAATATAGTTATACACCTACCCAAGTCCAAGAGAAAGGACATAGACCTCACTTTCAAGTGGGAGAAGCTTCAAAGAATTCTTAACCATGTTTTAAAATCACCTACTATCCCATTTTGCTTTTCATCTCATGGAAACTTTTATAAGGAAACAATTCAGTTGCAGTATAACTCACATGACACAATTTACTAATTTTATGTGCACAGTTCAATAAATTTTTAGTAAATTTACCACACTGTACAACTATCATCATGATTTAGTTTTAGAACCTATTCATTTCTCCCAACAAGATCCCTTGTACCTGTTTACAGTTAATGTCATCCTCAGCCCCAGGCAACTGTGAATCTACTTTCTGTCTCTGTAGATTTGCTTTCCCTGCCTATGCAGGCTTTTAAGGTAAAAAGGGTACATTACCTTTCTTTGCTGTCACTCCTTTTCTCAGTAATGACAAATATGATGCCATCTTTGCTCCCTTGTTCTATATGTTATAATCTACATCTGAATAGATTTTCAATAGACAATTCTTCAGAAGTACTTCACCATGGCCTTCCTTCAAGGTACCTCTGCCAGCCAAGTGCCGTCCACTCGGATCTGACTCATGGTGACCCTAGGGGCCAGGTACCTCTAGGTGGACTCAAACCAAATTACAACACGTCCATGAGAGCCAAAGTGTGACCTTGAGTGTATCCCATTTGAGTTTAGAGATTATCTTGAGAATAGATTTGATATGTTGAATGCTAGTGACTGAAGACCAGCAGAACTGTGGAACGACATCAAAGGCACTATCCATGAAGAAAGCAACAGGTCATTAAAAAGACAGGAATGGGAAGACCAAATTGGATGTCAGAAGAGACTCTGAGACTTGCGCTCGAATGTTGAGCAGCTAAAGCAAAAGGAAGGAATGATGATGTAAAAGAATGAAACCAAAGATTTCAAAGGGCAGCTCGAGAAGACAAAAGAAAGTATTAGAATGACATGTGCAAAGAGCTGGAGATAGAAAACTAAAAGAGAAGGACACAGTCTTCATTTCTCAAGCTGAGAGAACTGAAGAAAAAATTCAAGTCTCAAGTTGCAACAGTGAAGGATTCTACAGGGAAAATATAAATGGCTCAGGAAGCATCAACAGAAGATGAAAGGAACACACAGGGTCCTTATACCAGAAAGAACTAGCCAGTGTTCAGCCACTTGAAGAGGTAGCATATGAGCAGGAACTGGTAGTGCTAAAGAAACAAGCTGAAGCTGCATTGAAGGCATAGGTGAAAAACAAGGCTCCAGGAACTGATGGAATATCAATAGAGATGTTTCAGTAAATAGATGCAGTGCTGGAAGCACTCTCTCATCCATGCCAAGAAATTTGGAAGACAGCTACCTGGCCAACTGACTGGAAGAGATCCATGTTTATGCCCATTCCAGAGAAAGGTGATTCAATGGAGTGTGGAAATTACTGAACAATATCACTGATATCACACCCAGGTAAAATTTTGCTGAAGATCATTCAAAAGTGAGTGCAACAGTATATTGACAAGAAACTTCCAGAAATCCAAGCTGGATGCAGAAGAGAATGTGAAACCAGGGATATCACTGCTGATGTCAGATGGACTTTGGCTGAAAGCAGAAGGATGTCTACCTGTGTTTCATTGACTATGGAAAGGCATTTGAGTATGTGGATCATAACAAATTATGGCTAATGTTGCATAAAATGGGAATTCTAGAACACTTAATTGTGCTCTTAAGGTATCTGTTCATGAATCAAGAGGCAGCCCTGCAAACAGAACGGGGAGACACTGCGTGGTTTAAAGTCATGAAAAGTGTGCATCAGAGTTGTATCCTTTCACCATAACTTTTCAATCTGTATGTTGAACAAAGTATCCTATAAACTGGATTATATGAAGAAGAACGAGGCATTAAGATTGGAGGATGACTCATTAACAACCTGTGTTATGCAGATAACACCATCTTACTTGCTGGAAGTGAAGAAGATTTGAAACACTTACTGATGAAGGTCAAGGACCACAGCCTTCAGTGTGGATTGCACCTCAACATCTAGAGAACCAAAGTCCTCACAACTAGACCAGTAAGCAACATCATGATAAATGGAGAAAGGATTGAGATTGTCAAGGATTTCAGTTTACTTGGGTCTACAGTCAACATCCATGGAAGCAGCAGTCAAGAAATCCAAAGATGAGTTGCACTGGGAAAATATGCTGCAAATGGCCTCTAAAGTACTGAAAAGTAAAGCTGTCACCTTGAAGACTTAAATGCACCTGACCCAAGCCATGGTATTTTCAATCACCTCATATGCATGTAAAAGCTGGACAATGGACAAGGAAGACAGAAGAAGAACTGATGCCTTTGAATTGTGATATTGTAAAATATTGAATGTACAATGTACTGAGAAAAGAACAAACAAATCTATTGTGGAAGAAATACAACCAGAATGCTCTTTGGAAGCAAAGATGGTGAGACTGTGTCTTACATAGTTCAAACACGTCAGGAGGGATCAGTCCTTGGAGAAGGACATTATGTTGGTAGAGAGAAGGGTCAGTGAAAAAGAGAAAGACCTCAATGAAATGGATTGACACAGTGGCTACAACAATGGACTTAGGCATATAAACGATTGTGGACATGGTGTAAGAATGGGCAGCATTTCGTTCTGTTGTGCATAGGGTCATTATGAGTTGGAAGTGACTTGATGGCATCTAACAACAACAGCAACAATAACAACATGATGTTAATGAGGCAAGATTAGAGGCAACTATGTTGATTAGGAAGGACTCAATCTACAAGATTAGGTTGTATTTTAAGTCAATCTATTTTGAGATATAAAAGTGAGAAGCAAGCAGAGAGCTTGAGGGACCTTATATTACTAAGAAAGAAGCACTGCAAGCAGAGGAAACCATTTGGACCTGTGGTCCCAGAACTGAGAATCTTCTTGATCAGGGAAAGATTGATGACAAGAACCTTCCTCCAGAGCTGACAGAAAGAGAAAGCCTTCCTGAATTTGATCTTCTAGCCTCCTAGATTGTAAGAATAAATTTCTCTTTGTTAAAGCCATCCACTTGTAGTATTTCTGCTATAGATGATTGAGATACTGATCATTCAGCCAAACTGTTGACCTCAGCCCATGAATCAGTGTATGGTCACATATCTGGCCACTTCTCCTTCTAAGAAAAGTGAACAACCAGGTGCACTTCTCAAATTTCTGCCCATTAAGAAGATTTCCCTTCACCACAGTCTTTCAGGGAGGTCCCAAAAAGGGACTGTAGCATTGCTGCTGTCCGCTTTCAAGTGGTGCCTGCATATCATGCAGAACTACCATGTATGCAGTTTCTCTTTGTCAGTCAACTAATTGCAAGAAACTTCACATGAAGCCATAGGTGCAGACTGGGAGAGGGCAGATAATATGACAGGAATGAAGACCACAGACTTTCAGATCACTTCCTCATGCAACTTACTTTTGCCTTCAGGTCCTGCTTGGGCTCAATTTAGCATATTTAATTTCTGTTTAAGGAAGATCTTTCATAAGACTCTTTGACACAGTGGCTGCAACAGTGAGCTTAAACATAGCAATGACTGCAAGGTTGGTGCAGGAATGTGCAGTGTTTTGTTCTGTTGTATATATGGGTCACTTTGTATTGGACCTAAATTGAGAGCAGCTAATAACAATTATTCTACTTACTGATGGAGTGCTGTTTTGTATGTCTGACTTTATGGCTCTGTGAGTCAGCCAACATCAAGCTCATGAAGGGTAGCTCAGGCTGCAGGGTGATTTCATGGCACATTGTTAATTGTTTATTCTCTAATAAGTAGCTAGCTAGCCTTCCGGTAACTAGCTGAAAGTTGTTTTTCAAAAGGAGAGAGTACTTAGCAAATACAAAGCCACCAACATTGAAAAAAATGAGAACACATAAAGAAAAAAGAGTCAGCACAGACAATTAAATGGAACAAAGAATTGTCTACAACACACACAAAAAGACATCAAAATAGCAGCACTAAACTCATACCTATCAATAATCACACTGAATGTTAATGTACTAAATGTACCAATAAGCAAAAGGAGATTGGCAGACTGGATAAAAAAGCATGACCCATCTATATGCTGCCTATAGGAGATACCCACTTAGACTCTGAGACATGAATAAACTACCCCTCAAAGGATGGAAAAAAACACATTTGGTTAACAACATTCAAAAAGAGCACATGTGGCAATATTAGTCTCTGATAAAATAGACTTTAAAGTAAAATCAACAAATTATTACCATTTACTATAGCCCCCAGGAATAAGTCTAACTAGAGGCACAAAAGATCTATACGAAGAAAATTATAAGACTCTACTGCAAGAAATCAAGAGACCTACATAAGTGCAGAAATCTACTTTGCTAATGGATAGGAAGACATAACATTATGAAAATGTCTATTCTACCCAAAGTGATACATAGATACAATGCAATCCCTATCCCAATACAAATTCCAGTGGCATTTTTTTTTTTTTTCAGTGAGATGGAGAAACAAACCACTAACCTCACATGGAAAAGGAAGAAGCCTTGGATAGATAAAGCATTACTGAAGAAGAAGAACAAAGTGGGAGACCTCAGTCTGTCTGACTTTACAACCTCTGCCATGAAAGTCTAAATAGTCCAGTACTGGTACAAAAACAGACATATAGGTCAATGGAAACAAATTCAGAATCCAAATATAACATCATCCACCTATAAAGAGCTAATATTTGACAAAGGTCCAAAGTCCACAAACTGGGGAAAACACTGTCTTTAAAAATGGTGTTGGTGTAACTGGATATCCATCTGCAAAAAAAATGAAACAAGACACATATCTCACAGCATGCACAAAAGCTTGACTCAAAATGGATCTCAGACTTAAGTCTAAAATCTAAAATGATAAAGATAATAGAAGAAAAATGAGAAAAGTGCTGGAAGCCCTAATACACAACATAAACAGACTACAAAATATCATTAACAATGCACAAACACCGGAAGAGAAAATAGATAACCAGCAACTCCTAAAATAAAACGTTTATGCTCATGTAAAGACTTCACCAAAAGAGTAAAAAGACAAGCTACAGACTGGGGAAAAAGAACTTCGACTACAACAAATCTTATTAGCATCTAGTCTCCCTAATCTACAAGGTACTGCAAAATCTCAGCAAGAAAAAGACAAATAACCCTATTAAAAAATGTGCTAAAGCTATGAATAGGTACTTCACCAAAGACATCCAGTCTGCTAACAGATACATGAGGAAATGATGATGGTCATTAACCACTAGAGAAATTCAAATCAAGACTACAATGAGATACCATTTCACCCCAAAGAAGCTGGCATTAATCCCCCCCCAAACCCCACAAAATTAATAAATGCTGGAGAGGCTGTGGAGAGATGGTAACTCTTCTACACTGCAAGTGGGAATGTAAAATGGTACAACCACTTTAGAAATCTATTTGGCACTTTCTTAGAAAGCTAGAAATAGAAGTGCAATATGATCCAGCAATATCACTTCTTGAAATATAAATATCCTTGAGAAATAAGGTCTATCGCATGAACAGATACATGCACAACAATGTTTATTGCAGCACTGTCCACAATAGCAAAAATGATGGAATCAACCTAGGTGCCTATCAACAGATGTGTGGGTAAACAAACTATGGTACATCAATACAATGGAATACTATGCAATGATAAAAGACAATGATGATTTTAGGAAAATAACATGGAGTCACCTGAAATAAATTATGTTGAGTGAAATTAGTCAGATGAAAAAGAACAAATATTGTATGAGACGATTATTAAAAAGACTTAAGAAAAGGTTTAAGCACAGAAGAAAATAATCTTTGACAATTACAAGGGCGAGGAGGGAGAGAAATATGTATTCACAGATTAGATAGTAGTATGAATTGGGTTAGGTGAAGGGAGTGACAGCATGCAGTAGAAGGGAGGTTAGCACAACTAGATTACACCAAAAGCTAAAAGATTTTCTGAATACAACCCAACATTTTGAAGGACAGAGTAGCAGGGACAGGGGCTTGGACCATTGTTTTAGGAGACATCTAGGCTAATTGATGTAACTAAGTTTTTTTAAAGAAAATGTTTTGTGTATTTTGGTGAGTGGTATCTGAGGTCTTAAAAGCTAACAATGTGCCATCTAAGTGGCATCAGTTGGTCCCTATCCATCTGGAGTGGAGTAGAATGAAGACCATCAAAGACATGAGGTAATATGAGCCCAGCAGACAGAAGGTGCTATATGTTCCAGAGACTACATCAGTGTGAGATCAGAAGATCTAGATGGTACCTGGCCACCACCGATGACTGCCCTGACAAGGGAACACAACATAAAGTCCTTGATGTAGCAATCCTATTGGGATACCATGACTGGTAGACCGTTATGATTATTGCCTTGAGTCTATTGTGTGTTGCAGTAACTGTGCCTACTTTGTCTTCGTTGACTGACTGCCCTTACTTCTCTACAATGACAAATTCTAGTCAGCCCCGCTGTAGGTAAAAAACAACAACAACAAAAGACCCAAACTTGCTGCCGTTGAGTTGCTTTCAACTTACAGCAGCCCTATAGACAGTGTACAACTGCCCCACTGAGTTTCCAAGTAGTGCCTGATGGATTTGAACTGTAGATCTTTTGGTTAGCAGCCATAGCACTTAACAGTTAGGCCACCAAGGTGTCTTAATTCAGTTAGGGCAGTTACTACTGTCAAATCTGATTTACATAAAATAACAATCTTCAAGAATACTGGAGTCCCCTTTACAATATATATCTTTTTCTCTCTCACCATTGTGGTAAAAGATGTATCCTTTGGGTGCTGCATGTGTGGGCATGTGGATCAAATCCGATAAATCCATTGTAACATGTCTGTTACTTAGGGTACTTTTGGATACCTTCTTCTACAGTATATCAAGGCAGGTCTGGTACTTCACCTTCATTTACCATAGACCAGCACATAATATATGCTTCACTGAACCAACCAAATAACCAATTAGATCTTTTTCTAACCCCTCAAGCTGAGACACTGAAGAACCTGTGCTAGTGGGTTCACATCAATAAACTCAAACTGACACAGCTTTCTGTTCCTTGTATCATCATCCCACACCCTTTGTAGTTCCAGACATTTTCCTCAGGTTTTAATTTGTACATATTAGAAACTCAAACAGTTCTTTTGGACTGTAGCATACCTCCTTCTGGGTCACATTTTGTAGTTCTCCTTTTGGGATTTACTGGTGTAGTAACAGATCTAGAAGCAAAAATAGATGGTGTCCTGAGAACATTCAGCAATGACTTCTAAGACATCTATCTCAGGCAATGCCACAGGCAATTATTCAGATGCCTCCCAAGATGATGACTTAGATGTCACCTCAGGTAACATCTTAGACAAAAGCTTTTCACATACAGGTGAATGAATGAATCTCATCAGATGTGGGTGGAGAAGCTAACAGTTTTAATGGGGAGGGTGGTTTAGGAGACAAAGATGGGTGTAATCTCTTCAGATGGGAGTGGAAGGGCTGGTTCTCTTGGCTGGAGAGCCTAAACAGAATTTAAATGTTCTATGTCACCAGTTGCATGATTATCTACACGTATCTTCCCGTCTCAATTTCAGGACATTATGTATATTGACAAGGAACTGCCAGAAATGCAAGCCAGATTCAGAAGAGGACGTGGAACCAGGGATATCATTGCCGATGTCAGATGGATCTTGGCTGAAAGCAGAGATCACCAGAAAGATGTTTACCTGTGTTCACTTGACTATGCAAATGCATTAGCCTATGTGGATCATAACAAATTATGGCTAACATTGCATAAAATGGGAATTCCAGAACACTTAATTGTTCTCTTAAGTAATCTGTACTTGAATCAAGAGGCAGTCTTATGAACAGAACAAGGGGAGACTGCATGGTTTAAAGTCAAGAAAAGTGTGTGTCAGGGTTGTATCCTTTCACCATACCTTTTCAATCTGTAAACCAAGCAAATAATCTGAGAAGCAGGATTATATGAAGAAGAACGAGGCATCAGGATTAGAGGAAGACTCATTAACAACGTGTGTTATGCGGATGACATCACCTTATTTGCTGGAAGTGAATAGGATTTGAAACACTTACTGATGAAGGTCAAGGACTATAGCCTTCAGTGTGGATTGCACCTCAACATCTAGAGAACCAAAGTCCTCACAACTGGACCAGTAAACAACATCATGATAAATGGAGAAAAGATTGAGATTGTCAAGGATTTAATTTAACTTGTGTCTGCAATCAACACTCGTGGAAGCAGCAGTCAAGAAATCCAAAGATGCATTGCATTGGGAAAATCTGCTGCAAAGACCTTTAAAATATTGAAAAGTAAAGACGTCACCTTAAAGACTAGAACGTACTGACTCAAATCATGGTATTTTCAATCACCTCATATGCATGTAAAAGCTGGACAATGAACAAGGAAGACAGAAGAAGAATTGGTGCCTTTGAATTGTGGTGTTGGAGAATACTGAATGTACCATGATATGCCAAAAGAACAAATAGATCTGTTCTGGAAGAAGTACAGTCAGAGTGCTCCTTGGAAGCAAAGATGACAAGACTGACTCGTATATTCCTTGGACAAGTTGTCAGGAAGGATCAGTCCTTGGAGAAGGACATCATACTGGTAGAGTGGAGGGTCAGCAAAAAAGAGGAAGACCCGTGATGAGATGGACTGGCACAGTGGCCATGATGATGGGCTTAAGCATAAAAACAATTGTGGGCATGGCACAAGACGAGACAATGTTTCATTCTGTTGTACATAGAGTTACTATGAGTCAGAACCAACTCAATAGCATGAAACAATAACAGTTTATTACCAATCAATGTTCCCATTTTAACTTCAGACACTATTCAAAACTGAGAATTCAATTGGCATTGTAATTCAGGCATTTTTACAATAAGACTCTGCATTTGGTATTGGTACTATTGTCTCTGCTACTACAAAAAAAAGTTTATTTTTCCTAGTGAGTAAGTGGCAACTTTGAGGTTGTTTACATGACATTCATGAAGCCCTGATCTCATCTCTTTCTTTCATCACTTTGTGTAGTGAAAGTATGGTCAATGAACCAGCTTCCGTATGTATCTCATTCTGACAGAATTTTAGGAAAGAATCAAACACGTGATAACTCATAGACTTACCTCTCACCATTGCATGAACTATTGGTGGTGATACTTTGTATACATCTATTGCTACCTCACTGCCGTTACCAGTCCCCTCTTTACCAGTGGAAGCAGAGTCATCAATATCTTGAAGACTAGCCAGACCTGACAACTATTTAGAAAACTTTTCCTTACAGTTTTGTTTCTCTAGAACCACTGTTGGTACCAAATGTCTTACAGTGGTTTCTCTAGAGAAGCAAAACCAGTGGAAACATATTTATTTCTAAGAAATGGTTCACATGGTTGCAAAGGCTGGAAAGTTACAAGTCCAGGGGTCAGGCCTCAGAGACTCTCAGACTGGAGGCTTCCCTTGACCCACATAGCTGTAAGGGGCAATGAACCTAGGGCCAGCAGGTCTGTTAGTAGGATGCTTATTCATGGATTGCTGAGGATGATGTATCCAAAATTGTGCCCATGTGGTAAGATGGCAGGATATTGGGTCATGAGCTGTCGAAGCCAAGCCAAGTGCCGTCGAGTCGCTGTGGAGGTCAACAAATACCAATAAGGCTGGCCAGTGGCTTAAATCCTAAGAACTAAGGGCCAGGTAACAACTAGTAGGATGCCAAATCCAGAGTGGGCAAATGCCAGTGAGATTTGATGGAATGTCCATATATATATCCAATGCAGGCAATGCCCTGAGGCAACTCCCCCTGCAAATGATTAGCTGATCAAATAAGATCACATAATGGAGCTGACTACATTATAGCACTGAATGGAAGATAATCATATAATTACATAACTGCTGAAGTGCGTCATTATATAGCTGCCAAACTATGTAATTACATAACTGCCAAACCACTCAGAATCATGGTTCAAATGAATTGATACATGCCCTTAATCATTACAGAGGGTCTTGGCACTTGCTGTTCTCTCTGCTGCAGTTCCTCCTTCCCTAAACACGCTCAAATGCCGCCTTGTCTGAGAGAATTCCCTGGCCCTCACTCTTTTGTCTCTCCTTACTTATGCTGGTTTATTTTCTTCATGTTACTGCTAGCATCTGACAGTCATGTTTGCTTGTGTATAGTTGTCTGTTACCCCCAATAGGATGGATGTTTCACAAGGGCAGTGATTTTGTCTGTTTTGCTCGTGCTGTGTCCTCGTCCCCATAACAGTGCCTGATGATTAGGTAAGTACTTGATAAATATTTGTCACATGAATGAACAAATGGACAGCGAAACTTTTGGGGTTCATTCCAGCTGGCGATGAAAGTGTCTTGAGACCAGAGTGCAGATGAATTGGACCTTACCTAACGATTTATCTCTCTTTTTCTTTTTTAAAAATGGCCTTATTGAAATATAATTCATGTACCATATAATTCACTCCATTAAAGTGTACTATTCAATGGTTTTTATTACAGTCAGCTCTCCTTATTCACAGGTGCTGCATGAAGGGATTTAATTAACAGTGGATTGAAATATTTAGGAACAAAGTTTCCAAAAAGCAAAACTTGAATTCGTTGCATGCCAAATATTATGCTGAATGTGTGAGAATGAAGTGATATGTAGGCACACTCTCCTTTAGCATCCTGTCGTGTTACAGATCCTCATTCTCTCTCCCATGCTTGTTGTTTGAGCACTGTTTGTCTTGTGTCATGTTCATTCAATATTTGTGTTCATGCACCTTTTGTTTCTATGAAAAATGGCTCTGAATAAGCAATTACGTAGTCAGAAAAATTCCTCAAACACTGAGGATGAAGTTGTTGATGAGACTGAGAGAAAGGAGTGTCAGGCTAGGACAGGAGAGCTGGCTGGCTTTGTAAAGTGCAACAGCCACAAGAACTTCAAAATCACGGGTGTGTCCACATTGGCTGATGCCCAGGCAGCGCCGGCATTCCCAGAAGAGCTCCAGAAACTCGCAGAAGAGAAAGGTTACGTTTCAGAGCAAGTCTTCAGTTGTGATAAAACAACTATTTACATAGCATTTACATCGTATTAGGTATTATGAGGTCTGACAAGTCCAGAAACTTAATTGTTCTAAGTGCCACATGCCTCATTGTCAGATACCACTACAGTCATCTTCAAAGCACTCCCATTGGTAAGCTGTGCACTGATACCAGCACGTAGCTCACCCTACAAAGCAGTCTTGGAACTCTTTCTGGAATGGTCATTGTGACACAGTGGCAAGGTGGCAAGTTTGCGAATTTGTGTAGTGGTCTGTGAAGGAGTTTTTAGCTGTTAAACAAATAACTGTATTGGAACACCCTCCCTACTCACCTGACCAGGCCCCTGATGACTTTTATTATCCAAAGATAAAGGAGATATTGAAAGGAAAACATTTGGATGACATTCAGGACATCAAGTGTAATACGACGACAGCTCTGATGGCCATTCCAGCAAAAGAGTTCCCAAACTGTTTTGAATGGTGGACTAAGCATTGGTTTCAGTGCATAGCTTCCCAAGAGGAGTACTTTAAAGGTGACCTGGTGACATTCAACAACGAGGTGTGTAGTACTTTTTCTAAGATGAGTTAGCGAACTAAATTGCCAGTCTTTATATGTCAGAGTAGTGGTGTACTGTATAGGGGTTTCAATGGCTGAGTTTTTTGGAAGTAGATATCCAGACTTTTCTTACAAGGTGCTCCTGGGTGGACTTGAACCTCCAGTCTTTCAGTTAGTAGTACAGCGCAATAACTGTACCAACCAAGGACTTTCTTCTTGCCCTAGGCAACCTCTCATCTACTTTCTGTGTCTATTAATTTGCTTATTCTGGGGATTTCATATAAATGGTATTATACAATGTGCAGCCCTTTGTGTCTGGCTTCTTTCACTTAGCATAATGTCTTTAAGGTTTATTCCTGTTGTAGCAAGTATCAGTACTTCATTCCTTTTTATAGCTAAAGAAGTTTCCATTGTATGAATATCACATGTTTTCTTAGTCTTTCATCATTTGATAGAAATTGGGGTTGTATCCACTTTCTGGACAATATAGTAATGCTGCTGTAACTATTTGTGTGCAGCTTTGTATGTAAACACCTGCTTTCATTTCTCTCGGGTATATACCTAGGGCTGGAAATGCTGGATCCTTTGATAACTGTCTGTTTAATGTTTTGCTGAGCTGCCAGACTGGTTTCCAAAGTGACTTCACCATTCTGGTGATCTCTTTTGACTTGAGTGTCCTTTAAATTCTACCCTTTACTAGATACATGATTTTATAAAGTTAATATAATTTAAAGCTGTTTCAATTTTTTTTTTTGATATGGAACTTTTCTAATGTAATTCAATTCCAGAGATTGAAGGGCCCACCACTCAAGCTGGGGCTCAGTACTGTGGAGTTAATCCAGCAGCCAAACACATCCAACCTGTATCAGCTGAGAAGACAGAACGGTGCCCTCACCAGGGAGGCTTTTCAATTTCTGCAGCAGTTATTTATTGATTGAGAAAGCTCCAGAGGAAAAAGAGGGCATCTGCCAGTGGTGAGCCTCTTTCCAGAGTGAGGAAGAGATTTAGTTTCCCTGTAGTTTTCTTTACTGTTGACTAACTCTGAAAGTGGGCCCAGGGGAAGGTGAACGAGGGCCTAGCTCAAAGGAAGGGTAGGAGCAGCTTTTTTTGCTCCTGACTTCCTCTTGGCAGGAATCTCAAGCGCAAATGCTTTCTAGTATGAAATGCCCATAGCACTGCAAAGTCAGACTTCTTGCAGCCTTGGTCTGTTGGAAGAAACATAACCATGAAATCCAAAATACTTTCTCTGCTGGAATGACCATAGAAGAGCGATGGGAAGACCCTGAAGCTTCCAATTTATTGGCCCAAATATCTAATGCAATGAAAACTACACATGTGAGATATACTTACATGTTTATTATAAACATTCAAACAACACAAATGTAACATGAATAACAGAAGTATCCTGTTGGGGACCATGGGAAAGCCCCAGGCCCTAGCAAACAGGAAGCTTGGAAAGTCCCTAAATGCGAACGTGCGCGAAAACTTTCCGCCTGGTGTCACTGCCTTAGTCTTATGCATACCCAATCCCAAGCCGACAGCTATCTTACTTCAAATGTCACCCGATCCCTACGTCACTTAATCCCTCCCTCCATTCCCGTTGCTATATATACCGCGCTGTAACAATAAGACCTTGAGGCTTGATCAGAATTTTGTCTTGCCTCCATTTCTTCGCGTCTCTTGCCCTACTTTCATTTTCGCAGGCTCCTCCTCGTTCCTCCGTTGATTTGCCCCGCGGGCCGGGGCAAAATGGCGCCCAGCGTGGGGCCCGAGGTATGGAGCTGCTAAAAAAAGACCCACCGCAGAGAGGGAAGTCCTGGCCAGGTGTCCTGAGCTGCCACACTGGGTGTGAGCCGGCTCGACCGGAGTTTCCACGGGAAAAGCTGCTCATGAGTCAAACTCGTCCTGATCACCACGGGAGTAGCCGCCCTGCGAGCCTGATCTGTCAAAGGTGAGTGGGTAAAAATCATGGGGCAAGAATTGAGTTCCCATGAACTCTTTCTTACGGGAATCAAGGATTCCTTCAAGATGCGGAGAATTAAGGCTAAGAAAAAGGATTTAGCTCAGTTTTTTATATTCTTATCAGATGTTTGTCCATGGTTTCCACAAGAGGGCACTATTAACCCTCAAATCTAGAAAAGGGTTGGAGAGTGTTTAAATGACTATTATAGAACCTTCGGGCCTGAAAAGGTTCTGGTCACTTGCTTCTCTTACTGGAAATTGATAAATGATGTCCTTCAAAGTTCCCATAATGCTCCTGATGTTCAACATCTCGCCCAGATGGGTGAAAAGGTCATTAAAGATCAGTCCCGTCCCCCTTCTGCCTGCCCCTCAGTTTCTCTCAGTATTCCGGAGGAGCCTCAGGCCTCCGGAACAGACACACTCCCGCAAAAGAACCATACCGGTCCCCCCAAAGGTCTTTACCCGTCCCTAAAGTCCTTCACCGACAAACCCGATCCTGACCCACTGCCCCCTGAAGACCAGGCCACTCTTGAAGAGCGAGCCGCCCATTATCATGATGATGCCTACCCTTGTACCCTTACGGCCCCTGCCTTTCATGCCCCCCCAAAACCTCCCCCTTACCTTTCAGGTCCTCCTAACCCGACCTCTCCACCTCTTGGCCCAGGACCCAGCCACTCTCCCCAGCCTACCGAAAACTCCCTCGATCATGATATTTCAATGTTAGAGAAACTTGTAGCCCGCAGACATAGACAATTAGACCTCCAAAAGGAGCTCCAAGCCCTTGAGCAAGAGCTTAACTCACTCAGCCTTGCCCAAAATCCTAAAACTCAATTCCGGAGCAATGTGTCAAAAGGTACCCCAGGCCATCCTAAGACTCTCCTCACCTTTCCGGTAACTCGTAGCCAGCACAGGCAGGTAGAGATTGAAATAGAAAGTGAAGAAGAGCAAGAAAGCTCTAGAATAGAAGAGGAAGAAACTGAGAGTCCTAATGCAGATGACACCCAACCTGACAGCCTTAGCCCCCAAAAATATCACCGCCTAAATGTAAAACATGTTAAGGACTTAAAACTGGCTGTCAATAACTACGGCCCAACAGCCCCTTACAGTCTAGCACTGCTTGAGAGCCTTAGTGACCGATGGCTTACACCTAATGACTGGCATTTCTTGGCCCGGGCCTGCTTATCAGGGGGTGACTTTGTTCTCTGGCGTACTGAGTTTGCTGAGCAGTGCCGAGAGATGGCACAACGTAATGGAGAAAGCAAGACCTCCCGCACCTGGACAAGAGATAAACTCTTGGAGTGGACTCCATATGACACCAATGAAAAGCAGGCAAATTTTCCCCCTGGTTTATTATCACAAATACAAAATGCTGGCCTCAGAGCCTGGAGACGTCTCCCCCCAAAGGGTGCAGCAACCACTTCGCTGGCTAAGATTCGCCAGGGGCCTGACGAGCCATATAGTGAATTCGTCAGGCGTTTGACAGATGCTGCCGAGAGACTGGTGGGAGAGGGTGAGACTAACAGTGCCTTTATCAAGCACCTTGCCTTTGAAAATGCCAACCCCTCTTGTCAGGAAGCCTTAAGACCTCATCACAGGGGAGATCTTTCAGACTATGTCCGACTCTGCTCAGGCATAGGGGCCTCCCATGCCATTGGAGTAGCCATAGGAGCAGCACTCAGAGGCCTTGACCCTCACCCACAACAAAAAACCTGCTTTAATTGCAAACAGCCTGGCCATTTTGCACGCAAATGTCCCCTGGGGAAACAACATCGAGGGCCTCCCGCCTAAGTGTGCCCCCGGTGCAAAAGAGGCAAGCATTGGGCTGCAGATTGCTATTCCAAAACTGACATCAACGGTCAACCTCTTCCCCCGAAGCAGGAAAACTCCCAGCGGGGCCAGCCCCTGGCCCCATCCCCAAGACAGAACCTAGGGGCAGTCAGGTTCGTCCCCCCAAAACAGACACAGAGACAGGTTTCAGCTCCCTCTGCTGCGCCACCCCTGGAAGCGCAGGATTGGACCTCTGTTCCGCCACCAGTACAATACTAACCCCTGAACAGGGCATTCAAGTCATTCCAACAGAGGTCCGAGGGCCATTACCCCCAGAAACGTTTGGACTGATAATAGGGCGAGGCAGCTCCTCCTTGGCCGGTCTTCAAATCCTCCCAGGAGTTATTGACAATGATTATACAGGACAAATATCTCTTCTGGCTTCTGCCCCATCGGGGCCAGTATCCATATATGCAGGTCAAAGAATAGCTCAAATCTTACTGCTCCCCTTATTACCTACACCCCATAGGCATTTAGTACCCCGGCGGCCTGACGTTGCCTTCGGGTCCTCAGACGCATATTGGATACAACCAGTCACCCCCAACAGGCCAAGGCTTACTCTCCAGCTTTTGAAGGAATAATGGACACAGGAGCTGATGCCACAGTAATTTCAGCTAAATATTGGCCTTCCAACTGGCCCTGTGAGACCTCAATAACCCATCTTGAAGGCATTGGCCAGTCTTTCAACCCTAAGCAAAGCTCAAAAATTCTTACTTGGAAAGACTCTAAGGGTAACTCAGGACAAATTCAACCTTACATTGTTCCGGGTTTACCTGTTAATCTATGGGGTCGTGATGTCTTATCCCAACTGGGAATCATCATGTGTAGCCCAAATGAGATAATTACCCAACAGATGCTTAACCTAGGCCTCCTACCGGGACAAGGACTGGGAAAAAATAATCAAGGTATAAAGCAGCCTCTTCCTGTAACGCCTAAAAATAATCATTCAGGCTTGGGAAGTGAAAATTTTCCTTAGCGGTCATTGACTCCCCTGCACCCCACGCTGATAAGATTAAGTGGAAATCTGAGTCTCCAGTGTGGGTAGATCAATGGCCCTTGACTGAGCAAAAACTCGCAGCTGCCACAGAGTTAGTGCAGGAACAGCTGGCTGCTGGACATTTAGAACCAACCACCTCTCCCTGGAATACTCCTATATTTGTAATCAAAAAGAAAAATGGGTCATGGCGACTCCTTCAGGACCTCAGAGAAATTAATAAAACTATGTTTACAATGGGGGCTCTCCAACCTGGACTCCCCTCCCCTGTTGCCATTCCAGCTAACTATTTTAAAATCATTATTGATCTCAAAGACTGCTTCTTTACCATCCCTCTTCACCCACTTGATAGAGAACGCTTCGCATTTAGCCTCCCTGTTATTAATTTTAAAGGGCCAATGCAACGCTATCAGTGGAAGGTTCTCCCTCAAGGCATGGCCAACAGCCCTACGCTATGTCAAAAATTTGTTGCCCAAGTGGTGGATCCTCTCCGCCGCCGATGGCCTTCTATTTACATCATTCACTATATGGATGATATCCTGCTGGCTGGTGCCACCCGTCTTGAGGTGCTTAACTGCAGCCAAGATTTGACCCACAGCCTGGCCCTTTTGGGGCTTCAAATCGCCCCTAATAAGGTTCAGCTCACAGATCCCTATTACTACCTTGGCTTTGAACTAAATGGTAACCAAATTCGCACCCAAAAACTTAGCTTCCAAACCTCTCAGTTACAAACCTTAAATGACTTCCAAAAGTTCCTGGGAGACATAAACTGGCTCAGATCATATCTCCAACTCACGACAGGAGAATTAAAACCATTATTTGATGTTCTTCGAGGGGACTCCGACCCTCTCTCCCCCCGACATCTCACCCCAGAGGCGTCAAAGGCCCTTCATGCTGTCGAGCTGGCAGTGCAACAACAACAAGTTACCTTTCTTGCTTATGACAAACCCTTTGCTCTAATTGTCTGCCATACATCCCATACGCCAACAGGAGTGTTGTGGCAAGAAGGACCCCTCCTATGGATACACCTGTTGGCCAGTCCACCCAAGGTCCTTGTCACGTACCCTGCTCTGGTAGCAAAAATTATAAAGACGGGCAGAGAGAAGGGGCGCCTACATTTCGGACGGGATCCTAATCGCCTTATAGTCCCATATACCAAGGAACAAGTAGACTGGCTCTCTCAAAATGATGGTGACTGGGCAATTACCCTAATCACATTCCAGGGTACTATAGATAACCATTATCCTTCACACAAACTCCTCCAGTTTGCCCAAAGGCACTCCTTCATCTTCCCCAGAATAACATCTGCTCAACCTTTAAAAGGGGCCTCCCTAGTTTTTTCAGATGGGTCTTCTTCTGGTATCGCCGCGTGGGTTATAGATTCACTAGAAGGTAGTGTCCAGTCTCCCTTTAAATCTGCCCAGCTTGTAGAGCTTTTTGCTATCCTACAGGTCTTCACCATACTACATGATGTCCCCTTCAATCTCTATACCGACAGTGCTTACATAGCCCTCTCAGTCCCAGTGTTGGAAACTCTTCCTTATATCAAACCATCTTCCAATGCTGTGCCTCTCTTTCAACAACTCCAGGCACTCATCCTAAAAAGAAAACACCCCTTTTTTATTGGGCACTTGCGAGCCCATACTGACCTCCCAGGACCCCTCTCCGAAGGTAATAACCTTGCGGATAAACGAACACACTTAGTCCTCTCAGCTGCCCTAGAATCCATCACCAGGGCCCAACAAGCTCATGCTCTTCACCATCTCAATGCCCGTACACTCCGCCTTATGTTTAAGGTCACTAGAGAACAGGCGAGACAAATTGTTAAAGACTGTCCAGCATGCGTGACTCTCCTGCCTCTCCCCGACCTGAGAGTTAACCCAAGGGGCCTGCTCCCCAATGAAATCTGGCAAATGGATGTTACCCATATTCCTGAGTTTGGTAACCTCAGATATGCCCATGTGACCACTGACACCTGTAGTGGGTTCCTCCATGCCACCCTCCACAGTGGTGAGGCCTCTAAAAATGTTATAGCACATGTTCTCCAATGTATTGCCATCATGGGGAAGCCCCAACAAATCAAAACAGACAATGGGCCAGGCTATACATCACAAACCTTTAAAAACTTCTGTAGTCAATTCCAGATTAAACATGTAACTGGCATTCCCTATAATCCTCAGGGACAGGGCATAATAGAACGAGCTCACCAGACCCTTAAGAACACCATGTCCAAACTTAAAACGAACACTGTTTACCCCACTAAAGGTTCCCCTCATAACCTCCTAAATCATGCATTGTTCATCCTTAATTTCCTACAATTGGATCTTAATGAAAAATCTGCAGCAGATCGCCTTTGGCACCAAGAAACTAAAAATCAATATGCCAAGGTTATGTGGAAAGATCCTATAACCCACAAATGGCACGGTCCTGATCCGGTTCTTATCTGGGGAAGAGGCCACACCTGTGTGTATGATACTCCAGAAGGGGCCCCTCGGTGGCTACCCGAGTGTCTCGTTAAGCCCATTAATGATAAACACCCATCCAGGGAAGATACCCCTGAGAAAGACTCTTCTTATTCTTAGATCATGAAGCTCGTCATCCTGTTAATGATCCTCACTCTGCCGGCACATGGAGGATTCGGAGGCCCTGTAAACAGACAACAACTCCTCTACGCCTTGTTCGGTAACCCCTGCGACTGCGGAGGAGGCACACAAAAAAATCAACCCAATAGTTATACTAAAACAGTTGACTGCTCAGATAAGACCGCTTACTTAACCTATGTGTCCCAACACGGAGGAGGGTACAAACAAGAATGGACATGTATGACCAAACCTCAAATCATACCCTCCGTAAATGGCCAGCCAGGGCTTTGTCCCAGCGATTGTCAAATGCTCACCCAAATGCACTCCACTTGTTACCAGACTTCCCAATCCTGTAGCAAAGACGGCCAGGTGTATCTAACTGCCGTCCAAGAAAAGGAATATCGGGGCTCCACAGGGGGCAACTGGGACACGTCACCAGGAAGTGGCACTAAGTATGGCCAAGCCTCTTGTTCAGGATCAATTGGTAAACAGGTGTGTTGGCCTCAAAACGCACCTATTCACATATCAGACGGTGGTGGACCATCAGACAGAGCTAGAGAAGTTATAGTGCAAGCAAAAATCAATCAACTTATTGTCCAACAATATCCTTCTCTCAATTACCACCCTTTGGCTCTCCCAAAGCCCTGGACTGTTGACTTAGATACTCAGACCAATAACATTATCGAGGCCACCCATAAAGCCCTAAATTCCTCCAACCCCTCCCTGGCTAACGATTGCTGGCTATGCATGACTATCGGGTCTCCTATGCCAGCAGCTATTCCCCCAAGCAATTTCTCTACACTTCCATCCTGTAACTGCAGCCTCAGTCCACCTTTTCGAACACAGCCTGTTGGCTTTAATTCTTCCCATTGCTACCAAGGGTCATTCCAGAATAATAGCTTCGATCTGGATGTAGAATTTGTAACCTTCTCTGATTGTACCAATACCACCAACCATACAGAGCCCCTCTTTCCAGCCCCTGGACAGGTTTTTCTATGTGGAAATAACTTAGCCTATACAGCTTTGCCCCAAAACTGGACAAGACTTTGTGTTCAAGCTAACCTCCTCCCAGATATTTCTATCATATCAGGGGATACCCCTGTCCCTGTCCCCAGTTTTGATTTCATAGCCGGACGATCAAAACGAGCCCTCCAATTCATACCCCTTCTTGTGGGCCTGGGAGTTGCCGGGGCTACAGCCACGGGCTCTGCCGGCCTGGGTATCACCATAGACAAGTACAATAAGTTATCCCATCAATTAATAGACGATGTTCAAACCCTCTCCGGTACTATCAATGATCTACAAGATCAAATTGACTCCTTGGCTGAAGTAGTCTTACAAAATTGAAAGGGCTTAGACCTCCTTACTGCAGAAAAAGGCGGTATCTGTTTAGTTTTACAGGAACACTGCTGCTTCTATGCCAATAAATCCGGGATTGTCCAAAACAAGATAAAAGATTTACAGGAAAATCTGCAAAACAGACGAAGAAAACTACAAGAAGATCCATTTTGGACAGGACTGAACGGGTTCCTTCCCTATCTCCTCCCCATTCTCAGCCCGCTTCTCGGGTTAATGTTAATTCTGTCTTTTGGCCCTTGGGCTTTCAAAAGGCTTACAAGCTTTATCAAACAACAAATAGATTCTGCATTGGCTAAACCTATCCAAATCCATTACCACCGCCTGGCAGTTGACGATGCCTACACAGAGGATGATGGGTACCCTAGCTTCTTTCCTCGGGGAACAGCATAAAAGTGGAGGCATGCTTATCTCCTCACTGCATGAGAGAGATATGGGCATTGGAAAAGTGCGAAGCAAAGCATTGCAAGAGAAGACCTAAAATACCTCCACCTTCTCTGGGGCACACCTGGCTTGCATAGAGGTTGGTATCTAAAGATCTAAACGGCTCTACCTCTCCTCCCCAAAAGATACCAAGAGCCAAAATATCACTAGGAGAAGCCTTGGTCAATACCCCCTTTTCCAATAAAAGCCCACCTCCCATCAAATAAAACGAAAAGGGAGGAGATGTTGGGGACCATGGGAAAGCCCCAGGCCCTAGCAAACAGGAAGCTCGGAAAGTCCCTAAAAGTGCGCGCGCGAAAACTTCCCGCCTGATGTCACTGCCTTAGTCTTATGCATACCCAATCCCAAGCTGACAGCTATCTCACTCCAAACGTCACCCGATCCCTACGTCACTTAATCCCTCCCTCCATTCCCGTTGCTATATATACCGCGCTGTAACAATAAAACCTTGAGGCTTGATCAGAATTTTGTCTTGCCTCCGTTTCTTCATGTCTCTTGCCCTACTTTCATTTTCGCAGGCTCCTCCTCGTCCCTCCGTTGATTTGCCCCGCGGGCCGGGGCGGTATCCCTTCATTTTCCTGTCTCTGCCTGTCTACCTTTGCCAGTCCTCAACGAACTGCCCTCCTCAGAGGCAATCACTATTAGCAGATGAGTGGATATCCTGCCACACCTTCTTAAACTTTTACACCTGAAGAGAATTTTTTACCCCCAGCATGTGGAAGGGTGAACACACAGTTTATTTTCTTAAGAAGCACCTTATTGCTGGTGGTTAATCTCTAACTTATTTCAAATCTAGAGGATGATGCAAAATATTTTTTTATATTTCTTCTGGGAGGAAACCCTGGTGGCATAGTGGTTAAAAGCTACAGCTGCTAACCAAAAGACAGGGAGATCGAATCCACCAGGTGTTCCTTGGAAACCCTATGGGGGCAGTTCTCCTCTGTCCTATAGGATTGCTATGAATCGGAATCCACCCAATGGCATTGGGTTTAGCTTGTGTTTTAGCTAGTACCACTCTAACAGAAAGACCACAGAGTGGATGGCTTTAATCAGTAGGTTACAAGTCCAATTCAGGATGTCTGCTCCAGCAGAAGTCCTTCCCCCTAGTTGGCTCTGGAGGAAAGTCTGGTATTGCAACAGCCTTTGTCCAGGGAGCATCTTGGAGCAGGAACCTCAGGTTTGAAAGACGCACTCTTTTCCCGGTGCTACTGTCTTGATGGTGCGAGGTTCCCAGTTCTCAGCTTGCTTCTCTTTCCTTTTATCTCTTGTGGGATGAAAGGACGAAGGGTGGGGCAAGCCATACTCCAGGGAAACTCCCTTTACAGTGGAGCAAGAAGTTAATCCTATGAAGGGATTTACAGTCCCACCCTAATACTTCAACACACAGCATAGGAAAATCACAAAATGAAGGACAATCATAGAATACAGGGAATCATGGCCCAGCCACATGGCTACACATATTTTGGGAGGGACACAATTCAATCCATGACAGCTGGGTTTTGGCTGTCCATTGGCATGTCTTTTAGGGCAACCAAATAGGAAGTGTGCCCGTGAGTCCCTTAACCTTCTCTCTCCTTCTCAGCCAGAGTCCTGCTTGTCTGAGCTAAGCCACGCTCAGCACCATGGCTACCTCCATTCTTGAAAACTTGAGGCACAGAAAATCACCCACATGTCAAACAAGCCTCTCCAGATCCACTGATCACCCTTCACAGTGTCATAGATTGAACTGTATCATCACCAAAATGTATATAGTGGCTGGGCCATGATTCTCTGTATTTTATGATCGTCCTCTATTCTGTGATTTTACTATGCTATAAATCCTAATCTCTGCCTGTGCTTAATAGTTAGAAATATTATGGTAAAAGAGGATTAGTGTGGGACTACAACTCCCTTGTTAAGGGAGTTTCCCTGGAATGTGGCTTGCACCACCCTTTATCCTTTCATCATACAAGAGATGAAAGGAAAGGGAAGGAAGCAGAGAGTTCGGAACCTCATGCCATCAAGAAAGCAGCACCAGGAGTAGAGTGTGTCCTTCAGACCTGAGTTTCCTGTGGCAAGATGCTCCCTGAACAAAGTTTGATGCAACATAAGGACCTTCCTCCAGAGTCAACAAAGAGGGAAAGCCTTCCCCTGGAGCGGACACCCTGAATTCAGACTTGTAGCCTACTGGACTGTGTAAGAATAAATGTTTCTTTGTGAAAGTCATTCACTTGAAATATTTCTGTTATAGCAGTACCGGATGACTAAAATACATGACATACCTTTGATGTGTTGCCCAACTGAAAGATTGTTTTCCCATTAGGACTGAGAACGGGATTGATCAAAAGGATACAAGGAACAAAGAATCCTATAGCATCTCAAACATGGATATACAGCAGATACAGATGCTCATTTGTATAGTTTTTGTTCTTTTTTTACAAAATTACAATTTTACTTTAAATGTTTTTTTGCAACTAGCTTTTTTTGGGACAATAATACATCTTGGCAAACTCCCATTTAGTATTCATTTCTTTTTTGTTTTTTTAATTGTAAAATACATGTAATAAGACATTTGACACTTGTCATTCTTTTGGTCATTTCAGTTTGCAACATTAAATATATTCACTACGCAACTGTCACTACCATCCATTTTCAAATGTTTTTCAATGCACTAAATGGAAGCTCAGAGCCTCTTCAGTTGTTTATAACTTCCATTTCCACCTCCTCCTAGTTCTTTGCAACTACTAATCTCTTGTCTTGATGTATTTTCCTATTCCACATATTTCATATACATGGTAACATCATACCGTATTTGTCCTTTTGATAATGTTTCAAGATTTATCTGTATCTGTTTCATGTATCAGAACTTCATTGCTCTTTATGACTGAATAATACTCCATTGCATGGGTATTCACATTTTATTTTATCCATCCATCTGTTAATAGACAGCTGGGTTGTTTTCCAACTTTTGGCTTTTGTGAAGAGTGCTGTAATGAACACTGGTATACAAGTACTTGAGTTCCTACTTTCAGGTCTTTTGCATATGTACCTGTGAGTGGAATTGCTGGATCATACAGTAATTTTATGTTTAACTTTCTGAGGAACAGCCACACTTGTTTTCCACAGTGGCTGTACCATTTTAAATTCCTGCCAGCAGTGTCCAAGGATTCCATTTCCTCACATCTTCTCTAATACTTGTTTTTATCCTGATAATACCCGCCTTGGTAGGTGTGATGTGATATGACTTTGATCTGCATCTAATACTTATTCTGTTAAATGACTGCATGACATTCCATGATATGAAAAACAAATGAAACAAAACCAAAAAAACCCCAAACTGAAAAACAAACCCATTGTCATCAATTCTGACTCATAGTAACGCTATGGTTTTTGATAATTTAACCAGTATGTTGCATAAACATGGCCAGAAAGATGTAATCAGAATGTAGTTTCATTTTATTTCCCACTGTCTCTTAAAATATTTCCAGTGGAGAGTATCTTTCTATGTCTTAGATAAAATCTCCGGGGATCCCATGCTAGTCTAATTATATGTATGTCACTTTGAGTAGCAAAACAGTCTTGATTTAGACTGAATCTTGTCTGAGCACCCTGTATCCCTCAGACACAGTTGTAGCTGGGCCACTAACCTTAAGAGAAGAAAGTGTGGGGAGACTGGCCACCCTCTTCTTCCTTTCCTGTTTACTTTATCTACAGCTAAACACGGAAGGGGAGAACGGCAAAGGTGGCATACAGTCCTGCACTGACTGGTACTGTCCAAGATGTGTCTGAACTCTCTTTCTTTTCTTCCTCCAAATTGCAGTATCTGCCAAAGGCAGAATATTGGATCACTCTGGTTGCTATTCCTTCTTGGACTCCAGTTTTATGAATTGCTGTCCCCACAGACTGGTGGAAGCCACTGTCCTTTCACATGATCTTCCAGGCTGGCTTTGTCTCTCACATGATTCATATCTGGTCCACATGAAATGACATATTCTGGGAGAGCGAGCCATTCCCAGTGTAGTCACCTCCCCCAAGCCTCAACACCAAAGTTGCTTGTCTACTTCTCTTGCCCTCTAGAGTTCTTGGGCAAGATCTAGAGACTTTGCTTTTCAGACTCCAGGGATGCAGATGAAGCTCTGTAAGTGTTCACTCTGAAGCCACCCCTCTCTAGACTTGTGGTGAAAAGGTGGTACCTTGGGGTTAGGTGAGTCTCATGGACTTTAACGGTGCTTTCCAAAGATTGTCTTCCCTGAATCCTTCTTTCAGCTCCTTTGTACACTCTTGATAGGAGGTAGGGCATCTGCAAACAGTGCAAGGATCTGCATGGCCACCTGTGCCACCTTAGTGCATGGGCCAAGAGCTTCAGATGCCTTGGTGGGTTAAGTGGGCAGCGCCAGGCAGCTTAGCCTGATGCTTCTGAGTCCTCAGTTGCGGGGTAGCCAGAACACACTTTAGTAAGTCAGGGAAAGGAATGTTGTAAAACTTCCCAAAAGAGTCCCAGAAGCTTAAAAATGTTTGTAACTTTCTGATGCTATCAGAAATAGACCATAAAGTATTTTAAAGGTGAGAAACTGAAAAGATAAATTCTATTCTTTGGAACATTTGCTATTATTAATTCACTTACATCCTGATATATCAGATAAATGCTATTAGCTTATTTATTTATTTTATGCCTGTTTTAGTCATCTGGCATTGCCCTAATAGAAATACCACAGGCAGACGGCTTTAATAAAGAAAAATTTATTTTTAAGATGTGCAGTAGGCTAATTCAGGCTGTTAATTCCAGGGGAAGGCTTTCTCTGCTGGCTCTGGAGGAAGGTCCTTGTTGTCAATTTCCCCCTGGCCTGGTAGCTTCTAGGTGCAGGGACCCTGGGACTCTTCCAAAGGATGTACTCAGCTCCCAGCACTTCTTCCTGGTGGTATGAGGTCCCCAGCTCTCTGCTTCCTTCTCTTTCCTTTTATCTCTTGCAGGACGAAAGGTGGTGTAAGCTGCTCTCCAGGCAAACTTCCTTTACACTGGAGCAGAGAGGTGACCTTAGGAAGGATGTTACAGTCCCACCCTAATCCTCTTTAACATAATCCAAACTGTCAACCACAGGCAGAGATTAGGATTTACATTACAGGAAAATCCTCAAATGGAAGACAATCACAAAATACTGGGAATCATGACCCAGCCAAATTGTTACACATGTTTTTGGGGGGACACAATTCAATTAATCACAATGCCCAATAGATACTTGTTGATTGTGTTATACAGATGAAACTGGGAAGCCTTTGAACATATCTTTTCTTCTGTGCCATTCAAAAGAATCCTATAACTGATAATCAAAAAGAAATATAAAGGGAAATCATCATACATTTATCATACGATCCAGTCACTCACTAAAGAGAAATGACAACCTGTATTCATACAAAGACTTGGATGTTGTCATGGATTGAATTGTGTCCCCCCAAAATATCTGTCAACTTGGCTAGGTCATGATTCCCAGTATTGTATGACTGTGTACTGTTTTGTCATCTGAACTGATTTGCATATGTGCTATAAATCCTATCACTATGAGGTAATGAGGGGAAGTGGCAGTTGTACTGATGAGGTTTACAAATTAGACAGTGTCTCAAGCCAATTTTTTTTGATGTATGAAAAAGACTAAACAGAGACATAAGGACCTCTGCTTACCTCCAAGAAAGTAGCACTGGGAGCAGAGTACATCCTTCAGACCAGGGTTCCTGCATGGAGAAACCCCTAGTCCAGGGGAAGATTGATTAAAAGGACTTCCCTGGAGAGCCAACAGGGAGAGAAACCTTGCCCTGGAGCTGATACTCTGAATTTAGACTTGTAGCCTACTAGACAGAGAATCAATTCTTCTTTGTTAAAACGATCCACTTGTGGTATTTCTGTTATAGTAGCACTAGGTAGCTAAGACAGACATGAATGTTCACAGTTGTTTTCATAATAGCTAAAAACTGGAAACAATACAAATGTCTGTTTGAATGGGTCTAAAAACTGTGGCCTACCTGTACAGCGGAAAACCACTAAGCAATGAAAAGAAGTGGACTACTGCAAGTGCATGCACCAACAAGGATGAGTCTTGAAGTCATTAGGCTGAGCAATGGAAGTCAGTCACTGAAGACTGACCATTTATAAAAATAAAAGCTAATTTACAGTGACAAAGAAGTAAATAAGCAGTTACCTGGGGATAGAAGAAGGACAGACACTGGGAGTCTTTTGGAGGGGATAAAAATGATGTTTATTTTGAGTATGGCTTTAGCAGTGTATACCACTATCAAAACTCATTAAATTGTACAAGGACTGACAATTAACTTCACGAACTAATGTAGAAAAAGTGTGACATACTTCACTGCTGAATATCACTGCAGTTACCTTTGAAGTACTCCTCTTGGGAAACTGTGCACTGATGCCAATGCCTAGTCCCCCCTTCAAAGTAATTTTGGTACTCTTTGCCTGGAATGGCCATCAGAGCTGTCATTGTATTACCCCTGATATCCTAAGTGTCATCCAAATGTCTTCCTTTCAATGTTTCCTTTATCTTTGGGTAAAGGAAAAGGTCATTGGGGCTTGATCACATGAACAGGGACAATGTTCCCATAGTTATTTGTTTACTGGTTAAAAGCTCCCTCACAGACGACTACACAATTAAGTTCACAAACTTGTCATCTTGCAACTGTGCTGCAATGGCCATTTCAGAAAGAGTTCCAAAACTGCTTTGAAGTGAGGGCTAGGTGCTGGCATAGGTTCACAGCTTCCCAAGAGGGGTACTTTGAAGGTGACCATAGTGATATTCAGCAGTGAGGTATGTAGCACTTAGAAGACTTAAGTTCATGGACTTAACTGTCAGACCTTGAATTCTTAAATGGATCAAGTTAGTTGTATGCAAATTATTTCTCAATAAACTTGATAAGAAGAGAAAGTATTTACGAACATCTCTTGAAGTAGAGATCTACTTTGAAGCTAATTTCACTACCTTTTTTGCTGATATAAGAATTAAAGTTGTTTTATGTTAAATGTCTAGAACAGTGCCTGGTACACAGAATGTGGTCAGAAGATGATAGATGCTACTATTATTACCATGTATACAGGCATGTCTACAGTCATGTCTTATGCATATTTGTATTCCCAGCACTTCTCTAGGTGCTTGGCAAATTGCTGTTCTTCAATAGATGCTTTATGATAAGTGAAAGATATTTAACCAATGGCCTAATGTACACCTTCGTTGAGGCTTGAAGTCAGGGAGAAAGTATTGCTCTGGTTTCAGAGTGCTATGAGCATTAGAGGGAAAAAGCCAGGGACATTTGAAAAGCTGACTTCCCGCTGCAGAAATATTTCTTTGCAAGTGCATTCCAGCTCCTGTGCCAGTATGTTCAAAATAGGGGGTTCATAGAGAGACTCAAGCCATGTGATAAGCACTGCTTGCTGTATCCTCCCAGAGTTTCCTGAAAGAGGGATAGCTTTTTCTGCTGTGCTTCCCGGACATGGGATAATGTGCTTGTGTAGGAACTTCATCTCCTAACCATCAAATATTAATGGTTTGGGGCTAGATGGAGACCTGGAGACACCCTGAAAGGCACTGTTGGCCAGCAGGTGGTAAATTATTGATGAATAGGAAATAACATATTGATGTTCTGAGTCACACTTCAGGCATATTCCCACTCAGAGGAGCTTAAGTCTTTTGGTATGAAAGGCAAAAATTCAGAGAATGGGTTACTTTGCATCCTCTGGTGATGCAGATTGCTTTTGGCCAGGTTTGACTTTGACATGCCCCAGAATATTGACTGAGTGCCCTTGGAAGCTTAGTGAATGGACATTTGGAATCAACAAAGGAAGTCTCACTTGCTTTGTGTATAGAAAATATGTAATAGTAGGTTTGCCAATGCGTTCTACTTCCTGGAAAAATTATGTTTTTTGAAGTTGTACATGCACATAACTTGAAAAGCCACATAGATTTGTAAGAAAAGTGGTACTTCCTATGAGACCCTGGGAGCCCTGATGATTAAGAGAACAACATGCTTCTTGGAAACACAAAGTTCTACTCTGTCATACAGGCTTGCTATGAGGTGACACTGACTTGACTGCAGCAGGTTTTGTTTGGTTTTATGATTCCTCGGCCCCCTTCCATTTCCTCACCTCCTCTTTTAGCTAATCTTTTCTATATTACCTCTATGCCTTTCAGCAACATATTTCTTTTGCTACTTCTTGACTTAAATTTTTTCTAAGTATCTACTGAATCGTTTTAATAGAAGATAAGGATTTCACTCTTTTGTTCTGTCATGTGCACACGCACACACCTCGCCTCCATCGCTTGGTTTGTCGTGCTGTGGAGGTTTGTGTGTTGCTGGAAGCTATGCCACCTGTATTCAAATTATAGCAGACTCATTTATGGTGGACAGGTTTCAGGTGAATTTCTAGACTAAGGCAGATTAGAAACAGTGATCTTGGAAATCTTCTGAAAAAAATTAGCCAGTGAAAACTGTGTGAATAGCAGTGGAACACTGTCTGATATAGTGCCAGAAGATGAGCCCCTCAGGTTGGGAGGCACTCAAGATGTGACTGCCTATTCAACGTGAGTCCACTTTAATGATGTAGGTTGAGTCAAACTTTTGAGACCTTCATTTGCTGATGTGGCAGTACTCAAAATGAAAAGAGACACCTGCAAATTTCCATTAATAATCAGAACACATATTGTGTGATCTGAGAATCTAGGACAATTGGAAATCAAATAAATGAAATGTAATAGATAAAAATCAATATCCTAGGAATTAGTGAGCTGAAATGGAATGGTATTGGCCATTTTAAATTGGATAGTCCTATAGTCTATTATACTGGGAATGACAATTTAGAGAAGATTAGCATTGCATTCATCATCAAAAAGAACATTTCAAGATCTGTTCTGAAGTACAGCACTGACAGTGATAGGATAATGTCCATAGTGGTTAAGCGCTCAGACTGCTAACCAAAGGGTCAGCCATTCACATCCACCAGCTGCTCCTTGGAAGCCCTGTAAGGGCACTTCTACTGTGTTCTATTGGGTCACTATGAGTTGCAGTTGACTTGACAGCAGTGGAATTGATTTACAAAGAGGATTGGATAATGCTATTTTTCAAATACAAACACCAACCACAAGGCCAAAGATGAAGCAATTGAAGATTTTTACAAACTTCTTCACTCTGAAATTGATCGAACATGCAATCTGAATGTATTGATGATTACATGTGATCAGAATAGAAAAGCTGGAAACAAAGGAGAAGGATCAGCATTTGGAAAATATGGCTTTGTTGATTGAAATGATGCTGGAGATCACATGACAGAATTTTGCAAGGCCTATGACTTCTTCTATGATGTGATCTCTAGCATTATTTCTATCACCAAGGCTGTATTTTCCAACTACCAATCCTTCTTCTTTGTTTCCATCTTTTGCATTCCAGTCACCAGTAATTATCAATGCATCCTGATTGCATGTTTGACCAATTTCAGACTGCAGAAGCTCATAAAAATCTTCAGTCTCTTCATCTTTGACCTTAGTGGTTGGTGGATACATTTGAATAATAGCCAGTATCAGTCCATTTCAGCTCACTAATGCCTAGGATGTTGATGTTTATGTGTTCCATTTCATTTTTCACAATTTCCAATTTTCCTAGATTCATATCTCATACCTTCCATGCTCTGATTATTAATGAATGTGTGCAGCTGTTTTTCTCATTCCGAGTCATAACACACCAGCAAATGAAGATCTTGAAGGCTTTACTCCATCCACAACATGATGGTGGCCTCTGCTTAGAAGAGGCAGCTCTTTGCCAGTCATCTTCTGAAGGAATATCAATTGAGATATTTCAACAAACAGATGCAATGTTGGAAGTGCTCACTTATCTATGCCAAGAAACCTGGAGGACAGCTACCTGGCCAACTGACTGGAAGAGATCCATATTTATGCCCATTCCAAATGAGGTGATCCAACCAAATGTGTAAACTACTAAACAATATCATCGATATCACATGCAAGTAAACTTTTGCTCAAGGTTATTCAAAAGTGACTGCAACAGCATATTGATGAGAAACTACCAGAAATTCAAGCTGGATTCAGAAGAGAATGTGGAACCAGTGATATCATCACTAATGTCAGATGGATCTTGTCTGAAAGCAGGGAATACAAGAAAGATGTTTACTTGTGTTTCCTTGACTATGCAAAGGCATTTGACAATGTAGATCATAACAAATTATGGCTAGCATTGCATAAAATGGGAATTCCAGAACACTTAATTGTGCTGTTAAGGAACCTGCATATGGATCAAGGGGCAGTAATGTGAACAGAACAGGGGGATGCTGCATGGTTTAAAGTATGAAAGGTGTGTGTCATGGTTGTATTTTTTCATCATAACTTTTCAGTCTGTATGCCGAACAAATAATCAGAGAAGCTGTATTATATGAAGAAGAAGGAGGTGTCAGGATTGGGGTACTACTCATTAGCAGACTACACCTACTTACTTGCTGGAAGTGAAGAAGATTTGAGACACTGATGAAGACGGAGGACCATAGGCTTCAGTATGGATTGCACCTCAACATAAAGAAAACAAAAATCCTCAGAACTGGACTAGTAAGCAACATTGCGATAAATGGAGAAAGGATTGAAGTTGTCAAGAATTTCATCTGACTTAGGTCCACAATCAGTGCCCATGGAAGCAGCAGTCAAGGAATCAAAAGGCACATTGCACTGGGAAAATCTCCTTCAAAGGATCTCTTTAAAGTCTTGAAAAGTGAAGATGTCACCTTGAAGATTAAAATGTGCCTGACCCAAGCCATCATATTTTCAGTTGCATCACATTCATGCAAAAGCTGCACAGTGAACAAGGAAGACAGAAAAGGAATTGGTGCCTTTGAATTGTGGTGTTGGAGAAGAATGTTGAATGTACCATGGACTGCCAAAAGAACAAACTGATCTGGAAAAGTACAACCAGAGTGCCCCTTGGAAGCAAAGATAGCAGGACTGTGTCTTACCTACTTTGGACATGTTGTCAGGAAAGATCAGTCCCTGGAGAAGGACACTATGTTTGATAGAGTGGAGGGTCAGCAAAAAAGATGAATACCCTTGATAAGATGGATTGACACTGGCCACAACAGTGGGCTTAAGCATAAAAATGATTGTGGACATGGCCTAAGACCAGGCAGTGTTTTGTTCTGTTGTGCATAGGGTCAATACGAGTTGGAATCAGCTTGATGGCATCTAACAACAACAACGCTGGTGGTGTAGTGGGTTAAGTGCTACCACTGCTAACCACAAGGTTAGCAGTTCAAATTCACTAGGCACTCCTTGAATACACTGGGGGTCAGTTCTACCCCGGCCCCTAGGGTCGCCGTGAGTTGGATCCAACTTGATGGCACTTGGCTAACGACAACAACATGACATCTTTATTGCAAATACCTTTTTTTAACATCATAAATGGTGACCACACATGCAGACCTCACTGAGTAGAATACACAGGAATAAAACTGACTACATCTATGGAAACAGATGATGAACAAGTGGAGGGGCCAACTGCAGAATGGATCATCAATTGCTCATGCCAAGGCCAAGTGCCAAGTGCCGTCGAGTCAGATCCGACTCATATGCAAATTCAAATTAAAGCTCAAGAAAATTAGAACAGGTACATGAGAGTCAAAGTATGATGGTGAGTATATCCCATCTACATTTAGAAACAATCTTAAGATTAGATTTGATGCATTGAACACTAATGACCAAAGACCAGAAGAGTTGTGACATGACATCAAAGGCATTACGTATGAACAAAGCCAAAAGGTAGTTAAAAAGAAAAGAGAGGAAAGGCCAAAACAGACATCAGAAGAGACTCTGAAATTTGCTTTTGAATGTTGAGTAGCTAAAGCAAAAGAAAAAATGATGAAGTAAAGAGAACATAGGATTTGAAAGGGTGTCTGGAGAAGACAAAGTATTATAATGACATGTGCAAAGACTTAGAGTTAGAAAATCAAAAGGGAAGAACATCCTCACCATTTCTCAAGTTGAAAGAACTAAAGAAAAAATTCAAGCCTTGAGTTGCAATATTGAAGGATTCTACAAGAAAATACTGAATGACACAAGAATCATCAAAAGAAGATGGAAGGAATAGACAGAGTCACTATACCAAGAAGAACTGGTCGACATTCAGTCATTTCATGAGGTAGCACATAATCAAGAACCAATGGTACTGATGGAAGAAGTCTAATCTGCACTGAAGATGTTGGCATAAAAAGAAGGCCACAGGGGTTAACAGAATACCAATTGACATGCTTCAACAGATGGAGCACTGGAAGTGCTCACCAGTCTGTGCCAACAGATTTGACTGATAATTACCTGGACAATCAGTTGGAAAAGATCCATATTTGTGCCTATTTCAAAGAAAGGTGCCCCAACAGAAAGTGAAAATTATCTAACAATGTTGTTAATATCACATGCAAGTAAAATTTTGCTAGCCAAGCCAAGTGCCGTCGAAATTTTGCTATCTTTCAAAAGCAGTTTTAGCAGTACATTGACAGGGAACTGCCAGTAACTGAAGGTGAATTTAGAAGCGGACATAGAATGAGGGATAATCATTGCTAAGTTCAGATGGATTTTGGCTGAAAGCAGAGAATATCAGGAAGATGTTTAATTGTATTTTATTGATTATGCAAAGGCAGTTGACTGTGTGGATCATAAAAATTTTGGATGACAATTTGAAGAAGGGGAATTCCAGAGTACTGCATTGTGTTAATGGTCCATACTTAGACTAAGTGGCGGCAGTAATTTGAACAGAACAAGGAGCTACTGCATGGATGAAATTAGGAAAAGCATCTTTCAGGTTGCATCCTTCTACCATATTTATTCAATCTGCATGCTAAGCAAATAATCTGAGAAGCTAGACTGCAAGAAAAAGAATTTAGCATCAAGATGGGAGGAAGACCTATTAATAATCTGTGATATGCAGATGACACAACCTCACTTGCTGAAAGTGAAGAGAATCTGAAGCACTTATTGATGAAAATCAAATGCACAGCCTTCAGTATGGGTTACATATCAACATAAAGGAAACAAAAACCCTCACAAACGGACAAATAAGTGACATCATGATAAAGAAAAGATTGAAGTTGTCTAAGCTTTCATTTTGTTTGGATCCATAATCAGTGGTCATGGAAGCAGTAGTCAATAAATCAGGCAGCACGTTGCATTGGGTACATCTGCTGCAAGAGATTTCTTCAAAGTGTTAGAAAGCAAAGATGGCACATTAAGATCTGAGGTGCACAGGTGCACCCAAGCCCTGATGTTTTCAATCACTTCATAGTTCCGTAAAAGCTGGACCATGAATAATGAAGACCAAAGAAGAATCAGTGCCTCTGAAAAAGAATATTGAATATACCATGGGCTGCCAAAAAGTAACAAACAAATCTGCCTCAGAATAAGTACAGCCCGAAGAGTCTTCAGAGGTAAGGATGTCGAGACTTCCTCTCACATACTGTATACATGTTATCAGGAAGCACCGGTCCCTGGAGAAGAACATAGCTCTGGGTAGAGCAGAGGGTCAGCAAGAAAGAGGAAAATGAACTGACACAGTGACTGCAACAATGGGATCAAACATGACAAGGATCACGAGGGTGGTGCAGGCCTTGGCCGTGTTTCATTTTGGAGTACATAGAATCTCAATGAGTTGGAACCAATTTGTTGACGCCTCACAACAACAACAACACAATAGGAACAGTGAGGACTCCCTGGAGAGTTTCTTCTGTGAAATTTAACAATAATACGTGTAGAGTTCTTGGCAATGCACCAGGTATATAGCAAAATCACTGTTATCCTAATGATCATTTTTATTGATTTCTTCAGCAGAGTCAGGTGAGATTTGATAGGCCATGTCTTGATGCAGTATGGTATAAAATAATGGCAAGTGCTAGTTTTGGGGTCAGAGAGAATGGGGTTCATAATTCAATGCTTACTAAAAACAATCCCAAAACAACCCAGTTGTCATTGAGTCAGTTACAAATAAGGGTGATTCTTTGTGTTTTAGAGTAGAACTGCACACCATCAGGTTTTCAGTGGCTAAACTTTTGTAAGTAGATCACCAGGCTTTTGTTCCATGACACCTCTGGAAGGATTCGAACTATCAGCCTTTTAGTTAGCACCTGAAAAATGAACCATTTGTGCCACCCAGGGACCCCTCAACAATTACTGTTATTGTTGTTAGGTGATTTTGGGTCTGTTCCAACTTGCAGCAACCCTGGTACAAGAGAGTGAAGCAACGCCCCGTCCTGTACCATCCTTGTAATCATTGCTGTGTTTGAGCTCACTGTTGCAGCTACTGTGTCACTTCATCTCCTTAAGGGTCTTCTTCTGTTGACCCCCTATTTTACTGAGCATGACATCCTTCTCCAGGGACTGGACCCTCCTGACGACCTGTCCAAAGTATGTAAGCCAGTCTTGCCATCCTTATTGTAACCATTTTTGAATGATCATTAGCAAAATTTTACTTGATACTGTTAGACAATTTCTGGATTCTGTTGGTTCTCCTTTCTTTAGAATTTGTGCAGTGTGGATTTCTTCCGGCCCATTGGTCAGGTAGTAGTTGTCTTCCAAATTTCTTGGCATAGATGAGTGAGAACTTCCAGCCCTGCATGTTCGTTGAAACATTTCAATTGGTATTTGGTTAATTCCTGGAGCCTAGATTTTCATCAGTGTCTTCACTGACCTTGGACCTCTTCTTTAGTGCTATCAGTTCTTAATCATATGCCACCTCCTAAAATGGTTGAAAATATGACAACGAAATGTGCAAGGACCTAGAGATAGAAAACAGAGAGGGAAGAACATGCTTGCCTTTCTCAAATGGAAAGAATTGAAGAGAAAAATATTCAAGTCTTGAGTTTTAATACTGAAGGATTCTATGGGAAAAATATTTAACGACGCAGAAAGTATCAAAAGAAGATGGAAGGAATACACAGAATCACTATAACAAAAAAAAAAATTGGTTGACTTTCAACATTTACTGGCCGTGTGAATTTATACAAACCATTTACTCTCTAAGCCTGTTTCTACAACTGTATAATGTGTAAAATTTTTATGTAACTTGCAGGCTTGTTGTGAAGATTAAAGGAGACTGTAAAGGACTTAGCATGTAATGTGGCACATAATTCTTTTCCTTTGGCTTCCCTGCATGTTTCCACGGTAGGCTACCTTAAAGCAACTCAGGGACAGGCTCCTTGTTTTGGAAATGGCCTTCCTCCAGAAATGTTGACTCGAGCCACGTGGCGAGGAACTTTCAGAAAACCACCTTGCAATTTTTATTGCATTTTTCAGCTGGTATCATGCATGAAGCTAGGCTTTACAGACCGATAGAGTAGTGCGTTGTTCTGACTTACTCAAGTAGCTAAGAACTTTGAATAGTGCACTAAAAAGCCAAAGAAATGTTAGATCAGCCAGCTTAGCAGGGATGCAGCTTAAGCTTTGATGCAGACATTTGTTGAAACTAATGCAAGTTTCTCTCCATCCCATCTGTCTTTTCCTAGCAAGAGGTGACCAATTCAAAGAAGACTAGGGATTCCAAGCTGCAAAATAGACTCTAAGGTCCAGGAGGAAGCATGAAATCTGTGGAAAGGAAAAGCTCAGTTACGAGGTATCAAAGGGCAAACCATTTGCAGGAAGTTTTCTCACTGTCTCTTGCATTTGTCTTGCTCCAATAGCCTGTCTTCTCTGTATAGGCTTCAGCCTTCCCTGCACTGACTTCTGCCTCTGAACTGCTCCAGTGCTACGCACTGTTTCTGTCTCGGTGTTTGCGCCAGTCTTCACTTAGTGCAAGTACACCCTTTCAGTGTGTTCTCTGGATCGCTGCTCCCTTTGGCTGGCTTCCCTTTGCCCTTGCTTTATTAAATGTCCAACATTGCCATGCTTTTGGCAGCTGCTCATTCAAATTGTGTCTCAAGTAGGAGTCTGGTACGAGTGTGCGTGTGTTGGAAACTTGCTTCTACTCAGCTGAGATAGGCAGAGCTCCCTTAGATGGGTCACTCCCTTATTTCACCTATAGCTAATTTGGTCTTTCTCCTGAGCTAGTTAGTGGAAAATGGTTCACTTTTATTTCTGTCCTTTAGGCAATATTGTCTCTTTGAATAAAGTTCATTTCCACTAATGCCTATTTCAAGTGTCTCAGTTATCTGCTTCCTTTCTGGCTTTTCTCTGAGAGGGCCGTTGACTGGGATAGGTTTGGAATGACTTACGTAATTTCTTGGCGACTAGGGAGAGTTGGGGTCAGGTAAGTTGTTCTCTAGCTCCTGAGGCCTCTGACTATTACACATCAGACCATGAAGGGGTTTCCTCCCAGAGGCACACATGAGGAGCCACGTAAGACTCCTACCCTCATCACGTTCCTGTATGCTGACTACCTCAGCCTGAAGTGAGAACAGTTTGCTCTCTTCCACCTTGCCCTGTCTTACCATCTCTCAGGGTGAAAAAGAGATGGACTTCAAGTGCATCTGTGGAGCACTGACCTGGCATTTGGGCTGTGCCATATAGAAAGATTACCTTCTCTTGGCTGTGCATGTGGTGGTCCACGTGATGGACCATCTAGGTTTTGCTCTTGATGTGTACTGAGTTAGAGGTAAAGAATTCAGAGACTGCCTCTCTCTAAGAAATCTTTTCTATCAAGCCTATTGCTTTGTTTCAAAATCGTATTTTGCATGTCAGAAGCTATTAAAGTCTTCATTCTTTTCCTTTGCATTCTTTCTGTAGCACATCTGAGTCCTCTAGAAGGCAGATGAATGCATCTGACAGACTAGGCACAGATCACATAATCACTGAGGTAAAAGAGAAAAGCACATTAATAATTCTCAAAATATTATTCCTGTTACTTTGGTATTCTTTTTGTGTTTACTTATTTGTGGCCCATTATCCAGGAATTTTTTTGCCTAGCTTTAATATTGTAGCTTGTATTATAATCATAAAGAGTTTGCTTTTGTTTTAGAAACGTAAGCTTATGTAAAAAGTCGAAATAATTTTAGTCATGCAAGTACTACATACATGCATTATTATTGTAAATAAATTTAGATAAAGCTAAGAAACAAAACAAAAATCACAAAACAAGTTGTTGTTGAGTCATTTCAATCCACAGTGACCCTTGTGTTGCACAGTAGCGCTGTACTTCATAGAGTTTTCATGACTGTGATCTTTCAAAAACAGATTGCCAGGTCTTTGGAGGTGCCTCTAGGTAGACTGAAACTACTGACTTTCTGGTTAGTAGCCAAGTAAAACTCAGGTAAAGCTAAAGTTGCTCTTAAATAAACTGATCAGTTGAGTCAAGTTGACTCTGGCTCGTGGCCATCTTCTATGTCTCAGAGTAGAGCTGTGTACCACGTGGTTTTCAATGAATGATTTTTCAAAAGTAGATTGCTAGACCTTTACTGAGGTGCCTCTGGGTGGTCGAACCTCCAACCTTTCAGTTAGCAGTTAAGCATATTAACCGTTTGTACTACCCACGGAAGTCACTGTTAAATACCACCCCCTGCCTCATACCAAGAACTTCTTACAGGTAACTGCTTCTATCTAGCCTGTGTCTTTCCAAATATTTTCTTTATTCATTTATGTACTGACAATACTATCTATAGAAACTAGAGAATGTGTTGTTTATAGATGAGTTCTATTATTTTTGTACATTGTTATGTAGCTTGCCTTTTATTCACTTACAAAATGTCTTGAAACTCTTTCCGTGTCGGTACACATAGTTTAACTTCATTTTCTTTTAGCTGCTAGTTAGTGTCCCATAGCACAGAAACACTAGAGGTAACTAAGCCAGTTCCCTGTTAATGGACATCTAAATTGATGCTTATTATTACTATTATTGCTAAAGAATAATAGAGGGACATTCTAGTATGTGACTTTTTATGCATATAGGTTCTCTAAGGAAGCTACTCAGAAGAGGAATTATTGGGTTAAAGGGTATTCACATTTCACATGTTAATACCTGCCACCAAATTGTCATCCTGAAGGTCTGAACTTGGATTATATTACTGAATGTGATTTTTTTTTTACAAATTGTTCATGTATTTAACTCCCTACCTCTGGTGATTATGATTTCCTCATTTATTCCTTGGGGAATCAATGGTTTATATTTCAGTATGCATATAATCATTGTGCTTTCTCAACCAGAGAAATCTGCATTTGAAGACTTACTTGTAATTGTAGAATAAAGCACTTTGCATTCTGATGAACTAATTGCAGGCATCAGTGAGCAAGTAAGAGAAGACTTTTGGGTATGCAGGCTCCACCCTACCCTGAAATAACTCCCTTGTGATAACTGGACCCCCTGTGAGGCATACAGAAGACTTTGCTGTCCTGCTGTCTTTCACATCCTTAAAGGGAGCTGGGTCTATGCTAAAAGCTTGTGAATAGAATGGGAAGTCTCTCAGTAACAAACTCTTAGTCCTTAGTTCGTGATTTCTCCTTGCAGAAAGTTATGATTGACCTGGCAGAACACAGATCTGTCAAGTGAAAGGAGGTCAGAGCTGCAGAAGTCAGACAGGACACAAGGAACACCTGAGACTCCCAGGAGAGGAAGGAGCAGGGTCAGTCCCTTACTAGGTATGAGGGGTGTTGCTAGGCTGCAGTCAGGAGACTGCAGAGAGGACACAAACTAAGGCCACGTGAAGAAGAAGCAGGAGAGCAAGGCGTACAGCTGGCCAACGGCAATGTGGGCTGTGAGCAAGCTGCCAGCACCGGACAGTATCCACTCTTGTGGGGTGCTAGCCACGTGCTGCAGGCTGGGATAGCTGGCTTGGAGACACTAGAGTTTTGCTTGTAGGTGAAATGCAGCCATTTCTATTCATAGAAAACTCATAGCAACTCTGAGAGAAAGACATTAATGGTCCAGTTAAGCAGATGAAGAAATAGATGTGCCTGACTCATAGCTGCCTCTATGGGAATGAAAGCAGAACAGCAAATAAGGAAGATAGAAGAACTGAGTAATTTAAATCGTGATGTTACTGAAAATACCATGGCCTGCTGGAAAAGTGAACAAATCTGTCTTAGAGGAGATACAACAAAAATGCTCTTTGGAAGTGAACGCGGTGAAATTTTGTCTCTCTTACTTTGGACACATCCTCAGAAAAGAACAATCCAGTCATCAGAAAAGGACACCATGGTTGGTAGAGTGCCAGTGGAAAAGAGGGAAACGCTCATGAGATGGACTGATAGAAGAGCCACAACAACAGACTCAAACGTACCGATGACTGTGAAGAGGGCACACCACCAGGCAATGCTGGCCAAGCTATAGCAACTAAAAACAACTGTTGAAACAGCAGCAGTAGCCTCTCTCCTTCCATTTTCTGTGTCTGTGCCACCAGCTGTCACCTGCTTGTGTAACATCCACTATGTGCTACACACTTGTCACTGCTCCTTGAGCACTATCACAGGGATGAAGAAGTGGAGACTCTGAATGGTCTTCTCGGATAACAGACTGCATGAATCTTCAACTTCCTTGCTGCTCAACTGTTAGGTTTTACAACTCTATGAAGATTGATATTGGCTTTCAGGTTCTGAGAGAAAAGGGAGTACTTCCAATGGTGCTGATGCCACTGCCTGACAACAATGGTGAACTCTGTGATCATGAGGAACTCTGGTCAGCCTTGGCTGTAAGTCAGACTTACGTGGCCACAGACTAGTGATGCTATGAATAAACAACAGAACCAGACTTTCCATCATGAATCTCTTTTTTTTTTATTATGACTGAGTGAAAATGTACAGTCCCATAGAAATTTGCATGTGCAGCTTCCACTGCTCTCCCTGTCCAGCAACAGTACACTATTCCTCTTTGTTCCATACATGTCTCATAGTCCCAACAATCTCCTTTCCCCTCCTCTCCACTCACTCCCCGTCCTCCAGTCAGAGGTCAGCAGGATGATATCCTACACATGCACAGAACCATAAAGTGCACCCAATATACAGTCACTCTGCATTGCCAAGTCCAATCCCTTGCTGTCCGAAGAGTGGACCTTCATTATGATCCACAGGCAAGGGTAGCATCAGGTCCAGGGGCGATGCTCCCAGGGGAACCCCGAAGTGACTGGACCACCAACTGAGGTCTTTTAGAGGAAATCTCAGGGTGCACCCCTTTTTATTCTTGTGCTGCCAGTGAGACTCAACTTTTTGAGCTCCATTGTGGCTATCACTGGTGGGGGCCGGGCACCATCTGGTTCTTCTGGTCCCAAGTCGATGTAGGCACCCACTCATGAGGGTCTCTCTGTCTTCTGAGTTGTCATTTTGGTCCTTGGTGAGCATTCACTCCTGCTGAGTCGTGACAATTTGCTGTGCCCTCGGATAGCAGGTTGGCAGCTTTTAAGACCCCAGACACCACTCATCAATGTGGGGTGCAGAGAGCCCTCTTAGAAAAATGCTAGTTGTGCCAATTGGCCTCGATTTCACCTAAGAGCATTGTCCCCTTGCCCCCCACCCCAGATACTCTGTCCTTGCATTATTGGGTTAAGTTGGGAAGAGTAGTCAAGTTATGTTGAAGTCCACTTAATATTGTTCTTGTTTCTAATGTGTGCTATCACCGATTTCACCCAACCAAATTTCTACCAACTATCTAATCTAAACCCTCTACCCATCATCCTTTCTCCCTCTCCTCCCTTGCAGCTGTCAAAGAGTCTTTTCTTCTACACATGAGTCTGTTTTTGAGTTCTTATTGTAGGGGTCTCATAGAATATTTGTCCTTTTGTCACTGACTAATTCCGCTCAACATAATGTCTTCCAGTTGAAACCAGGTTATGAGATGTTTCCTGGAATCATCATAGAGCTCCATTGAGTATACATACCAAAGTTTATTTATCCATTCCTCTGTTGCTGGTCATCTGGGTTGATTCCATCTTTTCGCTATCGTGGGCTGTGCTGCGATAAAAATTCTTGTGCACGTGTCCATTGGTGTGAAAGGCCTTGATTCTGTAGGATATATTCCAAGCAAAGGAATTACTGGGTCAAATGTTATCTATATTCATTTTTTAAAGGAAGCACCAGATTGCTTTCCAAAGAGGCTGGACCATTTTTCAACCCCACCAACAGTGTAGCAGAGTTCCACTTTCTCCACAGCCTCTCCAGCATTTGTTGTTTTGTGTTTTTTGGATCATGGCCAACCTTGTTGGGGTGAGATGATATCTCATGGTAGTTTTGATTTGAGTTTCTTTAATAACTGAAGATCGTGAACTTGTCCTCATGTATTTTTTGGCTGCCTGGATCTCCTCTTTAGAGAATCATCATAAATCTCTAGTGCATGCATTGGCTCCTGGATGTGAAAGCTTGATTTTGGCTCAGGGTGGTCCCTAACAATGAGAAATTGGGGGATTCCTTCAAGAGAAACGGGGAGTAGTCATTCAGAACTCACCGTAACTTCCAGTCTCACAATTACAGAACACTGGGTTACAGTGTCACTTGATCTGCCCCTACCCCTCAACCATTCCGCACCCAAAGAAGTGACACTAGCTCCTATTTTATAGCTGGCTCCTCTTGGCCTGGTACACATATGTATTTTAACCTCATTTTGACAAAACTCCTTCAAGAGTTTAATTCCTTCCCTATTTTATGTGAAAAACCTGAAGTTAGCAGAGGTTTAGTACTTAGCTCAAAATCAAATAGTTGTTAAGAGTAGGAACTAAGACTTTACCAGGCTGGTTGGCTCTGACATTTGGATTTTACGCTCTAGACCTTGAGTTTTCACTGAAGTTCTATTGGTTTGTTAGGCTTTTAAGACCATTTCAAACTCTCTGTAAAGTGGTGGAAGGAAGATAATAGTTACTGAATGTCTACTGTGTACTTTTTTCCATTTTTCCTTGCAAAATCCTGTGAGATAGATTATGGAATTACTTCATTATAAATGCAATCATTTCAATAGGAAAAGGGGTTAGAAATCAGGAAGTTCAGACTTGCACTTACGAATTATTTTTAAATGTGTATTTCCATAATAAAGATGATTTTTAAGAGTGATTAGTATAAGAGCTATGCTTTGAAAGCAATAAAACATCACCCAGGAAATCCTGAATAATACATTAAAACCAAACCTAAATTGATGAGTTCCTAGAATATCAATAAAAACAAGTCTTGGTGATGCAATGATTAGTGCTTTGCTGCTAACCAAAAGGTAGCAGGTTGGAGTCCACCAGCTGCTCTGCCAGAGAAAGATGTGGCACTCTGCATCCATAAAGATTTAAAGCCTCAGTAATCCTATGGGACAGTTCTGCTCTAACCTACAGGGTCAGTATGAGTTGATTCATCTCAACAACAGATTAGAAAAGATCAACCACCTCCTGTCAGTTTGTCTTACTGTAGAGGTTGTGTGTTGCTGTGATGTTAGAAGCTACCAAAGTATTTCAAATACTGGCAGGGTAATTTCAAATACCTTGATAGACAGGTTTCAGCCCAGCTTCCAGACTAACACAAAGCAGGAAAAATGACTTGATGATCTATTTCTGAGAATAAGCCAACGAATACCTTATGGATCACAACAGAACACTGTCCAACTCACATGCTTTGGACACATTGTCAGGAGGGATGAATTTCTAGTGGAGGATATCATATTTGGTGAAACAGAGTGCCAACAAGGGTAAGCTTCTCAAAGAGATGTGCTGGCTTAATGACTACAGTGATGGATTTGAATATGCTGTTCATCATGAGGATGATACAGGGTCAGGTAATACTTCATTCTCTTATACACAGGGTCACTGAGTTGGATTTGATTTGACAGCAGCTATCTATCTTCCAATCATCCATGTCTGTCTATGTATCCATCGTATCAAATTGCAGTGTAGTTTACAACCTCTAACAGTAAACGGAGACAGTTGGGCAACTGGTTACTTGAGAAATAATCCACAAATTTCTAAGGTGCCCATACCATAGGTTTCCCCCGTGCTTCTGGTGTAGCTCTCAACCATGATGAAGCTGTAACGATGCAAACTACGCTCTCTAGTTAATGAATTTTCTGTTACTCAGTTGTCTTAGTAATCTAGTGGTGCTGTAACAGAAATAACACAAATGAGTAACTATAACAAACAGACATCTCTTTTCTCACAGTACAGGAAACTGGAATTCAGGGCAGCTGTAGGGAGAAGGCTTTATCTATCCTGGCCAAAGGAAGGCCTTTAATGCTTTTCAGTTTCTGTTCTGTTCCTCCGTTCTTTGGTAATCTTCATGTAGTATGGCATCTATCTTCCCCCGTCTCTGCTTGCTTCTCTGTGCTTGTTGCTAGGTGACACAGAGTTGGTTTTGATCTTTGTATAAAAGAAGAAAAAATTGTCTGTCATGCACCATGCTAATCTACCTTGCTGAGGGTCTTCCTCCTTTTGCTGATTACTTTAGCAGCATGATGTCCATCCCAACAATATATCCTAAGTAGCTAGGAGAAAGTCTTGCCATCTTGCTTCTAAGGAGTGTTTTGGCTGTGTTTCTTCCAAGACAGACTTGTTCATTCTTCTGGAAGTCCACTGTATATTCAGTATTCTTCACTAACTCTGTAATTCAAAGGCATCTATTCTTGGTCTTCCTTATTCATTGTTCAGCTTTCACATGCATGTCTTGTCCTCAGGTGCTGTCTGGTCATTTTTAACTCATAGAAATCCTTTGTACAACAAAACAAAACACTGCTTAGCCCTACACCATCCTCACCGACGCTATTGTGTTTGAACCCATTGTGGCAGTCTGTGCGTTAATCTGTCTCCGTGAGGGTCTTGCTTTTTGTTTGTTGACCTTCTACTTTACCAAACATGATGTCATTCTCCAGGGAATGCTCTTTCCTGATAACATATGCAAAGTATGAGAGACATAGTCTCACTGTCTTACATTCGTAGGAAAATACTGTGATGCTTAAAGTTATCTGTTAATTTGACTGGACCATGATTTTCACTAGTATGGCAGACAGTATGTATTTGTGGTCTAATGTGAGCAGCCAGTCAGTTAAAAGCCAACCAGTTGAAAGCCAATCAGCAGAAATCCAGGCAACTGAAAAGCAATCAGTAGAAAGTCAATTTGAAAGCCAATCAGATGGAAGCCAATCAGCTGAAAGCCAGTCAGTTGAAAAGCGATCAGTAGAAAGCCAATTATTTGGAAGCCAATCAGCTGAAAGCCAGTCAATTGAAAAGCGATCAATAGAAAGCCATTATTTGGAAGCCAGTCAGATGGAAACCAATCAGTTTCCTCATGGGAGTGGCCTGAATCCTATAGAGAGAGAGTGGGAGAGAGGGAGGGAGAGAGGGAGGGAGAGAGGGAGGGAGAGAGGGAGGGAGAGAGGGAGGGAGAGAGGGAGAGAGAGAGAGAGGGAGAAATTCTTTGTTTACCAAGTACAACTCTGGCCTGCGGTTCAGAGACCTTGAACCAACAGCCTGTCAACGGACCTGCCAATTTGGGGTTCACATAGCCAGCCTCCACAACTTTTTCACTGTGTTGCTCTTCTGGAGAAGCCCGTTTAAGACAACTTCAGCCACTACTCTCCGTGTGCTCCTTGCCGAAATGGATTTGACCAGAGCTTCAAGTGCCTCAGAAAAAACACGACACCAAAAAAAGAGGATTTTTTTCCAACAGACTCAATTAAACATTCTGAAGGCATCATTTGAAGAGAACCCCTGCCCTGGCATAACTACCAGAAAAGAACTTGCCAAAGAAACTGGCATTCCAGAGTCTGCAATACAGATTTGGTTCAAGAACCACAGATCAACACAACTAAGGAAGAGCAAATTGACCCCTGGATGCACCTTAGAAAAAGGGCCGTTCCAGAATCGGGAAGAGCCTCAGCCTTGCTCTCGAGAAAACTTCCGCCAAGCAGACAAACGAAAGCGCACCTCCTTCTCCAGGGCTCAAATCAGTTTCCTAGTGGAAGCCTTTGAGAAGAACCAATTCCCCAGTATCGGAGTCAGGGAAGGGCTGGTTCAACAAACAGGCCTTCCGGAATCTCGAATTCAGGTATGGTTTCAGAACCGACGAGCTCGACACTCAGCGAAGAGCACGGGGGCAGACAGCCCAAGTCAGAGTCCTCATCTGATGGTGCAGCGGGACGAAAGCAAGCTGTCCACCAGCTCAAGCATGTCGCGTCATGGCTCTCCCTCCCATGCTTTCAGCAGGAGCCAAGCTATGCTACCTATTCTCTCTCGGCCTCGTCCACAGTTGCTTCCTTGGGATCCTATCCAGGCACCGGGTGACATAATGGTCCAGCCCATGCAGGCTGTGCAGAGAGGACAGAGCAGCCATCCTGCAGTGAAACTTTCGGATCAGTTACCAACAGAGTTGACAGTGGGAAGGGGCCTTTCAGATACTCAGACCCCTTCCTGGCCCAGAGACAAGGAAAGGGACCATGATGACAGTCAACGTGCTGGAGAGGCAGCGCTTCATCGCCAAGGGCCTTCTCAGCCTCAGCCAGAGAATTCAGAGCAACAGCGGCAGGATCTTGCTCTTGGAGCCACCGCTTCCTTCATGCAGCATGAGGGCGAGTGGCCTGAGGGTGTGACTGCCGAATCTGAAGCCGCAGAAGAAACGTTTCAGGGGCCTAAACACCCCGAGAGACATCGATGACAGCAGCAGGCACAATCAGCTCTGTCACCATCCCATCTGCTTGACCAAGCTCATCATCACTCTGTGGAAACCTCAAGCCTTTTAGATGAATTCTCAACCACAGACTTTCAGGAAAAAGCACAACACTTTGTCAATTGGGATGTGCAGGAGGAGGAGCCTGAACGACTCCCACTCAGCACTGTTACCTATCAGGCCCTTCTCCTCCTGCTGCCAGACACACCAGGGCCTCAGCTTTAGGAGGGTGACCCAGGACCAAGTTCTATTTCATACTGCAGGGTTGCTATGAGTGGGAATGGAGGGCAGTGTGTGCTCTACTGGTTTTAATGGGAAGTGGGCAGCTCATCCAAAGCCTTCACCAAAAGAATAAAAAGACAGCCTACACAACAGGATAAAATTTTTGGTTGTGTCTATTTGATCAAGGTCTAATCCCTAAAATCTCCAGCCAGCCAAGCCAAGTACCATCGGGTCGGATCCGACTCATGGCGACCCAAGATATTGTAAAACCTCAACAATAAAAGAAAAAGAACCCGATTATACAGAAGGAAAAGTGGGAGAGGGGAGCGTACAACTTCCAACAATTACGTTTGCAAACTTAGTTTTTTGTAAGTGCTACATACCTCACTGCTGAACATCACTAGGGTCCGTTTTGAAGTACTCCCCTTTGGAAGGTGTGCGTGAAGGTAAGTGCCTAATCCACCCTTCAAAACAGTTTTGGAACTCTTTCTAGAATGGCCATCAAAAAGACTCAAACCTTCTACCCTTCAGTCAGTGGCTGAGCGTGTATACCATTTGTACCACCCAGGGATTCCCCACAGAAAAACAGAGGCAGAGTATTTCCAGTGCAGGCAGAATAGTGGGATAAACTACTAAAAAAAAAAACACTTCCTCAGTCAAGACACTGGGACTTGTGATTAAACAACAAAAGCCTATTTTGGATAAACTATTTTTTATGTTCCTTCTTAAGTCAGATAAAACAAAAATTAGAAATCTGACTTCCAAATGGTGCTCAGTGGCAAATACACCATGACAGACAAGCGTCAACATCTAATTAACAGATGGTGACACCATGAAAACCATGCCTTGGTCAAATAAACACAGATAATCGTCCACCTGGAAGTAGAGAAAGGTGGCTAGCACCCCCTTTTCTTTTGATCTACCATGCCCATTTTCTTTTCTAATGGATAAACAAAGGAGAATGGATTAGAATAGACCATATGTAAATTTTCCCAGCTGGTCTGGCTGCCACTCTGCAAACCTCTTCCCTATCTTCCTACCATCTACCTCCCTAGCCCTGACCTTGACCCTGACCCTGCCTTGGAATGTGGCTTTAATGAGAATTATTTCTACCTAAAGTAACATAGGAAGGCAAATACAAAACGGACTTCAAAGGCCACCCTCTCCCACAACATCTTTACCACTAGTCAACAGTCAACAGCAACCTCACATGTCAAGAAAGATATGCTTAAACATGTAAAAAGCAGGGGCTCTGGTGGCAAAGTGCTCAAGCATTTATCTACTAACTAAAAGGTGGTCAGTTCCAACTTACCAGCCATCCCTTAGAAACAACCTTATGTGGCAGTTCTACTGTGTCCTGTAGGTTCATTATGAGTCACAACCTACTAGATGCCAACAGGTCAGCCTCCTAAACTGGGAGGGGAAAAATTTCATTTGTTAAAGCCATTCAACTTGTTGTATTGAGCACTGGATGACGACAAACATTTGATTTTTAAGATTGTATGTCAACTTCACTGGGCCAATAAGTCTCAGTGGTTTTGCAGCTCTTATGTAATCATCCTGCATTTTGTGATCTGATGTGAGCACAGAATCAGTTGAAAGCCAATGAGCTGAGAGCCAGTCAATTAGAAGCCACTGATTTGAAAGCCATTCATTAGAAAGCTAATTGGTTGGACGTCAACCAGCTGAAACCTAAACAGCTCAAAGACAATAAGTTGAGAGCCAATCATTTCAAAGCCAGTCATATGAAAGTCACTTAGTTTGCTCACGGTGTAGCCTGCATCCAGTAAACATAGGCCCGTTAAAGCAAAGCTCTCTCTGTACCCTGCGTGTGACTCTAACCTCAGGTTCATAGGCTGTGAGCCAGCAGTAGCTTGCCTCCAGACCTGAGGATTTGGGGATCACGCAGACAGCCTCCACAACTCCTTCACTGATGTCGCTCTTCTTGCAAGGCCAGTCTAAGATGACTCCTGTCACTAGTTTCAGTGTGATCCAGGTGACTCTTGTCAAAATGTATTTGACCAGCAATTCAAGTACCTCAGAAAAAACAACACTGAAAACAGAGGATGGTTTTGCAGCTGACTCAATTAAAGGTCCTGAAAGCATCATTCAAACAGAATTCGTACCCTGCCCTAACTATCAGAGAAGAACTCTCCAAAGAAACTGGTATTCCAGTCTCTGGAATTCAAATTTAGTTCCTGAATCACAGATCAATACACAGATTGGCCCCTGGATGTGCATTAGAAGAATTGCCGTTCCGAGGGTCAGGAAGAGCTGCGTCCTCACTCTCGAGGAAACTCCAGACAAGCAGACAGATGAAGGCGCACCTCCTTCTCCAGATCTCAAACCAGACTTCCAGTGAAAGCCTTTGAGAAGAACCGATTCACCATCAGAGAACTGGCTCGACAGACAGGCCCTCTGGAGTCCCAGATTTAGATACAGTTTCAGAACCGACGAGCTAGACATCCAGCAAAGAGCTCAGGGGCGTCAGTGAATTCTTCGGCAGACAGAGTACTCGGAGGCCTTGCCAGACTGTGCAACTGAACCAAAGCAAGCTGTCCAGAGACCCAAGCGTGTCTAGTCATGGCTCCGCTTCCCAGGCTTTCAGCAGTAGTCAAACCATGCTACCTGGTCTCTCTCCACCACACACACAGTTTGTTCCTTGGGATCCTATCCAGGCACCAGATGGCATAATGGTCCCGCCCATGCAGGCTGTACGGAGAAGAGAGAGCTGTCATCTCCCAGTCTAATTTCGGAATCAGTTGCGAATAGCGCTGACTCTGGGAAGGGGCCTTTCAAACACTCAGACCCCTTCCTGGCCCCAAGATGAAGGAAAGGACCACTATTAGAAGTAAAGTGCTGGAGAGGCAGGATTGTATGGCCAAGGCCCTTCTCAGCCTCAATCTGACAATCAAAAAAAGTGATAATGGCATAATCTTGGTCTGAGAGAAGAAGCTTGCTTCATGCAATGTGAGAGTGTGCTACCTGAGGATGTGACTGCCGAACGGGAGGCTGCAGAAGAGAGGCATCAAGGGTCTGAACACCCCCAGGTGCTCCTGTGGCAGCAGCAGTCTGAGTTAGCACGACAGCCATCCCATTCTTTTGACCAAGCTCTTCCTCATGTTCCTGAAACCTCAAGCCTTTTAGATGAATTCTTCTCAACTTCGGGCTTTCAGGAAAAGGCACAACCCTTTGTCAATCTGGAGGTATAGGAAGAGAACCCTGAACAACTCCCTCTCAGTAGTGTCATTTTTCAGGCCCTGCTCCACCTGCTGCCAGATAGTTCTGAAGTGGTTTAACGTTGACCAAATCTTTTTGGTATAGTGACTCTACGTTCCTTGCATCAGCTTTTGATATTTCCTGTGTCTTTCAATATTTTTCCTATAAAATCCTTCAATATTCAACTTAAGGGTTGAATCAATTCTTCAATTCTTTCATCTTGAGAAATGCTGAGTGTATTCGTCCCTTTTGGTTTTTTAGCTCCTGGGTTTCCATTTCTCATTGTAACACTTAGTTTGTCTTTTCAAACTACCCTTTGAAGCTGTCTGTTCAGTTTTTCCATCCACCATTTTTTCTAATACTCTAGACACGAATGAAGTGCAGTGGACTGGTATTGGTCACTTTGAATCAATCATATGGTTTACTCTGCTGATAATGAAGAGGAAATTGAATTTGTGGATGTACAGCATGGCATTCATCATCAAAAAGAATATTTCAAAATATATCTTAAAAGTTCATGGTGTCAGTGATAGGATAATGTCCATACAAGGAAGACCTACAAAGAAGACCAGTTAATATGACTATCATTCAAGAATACACACAAACCACTAATTCCAAAAATGAAAAAATTGAAACCTCTGCAGTCTGAAAGTGATGAAACATCCAGTCAAGATGCATTGATAATTACTGATAATTGGAATGCAACAGTTGGAAACAAAGGATCAGAAGTTGGAAAATATAGTCTTGGTGATAAAATTGACACTGAAAATCACATGATAGAATTCTGTGAGACCAACAACTTATTTGTCAGAGATATCTTTTTTTCAATAACATAAATGACAACTATAATCAGACCGCACCAGATGAAAAACACAGGAATCCAGTCAACCTCATATGTGGAAAGAGACAACAGAGAAACTCGGTATCCTCAATGTGCACGAGGCCAGGGGCTGAGCATGATACAGATTATCAGTCAATCAGATTAGCAAGTCTAAGATGAAGTTAAAGAAACTTAAACCAAGTCCACAAGAGCCAAAGTATGGCCTTGTGTATATCCCACCTGAATTTAGAGACCCTCAAGAATAGATTTGATTCACTGAAAACTAATTACCAAAGGCCAGATGAGTTGTGGGATGACATCACAGACATCACACATGAAGAAAGCAGGTAGAAGGAGAAGAGATCAGCATGAATGTGAGCAGAGATTCCGAAACTTGCTGTCTGTGCCTAATTTGCTTGTTTTATGTCTCAGTTGATGGGTTTAAGATATATCCTACCCCGATGTGGCTTAATTAATTAACATACCAAATAAAACTCTATTCCCAAATGGGATTATAGCCTCAATATAAATTAGGATTTACAGCACATACTTTGGAGGGACACAATGCAATCCGCAATACTAATTATGTGCTAGAAACAAGTCCTGCCGTGTTGCAACTCTCTGGGCCTGTATTACATCTCTGGAAGCAGCTGCTTTCTGAACACTTTTACATGAGACTTGCTGCAAGACTCTATCTGCTAATGCTTGCTGAAACTCTGTCTCCCAGCTAGCGTTAGATTCTAGATGATGAGAAGACAGAAGGGAGAAGAAGCTTGTCAGAGAATCTGGCTGTTTCTGTTTTTAGATTTTTAGTTAATTCCTTTCCATTACCCTTTGTCTGTTTAAGCTCCATTTGAAAAAAAGTAAAACTCAAAACTCTCCTGCCCTCTCTGCCCTCCAGATAATGTGATTAAATGGGGCAGAACTGGCTGCCGGCTACACCAATAACATCTTGAAATTTTGCTCTTAAGCGTTTAGAAAACAGAATGTCTCCGAAGAGAATGGCGTCATTTATCACATCTCCGCAGAACCCTGGCTCTGGATGGGACTGGTAAGCAAAACTCACTGCAGAGACAGGACAAGATAAGGAGAAGCCCAGCACACCTTGCAAAAGCACAGATACTGCTTTTCTATTCAGCAATTGCTCTCTTGTGGCTTTCCTAAATTATAGCAGAGGCAGGATAGCTGTGGAGTGGGAATGCGAGGCAGACAGTGGATTTTGGGATTGGAGCACAGAGCAAACTTCACTCCCTTTGGTGCCATCTCTGCCGCCCAGGGGTCTCGCGGGACCGAAGTGAAGCAGTAGCAGTACACACGAGTACTCGAAGGACAAGAGGAGGTTCTGTTTTCTCTCTGCGAGTCATTTTTTTTTTCTTCAGTAGACTGATTATTTTTGATATGGTGATTCTACATTCCTTCTATCTTCTTTTGATGTGTTCTGCGTTGTTTAATACTTGAGTGTTTTTTTGAGGATGAATGCAATGTCATTCCTCTTCCATTTGTCATTCCCAGCAGAGTATGTTGCATGTTTGTCCAGTTCAAAGCCAGCACCAGTACTTTCAACTCATTAATGCCTAGAATATCCATGTTTATGCATTCCATCTCATTTTTGGTGATTTCTACTTTTTCTAGATTTTTACTTTGTATATTCCACGCTTTTATGGTTAATGGAGTTTTTCAGCTGTTTCTTCTCATTTTGAATCACACCACAGCAGTAAATGAAAGTTCCCAAAGTTGGACTCCATCCATGCCATTAAGGTCCACTCTGCTTTGAGGAGTCCACTCTTCCCCAGTTGTATTTTGAGTGCCTTCCAACCTGAAGGGTTCATCTTCTGGCACTGTACTGGACAATGTCCCATTACTATTCATATAATTTTCACTAGCTAATTTTTTTCAGAAGCAGGTTACTGGTTCCTTTTCCCTAGTCTGTCTTGGTCTGGAAGCTCAGCTGAAACCTAGTCACCATTTGGGTGACACTGCTGGTATTTGAAATACTAGTGCCATAGCTTCCAGCATCACAGCAATACACAAGCCACCACAGTATGCCAAGCTGACAATTGCACAGGGTCCAGCCTGATAGCAACATGAAACCAGCACAGTTCAACAAACTGACAAATGTTTTTATACCATTCGGGACATAATTAATCTGGGCCCAGAAAGTCAAACTCATTTCTAGTTGTTGTCCATTTCCTGTTATAATGAACTACCACAAATTTAGCCCTGTCAACCAATACAAATTAATTATCTTACAGTTTTGTAGGTAGAAATCTGACACAGGCCTCACTAGGCTAAAAGCACAGCATTAGCAGCACTGTGTTCCTATCTGGAGGCTTCTGGCAGGACTCAGTTCCTTGAGGTTGTAGGACTGAAATCTTTGTTTCCTTCCTGTTCGCTGCTTGAGAACCAGTCCCAGCTTCTAGAGGCCACCTGCATTGTTTGATTTATGACCCCTTTCTTCTGTCGTTAAAGTCAGAATTGGTGAGGTGAATCTCTGTTACGCTTCAGAATTCTCCCCTATCTTCATCATTTCTCTGACCATAGACAGGTGAGGGGAAACTTTCCATTGTTGTTGACTTACGTGATTATAACATACCCACCATGTTTTAGCCCAGGATAGTCCATCTCAAAGTCATACCTTTAATCACATTTGCAAAGTCCTGGTTGCTGTACGGTAACATAATCACAGATTTTTGGGATTAAGTCATGGATGTCTTGGTGGGGGTGGGGAGAGTCTACCTACCTCACATACCTAGTACTTACTTTCCACGTTATTAAGTTTCAAGGTGAGGGATCCTTCTCCCAGAATCAGAAGATGAATGGAAGGCCAGATGCGTGTTCTGCTACCTTTCATTTTATCAAACTTCATTCTTATTGTTAGTTGCCATCGAACTGATTCCACCTCATGGTGACACTGTGTGTGATAAAGATTTGAAAACTGCTCTGTAAGGATTTTTTAAAAAATTATTTACTTTGTGGACAGGTTTATTGAGATATATAATTTGCATACTATACAATTCTCCCATTTAAAACACACAATTCAGCTGTTCAGTCATTACCACTGTCTAATTTAAGAACATTTTATTACCCCAAAAGAAACCCAAGTATTCTTTGGCAGTCACTCCCCCTCCACAAACCCATCCTCTCTCTCTTCAGCCCCTGGCAAGTGTTCACCTTCCATCTGGAGTCTCCTATCTGAATGCCATGGTTGATGCTAAGGGTCAACTTGGTTAGGTAGTAACACTCCATTGTCTGTAGGTGCCACAGTTTGTTTATCCATTCATTTGTTGATAAGCACTTAGGTTATTTCCATCTTTTTGCTATTATAAATAATGCTGCAATGAACTTTGGTATGCATATGCCCATGCTCTTATTTCTCTAGAATATATGTCTAAGAGTGGGTTTACTGAATCATACAGTGTTTCTGTTTCTAGTTTTTTAAGGAAGCATTGTATCATCTTCCAAAAACGTTGTACCATTTTGCATTCCCACCAGCAGTGCATAAGTGTCCCCCACAGCTTTGCCAATATTTGTTATTTTCTGTTTCTTTTTTTTTTTGATTTCTGTGGTAATACCAGGGTGAAACATTTCATTGAGTTTTGATTTGTATTTCTCTAATGACTAGTGACTGTGAGCATTTCCTCAAGTGTCTGTTAGCAGGCTAAATGTCTTCATTGGTGATATGTCTGTTCATATCCTTTGCGTATTCTTTGATTGGATTGGATTATTTGTTCATTTTTAAATTGGATTATTTTCCATCTTGTAGAGATGTTGGATTTTCCTATATATTCTAGAGATTATCTCTTTGTTGGGTATGCTATAGCCATTTTTTTTAGTGAAATCTCTTGATAAGTGTTGGATTTTTAGAAGATCCCGTTTATCTAACTTATCTTCTGGTGTTTGTGTATTATTATGGTTTGTATTCTATTTATGCTGTGTATTAGGTCCTTTAGCACTAACCCTATTTTTTTTTCTTCTAGATCTTTATACTTTCTGGTTTTATATTTTAAGTCTTTGATCCATTTTGAATTAGCTTTTGTTTATAATGTGAGGCATGACTCCAGTTTCATTTTTTTAAAGATGGCTTCAGTTTTGCCAACATTGTTTGTTAAAATGACTTTTTTCCCCCTCTCCTTTTAATGGACTTTGGGCATCTGTCCAAGACCAGATGACTGTAGGTAGTTGGATTTACATTTGGATTCTTGATTCTGTTCCTTTGGTCAAAGTGCCTGTCCTTGTGCCAGTACCAGACTGTCATAAATACTGTAGCTGTGAAGCAGATTCTGAGGTGGTGCTTTCTTCTTCTTCTTCAGTGGTTCTTTAATTGTCCGGGCCCTCTTTCCTTTCCATGTACATTTAGTGATTAGTTTCCCATCTTCTCAAAGAACATTGTTGGTATTTGGATTGGGATTGCATTGTATTTATAGATTGATTGGTGTAGAATTGACATTTTCTCAATGTTGAATCTACCTATCCATGAGCATGGTGTACTTTTCCATTTTATGTATGTGATCTCTTTTGGTTTCTTGCAGTAGAGTTTGGTAGTTTTCTTTGGATAGGTCTTTTATGCCCCTGGTTAGATTTATTTCTAAGCATTTTTTCTTTCCAGGGGCAATTATAAATAATATTACTTCCCTGATTTCCTTTCAGAGGTGTTTTTATTGGTATAGGAGTACAACTGATTTTTACATGTTTCTCTTGTATCTCGATACTCTGCTAAATCTATCCCAGCGGTTTTCCTGTGGAGTTGTTTGGGCTCCATATGTACAGTATTGTATCATTCTCAAATAGGGATATCAAGGTAGATGTTGTTTTGTAGTTAGGCTAACCTAGCTTGATTTTAAGAAGACTTTGGGGAATATCTTTTGGTTTGTGGTTTAAAGATTATCTCAGTGCAATAGTTTTAGAGGTTCCATCAAACACTTCACGGCTTCAGGAAACCTGGAGCCTATGAGAATTTGAAATTCTTTTCTGCATTTTCTCTCTTTTGATCAGAATTCTTCTATAGAATCTTTTATCAAACTTTTCAGTAATGGTAGCTGGGTGTCATTCAGTTCTTCTGGTCTTATCACAAAGAGGCAGTTGGTCAAGGATACAGTTAGCCACATTTTCCATGTCCTCCTTCTGTTCCTGACTCTCCTTGCTCTATTGTTCCGGGTAAGTAGAGGTCAACTGATTAGGTGGCCACATGCAAAGTTTTAGGATCCGAAGCATTACACAACAAACTGGAAGGTAGAACAGAAAGATTAAACATGTTATTAGACTAATTAACTCGGATGTCCTATGACTCCTTGAGCCTAAAGCACGAACCATGAAAACAAATCTCATGATGTGTTTGGTTGTTCATAAGCAGCCCCAGCGGTTAGTCCTCTTTTTTGGACACTGCTGTAGATGTATCTATCACGTATTTGCCAATTCAACTTTTCACAGGTGTAGAACTTACTGACAGTACTTACAATAATCAACTGTGCAGCCCTACCCTCAGTTAATGCAAAATATCCATCACCACACAAATACTCTCAGCTTCTGTTTGGGAATGTTTTCATTTTACATTCATTCTTAAAAGACAGTTACACTGTGTACAGTATTCTTGTCTGCCAGTTTTCTTTCTTTCTTTCAGCACTTTCATTCCATTGCCTTCTGGCTACCAATATTTCGGAAGAGAAATTGACAGTCTTATTGGGGGTCCTTTATATGTACCATTTGTTTCTTTCTCACTGCTTTCAGTATTTTCCCTTTATCCTTACTTTTTGAGGAACTAACAGTATGTGTCTTGTTGTAGATCTTTTTGGGTTTATGATGCTTTCCCCAGTCATTACAGTGAGGAAATTTTCTGGCATTGTTTCTTCAATATTCTTTGTGTTCCTTTCTTTCTGTCATCTCCTTTTGTAACTCCCATGATATGTAATTATGTACCATGTTATTGTGCTGTGGTTTCATTAAACTGCACTCAGCCTTCTTGGGAAACTCTGGTGGCACAGTGGATTAAGTGCTACATCTGCTCACCAAAAGGTTTGTAGTTCAAATCTGCCAGGTGCTCCTTGGAAACTCGAGTAGTGCTACTTTGACCTCTAGGGTCGCTATGAGCTTGACTCAGTGGCAGTAGGTGTGTATTGGGTGTTCAACCTTCTTTAGCCTCTTTGTTGTTGCCCTTCAGTGTATGTGTTTTAACTCTTATCTTCTAATTCACTTATTTTTTTCTTATTCCTGATTAAATCTTTTGGTAAGTCCTTTTGCTTTGTTTCTAATTGCAGCTATTGTCCCTTTCAGCCGCAATGTCTCTATTTTAAGATCCTTATTTTGTTTTTGCATTATTTTCCTTATTTCTTTCTCTGTTTTTCCTCAATTATTTAATTATGTTTAATGTTGTTGTATTATATTCTTCCATTTTTTTTTTTTTAAATTATTTACCATTCTTACATATGCTTTCACTTTCTTTGTTGTGTCTATTTGGATGAGTCATTGTTTCTCTGTTCTTTGTGTGTCTTGTAATGTTTTGTTAGGACACTGGAATTTTCGAGGGTGCTAGCTTTCTCAGTTTTCCTCAGTATTTGATGTTTTTGCTGCACCACTTTCTGCAAAAAAGTCTTAATTGAGCAGAGCGTTTGGCCTTTGTTTACTATCCTTTCTGTAATAACTCTTCTCTTAGTCTGGTTTTATTAGGATTTGAAAGTTTCAGATCTCAGTTTCTAACTTTCAGTTTCTTCCAAATACACCAGAGGACATACTGTGGTCAGTCTGTGCAATAGTAGGCACTGCTGCTCAGGCAAAATATCATGTAATAATTAATCTGACATGAGGGACAGCTACCTAGGGACCCATTTGGAGCATGCCAGCACTTCCCTCACCCAGACACTGTCTACTACAAGCATCTGCAAATTGATACAGAAGACCTGTGCAATGGTCTACTCTCATAGTCAACACTCTATCTGCTGTCCTACCCACCCCATAGCTGTAGCCTCTGAAACCAACAAGACAAACTTCCCTGAGGCTCAATGAGGTTTTATCTGCCTCCACATCCAGCTGGCACTAAGGACGGTTGAATCGTGCTGCTATGTGTTAGGTCTCTGGAGGTCTCTGGAGGCCTCTGTCTCTGGTCATGACTCTCTTCCTTTTGTTTTGCAACCATGTTTTTAGTCTGAAGATCCACACCCACTGAGCCTTTTTCTGGGATTGGTGTTGTCCTCTGTCTTTTTTTCTTCCCAAGCCTTTCTTCCCTTTTCTGTGGGGGCTGCTTATGTCTGAGATGGCCTTCAGGGGAAGCACAATAGCCTTTCCTTTCGTTCAGGAGGAAGAGTAGGGGCTGGCACTCTAGAAGGACCTCTGAGATCTGTCTTGTTGGTTTCAGAGCTCCAGTGGCTCTGTGGTGGTTGGAGTAGTAGTTTCCTCTTAGGTAAACCACCTCCTGAGTCTACTGTAGGGAACTTTCTGTAGGAGTTTATATTAGCTCAGCAGCTGGCACTTACTGGTCAGGAGAGGGACTGTCTTAATGTACCCCCAGGGGAGCCGAGCCGGCTTTGTTGCTATTAGATCCCTTCTCATAGTGTGTTGGCTGTGCATGTAGTGTCCAACCAAAATGCCTGCTTCCTAGCACACAGACACTTCAGTCAGCAGTCTTCACTGCCACCTGGAAGGGAAGCAAAACAACCCAAATTGATGTCCAGGGAGGTCTCTGTTGTTGGTGTTAGAGGACTGAGTTATGAGTTGCTCAAGGAGGCAGGTAGACCTCTGACATGGGAAGGAACTCCACTGCAGTGGCCTTCCATAGCAGTTTGCAACATCCTGATAATGAGTAATTCCAGGTTGGGGAGGAGGTGTTGTGTATTGGTCAGGTCACGATGGAGGTTACCTTGTCATCATTAGAGCCTCCCTGGTAGATTGTTAGCTACGAGTGCAACCTCCACTCATGCTTTCTGCTTCCTAAGACATGGCAGCACCGTTCACTCATCCTTAGTGCCAGCTGGAAGTGGAGGCAGATAAAAATCTCATTGAGCCCCAGGGAAGTTTGTCTTGTTGGTTTCAGAGGCTACAGCTATGGGGTAGATAGGATAGCAGGTAGAGTGCTGACTATGAGAGTAGATCATTGCACAGGCTTTCTGTATCAATTTGCAGATGCTTGTAGTAGGCAGTGTCCAGGTGAGGGAAGTGCTGGCACACTCCAGATGGGTGCCTAGGGAGATCTGCCTTGTTGATTTTAGAGCAGAATCTTGGGCTCCTGTTTCTTTGTACATTGTAGAGACTTTGGTGATTTGGGAAACAGATTTCTTTTCTGGGGGCACAGCAGCCAGCAGTGTGTACAGCTGCGGGGATGAGCAGGGACAATAGAAGTGATTTCCTTAACATACGTGACTTGTTGATTTGTTGGTTCTTGCTGTCTGCAGTTCCTTGCTGTTTTCTCCCCAAGTCAGAGTCTCGCCATCATTGCTTCTAAGGAATATTCTGGTTGTGCTTCTTTCAAGACAGATTTATTTGTTCTCTTGACAGTCCATGGTATATTCAATATTCTTCACCAAAACAACTCAAAGGTGTCAATTCCTCTTTGGTCTTTATTTATTATCCAGCTTTTGCTTGCATATGATATTGTTGAAAATACCATGGCTTGGATCAGGTACGTCTTGGTCTTTAAGGTGACATCTTCACTTTTCAACACTTTAAAGGGAATTTTCACAGCAGATTGGCTCAATGTAAGCATCTTTTGATTTACTGATTGCTTCTTCTGTGGATATTAACTATGGATCCAAGTAAAATGAAATCCTTGACAACTTCAATCTTCCTTTCGTTTATCATGATGTTGCTTATTTGTCCAGTTGCAAGAATTTTTCTTTTCTTTGTGGTCTTTGGTCTTCACCAGTAAGTGCTTCTAGTCTTCTTCACTGTTAGCAAACAAGGTTGTATTATCTGCATAAAGCAGATTGTTAATGAGTCTTCCTGTAATCCGATGCCCTTTTCTTCTTCGTGTGGTTCAGCTTCTTGGATTATTTGCTCAGTATAAATTTGATTGAACAGATATGTTGAAAGGATACCACCGTTACACGTACTGTTCCTGACTTTAAACCACATGCTACCCCCTTGTTCTGTTCAAACAACTGCCTCTTGATTTATGTACAGATTCCTCCTGGGCTCAGTTAAATATGTTCTGGAATTCTCATTTTTTGAAATGCTGCCAATAATTTGTTATGATCCACAGAGTTAAAAGCATTTGCAGAGTCAATAAAACACAGGTAAACATCTTTCTGGTATTCTTTACTTTCAGCCAGGATCCATCTGACACAAGCAATTATATCCCTGGTTCCACATCCCTTTTTGAGTCTGTCTTGAACTTTTGATCGTTCCCTGTGGGTATGCTGCTGCATCTGCAGCATCATCATTGGAAAGCATCAATCCATCCATCATTATAAACACATTGTCAACAATAAATGTCTGCCCACTGACATACTGCTATAGCTGCTTTTGAATGATCTTCAGTAAAATTTTACTTGCGTGTCGTATTAATGATATGGTTTGGCGTTGTCTGCATTTGGCTGAATCACCTTTCTTGGAAATAGGCATAAATATGGGTCTCTTCCTGTTCTTTGGCCAGCTGTCTTCCAAATTTTTTGGCATAGAGAAGAGAGCACTTCCAGCACTGCATTCACATACTGAAACATCTGAATGATATTCCATCAATTCACAGAACCTTGTTTTCACCACTGTCTGCAGTGCAGTCTGGCCTTCTTCTTTTCACTATTAATGGATCCTGATCGTGTGCTAACTCTTGAAACACTTGAATGTTGACCAATTCTTTTTGGTGTAATGACTCTGTGTGTTCTTTCCGTCTTCTTTTGATACTTCTTGGGTTGTTTAATATTTTCACCATAGAATCCTTCACTGCTGCAACTCGAGGCTTGAATTTTTACTATGGTTTCTTCAGTTTGAGAAATTTTGAGTGGAGTCTTACTTTATGGTTTTCTTTCTCCAGCTCTCTGCACATGTCATTGTAACATTTTGTCCTCTTGAGTTTCCCTTTGAAATCTTCCGTTCAGTTCTTTTACTTCATCATTTCTTCCTTTTGCTTTTGTTACTCAACTTTCAAGAGCAAGTTTCAGAATCTCTTCTGATATCCACTTTGGTCTTTCTTTCTTATCTTTTGCTTATCTTGCTTTCTTCATGTATGATGTTCTTGATGTCATTCCATAGCTCCTCTGGTCTTCAGTCATTAGTGTTCAGTGCTTGAAATTTATTCTTGAGATGGTGTCTGAGTTCAGGGGAGATGTATTCAGGGTTGTACTTTGGCTCTAGTGGACTTGTTCTACTTTTCTTCAGTTTCAAGGGAACTTGCATATGAGCAAATGATGGTCTGTTCCACAGTTGACCCTGGACTTGTGCTAATGACACTGGGCTTTTCCATCATCATCATCATTTTCCTGTGTGTTCCTCGTGTGTAGGTGTGGTCCGTGTGTATTATTGCCATTTATGTTCATAAAAAACTATTTGCAATAAAGAATTTACTGGTCTTGCTGAATCTTATCATTTGGTCTTTGCCATCATTTTTATCACAAAGGCCTTATTTTCCAACTACTAAGCCTTCTTTGTTTCTTAGTTTTGCATTCCAATCACTGATAATTATCAGTGTAAACTGATCACTTGTTTGATCAATTTCAGATTGTAGAAGTTGGAAAAAGTCTTCAATTTCTTCATCTGTGGCTTTAGCGATTGGTGTATAAATTTGAATAATAGTTGCATCAACTGGTAGGTGTAGGTGTATGGATAATATTCTAGGTGTATAGATATTACTCTATCAGTGACAGTGTTGTTCTTCAGGATAGATCTTGAAATACTCTTCCCTACAATGAATGCAATGCCACTCCTCTTCAGTTTGTCCTTGGCAACATAGCAAACCATATACTTATCTGATTCAAAACGGCCAGTACCATTCCATTTAAGCTCACTAACACCGAGGATATCTATGTTTATGCATTTCATTTCAGTTTTGATGATTTCCAAATTTCCTCAATTCATACTTTGTGCATTCCATGTTCTGATGATTAATGGATGTTTGCAGTTATTTCTTCTCTTTTTGAGTCATGTCACATCAGTCAATGAAGGTCCTAAAAACTTGACTCCATCCACATCATTAAAGGCAACTCCACGTGGAGGAGACAGCTGTTCCCCAGTCATTTTTTGAGTGACTTTCAGCCTGAGTGGCTCTTCTGCTGCTGTGTCAGATAGTGTTCTTCTGTTCTTCATAAGGTTTTCGCTGGCTAATTGCTTTCAGAAGTAGCCTTTTGGTTCTTTCTTCCTAGTCTGTCTAGGGCTGGAAGTTGAAACCTGTCCACCATAGTGTCCCTACTTCTGTTTGACTACTGGCATAGCTTCAAGTGTCACAACAACACGCAAGCCCTCACAATATAACAAACTGACAGACATGTGAGGTTGATTGCTGTAGCTGTGTAATACGTTTTAAAATCAGGAATGTGATTTCTCTTACTTTGTTCTTATCTTTTAACATTGTTTTACTTATTGAGGACCTCTTGCTGTTCCATGTAAAGTGGAGGACTGGTCTTGGCATTTCTATAGAGAAGACTGTAGGAATTTTAATCAGGACCACATTGAATCTGTAGAGTGCTTTTGGTGTTACTGACATCTCAACAACATTAAATCCACCCGTCCATGAACATAGAACATCTTACCATGTTTTTAAGTCTTCTTTAACATTTTTCAACAGTGTTTTATAATTTTCGCTGTGTTTAAGTCCTTTACATGCCTGCTCCAAGGTGTCTCTGTGTGAGTTCGAACCACTACCTTTCAGCTAATAGTCCATTGCTTAACCATTTGTACCACTTGGGGGCCTGTTTATCAGCCTTAGAGCAACTATAAGCAGTGGAACTTTCCTTTCATCATCCATTTTTTGCTCCAAATGTGTAAGTGTCTGATATTGATGATATTTCTAAGTCCATGACCAAGTGGACCAGCCTGGTATCTCCTTAGGTCATCCAGTTCAGGTGCTACCTGGCCCCTGCTTCTTGGAGATCTGGTTGAACCTGACTGAACTCAGTATCTTTGTCTTGTGACAATTCTGAGCCTTCTGCATGACTTCCTCAGGCTACTTGATTTCCCTGTTTTGAAAATCCTGTGTCTTCAGGAAACTATTCTACCTTGTCTCCCAATACCTTGGATGCAGAACTCAGCCCTTCCCTAAGAAATCCACTCAAATCAAACAGTTTAGGATTTTCTGTAGACTTTTATTGATAATTTGGGAGTCTTAGGGAGAAGCTATGTTGCTGGCAGCCTTCCACAGTCTCACCACACTCACTTTCTCCTTCTCTTTGGTCCTTTCTATTTGTCCTTTGTAACCAAGAAATTTCCCCATTTTTCTTGTTCAAGTCAGTGTTGGTCAATACAGGAGGGCTTTTATGGGATATACGCTAGTTTATCAGTATTTACTTCTCTGGATGATGACACTACTGAATTATAAAGAAGCACCATAGTGTTTTTGAGGTGGTGTCAGTGTGCACAAGCTGAAGGTCAGTTCTGTTCATGTTTTGTGTCTCAAGGGATGAGCTTAATTCTAATGGCGAATGGGCCAGATACAAGTGTGATGGCTTATCCTTCAGGGAAAGTCACTGTCTTCTCTGTTTTTCCTTTTATTTTTGTTCTTGTGGCTAGTTGCCACTGAGTTGTCTCCTACTTATTGTGACCTTATATATAACAGAATGATAGTCCTGTGCCATCTTCTTGATTGTTGGTGTGTTTGAGTTCATTGTTGTGGCTATTATGTCTATCTTTCTCACTGAGAGTTACTCTCCTTTTTTGCTGACCCATTACTTTAGCAAACATAGGGACCTCTTTAGAGTTTGGTCTTTCCTATTGATGTGTCCAAAGTAAGCAAGTTGAAGCAATGCCATCCTTGCTTCTAAGGCGCATTCTGGTTATGTTTATTTTAAAACTGATTTGCTCATTCCTTTGGCGGTCCATAATAAAGTACTTTTTCCAATACTATGATCCAAGTGCACCAATTCTTCTGTTTTCATTTTTCATCATCCAGCTTTTGCATGTGTATGAAGTGACTGATGTAAACATGGGTCAGGTTTACCTTTGACATCAAGGTGACATCTGTGCTTTTTAAAACATTAATGAGATCTTTTGCAGATTTGTTCAATGCACTACTTATGCCTAAATTGAATAATGTAGACCATCTAAGATTCCATAGGACTCCCACTTGTGAAGTGAGGGCTGGAAACACAACCCCAAAAGTAGAGAATGTTGAAAGAGAAAAGTCACCCTTTTGTGGCTATAGAATTAAATAATCTGACAAGAAACTGCTTGCAATGTGAACCATACTTCAAGCTCATTTGAGGTAGCTGCTTAATACCTCTTTGATTTAAGTAATGTGGAGAAGGCAGTGGACTGAGTGAAAATATATCAGGAGACAGAAATCTTGTATCTTGAACACCATAGGCATTGTGTAACATTTGAAATTAGAACTCACAAAATATTCTTATTGTGGAAAAGTGCTAAAATCAAGAAATGGAAAAAGCCACAATACACTTAACTTTGGTATTGGTGGTGGCATTACTCATGGAAAACTGACAAAGGGCAGTTTTATAGTATGTGCCTGCGAATTTTTGGCAAATTGGTCTTTTTTTTTTTTTTTTGAGGATTAACTTTCTCTGAATTGGCTTTTGGGCAAATTTGCTATAGCCCACAGCTTTTATCCCAAGTGTCTTATTATGGAATTTCTTCTAACAAGTACAGCAAAATTTCTGTAAAGAATTCCTGTGAATAAAATTTTTGTCTACTTTTTACTGCTTTCATTTTCTTTGGCAGGTCTCAAATCATCCAGGATGTTTTTCTTCATGATGAAATGTCTTCGGGGTCATTCTGTGAGGACACACTACTCCTGACATCTGGGGGCGAATCATTCCATGTTTGTAAGATAGTATCCTCTTCTTGTCCTCAAAGGGATAGGTGGGATTTTATGGTGAGAATTTAATTTCTGTTAGATTTCTTCTTGTCCTGAGTCATGAGATCCTATTTATTTTTAATAGAATAAAAACATCTTTTTACCTGAAATCTGGCACAGATGCCTGTCTCTGGCCAGCCTTCTATCCTCCCTGATTAGGGCCTCCAAGCTAATGTTGTCACTTTTTCTCCAGGCTCCTATTAATGGGATGTCACGGCTTGATTTTATTTGTCAGTGGGAATTAGGTGGCTTCACTCTGTGGTTTCCTCCGTCTTCATTAATACAACTTCTGTGGACTGCCAAGGATGGATCCTGCTCTGGGTTTCTTGGAAGCAGGAGGACTGTCATCTGGTTTGGGTCTGGTCTGGGTCCCGTCTTTAATTTTCCTGACCTGAGCACCGTGTGTAGAGGCCTGTCTGGGAAAAATTTTGTCTGAGGGTTTTCAGCTCTGGATCCACCAAAGGGTCAACCCCTTGGTGTTATGCAGCTGTCTGCCTTTTGACCACTCTTAGGTTCTTCCTATCAGATCTGCTTCTTTCCAACAACGTCACTGTGGTCCTCCCATTTTGAGCCGTATTCCACTGAGTTTTATTGATGAATAGGATTCTCTCTCTTTAAAAATTTTAACCTGTAAGTTCCCTCCACTTCATTCCATATTCATTGACTTCTGATTGCATGACCAGTGCTAATTCATGTTTCAAGAGACACAAAAGATGACAAGGTGGACTCAATCCAGGGAGGGGTGACAATTTCAGTGGGATCATGAGGGTCATGCACAGGAGACTCAGAGTGACATAAAACTGGAATCAATTAAGAGCCACAGGCAAAAATATAATAAATGTTGAAGGGTCCAGAGAAAATGATACAGGTTGAGTTGGGGGAGATTACAGAGGCTTGGCTGGGGGAGGGGTGGAACTTAATCTGGACTTCGAATAACGGAAAGAATTTAGATCAACCGATGGCAAGGAAAGCCATTTAAGGACAAGGAGAATGTATGAATCATCTCAGAGAGGTAGGGATGACATCAGTCTGCTGGCAGGACCACAATAGGTAAGAATGCACCACTGGGTTGAGAGCAGTTTGGAAAATGGAAGTTGTTGTTTACAATGATTTGGCAGAAATGATGATTTTATTGAAAATGCTCATGTATCTCAATATTTTTGCAGCTCCTGATAATAGTTGAACATAATTTGAGTGCTGTTGCAATAATCTGCGTGTGCTTGAGAATTTTTTTTGTCTTATACGATTTGTTGGAAAACCTATTTGGCAAGAATGAGTGCATATATCTTTGTATAAAAAGGTTTAGGAGGATCTTTGATTTGCTGTCTTCTGAGTGATTTGTTGTCTTCTGGGTATTCACTTTTGCTTTCCTCTTGCTTGTCTATTTTCACAGGAATAGAGTACACCTATATAGGGACAACAACAACAAAGAAACACAACCAGCACAAGAAACTTCAAGAACATAATTGGAAATTTTCTGGGCTTGGAGTTTCTTCTTAAAAATTCTATTTCATTTAAAGCCAATGATATCTGCTCTGCTGATTTGGCCATGCTTTCAGATTTGTCCACTGCTCGAAGGATTTAAATCTTTCATTTTGGCCAGCTTGCTTTCAGTCAAGTTGTTTTGTGCCAAGTCACCAGGGGTTGTGATGGGCAGCCTGAGTGTGCACCCGAGCAGTAGCCATCTCTGTGTTGGTAGTTTGAAAGGTATGGAACAGTTCTGTTCACTCTTAGTGGTACTCTACCTCACTGTGGATCAAATTGCCAGGGGAGGTTTTAAAAGCTGCAGATGCCCAGAGGTTCTGATCCATTAGTATTCTCTGCATTAGTATTTTAAAAAGCCACCCAGAGCATTCCAAAATGTAGCCAAGGATGAGACTCACTGCCCACCCCCCAGCCTTTCTGCTGAATCACATCATCCTGCTTTCATACAGTCCAGTTCTCAAAGAACCATCCCAGAAGCCTGCTAAACTCTGAGCCCTGCGCGAGACCCACCGAAACAAAATCTCTGCACATCGTATCTTGGAACCTGCATTTTAACAAGCTCTGCTTTTTTTTATTTGAAAGCTTGAAAATGACTATAATCTATTTGTGCCTCATTGGGTTCTCTTTTTCTCCACACTTCTCTGTTTCTAGACAGTACATTAATTTTGTCAAGCCCAATTTTGATTCTGATAATGTTACTTTTCCTCCCTGAGACAGAGTATAACAATATAAACTGTGTCAATTAGGTAGACAGTATATTGTTTAGATTCATACACTAATTTTGTAATCAATTTTATTACAGTAAAATGTAAAGGTAAATTACAAAAGTAAAATGTGCTTAGTACAAAATTTGGAAATACGAAAAAAGAGAAATGAGAATAATAAAATTTCTCTTCACCACTCAAAGATAACAATTCTCTATAGTTTAATGCATTTTCTTTAATCTTTTTAAAAAAATATACCAAACCCATGAGTCAGTTCCAACTCATAGAGGCTACATGTGTTACCAAGCAGAACTGCTTCACAGGATTTTCTCAGATGTACTCTTTTGGTAGCAGACTGCCAGGCCTTTCTTCTAAAGCCCCTCTGGGTCAGTTTGAACCTTCAACCTTCAGGTTAGTAGCCAAGCACAAACCATTTACACTATCTAGGGACCTTTTCAGTGTACAAGGGTTGCTTTAAAAAAAAAATTATAATCGTACTATTGTGAAAATTGGCCATCACACAGCTTTAGTTTCACAAACTGATTTTAGTAATGAAATATTATGTTTAATAAGAAGCCTTGCAGATATGTACTGCTGTGTCATGATTGTCTTTCTCAGTAAGATGAGGGTGGAATAGTCCCATTTCAGTTACCATCAAACTAGGAAAGATGAAGAACCAGGCGAACACAGACTTTTTAGCGACAATGTTACTAGTAGCTAATGAGAAGAAGCGGGGAGGTAAATTTAATGATTTAGTCATATATGCTTGGAAACCATGTTGGTTACAGGAAATTATATTTGTTCTCTTAAGTTATAAAATATGTTGGTTATGGGAAATTGAATTTGCTAACTTAGGCTTTAAAATTACCTCACTCCTGTGTGTTAAATTGTTGATATATACACCGAATAAGTTCATTTGTTGGTTGTACATTCTCAGAGGCTTGGTGATTTATTCACAGAGGTGAGGTGGTTATAAAGAATCTTCGTTGCTGCGAAGAACAAAGCTGAATGTCTTGCTTATGCTGCAGGTCTATAGTAGGCTAGCAGGGGAGGTCTGTGACTCTTTCCTTAGATGCCTAGGGATCACCATGTGGAACATCTTTAGTAGCTGAAGTTGGAGGAAGGTAAGATGGAGAAACTCACCAAATCATCAAACCAAACCCTTTGCTGTTGGCTTCGTTCTGACTCAGTGACCCTACAGGACAGAGTAGAACTGCCTCAAAGGTTTTCCAAGGAGTGTTTTTAATTGGCCATTGCAAGTCATATGTCTTGCCAAACTTCAAAAAGGTGGGTCACAATTCTGTTATGATTAGAAGCAGAGAGGGAAACAAGAGAGAACAGTAGAGTTCTGAGGGTGCAGTGATTCAGAGCTTGGCTGCTAACCAAAAGGTTGGCAGTTTGAATCCACCAGTAGCTCCCTGGAAACCCTATAGGGTAGTTGTACTCTGTCCTGTAGGGTTGCTCTGGGTTGCAATTGATGGCTACCATCTTTTTTTTTTGTTTGTTTTTTTGGTTCATGGGCAAAAAATTGAATACCCAAGAAGTATCAAAAGAAAGTAGAAGGAAGACACAGTCACTGTGCTTAAAATACTTGGTTGGTGTTCAAATATTTCAAGAGGCAGCATATGGTCAAGAACCAATAGTACTGAAGGAAGAAATTCAATCTGCACTGAAAACACTGGCTGAAAACTAGACTCCAGGATTTGACAGAATACCAGTTGAGATGCTTAAACAAACAAATGCAGTGCTAGAAGAGCACACTTAGAGAGGAGGCTATTCTTCAGAAAGCCCAAGTGACTGTAATTACTACCTGTTTCTTCCTCCTGGCTAGCATTTTTGGTCTTCGGAACAAACCATTGTACAATACCCATCCCCTCCCAAAGCCTAGTAGTTTGTCTAAGTAAACTGCATGGCTAAAGAGATACAATTCCAGACTAACAATTCCAATATGGCACTCCAACGTTTGATTACTCCCCTCTTTGAACAATCAGGCAAGAAAACTTGCACTGTACACTGTGCAGTGAAATGTGTAATTTCTGGAATATAAAACTGGATGATGCAAGATCCTCAGGGCCCTTTTTCCACAGTACAAAGAGGTGGGACACCATGGAAGTTTTCAGTCCCTGCTGGACAGCTTTTGAGCCAAGGAGGACCACTTGTGATGGAACTTCCCTTGTACTCTGTCTGTCATCTGTGAGTAATTAAAATGGCTTTCACTATTGCCAATATTGCACATATGTCTCGTGTGTATGATTTAATTATGGTATAACATGTTATATATAACACCCACAGAGTGGTTGGCACTGCTGAGTGGAATTCCCATCTCAGTTCTGTGGTGGATACCTGGGATGTTGAGGCAACTTTTTAGAAAATCTGAATGTGTAACACACTCATCTATGGCAAGAAATGTGGAAGACAGCTACCTGGTCAATCAAATGGAAGAGATTCATATTTATGTCCATTCTAAATAAAGGTAATCAGTGGGAAATGGAACATATCAAACAATATCATTAATATTACAGGGAAGCAAAATTTTTCTGAAGATAATTAAAAAATGGTTGCAGCCATACATCAACAGGAAACTGGCAGAGTTCAGGCCAGATTCAGAAAAAGACATGAATGAGGGATGTCATTGGTAATATCAGATGAACCTTGCATAAAAGCAGAGAATACCAGAAAAATGTTTTCCTGTGTTTTATTGAATATACAAAGACATTCAACTGTCTGGATCATAATAAAGTGTGGGTGACATTGTTAAAAATTTCAGACTGCTGAATTGTGTTTGTATACATAGACCAAGATGCGGTCATTTAAACAGAACAAAGTGATACTGCATAAAGTTAGGAAAGGTATGCATCAGGGTTGTTCTGTTTCAGCACATTTTTTCAATTTATATGATGAGCAAATTATCCAAGAAGCTGGACTATATGAGGAACATGGCATCAGGACTGGAGGAAGACTCACAGACATTACCTTGCTTGTTAACAGTGATAAGGACTTGAAACACTTAGTGATCACGATCAAGGACCACAGTCTTTAGTATGGATTACACCTCAACCTAAAACAAAATCCTTACAACTGAACAAATGCTCGTAATCTTGATTAACATAGTTGTGAAAGGTTTCGTTTTACTTGGGTCAACAGTCAGTGCAGCAGTCAAGAGATCAAAAGGTGTGTTGCATTGGGCAAACCTGCTACAAAAGACCTCTTTAAAGCGTTAAAAGCAAAGATGTCACTTTGATAACTAAGGTGCAGCTGATCCAAGCCATGATGTTTTCAATCATCTCATATGTATGTGAAAACTAGACAATGAGAAAGGAATGCCATAGAAGAACTGATGCATTTGAATTATGGTGTTGCTGAAGAATATTGAATATACTGGGGACTGCCAGAAGAATGAACAAGTCAGTCTTGGAAGAAGTACATCCAGAGTCATCCTTAGATGCAAAGACGGTGAGACTTGGTCCCATTTACTTTGGACAAGTTATCAGGAGGGACCAGTACCTGGAGAATGACATCACACTTTGTAAAATAGAAGGTGAGCACGAAAGAGGAAGACCCTAAATGAGATGGACTGACACAGCAGCTGCAACAATAAACCCAACTTTAGCCATGATTTTCAGGATGGTGCAGGACCAGGCAACATTTTGCTGTGACACATGGGGCTGCTAGGAGTTGAAACCTACCCAGTGGCACCTAACAACACCCTTTCTCCTATTCCTTCAAGCCTAGATGTTTCTTCCCCTTTTATAGGTTTAACACACTTTCGTTCTCTCTGATTTAATCTTTAAAAATGTTACTGTTTTAATCCACTAATTTAGTTATCAGTTTTCCTATATCCATGGCTTTTCTTTTGACAAGTAAGTAGTGTCTTGAAAACATGCAACTAAATAGCTAAGAAGTCTTTCTTGTTTAAAGGAATCTTTCAGAAACAAATACTTTTGTAACGTAAATAGTCTCTCCTAATTTGTGTGTTGGGATGTTTCTCACTGTTTTCACATTTAGAAGAGCTGTACTGGCGTTGGCTCCCCTGTAGATTGCAGAGAGGTGAGGGGCATAGGCTACTGGGGTCTGATATTGTCATATCAGATTGGGATTGTCATGGATTGAAGTGTGTCTCCCAAAAAGATATGTTAAAGTCCTAACCCCTGCACTAGTTAATGTAACCTGTGTGGAGAAATAGGACTTTTCTTTGCAGTTGTTATCAGTCAAACTCAGGAAGTAATTCCGAGTAGAGTAGGTTTTAACCTTTCTCCCTCTGCTTGCTGTTGCTGTTAGCTACCATCCAGTTGGCCCCTGAATCATGAGACTTATGATGCCCCTACACTCAACGAGAACGGGCCGTTTATTGCATACCACAGGGTTTTCAGTGGCTGATATTCAAAAGTAGATCACCAAGCCTTTCTAGTCTTTATTTCTGTGTTCAGCATCATGACAACCTGTAATCCTCCACTGACGAGTGGTGGTGGCTACTCATGAGGTGCATTGGCTGGGAATTGAACCCAGGTCTCCACAGCATGAAAGCTAAGAATTCTACCATTGAGCTACCACAGCCCCCTCCCTTGTGAGTAGTATCATGTAAAAGAAATGGACAGACACAGAAAAACAGTCACAAACAGAGGGAAGACAACACATGAGGATTTTCTTGCCAGTGCAGAAATACCAAGCAACACCTAGGGCTGCCAGGAGCTGAAATGGAATTGGAAGAATCTTCCCTGGTAGAGAAAATGTAGTCTTGCCAACACCCTGAACTTGGACTCCTAGCCTACAGAACTGTAATGTATTTCTGTTATTTAAAGTCACCTATTTTGTGACATTTTGTTATGGCAGCCATAGCAGATTCTCTTAGCTATCCAGTGCTGGTATAACAGAAATACCACAAGTGGATGGCTTTAAAGACAAAATTTTATTTTCTTACAGTCCAGTAGGCTAGGTTCAAATTCACCGTGTCAACTCCAGGGTAAGCCTTTCTGCCCCTGTCAGCTCTGGAAGAAGGTCCTCGTCATCAATCTTCCCTTGTCTTGGGGGCCTTGCCGTGCAGGAACCTTGGGTCCAGAGGATGAACTCTGCTCCCAGTGCTGCTTTCTTGGTGGTGGGAGGTCCCCGTGTCTTCCTGCTCACTTCTCTTTTATATCTCAAAAGACATTGGCTCAAAATCAATGCAATCTTGTAAATTGAGTCCTGCTTTATTAACACGACTGCTAATCTCTTCTCATCAGCCTCATTCAGATAGGATCTAGAACATATGGGAAAATCAGAGCAGGTGACAACATGGTGGACAATCACACAGTACCAGGAATCACAGCCTAGCCAAACTGACACACATAATTTTGGGGGATGCAATTCGACTCATGACAGAGATTAAGATTGGGATCCTGATGCTTCTTCAGCGACATTCTAGAGTGAAGATAGTGAGTGTGAAACACCACTGCAATGACAAATGTGCCACTAAAGAGCAAAGTACTGTGTCTGAGTGCACAGCCCTGTGTGGATTACTGCAGAGGTAACCGGAGTAAAGCAAAGTAAAAAGCAAAGATGCAGAGAAAGTTTGGGGGACCTTTGGTTAATGTTAGTGCTAAACTGAACATAAATGTAAATGACAGCGCAAAGAGAAAACGCTACGGAAATGGGAGAGACTGCTGGCAACTGGTGGCATAGTGGGTTAAGTGCTACACCTGCTAGCCAGAAGTTCAGCAGTTCAAATCTGCCAGGTACTCCTTGGAAACTCTATGGGGCAGTTCTGCTCTGACCTCTAGGGTCACTATGAGTCGGACTGACTCAACAGCCCTAGGGTTGGTTTGGTTTTTTGGAGTCTTCACCTAAGAATATAAGAAAAATTCCTTCCAGAAAATCTTCCCCATCTTTCCCCATCTCCTTAATACATACCCAAAGAGCTAGCTTTCATTTGCAAGCAGAGGCTAAGATTTTTCTCCTTTGAGCCAAAGGAGAAAATGTTCTGAATGGAGCACATAAAAGAACGTCTCATTCCAGGTGCACATCCTCAGATGCTCAGTAACAGCAGAGTCTCTTTCTGGAAACGAAGTTCAGCTGACACTGCCTAGTTCTGTGAAGGCTCCTTTGTCAGGGGAAAAAGAAAATACTTGGTGCTGCATTAACTGGAAAATGTCTTTTGCGGTTCCTTTACCAGCTGAAAATGCCTTGAGGAGGCTCAGATGGTCCTGTTCTTTTCTGGATGAGTCGTGGGCCCGTGAAAGAGAAGTTAAGGGAAAACAGTAAGCACTTATGATGGGTACGGCCAGGGTCAAAGGGAGCCGGTGAAGGGAGGGTGAAAGTTAGACTGGGTTAGGGCTCTGAGGACAAGAACCAAGATGATGGGGGAGAGGGAGAGTTTCTTTCCTGAGGGAGCTTGAACTTAAATGGGAAGAACAACATGACATATGTGAGACATGAAAGATCACATGTGTGTGATGACGTGTGATATGGAAAGCCAAGATTTGAAGGGTTCAACAATTTATAGAAACATGAGAAATTAATGAGGTCACTTTTATGTTTATTCACTATTGTTTTTAGTTGCTGTTGAGTCGACCCGAACTCACGACCACCTCGTGTTCAACAGAGTAAGCTGTGGCCTAGCCCTGTGCCTTCTTCTTGATCATCGGTATACTTGTGTGTATTGCTGCAGCCACTGCATTTTCTGAGTGTCTTTCAACCTAAGGGGTACATCTTCTATCACTACATTGGACAATATTCTGTTGTGACCCATAAGGGTCATTGGCTAATTTTCAGAAGTAGATTGCCAGGCTGTCTTAATCTAGAAGCTCTGCTGAAACCTGTCCGTTATGGGCGATCCCACTGGTATTTGAAATATTGGTGATATAGGTTCCAGCATCACAAATCCCAAAACCAAAACCCACTGCCACTGAGTTGATTCCAACGCATAGCAACCCTAGGGACAGAGCAGCACTGCCCCGTAGAGTTTCCAAGGACTGCCTGGCAGATTCAGACTGTCAACCTTTTGGTTAGCAGCCACAGCACTTAACCACTATGCAACCAGGGTTTCCAGCATCACAGCAACATTCAAACCACCATAATATGACAAACTGACAGATGTATGGTGGTTATTACTATTAATCATGTTATTAGTATTAACCATAGTTTATTTCTTTCAGGCAATTCTTCTTCTTCCCTCTAGCTGTCTTCTTGACACTTACCAGGTACAAGCGATAATAAAACCTAAGACAGAGAGAGTGACAGAGAGTCCTTTAGGAAAATGGTGCTAAAACAAATGCTAGCAAGTGGCTGAGCTCAGCTGTACCAAGATCTGATTGCTTTGGAGATAGGCCACAAAGACCCAGGGCTTGTGAGGTCTCCTTTCTCTCTCTTCAGCTCCAGTTGCAGAATCTGTGGCATCTTCCCCTATTCCTCCAACAGACGCATCTTTAATGGAACTGGATGAAAACAAAGAAACTGCTGTGGAGGTGGGAGAACCAAGAGAACTGAAGAAACCTTTAGGGCCACTGGGAAAGGAAGGGGTGAAAAGGTCTTAAGAGGAGGGCTTTCCTTTTATAACTGAGAGGGACATCCATCTTTACCTTTATAGTTGTGAGAGCGGTGGCCATCTCGGGCTGGAGAGAGCCAAGAATGAAGGCCTCATCCCAGCAGAGAAGCTGGGGGAGGAGACAACACAAAGAGACAGCAACTACTCTCAAATCTCACTCCTGTGAATTATGAGTTGGAATATTTGGCTTAAATGAAAAACAAAAGAGCTGAGTTCTACTTCTACTACTTGTGGTCGTTTCAGGCCAGTTAGCTGTAGCATTGGTTGGAGAAGGCTGAGGTAGAGAATAGCAACCCCTGAGAGCTGGGAGGTAGCCTGGCACTCATAACTGGGCCTTGTGTTCTCCCGTTGAACGTATACAATTTCACAGAACACCGACTCAGACAAGACCACTTTGTGACCAAAACGGATCAAGAAATAAACAAACAAGACTGCTCTGTAATCATGCCTGAACTTGACCAAAGGCAAAAACATTGTCCAAGCCATGAGCATGGCCAGACAACCCCATATCCTGGCTAAAGTCAGTGACTGCTACTTCTTTACCAATTGTACAACTGGCTTAACTTTATTCTTCTGACATTTCAGAAGAGATTTAGTAAGATGTTCAATCATAGCATTGCCTGTGCTTCCTGAGAACTTCCAATCCAGAGCAAAGTCTACATCATGAAGTCTTCCCTAAAAGCATTTAATACCAGCCCAGATCTTATAAATTCTTTCTAGTACCCTCCTGGTGAGATGCTGTATAATTCCTCATAATATGCATTCTCCCTCACAGCAACAAGTCAATTAAACACAACTCTTGCCAACTGTTGGACAATAAGTAAGACAGAAGGAGACTTGACACCCCTGATTGTGGTGTTGGAGAAGAATATTGAAGGTACCACAGACTTCCAAAAAGAATAAACAGATCTGTCCTGGAAGAAGTACAATCAGAGTGCTCCTTGGAAGCAAAGATGGTGAGACTGCATCTTACATACTTTGGACATGTTGTCAGGAAGGATCAGTCCCTGAAGAAGGATGTTATGATTGGAAGAGTGGAGGGTCAGGAATAAAGAGGAAGATCCTCAGCAAGATGGATTGACACAGTGGCTGCAACGATGGGCTCAAGCATAAAAATGATTGTGGACCTGGCGCATGACCAGGTAGTGTTTCATTACATTGTGCTACGAGTCAGAACTAACTTGGTGGCACCTAACAGCAGCAGCAGCAACAACAACAGCTTTTCAACTACAAGTGTATTCCTGGTGATATTTGGGCTGGAGGGCACAGACATGACATATCAGATCTCATTTTTACCCCTAAGAGCACAAACCTGGGCATGTCCTGTTACTCATTTAATCACTCTAGTCGTTGTGCCTGGGGCTGGCATACAGTGGTCAGCGAGACTGGCCCCTGTCTTCAATAACCTGGGTCTTATCAGAAGACACAGACAAGCAAATGGGCGTTTACTGTGCGTGGGCTGAGTACTTGGATGGGTGACTGCAAGAAGACACGAGATCACAGACAGGGCAGGCAGGGAAGGCTTTGAGTGACTGTTAGTTAAGCACAAGAAGGGAGGAAGAGGCTGTCAGAGAGAGACATCAACAGGTACATAAATCCAAAGGTACAAGAGATTATTTCAGCATTTTAGGGGAAAGCGGAAGAGGTGAGATGGAAGGGCATGTGGGAACAGATAGCACAGGGGGTGGGGAACCTGCAGTGAGATCTTGGGTCTTTCCTGAGAGCCATGACTCTTAGTTATGTAGTGCTGTTGCGACACCAACACAACGAGCATGTGGCTTTAAAGGACAGACATTTGTTTTCTCTGGAGACTAAAAGCCCACGTAAGTCTGTAAATCCCTTCTTGTCTGTAGCCCTGAGTGTTCCCTGGTTCCTTGGCTTTGAGATAACGCTCATACGGTGCATGTCTTTTCCCATGTGTGTATCTCTTTGTCTATTCCACTCTTTTTTTAAAAATCATTTCTGAAAACGCACACAACTAAACACACACCATTTCAACAATTCCCATAGGTACAATATATTAAACTATGTAGCCATTCTCTCTCTTTTTTTTTTCTGGTTTGTTCTTCCCCAGTTGACACTCACTTCCCTCCAGGCTTCTTATCTAAACTTTTCAGTTGTTGTTAACAATTTGAGCCTGCTTAGTAAGTTTTTTGAAAGGCCATTATGTTCTTTGTTGGCATTTTTTTCTACTTAAGCTAGACTACTTTTTGATTAAAGAAGATTTTCTGGGATATTTTTGGTTTATGGTTTCAGGACTACCTGAAGGCAGTAGTTCTGGAGATTTATCCAGTCTTATTGAGTCCAGAAAGTCTGTGTTCCCATAAAAATTCAATTCTGTTCTGAATGTTTTCCTCTTTTGATCAGCATTTTTCTTCAGAATCTTTGATAGACAGATTCAGTAATGTTAGCTGGGCACCATCCAGTTCCTCTGGTCTCTTGCCAAAGAAGGCAGTTGTTCTTCGCGGCAATGAACCACGCAGTCTATTTCCTCCTCCTATTCCTGATTCTTCCTTGATTGTGCCCAGGGAAGAGAGATCAATTGCTGTACCTTGGATGGCAGCTTGAAAGCTTCTAAGACCCCAAACACTACACCGAACTAGGAGGCAGAGCAAAAGCATTTAAAATGGTATTAGGCCAATTAACTGTAATGTCTCATGAGAACATGACCCTAAATGCCAAAGCAATAAAACAAATTCCATAAAGTGGTTGTACAACATATATATGTGTATGTGTGTGTGTGTACACCCACAGAGACACACACATACACATCATGCTGCATTTACCAATTCAACTTATTTCAGTTATACAGGTTAGTGACATCACTTACACCAAGTAGCTGCGCTTCCGTTACCCTTAATCAATGCAGTGTTTCCATTATCATGACAACCCCCCCTTTCTTGTACGTCATGCCCCTGGTAATCATTAACGAGTTTTAGCTGATATACATTTGCCTGTTCTTATCTTTTTTATATAAGCACAGTCATACAATATTTGTCCTTTTGTGATTGAGTTGTTTTGCTCAGCACAATCTCTTCAAACTCCATCCATGTTGTAGTGTGTATCAGGACTTCATTTTTCTTACAGGCTGAGCGGTATTCCATTGTATGTATGTAGCATATTTTATTTGTTCATTCATCTGTTGATGGGCATTTAGATTGTTTCTACCTTTTGAATATTGTGACTAGTGCTGCAGTCAACACTGATGTACAGGTTTCTGAGCTCTGCTCTCAATTTGGTTGTATACCTAGCAGTAGAATTGCTGGGTCATATGGTAGTTGTATTTTTAGGTTTTTGAGGAAATGCCACATTGTTTTCCACAACAGTTGTATCAGTTTGCTTTCCCATCAGCAAGCAAATAAGGTTTCCAATTTCCCCATATCCTCACCAACGTTTGTCTTTTTCTATTTTTATTTTTATCTTGGCCATCCTAGTGGAAGCGTGATGGTGTCTCACTGTGGTTTTGATTTTCCTTTTGCTGATGGCTAACGACAATGTGTATCCTTTCATGTGTTCAGTGTGCATTTGAATGTCTTTGGGGAGATGTCTATTTAAGTGCCATGCCCATTTTATGATTGGGTTGTCTTTGTTGTTAAGTTGTTCATGTTTTAAATATATTTTGGTTGTTAGATTCTTGGATTCTTGTCAGATACATAGTTTTGGAAGATATTTTCTCACTTGTAGCTCGTCTTTTCACTTAATCTGTAAAGTCTTTTTATGAACAAATGTTTAACTTTTATGAGGTAACTTTTTTGTTTTTGTTTTTGTGTTTTTTGTCTGTTGCTGTTTGTGGTTTTTTTTTTCCCCACTATTTAGATACTCCACTGCTAAAAGCTAGGTCTGACAGCCTTGCCTTGCATTTTCTTCTAAGAACTTGATGTTTTTGGTTTTCACAGTTTGATTCTTAATCCATTAAGCCCAGGAAATGTGAGTTCTCCAACTTTGTTTCAAAATTATTTTAGCTTTTTGGAGCCTCTTGTCATTCTGTGTAAAACTGAGGGTTGGTTTTTCCAGTTCTGAAAAGAAGTCTGGGTATTTTGACTGGGAGTACTTTGAATATATAGACACCTTTAGGTAGTACTAACATCTTAAAAATATTAAGTTTTCCAATTCATAAACACAGAGATGTTTTTCTATTTATTTATTTCTTGTGGTTAATTGCTACAGCTGTTAACCAAAAGGCTGGTAGTTCAAATTCACCAGGCACTCCTCAGAAACTCCATGGAGGAATTTCTACTCAGTTCAATAGGGTCACTATGAGTTGGAATTGAATTGACAGTAGAGGATTTTAGTTTTTATTAGTTTTCACTAAGTCATACCACTGGTTACATTTCTTCCTAGGTATTTTGTTTTCTTAGATGTTCTTGTAAATGGAATTATTTTTCTGACTTCCATTTCTCATTACCAGTGTATAAAAACCTGACTGACTTTTGTTTGTTGACCTTGTATCCTACAAGTTTGCTGCATTCTTTCTATTGGCTCTAGAAGTTTTCTTTGGGATTTTTTACATACAGGATCAGAACACACCTTTGTCTCACATACTTTGCACATGTTATCAGGAGGGATGAGTCCCCGGAGAGGAACATTATACTTGGTAAAATAGAAGGTCAGTGTAAAAGAGGAAAACCCTCAATGAGACAGATTGGCAGTGGCTGCAAAAATGAGTTCCAGCATAACAACAATTGTGAGAATGGGTCAGGACTGGATAGTATTTCATTCTGCTGGAAGTTAGAATTGACCTGATGACACCTAACAACAACATAGGAGTGCAAATTACTGACAGAAATTACAATAATCAGCTGTGAAATTCTATCCTTAATCAAGGCAATATTTCTGTCATCATTAACATCTCCCTTTTCCCTCTCTTCTGTGCTGGTAACCACTAATATAAACTTTGTTCTCTATACATTTGCCTTTTTTTAGATCTTTTTATACAAATGAGATTACATAATATTCATGCTTTTGTGATTGACTTATTTCGCCCAGCACAATGTCTTTCAACTCCATATAAAGTGTAGCATGTATCAAGACTTGTTTGCATTTGTGTATAAAATGCTTGTGATTTTTCTTTGATTTCTTCCTTGACCCATTGGTAATTTAATATTGTGTTGTCTAATTTTCATGTTTGTATATTTTCCAGTTTTTTTTTCTTCTGTTATTTCTAGTTTTACTCCAGAGAAAATACTTTGTATGATATCAATGTTTTAAAATTTATTGAGGTTTACCTTGTATTCTACCTTGTGGTCTGTCCCAGAGAGTGATTCTTGTGCACTGCAGTAAAATGTTTATTATGCTGTTCTTAGGTGAAGTAGTCCGTGTCTGTCTGTTAAGCATACTTGGCTTATAATGCCATTCAAGTACTCTGTTTCCTTGCTGATTTTCTTTCTTGATACTCTGCCCAATATTGAAAGTAGTGTATTGAAATTTACAACTATTATTGTAGTGCTATCTATTTCTTCCATCAGTTCTGTCTGTGTTTGCTTTATATATTTAGGTAATTTGATGTTGGGTGCATATGCCTTTATGATTCTTCAATCTTCTTGATGAATTGACACTTTTATCACTATATAACATCCATCTTTGTCTCTTCTGACAAATTTTGTGTACAAGTTTACTTTGTCTGACATTATGATTGCAATACCAGCTCTCCTTTGGTTACTATTTGAATGGAATATATATTTTTTTCCATTCTCTCTCTTTCAAGCTATTTGTGTTCTTGGGTCTACGGTGTGTCTCTTACATAGGGGATATAGTTGAATCATGTTTTTTAAAATCCATTCTGCCCTTATTTGCCTTCTGATTTGAGCATTTAGTTCATTTATATTCATTGTAATTACTCATAAGAAGTGATTTATTTCTGTTATTTTGTTATTTGTTTTGTGCGGGTCTTAAGCTTTCTTTATCTTTGTCCTTCACTCCTGCCTATTTTTGTATTTTGATTCTTGATTGCAAGAAACCGTTTTGGATACCTTCTCCATACCCTTCGTGCATTTTTAAAAAGATATTTTCTTACTGGTTATCATGATTTTTCCGTTCAACAGCTTGTAGTTATTAACATCCTAGGGTAAGTAGGTATCAACTTTACTTCAGCAACAGACATGAAATTTTGTACCTATATTGTTTCTCCCCTGCCTCCATTCTTTATATTTTATGGACCCTATAACATAATTTTATCTTACTTTTTATATGTTTCTCATTAAAAAGCAGAAAAGACAATGCAATTAGAATTTTCAAACATCAATGCCTTGTTACTAGCCATTGTACTTGCTCATGCAATTACTTTACTAGAGATACTTTTGTTTCATGGCTTTGTTACTATCTGGTATGTTTTGTGTTTCGCTAAAAAGACTTAATATTTTTTGTAAAGCCCATCTGGTAGACACAAATTTTGTTGTACAGAAATGTTTTAATTTCACAGTTTTTCTTGAAAGTCCAGATTCACCAAGTGTGTTATGTTTGGTTGACCATTTTCTTCTTTCAGCAATTAGAATATATCATTACATTGCCTTCTGGCTTCCAGTGTTTCATAGGACAAAACAGTATTTCATCTTACCGAGTATTCTTTGTATGGGATTGTTTGCTTCTCTCTCACTGCTTTCAGGATTCTCTGTTTATCAGTATATTCTGAGAGCTTTAGTGTGATGTCCCTCTATGCAGGTCTCTTTGGTTTACTCTGCTTTGAGTTCTTTCATTGCCTTTGATTTACAAATTCATGTCCTTGTCAGATTGGGAAAATTTTCTGTTGTCGTTTCTTCAAATACTGTTCCTGTCCATTTTTTCTCTCTCATCTCCTTCTGGAATTTCCATGATGTGTATATTAGTTATCTTGATGTTGTCTCATAATTCCATTAAACTGTATCCAGTCTTCTTGAATCTCTGTTCTTGTTGCTTTTCAGCCTCTGAAATTTGATTATCTTATCCTCTGGTTCCCTGAGTCTTTCTTCTGCCTGATTAAATCTGTTGCTAAATCCTTCCATGCTGTTACTCATTCAGTTACTGTTTCTTTCATTATCATATTTCTGTTCGGTTTCTTTTCATCTCTTTTTTTAGATCCTCATTGTGTCTTGCACTGTTTTCTTTATTTCTTTCATATCTTTGTCTATATTTTCTGTTAGCTTTTTAATTATATTTAACATTTTTATGTTGCATTCTTCCTTTTTCTCCCCCACCATTAGAGGGACTTCCATAGATGCAATTTTACTCCATTCACCATGTTTATTTAGATGGGCCATAATTTTTCTTTTCTTTGTGTACCTTCTGATTTTTTGTTGGGGTACCGAAATTTTCAAGAGTGTGAACTCACACAGTTCTTCCCAGCATTTGTTGTTTTTGCTGACACTGCCTTTTGCAAAAACTCTTAAGTGGACAGAGTCTTCTGCCTTTGCTTCCTGCTTCCACTACCTCTTTATGGTAGCTCCTTCTCCCTCCCCGATTTAACTAGCATTTAAAAGTTCCAGTCTTGGTTTTCAACCACAAGTCTCCTAAAAATGCCAGAGAACATGCTGTGAACATTCTGTCCACCAGTGGGTAGTATCACTCAGGCAAGACAGCATGTGGTAATCAATTTGAGCACTAGGGTACTCAGTCATGTCTCTCTAGTGATGACTTCTTCCTGTTTCTTTATTCTGCAACAATATCCCAAGTCAAATGTTGAGTCAAAAGCCCACGTCTAACCTCAGGGAGCAGTGAGTTTATGCTAATGAGGAATTAACAAATCAGAAAAGGGGATGAGAACGGTTGCACAACTTGAAGAACGTAAGCAGTGTCACTAAATTATACATACAGAAACTGTTGAGCTGGTATAAGCTTTGTTGTGCACATTCTTAACAACAGGTTAAATAAAATTTAGAAAAAATGAACTGAGGAGAAAAAAGTGTAAGCAAGAGCAATTTGACAAGAAAATGAAGTAATTTATATAAGCATTGAAAAATAAGTTGCTGATGGAATTATATATCTAGAAAATGTGTCAGTAAAAGTATTCTGACTTAATAATTTAGTCATACAGCAATATTTAAATGAAACTCAGGAAAATTAGAGTTTTTATTTATACTTGCAGCCGATAGCTAGAAGGTGAAAAGTGAAAAAATATTTCATTTACAATAGCAACAAAAATGAAAAAATATATATTAAAGCCTAACTGAAGGACACAAATTAACAACTAAGCATTGGAAAAACGTAAAATTGTAAATTTCCCGATAATGATGATGATGAAAAGCCCACACCCCAACTGCAGGGCTTTGTGCTGCCCCGTAGTTTCTCCCAAGGCTTCTTTCCCGTCCCTGTCGGAGCCGCTTCTATCTGAATTGGCATTTGGAGAAGCACAGGTCAGCTTTACTCTGCATCAGGAGGAAGAGGGGCTGGCATTCCTCAGAGCTTCCTCTGTGGAACCTGTGTTGCTGATTTCAGAGCTCAGTCAGGCCTGTAGTGCTTGGGGGTGCAGACTCCATTCAGGCAGCGCACCTCCTGGCTTCACCACAGGAAAACTTTCTTGGGATTTGTATCAGTCCAGCAGCTGACAGTTCACTGGATGGGAAAGAGGCTGTTACAGTCTTTTAAGACAAATCCCAGCTAGGTCTGCCTTGTCATTAACAGCGCCTATTATCTGTAAATGTAGCCTCCACCCAAGATGCCTGCTTCTTTGCACATAGCAGTCTTAGTAAGCAGTCCTCAGCACTGTCTGAAAGGGAGAGCAGACAGACCCCAAACGATACCCTGCCTTTTTTGTTTCAGAAGCCTGAGCTATGGAGCACACAAGGAAGCAGGTGGAATGCTGACTGTAGGAGTAGACTCCATTGGAAGCGGCCTTTGTAGAGAATTGTGACAGCTTGGCTGCTGACAGTCACTGGGGGGAGAAGGGTTATCATGCTCTGTCCAAATGGATCCCTAGGGAGAACTGCCTTGTTGCTATCAGAGTCCCCCCTCCCCAACGTAGTGTGTTGGCTTTCGGTATAATCTCCACTCTGACTGGAAGTGGCAGACACATCTGATTTCCAGGCAGGTCTGTATAGTTGGTTTCGAGGCTTGAGCTACCAGGTCCATAGGGAGGTAGACACGTGCTGATTATGGCAGCAAACTTTGCTGTACTGGATCTTCTGCAGCAATTCACAGCAGCCTTGTAGCCAAAAACTGCATGGATGGGGAGGTGCTGGTACACCCAGAATGGCCTCCTAGGGACAATTGCCATGTTGATTTTAGAGCAAAACTTTGGGATGATGCTGTCTCTTTGCACAGGCGTGGGGTATGGTGTTAGGAACGCAAGTTCTTTTGTTTGGGCCACTTCCTAAGTTCACAGCAGCTGGAGGCCTGCTCAGTTATAAGCAGAGCAGTGACAGTGGGAGAAGCTGTTTTTCCGTTGTTTAAGCCTTGTTGTTGATTTGTTGATTCTTACCTGTCTGTAGTTTTCTGCTGCCCTCCTCTGCTTCTTGAGTCAGAGTGCCTCAGGCTGAGTACCATTGCCTTGTATTTCTTGTATTTGTGGGAGAAGGTCAGAAAGGTAGTTTTTTCACACCACCACCTTCACAGATTTCTCTCCATAGGATTTTAAATGGCTGTTGTTTTGGAGGTAGACTTGGAAATAGGCTTGTCTTCTGAGATATCTCTGGATGAACTTGAATTTCCAACCTTTTGGTTAGCCCCAGCTGAGCAGGCTAATGATTTGCTCCATCCAAGTATTCCACTTTTGTATTTTTGCATTATTAACCAAATTAGGTTTAAATGCATGAAAAGGGGAGAAGGATGGCATCTGGTTATTGTTTTGGTAATTACTCCCTTAGGAATAAGTAACTATGAAGTTTTCTGATTGATTTATGTTAAACTTGTATCAAGGCTTGCATGAGCCAGTAGAGACCAAATTTCTGTTTGGTCCCAAATCCACTTGAACTAGCTGATTAAAAAAAGGAGAGTTTATCCTGGGATAGAAGGTTGGTTTTAGAAGCTGGCAGGGTAAAGTGGCCTATCCTAATCCCAAGAACAAGGATTCTAATACCGTAAAGACTGCATCTTCTCTTCTGAGCTTAATACACTAACTTTCTCTGCTTCCTAGGCTGTGTTACGGGAGAAATATTTTGGTTGGTTTGGCTTGGATCAGTGGTCCAGCCTTGGCCCAGTCACCAGGGAAGTTGTGGCTGTACGGCATCAAAGAGGTGGCTCTCGCTGTAAGCGTGGCCATGGAAAGCAGGAGCAGATGGAGCAATAAACCAAAACCAAACCACCAAACACAGCAACAAAACCCCCAAAACTAGGTAAATAAGTAAACAAAGCCTACTCCTAGGAAATCTGTTCTAAATCATGTTAACTCCATGTGTGTCAGAGTTGAACTGTGCTCCATAGGATTTTCAGTGATGGATTTTTCAGAAGTAGATTACCAGGCCTTTCTTCTGAGGCACTTCTGAGCGAACTCTAATCACTACCTCTACAGTCAGTGGACACGCACTTAGCCCTTCTTGCCACCCTGGGATTACTAGATGGAGCAATAGGTAGAATTTATAGATATGAATGAAGTAGACTGTTCAGACTGAAGGAGCTGAATTCCTACCTTGCACCAAACAAAAAATCCATTGCTACTGAGTTGATTCTGACTCATAGCAACCTTACAGGATGGGGTAGAACTACCCTATAGAGTTGCCAAGGAGTGCCTGATTCCAACTGCTGGCGTTTTGGTTAGCAGTCATTGCACTTAAATACCATGCCACTCAGTTTTCCCTACCTTGCATGGCACTGTTAAATAAATTGAATGGAGTTATTTTTAGAAAACTCCTGGGACTATATGCCAGAAATGTAGTTGTGGAAAGAGCAATGATTTAACAACGGTACTGAACAAATGCCCAGATAGGAAATACAGAATAGTAGGCTGTTGACTTCTTGCCCTTTACTAAAAATTGCTTAAATGAACAGAAAAAGCCTTTTTTAAAAAGTGTGCTGTTTGGTCTTTGTAGCTGTTTGATTCCCCAGAGAGTTCAAACACACATGGAGTTGTTGTTGTTGTGAACTGCCATTAAGTTGGCCTCCAACTCATGGTGACCCCATGTACAATAGAATGCAATGCTGCTCAGTCCTTCACCGTCCCCATGATCCCGGTGGATTGGATCACTGAGTTCAGTGGCTGTGTGGGGAAGTAGAGCTTTAGGCTTTTCGCTCTAGTTCTCCTTAATCTAGAAGCTCTGCTGACACCTGTTCTACATCATAGCTACACACAAAGCCTGCACTGGTAGACAAGTGGTAGTTACACATTAGGTGTACTGGCCAGAAATTTAATCTGAATCTTCTGAGTGGAAGGTGAGAATACCACTGCTGACACACCAGTGGCCACAGGGCTGACATCTGGTAAGTTCAGGCAGACTCTTGCAGCAACATACGCATATACAAATGGAAGAAACAGCCACCTTCCTCCTTCAGTTCCTTGGTTGTGAGCTCCGTAAGTGAAAGAGGGGTACATGCTAGCACCACTAATTTGGACAATTTCCAAAGAATGCTTTTTGGCGTACTAAAAATTATGATTTAGAAGTCTGTCTCCATATGAGACTTTCACATGCTAAGAGTGATTTGTGAGCCCTGAATAACTGTTTACATCTAGAAATATTTTCTTGTATTATAAAGGTACCATATGTGTTTGGGGATAAATGCAACAGAAACTGTAATCACCAGCTTCTTGTTCAAAGTATTTTCTAGCTATTCACCAATGTTTGCATATTCATAATAATTTAATAGGCTGTGTGGATTCCTAATGTGTTCCTCCCAAGGGTTTCTTCTTTTGAAAGCTCTCTGGCAGATCTAGGTCATTTGTATATATATATATTTTCCCTTTGCAGTGAAAGGGAAAATAAAGGGAAGAAATGGAGAATTCCCGATACTGGTCTTTTTTAATACTTCAACTTTAGTTCAAGCCTGCAGAAGTTTGTTCTGCCTGCTGTTAAAGAAAATCTATTAGTGTACTGAAGGACAAAAACAAGGAAGAGTTTCCGAGGATGGGGTCAGCTAAAGGCAGTGCATACCAAGAGTGTTGGCTCTTAGTGTCATTAGTCAGATTGTTACAGAGAAACTACTGGAGAGGCGTCAACCTGGGAGAAGATTGCCTTTAACCCCAAATCAATGCTTCATGTTCCCTGGCTTTCTTTGGTTCTGGGAAACCTCTTAGAGAAATTTCCAGAAAACAGAAGGGTAAAGAGGAAAGTGGCTGGACTTTGGATTCAGACAGAGTTGGTTTCCATTCTTGGCTCTGCCTTTTACCAGCTGTGGCATTTTGGGCTCAGCTGCCTCATCTGTAAAATGAGAATGATCATAAGTCTTTCACATGTTGTGAAGGTTATGTGAAAACACAGAGGACCAAAGCATGAAGGAGATGCTGGCTGAATGGCAGTTGTTCCTAGCACCATTACTGGGAAGCATCAGTCTATTATTATAAACACACTGTCAGCAACAAATGTCTGCCTGTCTTTTGTAAGGATGACTTTCCTTTCCAGAGGCCTCTCACCTCCCATTCTCTCTAATTCTCACAGTAGCTGGCTCTGGGAGGTCTTTATGACCTCCACTTTGTAATTGAGGAAGCTGAGTTACAAAGATGTGAGCAGACTGCATAAGCTCATCTTGCTGGGAAATGGCAGATATTCAGTCCCAGGACCAAGCATCTAGTTTGTGGAGCTCAGTGAAAAATGAAAACACGGGATCCTGTGTTAAAAAGAAATTAAGAAATTCAAGATGGCAACAGTGGAGTGGCAAACCTAGTGTGGGATTCCATGTGACTGCGCAGGTCACATGTCTGTGAAACTGACTCTGCGTAGACTCTAATTGCAGCAAATCCATGTGTATATGCTTGACCCATTTTCCGTTGACTCACAGCCTGCGTGGAGAGTGGATCTGCAGACTTAGGGTTGGAGGGTTTGGGCTTGCTTCTGCCCCAGGTGCTCAGGATTCCTTCCTCAATCCTTAGTTGAGCTTATCCCCCTCACCAATTGGCCTTTGGGCAGCCATCTCCCATCTGGAAACTCTAAACACTGCAGGAACAACAATTAGGAAATTTGACCTGGATTTTTAACCAGCTGTGGCATTAGAAGTGTAGCACGGTGTTCCTGGAACAATATCGAAAATGTCCTCTGTTGTTTCCTTTTTGCAGTCCTTCAGGCATTTGGAGATAGCTCTTCCATTTCCCTGGTTCAGTGCTATAGCTGCTAACCAAACTGTCATCAGTTCAAGTCTACCAAGAGCTCCTTGGAAACTTTATGGAGCAGTTCTACTCTGTCCTATAGGGTTACCATGAGTCAGAATCAACTTGATGGCAACAGCTTTCCCCTCCCCCCATTCTATTTTGCACTAATATTTCATCTTTAGGCCAAATAGCTGCCTTTCTCTCTTAAAATATGATGTCTTAGATTTGGTATGAGAGGTCTCTGGGTGGTACAAATGGCTAACATGCTTAGCTGCTAACTGAAAGGATGGAAGTTTGAATCTACCCAGAGAAGGCTTAGTGGTCTACTTCTGAAAAATCAGCATTGAAAATCCTATAGAGCACAGTTCTACTCTGACACACATTAAATATGGCCCTCTAGATGTGGCCAAAGTTGGAGGAATATTATTTCAGGACTCGTCCAAATAACCACCAGGACCACTGTATGCCAAGCACTGTCTCCAGTACCACCAGCACAGAAACTAATTCAAGAAATGATCTTTGACTGCAGGGCTGGAGTCTGGAGGACGAGCTAGTTGAGGGTGCTCTCTAGGGTGGGTTGGGAAGCAGTGTGGACTGGGAATTGCAGGAACTGGGGGTGAGGGGCCCGGGATCTCCAAGGTAGAGGACGAATTTAGGAGAGCAGGGCCTTCTAGGCCACGAACATGGAGCATACACCTCGCAATCATATATGGACATACGGGGTGGGGGTGGTAGCAACAAGAAGGAATCAGGCCTGTAGAGTAAAGACCACTAGGGACCACATGATGAGAATTGTTCCTTAAGTGCCCAGAGACCAACGAGCTCTGAATCTCTGGGGACATGCCAGGGTGGGATTTGGGGAAAGCTCCCCTGGTGCCTCTAGTATACCGCCAGGGTGGATACCCCTGTCCTCTTAAGGCAGAGTTCTCAAAGTGTGCTCTCCCACTAGCAGCTTCAGCATTGCCTGGGCATGTAATAGAAGTGTACCCCTCTACCGAGGACCTCCAGACTCGGGACACTGGGTGGGGGTGGCAGTGTGTGCTTTAAATGGCCCTCCAGGGAATGCTGACACACTAACCACCTTGAGGACACAGCCCTAAGAGTTTAGGCTTTGGGACACAGAATTCAGGAAGCCTTGCTGGTGTTTTCTGTTTTCTACCTTGAAACTCCCTGTGGCACTGAAAGACTGAACCAGCTACTTGCTGTGGGTGTGGGAAAGGAAACGAAAAAATGTAGAGGGAGAAATTTCCATACATGTTGTTGTTGCTAGGTGCTGTTGGATCACTTTCAGCTCGTAGCAACTCTACGTGCAACAGAAGGAAACACTGCCTGATCCCACACCGTCCTCACAATCACTGTCACGTTTGAGCCCATTGTTGCAGCCACTTGTGTCAATCTATCTTATTCAGGGTCTTCCTCTCTTTCACTGACCCTCCAACTGTAGCAAGCATGCTATACTTCTCCAGGGACTGACGTTTCCTGACCACATGTCCAAAGTATATAAGATGTAATCTTGCTATCCTTGCTTCTAAGGAGCACTCTGCTTGTACTTCTTCCGAGACAGATTTGTTTGTTCTTTTGGAAGTCCATGATATAGTCAACATTCTTTGCTAACAGCACAGTTTAAAGGAGGTAATTTTTCTTCAGTCTTCCTTGTTCATCATCCAGCTCAGTCCTTCTTTAGTGTTCTTTATTCATTATCCAGCTTCTGCATGCATATGTGAATATCTTGAACATACTACGCGGCCACAGACAAATTTGAGATTTGGCAAAAGTGGGCAAATTCTGCACCTGCAGCTCTGGTGACAGATGGCCCTTCCCAGGAGTTCAGGGGCATTAATTGGAACCTGTGGCCACCCTTCTGAGAGGAACGGATGTATTAGAGCGAAGGTGGTCTGCTTTCTAGCCTCTCTGAGTTGGCAGACTTTGCCTCTTGGTTGGGAAAGTCTCTGGTGACTTGTCTTGCCTGCTTTTAAGAGCTGTAGTCCCCAGGGCTTTCCAGGCTGATGGCACTTGCCCCCTTGGTCATCTCCACCCCACAATGAAAGTGTCTGTGTGGCAGGTGTGGCCACGTGTACATTCTGTGCACCCTTATAAGCTGGTAGGGGGTGGGCATGTGAACGGGGGAGCATTTCACATCACTGAGAGGTTTTGAGGCCCAAGGAAGAGAAGGTTCTCCACCCCAAGAAGATCAAGATGTGGGTTGAGATGATGGTAGGCACCAAAGGTAGGTGAGCACACTCTGCCTGGGGGTCAGTGATCCCCAAACCTCTCACCTCATCTGCCTGTTTAACTTCTACTGGCGTGGCCTAGAGCTTGGCTGTTGAACTAGCCCTTAGACATGGTGCTCAGTATCCTCAGCCTCAGCCATGGTCTTCATCCATGGGTGTGGTATCCTGCATGTCCTCATCCATGATGACGACTTACAACGATTCTTATTTTTTAAAGTAAGGGGCTTGACAGAGAGAGAATGTGTGACAAGAGTTTAGAGCATTGTGACTGGCTAGTCAAAAAGCCCACCTGAGTGGCAGTATGCTGCAGATTCATGGAAGCCTTCAGTGACACTGTAGGCTGGGCCAGTGCTCACCCTGGAGCTCCTACCGTGAAGGTTAGACAGAACTTGTGCCATTTGGATTCTGTAAGGACCAGGGAGAGAGAGGTCAGGGGCCTGGAGTTGAGAAGGAGCCTGCCTGAACTCAGTCAAACCGAGAGGAATGCTAATAGCGTGCTGATGAGCACAAAAGGGCAGGGGGATTTCTAGGGTCAGGGTTTGGGTAAAATTCAGTCACTCCAAATCTCATTGCCTTTGTGCTGTCCCTGTGTCCTCCGGTATCACAGCGAATCCTGGCTCCTTTGGCTTCAGAGGTGAGCAGGAAAGATTAGAATGGGGAGGGGAGACCTGGTCAGGGAGAGCATAGGTCCTGGACCACAGGGCTGGTGGAGGCAAAGGGCAGCTGATGATACCAATCACAACAAAATCTATAGGTCAGGGCCTGGACCTTGATAGTTTCAGAAAAACTTCGCAGGAGAGTCTAATGTGCAACCAGGCCAGAATATACTTAATGCTGGACTCTCAGTCCTTGGTGCAGGGGAGGAAACGCCTCTGTGGCTTTGGGTTCAGAGATTGGGGAATATGTTCCCCCTGTGAATAAATCCCGTATGTGGTTACCTGCAGTGGATACAGTGTGTTCATTATACTATTGTGTTCATTATCTTGCAGAGTAATAGAGTGTTTGTTTTTTAACCCCAAGCACCACGTCCCCACCAAAAAAAGCAGTTATTTCATCCCCAGTTTTCTGCAGGCTGGCGTGGTGCAGGGGCAGCTAGCAAGGTGGTCCAAGTGTGGGCAAGCCCTGGCCTGAGTGACCCGGAGCCAGGAGAGTCCTTTTCTAGCAGTATGTGGGGGTAAATGGCTGTGGTGGGTAGAAATCCTTAGGGAACCAGTACTTCTAGAGCTCTGCCAAGTTCTTCGTCACCTACAGTGACAGGGACCTCATTACCGCACGATGTAGACCTCTGTCCTCTGGGCAAACTTGGCTCCAGCTGACTGACCTCAGGGCCTTCTTAGTGAGAGCATTTTTTCCTCTAGGTGACCAGTGGAGTGCCTAGGATCCCTTAAAGGGTCACTATAGATGCTGGCTGACCTCCCGGTTTCTAGCATCCACATCTTCCAGGCTGCTTGCCCCAGTCTGGTAGCTGTGTGTTGCCGTGGAACACCTGGTGTCCCAGAGCAATGGCAAGCTCATGGCAGCCAGGAGGGATCTGAAATACAGCTAGACCTTTTTCTCCATCTCAGGGAGGGTCTGGAGGCTCCTTTAGAGTTTCTGGCAGGCATCCTTGAGATTGGCTTTCATGAGGCAGCCTTTTCCAGGTATGCTCTGCTTATCTCTACTGAAGGCTTCCTTTACTCTGGCCAGCAGAGCAATGCTAGCTTTAGGGAGGCCTTTGATGTGTCAAGTCTCCTCACAGGGGCTGGAACAAGCCAGACTGATTCCCACTCCTCCAAAAGCTCACCTCTCAGGTACGGCCACCAGCAGAGTGTTTTCAACGACTGTACGGAAAGTCCATTGCAAAACAGAGCACTACTGATGCGGTTAAAGTGGTAGTAGCACCTTAACCTTATTTTTGTGCTTATGAATAATTTACTTTTTATCTTAATGTTGCCCGATCAACACTGCTGTTTAAAGGGAATGCATAGTGAAATACCTGAGCCAACAGACAACCTGTGATTTTTCTGACTGGAGATTTAGACAGGGAGGCTCTTGGTGGGGGGACAGATCTGACTCGAAGACTTTTATCTCAGAGGAGCTTGAGTGCTTGGTGTTCCAGGGGGCAGTTAATTTGGGAAGCACAAGCTGGGAGGATGATGAAAAAACAGTCTGTAAAAGAGAATCTGAAAATGTTTTGCATACTTTTAAAATCCACAGTGTTGACAAATTCAAGACATTTTCATTCTCACAGTCTCAGCTTCTGTGTATCTTCAAGTCACAAAGGCCCTTTGATTTTTTTTTCCCTATCCTGTATTTGGAATCAATTTGTCTGCATTTGGCTCCTTAGACTGTGAAAAAGTTCCCTGCTCTGCCCTCTTCCAAAAATAAAAAAGGCTCTGTTTGGAAATTTTATATGTGTGATATAGCTCTTACCCACAAAGAACTTAGAACACTGTGTAGAGGAACAAACATCCATTATAAACAAACTTAAGAGTAGGAGGATGGATAAAATACTTAAGAACATAGAGGAGGAATATCCAACCTAGCCTAAAGGATGAGGACAATTATAAAGTCTTCTCGGGAGGGGTTGCATTTCATTTGGGTTCTGAGGAATGAATAAAAGTTTCCTGAAAGAAAGTAGGCAGGAACTATCAGTGGCAATAACATTGGTGGAAAAAAAAAAAGAAAACAGTGGATTATCCCCACTTTCCAGGGAGTGGGAATGGATAGGACTGGTAGGAATGAGAAGAAGCCAAGAAGACAGCATAGTTCTACTTCAGAGTGCCAGGAGTCCCAGCCTCAAATGAGGTTAACTGGGTGCTAGTTATTCTTTCTTCTTGGGGTTAAAAGATGGTCACCTAGCAGATAGAGAATTTAAACTCTGGAGTTAAATCTGGTATTGAATCCTCACTCTGCCTTTTGCCAGCCACGAGAACAAGGGCCTGCCAGTTTTCTTATTCTGCTTATTACGGTTGTTAACGACTTTGGTGCCAGAGCCTAGGGACTTAATTCAGTATCTGTGATCATCCTGGTGGGGTGGACCATGTTAACGTAACAGGCAAGCCCCCAAGATGGATCATGATGGGCAAAGGCAACTCTGAACTGGGCTCCCAGTCGAAGAAGATGGGGGCTTCAGACATAAGACTCCTAAAGAATTTTACCGGAGGGGAGGCATGGTCAGAGAGAACAGCTGGGGATAAGGATCCCAGGATCAAATATGGAAAGGGTTGTAATCCATATTTTTTGTTAACCACTGTTGAGTTGACCCCTAACTTATGGTTATCACATGCATAAGAAACCAAACACTGCCTGACTCTGTACCGTTCGCATCAGTTATGAATGAGACCATTGTGAACTATAGGTTGTCAGTGGCTGATCTTTAGAAGTAAATTGCCAGACCTTTCTTTCCAGTAGGTCTTTGTCTGGAGGCTCTACCAAAACCTGTTCAGCCTCACAGCAACATACAAGCCTCTACCAACAGATGGGTGGTGGCTGTGCATGAGGCATGTTGGTCATGAATCAAACCGGGGATTCCCACAGGAAAGGCAAAAATTCTATTTATGAACTACCATTGCACCCATAATTCTAACTGCAATGTGCTTTACTCACAAGTTCTTACTGAAGATTATTTGGAATAGAGACAAACTAGACACTATTCTGATGGCAAAGTCAACAGACAGTTGTCAGTCATGGAACAAACAAGACAGGGTTCAGTAGAACAGCATACATCCTCATCAGCCAAGATTCCCCGAAATCAGGTTCCTGTCTCAGTGTAATGTTAGATTCTATGCAAGCACACCTCACTTTCAGTCTTGGAAGGAGAACACCTAAGTCCCTCTCTAGTAAGGTTAAACATAAACAAGACAGTCATACCTATGTGCCAAATAGCACATAGAAAGAACACAGGGGAAAGGGAGTAATAGAATGGGAAAATAAAAGGTAAAAAGGACCTAATAAAAGTAGGAAACCCCTGGAAGGCAATGGACCTCATTCATTGTCCCCATTTAGGTTGGTTGACCATCCCTTGATGGCTAGTCTTGATTTAACTGGCATCAGGAGTAGTTCTTTCTTCTTTACCCCACTAAGAGAGCTTCACAGAGTTCTAGATTTCTACAGAGGGCAGTAATGTCCCCCTAAGGCACATGTTTTACCCTGCACCCATCAGTAGCTATCACGTCCATTAGTAACAAGGAGGATGGTGATAGAGATCATAGTACATTGGTGCGTTTAGCACCAACACTGTGAAACCGAAAAACCCAAACTTACTGCCATCAAGTCAATTCTGACTTAGTGACCTTGTAGAATGGAGTAGAATTCCTCCTTAGGGCTTTCAAGGAGTGGCTGGTGGGTTGGGATTGCAGACCTTTTGGCCAGTGATCGTGTCCTTAACTACTGCGCTAGTTGCCTCCAAGTCTACTTTCAAGTCAGATAGCACATATACTCCATGTACCAGAACAGAACTGCCCCAGAGGGTTTTCTAGGTTGTAACACAGGAGTAGGTTGTTAAGTCTTTTTGTCATGAATGGCTAAATGGGTTTGAATTACCAACCTTTTGGTTGGCAGCCTGCTGCTTAACCACTGCACTGCCAGACCTCCTTCATAACCAATAGCCAACATAATCAGCAAGGCAGCTGTGCCAGGCACTGTTCTAAGCTATTTTGTGTAAAGATCATCTCCTCTAATCCTTGTGCCCAACCTGTGAGGCAGGAGTTATTTTAATCTTTACTATATGGAATGAGAAACTGATTCTCAGAGAGGTGTGAAGTGACTTATGGGGTCTTAGTCTCTTAGTGAGCAAGAGTCAGGGTTGGTATTTGAACTCATTTCATCCCACTTGGGACCCAAGCTAGTCTCTGTTCCCTGACAGTCCTCCTTGTGTTTCTTCGAGAATGGCCTCACTGGGACTGAGTGTTCTGCGTGTGTAGTTGCACCCTTAGCTGGTTGGGGCTCTGGGCCTGAGGCTGTCAACCTATTGGCAAACAGGGTATTTTTTTTATTTTAATGAGATGATGACAGTGCAACAAAGATCCTAAACTTAATCACTTCTGAACTCCAGAATAGCCCAGTACAGATACCGGGACCTAAACATTGGGAAAAAACAGATTCTGTGTGAGGGTGGTCTATAAGCTGAGGATTGCTAAAGAATCAGACTCTCAAAGCTTACCAATAAGGAAGGAATTGACATGGCTGAGAGCTGGATTTGGACATTTAGCCTCCAAAATTGTGAGAAAATAAATGTCTGTCTTAAAAGACACTCACTTGTGTTATTTGTGTTACAGTACCACTAGGAAACTAAGACAGGGGGTCATTGAAGCCGGGTGGGAAAAGGGGTCAGGGTAGTCTCCCTGGAGGAGGAAGTGAGGCTGGAGATTCTGTTAAAGAGCAGGAAGATGTGAAAACAAGCTCAGAATGTAATTTCACCTGAGAAAGGTATAAATTCCCCAAGTAAATAAAATTCAGCTAATTGAAATGTCAGCACCATCACATAAAGCCAAAACGCTTAATGTCTCGTAACAGCCCTGCTGGAAACTAGCACTGTGAAGTGTTCTCATTAACTGGACAGGGCTCTGGGTCAGACAATGCCTCTCCAGCGTAGGTTTAAAAAAAAAAGTAAATTACTTCATTTTCGTTGGCTTGATGAAGTGAATGTTTCTGAGGGGGTTGTTGAAATAGCTGGTATTTCTCTTCACCTCATTGGGCTTCCCTAATAAAAAAATCAAACTTCATCAAGGACTTAACCTGCTGTGGCTGAGGCTTTGATAAGAGGCTATCCAGCAAGCACTGAGAGCACCATTGGCCAGAGCTGCCTCCCTGATCTTCTAGAAGCAGAGCTGAGGGTTGGGACAGGAAGGGGCTGGATTGGAGGTAATTGGGGAAATTAGGGTCTGACACTGAACCCCCAGATCCCTGGCTCTGACTGTGGCTAAGATTGAATAGGTTACACATAATGTGTGTGGGAATCTTAACTCCTATACTGTGGATGTGATCTTATTTGGAAATAGAATTTTCTTTGTTGTATTGGTGATACTGTGTCAGTGTGAGATACGACCTAAACTGAGTCACTTTTGAGTTCCTAAAAGGTCAGATTAGACATAGAGATATACACACAACAGACAAATGCTGTATGAGGCTTATCTGGAAGCCAAGGAGCTGAGGACCTGGGCCTGTACCTGGGAAATATCCTCTAATAGGCTCTGATGCTAGACTTAGCACCTCACCTCTCTGAGCCTTTTCCTTTATCTGAACAATAATATTCAACACTTACAGTGCAGTGGTTAACAGCTCAGTGCTACCCAAAAGATTAACAGTTTGAAGCCACTAACTGCTTCTTGGAAACCCTATGGTGTAGTTCTACTCTGTCCTACGGGGTTACTATGGGTTGGAGTCTACTTGATGATAATGAATGTGGTTTTTTAGGTTAGCGGGCATACACTATGTGTGACATATTTAGCTGTGTTATCACATATTCTCATCAGGAGCTATCCCCATTAACTGATGAATAAATTTAGGTTTGGAAACGCAGTGTCACGTGACCAAGTTTACACAGCTAAAAGAAGTAGGGCCAGGCTTGAAACTCGGGACTGCTTTTCTCCTACCAGTAGGCTTCCTGTGGTTCTTGGTGGGTTGAATTAAATGAAATTTAGGGTCCAGACCTGCTGCATGTGTGTGTGTGTGTGTGTGTGTGTGTGTGCAGTCTTCTCAGTTTTGTAGGTCTTGCCCTTTGTGTAATAAAAAGGCTTTGGGAACTTCCAGGTACTACTGGTCAATTTATGGAATTGTAATGGTTTGTGTGTTGCTACGATTCTGGAAGCTATGCCACTGGTATTGCAATTGCCACCAGTCTCACCTTTGGTGGACAGTTTCACTGGAGCTTTCAGACTAAGAAAGATAGACTAGGAAGGAAGGCCAGTGATCTACTTCTAAAAATTAGCCAGTGAAAACCCTAAGACCACAATAGAGTGTTGTCTAATACAGCCCTGGAAGATGAGCTCCATAGATTGAAAGACATGCAATGTACATAGTTGCCATGACATAACGGACTTGAGTATACCAATGTTCATGAAGATGCTATTGGATCAGGCAGTGTTTCATTCTGTTGCACCTGAGGGCCACTGTGAGGTGGAACCAACTCAATGACAACTAGTAACAACCACCGCCACCTATTAAAAACTCATTTCTGAAGGAATGTGTGTTGTAATTCACCCACTCATTCATCAGCTAACATGTAATAAGGGCCTACAGTGGGCAAGGAATGGTATCAAGGTTGTTCAGTGCAGTTACCAGTGAACGTTAGAACCACAACCTCACACACTTATAGAGTGGACATTTAGGATCGGCTGAAATATTGGGAGTACAAGACCAGGAAGCAAAGTTTGTATTGTGGGAGTTACTTAAGGTTTGATCCAATAATGAGACAATGTTATAAACGAAATCTCATTTCCTACAATATTTTAGCACAAGTAGACTTGGCCAAGAAATTGATTGGAGCTATAATTTGTGAAGTGGCTGCTTCTAAAACAGATGTGACATCATCTCCAATTCAGACCCTGTTAGATCTTAGAACTTACAGAGAAGGAGAGGACAAGATGATGTCAGTCTTGGTGAATTTACCTGCAGGCACACTGGGCCATTGCCTAGGATCACACATCATGGATTGAGAATGTTCCTTAGAGTGAATTGACTCTACCAACATTGAATTAGCATCATGGCCATGGCCTGTTGATTGACATGTGGAATTCCAAACTCTCCTTGAATGTGTCCTTCAAAGCGGAGTTCACAATCTTCATTCATCCACTAATTCACCAGATATCTGGAAGGCACACAACCCAAGCAGTCTGTGCTTCAGTGTAATTCCAGGGTGATAGACACACAGCTATTGACTGGCAGACTTCAATCCTAGGGCCTGGGAAGAGTGGTCAGGTGAACTATGGGATCTCCACTTCTCCGCACAGGAACTGGCAGAACATCTTGGAGGAGATGAGGCCTGGGGCAAATCACTCAGTGGCCAAACGAGTCTAAAGTGACTGGCATTATGTCATTGTGCTTAAGATGTGTACTTCAGATCTAGACTCTATGACTTTGGGAAGATTGCCTAAGTCTTTTAGGCCTCAGTTTTACATTCTAGAAAAATGGTCTTATTAATAGGGTTCACCTCAGAGGAAAGTTGCTGGGTGCTGCAAATGGTTTGCCTGTGTTTGTTAAGCTGAAGGTTGATTGTTTAAATCCACTTACCAGTGCAGAAGAAGAAGAAAGCTGCTGATCTGCTTCCGTGAACGTTAGGGACACAAAAATCCTACAGAGCTCAATTCTACTGCTCATCATATGGAGTTGTTGTGAGCTAGAATCAACTCGACAACAATGTTTTTTTTTTTTTTTCCATCTTACTGGATCAAAGTGAATTAATGTGCCAAGGTATGTCAGATGCTCTGCAAAGATCCTGGCACAGATTGAAAGCAGCATAGCTGGCTGCGATTTAGAGCCAGGTGTGTTCTATGTAGTGGTGAGGGGTTATTATTACAACATGGTCTTTAGGAGACAAAGGCAGGCCTCAGTGAGGCATGAGGCCATAAAACCTGAGGGCAGTGAGAGTGAGGACATTAGTCAAGGCTGGCACATGTGGAACAATATTTGACTGTGGTTGGCTGCTCTGGATATGAGTTTGGAGCCAGTCCTGTACAGCCACTGCCCCATATAAGTGTGTAACATTTGGAGATAATCAGGCTTTTATTGGAGAAGTGCAGATGTAAAGTTCTCCACTGAATTTTCTATAAATGCTTTTTATTAGCCAGTGCTTTACAGTGCAAAAGCTATTGAATTAAGCATCCATTAGCTGCTACTCCCTGGGGAAACAAAGATGACTTCCTGCACGTCCTCCCTGCAGCTGAAGCCAAGAGGAGGAAGAAAGCCAGAGCACAGGAAGCTTGGCTATCAGGGCCCTTGGAGGAATTTTTTCCAGCAAGGAGGAAAATGCAAGACATAAGCAATTTTCTCACTTGTTATCTACAGAAGCAAAATGTCTTCCTAAACCATTGAAAGTAATCCCCAGAGTCATACTATTTCTGCATCCCCTTTATATTTGAAGAAAAAGACCTTCGATTTTCACTCTGCCCCCCTAGACTTGGTGCACCACGTACCAGTGGTGCACGGACAGGGGTGTTGGACAGGACTCATCCCATGCACTTGGGTGGGCACCAGCCCTGCAGACCTCGACATAACCCTGAGACAAGCATGAATTAAGAATAAGCTCTTCCTGAAGCAGCTGACCTTCCATCTGGGAGACAAGTGAAAACAGAAAAACCTAAGCCCAAGCTAAATGGCAGTGGCATGTGTGGGGCATGGGGGTTACAGAGGAAAGACTGCTCACATACCTGGGTATCTGGGTGTATGTTGTGAGAGAAGGTGCTTCAAGCAGAGTGCTAAGGAAGGGCTTCAGCCATGTGTTCTAAGGTGAGGACTCCGAGACAGGGGAACTAGGGATACTGGATTTCAGAGGTTGGGGCCCAGAGAATCCTGGGAGCAGCATGTGAACTTCATGGAAGCCATACATGCCTCTGGCTCTGATTGAGCATGGCTAGGAAGACATTTCACTGGCAGGTGGTTCTGGAACTAGGTGGCAGTCAGCTCATGAATGTGTGTGCATGTGGCAGGTGGGGTAGGATAGGAAAAGAAGAGGAAAGTAGTGGTCGGAAAGTGGACCGGAGAGCAGGACTGTGCTGGAATGTTGTCTCTCTGCTGCATGCTTATCTGCCACCAATCCCTGCCAGGAATGGCCATGTCTGGCTCACTGTTACTCTGCACTGTTCTGGGTCTCTTCTATGATGACTGTTACCTCTGTGTTGAGGTTTGTGTTGGCTTGTGATGAAGAGGTCAAAGTGCGTCACTCTTCCTTCCAGGACATCCTCTAATGGGGGCCTCTAAGCAGAGTAGTCAGATGCTTCCTGTGATCCTTCAAACAATAAAAATCCCAAAGAACAAATGAACCAATAATATGTGACATTCTAGGAACCCTGAACATCAAAGGGAAAGTTAAGAAATCAGACCGAGTGATAGGAAAGGCACAATAGGTCCAGAAGTTTCTAGGACTGGCCAGACCTGACACACTGGAATCAGCTGCAGCCAGCATGGTGAATGAGCAGTGGAGTTCAGAGCGCATCCTCCTTAGCAGGTGAGGCAGACCAGTGGAGAGTTCACTCATGTTTCCAGCATCAGTGAAAAGTGGCATTGGACCATCAAAAGCTAATTGGCTTGCATTTAACTTATCACATGCATAGATCTAAATCTTTCCTTTGGGATAAGCCCTGCTTCCTTTTCCCAGTGCTTTGCCCTCCCTTTTCTGCACTGTGCCCAGCTCTGGAGTCTGACATCATTACCTGAGTTAGGACTCCATAAGCATGTCCTGTGTCATTCTCCTAGACTCAGACAGGAAACAATTTAACAACCTGAAAGAAGGCGGAAAAGTTTGCTGACACACCTGAGCTGGAAATTTAGTGCAGAAACAGCTCTGTCACCCAGAATCAGGCATAAGGGAAAACGCTTTCCTCACAAACACTTGAGACAGCTATTAGCCCCCTACCTCTCTCAGCATTTGAAGCCAGTTACCTGTACCTACACTAATCATTCCTGCCACTAGGACAGTAGAGAAGAGCCTGCACCACACAGTTGGTGACTGACTACTTGGTGCTTAATCCATACAGGAAAATAAATCGACTCCTGGGCTTGCATGTCTATTAGCAGCCTAAACCACCTGGTGACAGGACATGAATGCTTCAAAGCCACCAATAACCAAACTAGCACACATTACCAGCCTGTTTGGATATTTTAAGACAAGACGAGATGAGATGAGATGAGACAGGATGAGACAAGACAAGAAGCTAGAACCCAATACACAAACATAAAATAAACAATTCAACAACTTACTGCTTGTAGACAACAGTCAAAATCAAATCATTTAAAGAAGTACATCATGATGGGTTCAGAAAGCTCTCAAAACAAAGATTCAAGAAATTTTCCAGTTGAAGAGAACTTCGTGGATTTATAGGAGGTAGAATACAAAAGATTAATGTTTGGAACTGCTTAAGAGATCAGGAAGAGTATAGGCAAAATGCAGCAGAACATAATGACAAATTGAACAAGCTGCAAGGAAGCATACAGAGACAGAAGATACACATTCATAAAATTAATAATAAAACTATAGAATTACACAACTCAACAGAAAGTCGAAGGAGCAGAATTGACGCAAAAGAAGGCTGAATTAGTAAGACTGAAGATGAAGTATGTGACACCAACACATTTAAAGAAAAATCAGATAAAAGAATTAAAAAAAAAATCAAGAAGCACTAAGAATTATGTGGGACTCTATCAATAAGAATAATCTGTGAAGGATTGGAACTCTAGAATATTTTTTGACAAAAAACATCCTTGATATTATGAAAGATGAGGAGATGTTTATCCAAGACACTTATTGTACTCTGCACAATGTAGATCCCCCCAAAAGACACCAAGGCATATTACAATCAAACTTGCCAAAACTGAAGATAAGGAGATAATTCTAAAAAGGACTAGAGATAAACAAAACATAATCTACAAAAGTGGTTCAATAAGATTAAGCTCAGACTACTCAGTAGAGACCATGCAGGCAAGACGGCTTTGCAGGAAAAATACTGTCAGCCAAGAATTATATATTCACCAAATCTGTCTCTCAAATATGGTGGTGAAATTAGGATACTTCCTGTTAATAGGGCTGCTCTTTCTGGTTCCTCTTGAAAGCTGGTCTGAGGAAGGTCTTGGAAACAGTAATAGGGCCAGCCAGCCAAGTAGCTGGCTGAGGGCTCAAAAATTCTTCCTGCAGCCAAAAGCCAGGGCTCATCTCTTTCTTTGCAGGATATGTTCTTTTCACAGAAGTTGCTCCACTCACTACAAGCAGCTTCCACTGGACTACTTTACCAATCTGTCAGATAGACTGGTTTTACACCCACTGGAGTTCTGTCACGAGCCGAATTTTGTTCCCTCAAAACATACATCAACTTGGCTAGGGCATGATTCCTATTATTGTGTGATTGTCCTCCATTCTGTGATTTGATTATCCTCTATCTTGTGATATGTTGTAAATCCAGCCTCTCTGACTGTACAGTCACCATGAGTTGGAAGCGACTAGATAGCAACATTTTTTTTTTTTTTAAATTTTGTGCCTATGGTTAAGCTGTTCCATATGTTAATAGGTAGGATTACATCATATTAAAGAGGGTAAGTATGAAATGAGACACTTGTGACTCAGGTCACAGTTATGGGAATTTCCCTTGTAAGATTATCTTTTAATCTTACAAGAGATAAAAGAAAAATGAATCCAACACAGGGAAGAGGACCTATTACAACTAAGAAAGAAGAGCTAGGGAGAGAGTGTGTTCTTTGAACTCAAGATTCCTGTGCTGAGAATTTACTAGACCCAGGGGAAGATGAGGACCTTCCCCTAGATCCACCAGAGAATGAAAGCCTACTCCTAGAGCTGGAACTCAGAATCCTAGATTGTGAGAGAATGAATTTCTGTTTGTTAAAGCTATCCACTCTGTTATTTCTGTTATAGCAGAGCTGGATAGCTAGACAAGTTCTTTTCTGGGGAAAGACAGACTTGATTCAGTTGCTTCTTATCAGTTCACCAAACGTATCTTCCGATGGCTCCACAAACCACAAGATCACAACCTACGGCCAAGAGGAGCTTTCTGCCTTGAAGGTCAAGTGAAAATGTCATTCTGGGACACCCAACACAGTTTCTTTGTTCTTTGAAGCTTGGCTCTATTTCTTCAGCTCACCCCTCTCCTCCTACTCAGATTCTAGATACTGCCAACAGTCGTCTGAGTCCATAAAGAAGCCGCATTCACAGCACTTCTGCTTTTTAATATGCTTGCTTGTAGCATCTGAATCTCAGAATAAATGTTGTCCAAGGAAAGAACACAAGTAACGGAAACAGAAGAAACATACCTCTTGATGTAGTAGGTGAGTTTCACCTGGAGCAGCCCTTTAACAAAACATGCTTCTGAAGTACATCTTGATGAAATCTATGAATATTTGCAGTGTTTTACACTGGAATTAATAATTTACTGATGTTTAATATTTCACAAGAGTAAAGCAGAAAAACCTGATGAAATTTTCATATCTGCTATTAAAAGCTAAATGGAATGTGGAGGTGCAGCTTGGCAGCACCGATTGGCTAAGGCTAGGGCACTGGGCCCATCATCAGGTGGTCCAAGTGAACCTCCTCAGCCACTGTCTCAGCAGTCTGTGCACTGGGAAAACTCAGACCTGGTGGACGCTGTGAGTTTGGTTGACCTCTCATGCTGTGCCTTTGGTTGAAGAGCAAGACTTTTTATGGATTTGACCAGGCCCAATGTCTCCCTGACTCACAAACATTTTCCACATTCGCCTGTTGTGACAGCTGAAATGTTTATTATTTGAACAGAGTGCATTTCTTGCTAAAAAGTCTGTCATCAAGGGAAGTGACGCTTATAAATAATAATAGTAAACCTGGTTCAGCTTCATTATGTGCCAGGCACTTAAGTGCCTAAGTGTTTCATGTGTACAATTCATTGATTTCTTACAATTTTCCTATGAAGTATTACCCCATGTGATAAGTGAGAAAATTGAGGCACAGGAGGAAGGTAATTTATCCGTGGTCATGCAGTAATGCAGTGAAATTTAAATCCTGACAGTCTTACTCCAAGACACCCTGGGTGGTGTGAACCAGTTCAAGTACTAGGCTGTCAATTGAAAGGGTGGAGATCTGAGGCCACTAAAAGGTGCCTTGGAAGAAAAGCCTGGTGATCTTCAGAAAACCAAGCCATTAAAAATCCCATGGAGCATAATTCTACTCTGATACATATGGGGTTGCCATGAATTGGAGTTGACTTGATGGCAACTAGTTACTAGTCTGTCTCTAGAATCTGTATTCTCAACCTTATGCTTTATTTTTTTTCCTCTAAATATAAGCCAAATAAAGATATAATTTATTGCATCCTTACCTTGTTCAGGGCTCTGGACCATTCCTCTTTCTGGTGAAGACAAAAGTGAGAGAGACTTCTTGCCCAAGAATGGTTCTCTGAAATAGTGCCCTCTAAAGTCAGAAGGTGCTGTAGTCCTCCATTTGCCAGCTAAGCAGCCCTGAGTTAAATACCCAATCATTCTAAGTCTCAAAAAGAACACCGACCTTTTAAGATGTAAGGAGTGAAAACATTTTAACATGATTACTAGAGCAGAAGTTGGCAAACTACAGCCTGTGGGCTAACTCCTATCTGCCAACGGTTTTTGCCAGTAAAATTTTATTACAACACAGCCACACTCAGGGCTGCAACTAGCCAAGCCAAGTGCCATCGAGTCAGATCCGACTCATGGCGACCCTAGGGGCCAGGGTAGAACTGACAGGGCTAGAACTAGGGAGAAGTAAACAAGGCACTGAGGGTGCAGAAATCGAGGAGGTGTTTGCCCTGTGAATTCTGCAGGCGCAGGGTAGGTTCTGGCCATGCTCGGTCATTTACTGTGATCTGTGATTGCTTTTGCCCTACAACGGTGACAGTGATCACCTTGTCTCCAAGGCCTCAAACAGTTACTACTTTACCCTTTCTAGGTTGTCTGTCTCTGCTCTTGAGCAACAGATTTTAAATTCTTTACTGTCATGTTAGAAAGATGTCTTAGTTATCTCATGCTGTTATAAGAGAAATACTACAAGTGGGTGTCTTTAGCAAACGGAAATTTATTTTTTTCCAGTTTAGGTGGCTAGAAGTCTGAATTCAGGGTGCCAGCCCTAGGACAAGCCTTTCTCTCTCTTGGCTCTCAAAGAAAGCCTCTGCTGAGCTTCTGCTCCTGGGAGATTTTCACATGGCTTGACATCTCTCCGCATCTCTACTTTTCTCATTTATGTATTTAATCTTTCTTATATCTCAAAAGAGAGTGACTCAAGAAACAGTCTAATTCTGCCTCATTAACATTTCAAACACTACCTATGCACAAATGGGCTTATAACTACAGGCAGAGGTTAAGATTTACAAGAGATCACAAAATGGAGGATAATTACATCAGACTGTAAAAAGACAATCACACAATACTGGGAATCGTGGCCTAACAAAATTGACACGTATTTTTGGGGTCACAAATCAACCCATGACAGAAGATGAGATAAAAACAAGAGTTTAAGGCATTTTTTACGACTTATTGCTTAACCTAGTATCAGTCTTATGTGTCTCTCACTGTGTCTGGATGGGCTGCTGAAACTGATAAGGTGGTTTGGGGTTTTAAAATACTACCAGTATGATGGAAATTTTCTTAAAAAGGCACAATATTGCAATGTTCTTCTTCAGAGCCTGTACACTTTACTACCAAAATGAACTGCTTTCCATTCAACTTAAACACTGACTTAAACATTTTCCCAAATGTCCCATCTACTCAAAGTTTGAATGTACAAGGTTGGCATCTTAGTCGTCTAGTGCTGCTGTAACAGAAATACCACCTGTGGATATCTTTAACAAGGAGAAATTTATTTTGTCACAGTTCAGTGGACTGACAGTCCAAATTCGGGACGTCTGCTCCAAGGCAACCTTTCTCTGTTGATTCCGGAGGAAGGTACTTGTTAATCTTCCCCTGGACCAGGAGCTTCTGAGGTGCAGGGACCCTCGGTCTTTACTAAGGGACACACTGTGCTCCTAATGTATAAAACTGTAGTGTGCCTTGAGGTAATCTCTTGAGATACAAAAGAAAGAAGCTAGCAAAGAGACGTGAGGACCTCACACCACTAAGAAAGCTGTGATGGGAGCACAGTGTGTCCTTTAGTAGTTGAAATGGTCTCCCTGACTTTGATGAGGTTGAGGGTATAATGGAACGGCAAAAGCTAAAGAGCTATACTTCACTAAAAGAATAAAAATGGCTACCAAACTGAGGTGGGCTAAGTTGGTGATCACTTCCTGTGATCGGTCTAAACAACAAAGATCCAAGAAAAACAAATGCATTGATTATATATGAAATTCTAGGAGCCCTGTACATCAAACAGTAAGTGGAAAAATACTACTGAACAACAGGGAAGTAAGTCCAGAAGTACCTAGGACTGGCCAGACCTAATCCAGGGAAAATCTGCACCCTGCAAAAGGATTGGCAATAGTCAGCATAGTGAGCTAAGTGGTGGCGTTTGGGGACTATATTCCCCAGTGGAAAAATTAGCAATAGAGAGCGCACTGATGACTCCAGAAACAGTGTAAAGCTGCATTCCATCATCAAAAGCTAAGTGGCTTGCATCTTATCTGCCACATGCAGAACTAAAACTTTCCTTCAGGCTAAACCTCTCACCCTTTTCCCAGTGCTTCTCTCTCCCTTGTCTGCACTACTCCAGGTTCCATATTCTGATGCACTACTTGTGCTGGAAGGAGGTCCCCTTAGCGTGCCCTGAGCCATTTTCCTGGACTTACAGAGAGAATAATTTAACAAACAGAAAAAAATATCCCCTAAGCCATAAACCAGGGCAGAAACAGGTTCTTTGTCTAGGTACAAGGCTAAAGGGTCCACAAAACTGAAAGGCTTTCAGCATCCGTACAGTATCCAGCATGCCTATCATCCTGCAGGAAAGATGACTACATAATCACATTAAGGGATAATGACATGAATTTCTCACAGACACCACAGACGACTTTCAGCCTCTGACCTTTTCCAGTGAGTGTGTCTGTGACCCTAATATCTTGCAACATGTTTTCTCTTACAAAAAGTGGATAATTGAGAGCTTGATGTAACTGTAATGATACTTAAATGTAATAGTATTTAAAATAATCTGAAAGTGTCTTTTTACTATACCAGCTACTCTGGTCTCTGTACTAGTCTCTTTTCAAAGATATGCAGAGCCCACTTGGCTCCTGTGACCTTGATTTCCCCATCTTCTTTGCCTTCTTGTGAAATGGGTTTCAGCTTGGGAGACAGCAGCCAGGAAGGCTGCCGGGCCTTTTCCGTATCTACAACTTTCTTGCTTGTTAGTCAGAATGGACTTAGCAGGGTAGCTTCATTAGCTGAAGAATTTTTATGTATAAAGGAATTTCCTTTACAAACATATAGATTAGACTGGTGTCATACATATCTGTAGTTTAATAAAGAGTTTCTTGTGCTTCTTTTGTGATGTATGCAATTATTTGTGGGCTACATGCTTAGAAATATGAAGTAATCCTTGCCATCATTATATATAAACTCTAATATAAAAATTGTCTTTTGCGACTACATGGAGAACAGCCTACATTGTTGTCAAGTCTCTGGTGGTATCATATCTTCTAATAAACCTTCTTCTTTGTAACTTGGAGTATGTTTTATTGGCTCCACTTCTCCAGGGGATTGACCCGAATTGGGGACACATCCAGTTACCTGTGCCTATACCAGCCACTCTTACCCACCTACGACTGTAAGGGAGAGCCTACTGGCTGACTACCTGGCCATCTGAGCTGAAAGCATACAAGAACAGTAAATGGATGCCTGGACTCACATGCCTAGTAACAGGTCTAACCACCTGGTGACAGGCCATTAGAATCTCTAAGGCATTAGTAATCAAACCAGTTTACATGACCAGCCTATTTCAGCATTAAAAAACAAAAACAAACAAAAAAAGAAGTTATAACACAGCTATGTCAGGGGCTGTTGAGTTAGTTCCAACTCATAGTGACCCTATGCACAACAGAACAAAACACTGCCCGGTCTTGCGTCATGTCCACACTCATTTTTATGCTTAAGTCCATTATTGTGTGCACTGTGTCAATCCATCTCATCAAGAGTCTTCCTCTTTTTCACTGATCCTTCATTCTACCAAGCATGATGTTCTTCTCCAGTGACTGATCCTTCCTGACAACATGTCCAAAGTATGTAAGACATAGGTTAGCCATCTTTGTTTCCATGGAATACTCTGGTCGTGCTTCTTGCAGAACAGATCTGTTTGTTCTTTTGGTGGTCCATTCAACATTCTTTTCTAACACCACAGTTGAAAGTCGTCAGTTCTTCTTCTGTGTTCTTTGTTCGTTGTCCAGCTTTTGCATGCACATGATGCAATTGAGAATACCATGGTTTGGGTCAGGTATGTTTTAGTCTTCAAGGTGACATCTTTACTTTTTGATACTTTAAAGAAATCCTTTGCAGAAGATTTTCCCAATGCAATATGTCTTTTAATTTCTTGATTGTTGCTTCCTTGGGCATTGATTGTGGACCCAAGTAAAATGATGTCCTTGGCAACTTTGATCCTTTCTCCATTTATGAATGACATTGCTTACTGGTCCAATTGTAAGGATTTTTGTTTTCTTGATACTGAGGTGCAACACATACTGAAGGCTACTGTCCTTGATCTTCATCAGTGTTTCAAATCTTCACTTCCAGCAAGTAAAGTGGTGTCCTCTATATAAGACAGATTGTTAATGAGTAATCCTCCAATCCTGATGCCTCATTCCTCTTCACATAATCCAGCATCTAGGATTATTTGCTCAGCATATAGTTTGTAAAGTTATGGTGAAACGATATAATCCTGATGCACACAGTAAGAAAACATAAATAAACAGAACAACTTTCTGGTTTGGAGACAGCAGTCAACATCGAATCAGCTAAAAAGGCATACCATGATGTCTTCAGAGAGTTGCCATAACAAAGAATCAAGAAATTTTCCAGATGAAGAGAAATTCCTGGAATTATCAGAAGTAAAATACTATAAAGATTAATATTTAGAACTCTTCAAGAGATCAGGAAGGATATCCAGCAAAAAGCAGCATAGTGTAATGATAAACTAAACAGGCTGAAAGAAGTCCTTGAGAGCCAGTAAGTCAGAAATTTGGGAGATTAATAATAACATTACAGAATTAGATAACTCAGTAGAAAATCAAAGGAGCAGTGTTGAGACAATGGAGTGAAGAACAAGTGAGGCTGGAGATAAAGCCATTGTCACCAACATATTTGAGGAAAAAATCAGATTAAAGAGCAAAAAATTGAAGAAACAGAGTTATGTGGGATGCTATCAAAAGGAATAATTTATGAATGGCTGGAGTATCAGAACAAGGGGGAAAACAGTAAATATAGAGAAAATTGTTGATTTGTTGACAGAAAACTTTCCTGGTATCATGGAAGATGAGAGGATGTCTATCCAGGATGCTCACTGAACTCCACACAAGGTAAATTTTTAAAGAAAGATATCAACACATATTATAATCAAACTTAGCAAAACTAAAGATAAGGAAACAGTTTTTAAAATTGTCTAGGGAGAAATGAAAAATAATCTACAAAGGAGGGTCAGTACCTAAGCTCAGACTACTCAGCAGAAACCATGCAGAGAAGAAAACCAATGGGATGACATACAAAGTCTTGAAGGAAAAAAATTGACAGCCATGAATTATATATCCAGCAAAACTGTATTGCAACTATGATAGCAGAATTAGGACATTTCTAAATAAACAGATACTTACAGAATTTGCAAAAAAACAAACCAAAATTACAAAAAATACTAGAGGGAGTTCTTCAGTTAGAAAATAAAAAATATCAGATAATAAACAAAGACTAGTATGCAAGATGAAAACCCTAGTGCATAATGGTTAAGTATTGTGTTTGCTAACCAAAAAGTCACCAGTTCAAATCTGCCAGGCACTCATTGGAAACTCTATGGAGCAGTTCTACTTTGTTCCATAGGGTAACTATGAGTCCACATAGACTTATGGCAGTAGGTTTGGTTTTGGTCTTCTAGTACGTGAAACAGAGCAAACAGATACCAATCCTGACAGGGAAATTACAAACATAAAGCTAAAACATTGAAAATAAGGAAACAGAGATGTCAATATGTGAAAGGTGACAACACTATAACAAAGGAAAAGGGACTGTGAAAAAATATAGTCATAGGTCTTTTGTAAGGAGAGAAAGTCAAGGCAATGCAAACAAATTAGAGTGGTTTAAATTTAGAAAAATAAGGATAAATATTAAGGTAAACACAAAAGAAATTAACAATCATACACATTAAAACAAAAAGCAAGAAAAATATGAAGTCTCAGAAAATGCAAAACCAGTAAATGGGAAACAACAACGAGAAAGATGAAAATAAACACATAAAGAAAAATGACAGTGCAGAAAATTAAGTGGAACAAAGAAACTGTCAACAATGTACAAAATTGTTACCAAATTATGGTTAGCATGTAGCTAGAACAGTAATGCAAATGTTCTACCTATATAGACGTTGGGCGCTAATTAATCTTAGAGATTCTGGAGTGAAAATCAGTAGGCAGCCCACTAAGGCTTTAAAAACCAAATCCATTGTCTTTGAGTCGATTCCAGCTCACAGTTTACTTGATCTGCACAACAAAACAAAATGAAATGAAACAAAACAAAACATCCATTAAAGATCTGATGATCAAGTCATAGCTCTTATGTAATACATTAATCTATCAGCTACCAGATCAAGAGTTCTTGCATGAAAGGGTTGTCAAGTTTCCTTGAAGAAGGACCTTATAGTATCATCATAAGTACATACCATGAATCTTTTTCAAGTATTTCATAAAAGAACTACATTTATTTGATAAAGTAACTATGCCTTAGGTTCAGGGAAAACCTTAGGTCTTTGGGGTTACTAAACACTAGTTCTAGTGTCCTAAATCAGATAAGACTAATTTCTACAGGTACAGATGTCATGATAATTTGCTGGTTTTATTGGCAGTTTCTGGGGATCAGGTTTTTGGATTTTTGTCTGAGTTGCTTTACCGTAAGTTACATTCTGAGATTGTTTTCTTCATTTTGTGAGTGTACAGTTGGAATATATATACTTGATAGTTGATAAAATCCCCATATTCTCTCTCTGATTCACAAAATCAAGGATATTATGTGAGGAAGGGTCAAATGAAGTCCTCTAGAACTATCTTTCACTACTAAAATGGTAAGCCAAAAGAAATATTGCATTCCTAGGGGAATAAAAATGATTAGTGCTACCATAAAAGTCTTCATTTCTGTTCAGTTTGGTTGATACAGAATATGAATGAAGCTCAAAAAAGGTGAGTTACTGTAGAATTAGTAATATAATGGTTCTAACTGTGCTGCATTCCTGGTATGACCTCTTAACTTTAATTAATAACTATAGTCCCTGGCACCTGTTATGCAGCTATTGACCTGGAAAATTCTGTTTCCTCTAGTTCGATAAGAGCCCTGGTGATGCAGTGGTTAAGAACCTGGCTACTCATCAAAAGGTAGGCAGTTCAAATCTGCCAGCTACTCCTGTGAAACCCTACAAGGCAGTTCTACTCTGACTCCACAGCATGCAACAACAATAACAACTGTTTCATTAGACAGGAAAACAAAACAACAATAAAAAAATGAAATCAGTTTGCTTTTTTTCTGATAGGAACAGCAATACACCTCTATCTTTACACGTGGATTTGTCAAATCATCAGTTTGGTGCCATAATTTAGTACACAGGAACATTCTCCATCTTACAGGATTTTATTCTCACAAGCCATACTGATTACATCATATAATTAAAATTTATAAATCAGAATGCTGCAGGGATACTAGCTGTCTTGGTGAGGCATAATGGACTGGAGATAAACACTCTGAAAATACAGGGCATGCATTGCAGTGAAATCTACGGAGCCCAGTGGTCTTTGAACACTGATTTCCATACTGTGAGTCTGGGAGCTGCCAGTTTTAAAATTTTAGTCTTGACACAGCCAAAGCAGTGCTCAGAGGTAAGTTTATCTCCATAAGTGCATACATTTGGAAGGAACAAAGAAACCAAATCAAAGAACTGACCCTACAGCTTGAACAAGTAGAGAGAGAACAACAGAGGAATACCTCAGGCACCAGAAGAAAACAGATCATGAAGATTAGAGCACAACTAAACGAATTAGAGAACAGAAGAACAATTGAAAAAACTGAAAAGACCAAAAGCTGATTTTTGGAAAAGATCAATCAAATCAAACCATTGACTAAACTTACTAAAGAAAAACAGGAAAGGAAACAAATAACACAAATTAGAAATGAGAAGGGAGTTTTCACAACAGATCCAACAGAAATCCAAAATATCATAACAGAATACCATGAAAGATTGTATTCTAACAAATCTGAAAACCTAGAGGAAATGGGCAAATTCCTTGATTCATATCACCTACCTAAATTATCACAAGGTGAAGCACAACAACTTAATAAGCATATCACAAAGGAAGAGATTGAAAATGTCATCGAAAAACTGCCAACTAAAAAAAGCCCGGGGCCAGATGGCTTCACTACAGAATTCTACCAAGCTTTCAGAGAAGAGTTATCTCCAATACTACTGAGACTATTTCACAGTATAGAAAGGGATGGAGTACTCCCAAACTCATTCTGTGAAGCCAGCACAACGCTGATACCAAAGCCGGGGAAAGACCCAAGAAAAAAGGAAAATTACAGATCGATATCATTCACGAATCTAGATGCAAAAACCTTCAACAAAATTCTTGCCAATAGAATACAACAGTATATCAGAAAAATAATTCATCATGACCAAGTTGGATTCATACCAGGGATGCAAGGCTGGTTTAATGTTAGAAAAGCAATTAATGTGATCAACCACATAAATAACAGAAAAGACAAGAATCACCTGATTTTGTCCCTTGATGCAGAAAAGGCATTTGATAAAGTCCATCACCCATTCATGCTAAAAATTCTCAGCAAAATAGGAATAGATGGCAAATTCCTCAGTGCAGTAAGGACCACTTATACAAAGCCAACTGTCTACGTCATCCTGAATGAACAGAGACTGAGTTTCCTTTGAGAACAGGAACTAGACAAGGATGCCCACTCTCACCTCTCCTATTTAACATTGTACTAGAAGTTCTAGCCAGAGCAATTAGACAAGATTCGGAACAAAGGGCATCTGCATCGGCAAAGAAGAAGTCAAAATCTCCCTATTTGCAGATGATATGATTGCATATGCAGAGAATCCCAAAGAATCTATAAGGAAACTACTCAAAATAATAGAAGAGTTTGACAAAGTCTCAGAATACAAGATAAACATAAGTAAGTCAGTAGGATTCCTTTATACCAACAATAAGATTACTAAGGAAGAAATCACCAAGTCAATACTGTTTACCATAGCCCCTAAGAAGATAAAGTACCTAGGAATAAATTTAACCGGAGAAATAATAGACCTTTACGAAGAGAACTACAAACCCTTATTACAAGAAACTAAGAGAGACTTAGATAAATGGAAAAACCTACCCTGCTCGTGGATAGGCAGACTTAACATTGTGAAAATGTCTATTTTACCCAAAGAAATCTATTTATATAATGCAATCCCAATACAAGTTCCAGTGACATTTTTTAATGAGATGGAGAAACAAATCACCAATTTTGTTTGGAAAGGGAAGAAGCCCCAGATAAGTAAGGTACTACTAAAGAAGAAGAACACACTGGGAGGCCTCTCATTACCTGACTACTGCCACAGTAGTCAAAACAGCCTGGCACTGGTACAAAAACATACAGATAGATCAATGGAATAGAATTGAGACACCAGAGATGACGTCATCTGCCTATGAACAGGTGATGTTTGACAAAAAGCCCTAAGACATTAAATTGGGGTAAAAACAATATCTTCAACAAATAGCGCTGGCAAAATTGGATATCCATCTGCACTAAAGTAAAACAAGACCTGTATCTTATACCTTGTATAACAACCAACTCCAACTGGATAAAAGACCTAAATATCAAATCTAAAACGATAAAACTCATCCAAGAAAAAGTAGGAACAACAATAGAAGGTTTCATACACAATGTAGACAGCCTTCAAAATCTGGCAAATAAATCACATTCATCAGAAGAGAAAATGGATAAATGGGAACTACTAAGAATCAATCACTTTTGCTCACCTAAAGGCTTTATTAATAGAATTAAAAGGCCACCTACAGAATGGGAAAAAATATCTGGCAACTCTATGTCAGACCGACGCCTGATCTCCATAATCTATAAGGTACTACAAAATATCAATAAGAAAAAGATAAATCATCCAATTAAGCCATGGGCAAAGGAGATGGACAGACACTTCTCTAAACAGGAGATCCAGGCAGCCAAAAGAGACATGTGGACATGCTCATGATCATCAGCTATTAAAGAAATTCAAATTAAAATGACAATGAGATACCATCTCACCCCAACAAGGTTGGCCATGATCCAAAAAATGCAAAACAACAAGTGCTGGAGAGGCTGTGGGGAGATTGCAACTCTCCTGCACTGCTGGTGGATTGCAAAATGGTGCAACCTCTTTGGAAAACAATCTGGAGCTTTCTTAGAAAACTGGATCTAGATACACCGCTTGACCCAGTAATTCCAGTGCTTGGAATATATCCTTCAGAATCAAGGCCATTCCCACCAACTGATACATGCACATGAATGTTCATCACAGCACAGTCCACCATAGCAAAAGATGGAATCAACCCAGATGCCCAACAACAGATGAATGGATTGGTAAACTATGGCATATATACTCAAAGGAACTCTATGCAATGATAAAGAACAACGATGATGGCAGGAAACATCTCTTATCCTGGTTTCAACTGGAGGACATTATGCTGAGTGAAAGGAGTCAGCGACAAAAGGACAAATATTGTATGAGACCCCTATGATAAGAACTTAAAAACAGACTCACACATAGAAGAAAAGACTCTATCAAGACTGCAAGAATGTGGAGGGTGGGAGAGTGAGGGGAGGAAGGTTTAGATTAGATAGTTGGTACAAATTTGGTTGGGTGAAATTGGTGACAGTAACGGTCTGAACTTAACAAGAATGGATGATCACTGAGGACAAGAATGACATGGAGAAAAGAGAACCCAGAAGATGGAGATATCCACGTGAGTGGTCTCTGTATCCACTCGTGACCATAAGAACCGGATGGTGGCCAGTGATAGCCACAATGGAGCTCACAAAGATGAGTCTCACTGGCAATAAGAAAATAAATAGGGGTGCACCCTGAGATCCCCAATAAAAGACAGCAGTTGATGGTCCGGGGGCTTTGGGGTTCCCCCGGGAACATGGCCCCTAGCCCTGATGCTGCCCCTGTCCATAAATCGTAACGAAGGTCAACTTTTCAGACAGCAATGGATTGGACTTGGCAATGCAGAGTGACTGTATCTGGTGGGAATTTTGTGGTTGTGTGCATTTATGGGATGTCATCTTGCTGACCTCTTTCCGGAGGAAGGGGAGTGGGTAGAGAGGAGGGGATGGGAAACTTTTGGGAGGATAGGACATATATGGAGCAGAGAGGAGGTGTGTGCTGTCATCAGGCAGGGAGAGCAGTGGGAGCTGCATATAGGCAGGCATGCAAATTTATACGGGAATGTACGTTTTCGTTCAGTCATAATAAAAAATATTTTAGTCTTCAAGGGAGGAATGACTTACCAGAGAACACACCAATTGTTTCACTGAACTGCAGCAGGCTTTTCAGATTTTATATCCCATGGGATAGATATGCAAAAGTTTGAATCCCTTTTCTTTAAAAATTCCCAACCAACTCAGGTGTTGACTCAGGGCAAGGAAAATGTAAGATAAGCAATTAAAGGTAGAGGTAAATGCTATGTATTCAGAAGCATGAACTGTATTCTCAACTCCATTCTATTTCTTGTCCTTTAACATATAAATTTATACATTTTAATGAGTTTCATTCTTTCTCCCTTTCTCCCACTACTCACTACTGTGTTGGTGGGAAAAAAAAAAAAAAAAAAAAAACCACAGAAACCAAACCAAATGCCATCAAATCAGTTCCAACTCATAGTAACCTTATAGGGCAGCGCAGAACTGCTCCATAGAGTTTCCAGGGAATGTCTGGTAGATTCAAACTGCTGGCCTTTTAAAGCAGACATAGCACCTAACCACTATACCATCAGTGTTGGTGATAGTCACAGTTTACTCAGGAAAATACTGAAGTCAGGATGACAACAGAACTAAAAGTGATATGGACATGATATAGAAAGTTCGAATGTTGAGCTGGATAGAGTAGCTAATGTAAATGGATACCTTACCTTGGGAAAACAGAGTATTTTCAGTATGTTAAAGGATGGTTGTATTAAGTTAGAAAAAACTTTAGAAGATGCAAATATCGATAGAATAGTATGAGAAGATGTTTGGGAATGAAAGGAGTAAGCTGTAATGAACAAATTATTTTTGGCTGTCTGGTCTCCAAATGAAAACGCTAGTGCTGTAGTCATACCTCTGAAAGTTAGGAAACAGTTATCATCCCCCAGGAAGCTAGGGTGCAGGCACATGACCTAGCCTGAATTAACTGAATGCTCCTACCTGGAACTTTGAAATCTGAATGACAGAGTTTCACAGGACATACAGAGATTATTTTCTGTGACTGGGACAGGGACAAGAGTCTAGTGACGGTATGTCAGTGGAGGAGGCCCAGTGCCCTCAGCAGATTTATCCTATGGTTTGGTGGTTTCAATACGTAGTTTCCCTTAGTTCCTCCTGTAAATCTGTTTCTCCAATTTCCATTGATTCTGTGAGCCAGCCAATTCACTCTCCAGTAGATTCCTTTTCTGCTTAAGTTAGCTGGAGCTGTTTTCTGTTGTTTGTCATCCAGTACACTGATTGTTAGGGCATTCAATACTATCTAACCCATTTGTGTGTGCTTTGAGATTCTATTCAGGGTATTAAAGAATTAGCCATCAACACTTAACAAAAATCTTAACTGGAGAAAGAAACAAGTTAATTCACTTGTACAAGTTCTGAGAAGGCTTTGAGCAGATATTGCTAGTGGGATAAATGCACTGTTTCAGATCTGGGTGAGTCCTCAGTAAAAACTCTCAATTAGGAGATTTTTGTTTGATATGGTGCTCTCTTTTCACACTTCCTGTCCACCCATTTATAGAGAATGGGAACTGGGGTAGTCTTGCATAGACATTACTCAGAAGGTGGACTGACTGATTAACTGGGAAGATGAATAGTTTTAGAATATTGTTTCATTTTTTTATCCGATAAACATTTTGTGATTCTGTCCTAGCCATCCAGTGCTGCTATAACAGAAATACCACAAGTGGATGGCTTTAGCAAAGAAAAATGAGTTATCTCACGGTCCAGTAGGCTGGAAGTCCAAATTCAGGATGTCACCTCCAGTGGAAGGCTGTCTCTGTCAGTTCTTGAGGAAGGTCCTTGTCATGAATCTTTCCCTGGACTAGGAGTTTCTTTCCACAGGAACAAGGGGTCCAATGGACATGCTTTGCTCCTGGTGCTGCTTTCTTGCTGGTATAAGTTCCCCTCTCTCTGCTCATTTCCCTTTCATTTTGTCTGTTTTAAGATAAGAGGTGGTGCAGCCCGCAGCACGGGGAAACAGCCTTTATGTTGTGTTAGTGGACTTCAGCAAAAGTGTTGCAATCTCACCCTAATCTTTAACACAAAATTAACATTCAAAAAATGGAGGGCAACCACAGTGTGTTCTTCTTTAGTCGTGCTTTACTTGTCCGGGGCTTCTTCCCTTTCCAAACAAAATGGGTGACTTGTTTCTCCATCTCATTAAAAAATGACACTGGAACTTGTATTGGGATTGCATTATGTAAGTAGATTGCTTTGGATAAAATAGACATTTTCACAATGTTAAGTCTCCCTCCATGAGCAGGGTAGGTTTCTCCATTTACCTAAGTCTCTCTTAGTTTCTTGTAGTAAGGGCTTGTAGTTTTCTTTGTAAAAGTCTGTTATTTCTCTGGTTAGATTTGTTCCTATGTACTTTATCTTCTTGGGGGCTATAATAAATGGTATTGATTTGATGATTTCTTCATTAACAGTCTCATTGTTGGTATAAAGGAATCCTACTGATTTACATATGTTTATCTTGTATCCTGAGACTTTGCTGAAGTCTTCTATCAGTTTGAGTAGTGTACTTACAGATTCTTTGCGATTCTCTGCACATACAATCATATCATCCGCTAATGGGGAGATTTTGACTTCTTTGCCAATGAAGATGCCCTTTATTCCTTGGTCTTGTCTAATTGCTCTGGCTAGAACTTCTAGTACAATGTTGAATAGGAGAGATGAGAGTGGGCATCCTTGTCTAGTTCCTGTTCTCAGAGGAAACTCTTTCAGTCTCTCTCCATTCAGGATAACGTAGGCAGTTGGCTTTGTATAAATGGCCCTTATTGCATTGAGGAATTTTCCCTCTACACCTATTTTGCTAAGAGTTTTTAGCATGAATGGGTGATGGACTTTATCAAATGCCTTTTCTGCATCAATGGACAAAATCAGGTGATTCTTGTCTTTTGTGGTATTTATGTGATTCACCACATTAATTGTTTTTCTGATGTTGAACCAGCCTTGCATCCCTGGTATTATTCCAACTTGGTCATGATGGATTTTTTTTTGATATGTTGTTGTATTCTATTGGCAAGAATTTTGTTGAAGATTTTTGCATCTAGATTCATGAGTGATATCGGTCTGTAGTTCTCCTTTTTTCTTAGATCTTTCCCTGGCTTTGGCATTAGGGTTATACTAGCTTCATAGAATGAGTCTGGGTGTACTCCATTCTTTTCTGTACTGCAAAATAGTCTCAGTAGTATTGGAGATAACTTTTCTCTAAAAGCTTAGTAGAATTCTGCAGTGAAGTCCTCTGGGCCTGGGCTTTTTTTTGGTTGGCAGTTTTTGGATGACTTTTCCAATCTCTTCCTTTGTGATGTATTTATTAAGTTGTTGTGCTTCACCTTGTGATAATTTGGGTAGGTGATATGAATCAAGGAATTTGCCCATTTCCTCCAGGTTTTCAAATTTGTTAGAATACAGTCTTTCATAGTATTCTGTTATTATATTTTTGATTTCTGTTGGATCTGTGGTGACAACTCCCCTCTCATTTCTAATTTGGGTTATTTGTTTCCTTTCCTGTTTTTCTATAGTAAGTTTAGCCAACAGTTTGTCAATTTTGTTGATCTTTTCAAAAAACCAGCTTTTGGTCTTTTCAATTTTGTCGATTGTTTCTCTATTCTCTATTTCATTTAGTTTTGCTCTAATCTTTATGATCTGTTTTCTTCTGGTGCCTGAGGGGTTCCTCTGTTGTTCTCTTTCTACTTGTTCAAGCTGTAGGGTTAGTTCCTTGATTTGGTTTCTTTCTTCCTTCCAGATGTGTGCATTTATGGAGATAAACAGACCTCTGAGCACTGCTTTGGCTGTATCCCATAGGTTCTGGTAGGAAGTGTTTTCATTATCATTCAAATCCATGAATTTATTTATTTCTTCTCTGATTTCTTCTATAACTCATGATTTTTAGAGCAAGATGCTCAGTTTCCAAGAGTTAGACTTTCTATTTACGTATTTTCTGCTACTGATTTCGACTTCTATGGCTTTATGATCTGAGAAGATGCTTTGCAGTAACTCAATGATATGGATTTTGTTGAGAATTGCATTATGTCCTAACACATGGTCAATTCTGGAGAACGTTCCATGTGCACTGGAGAAGAAGGTGTAGTTGTCCACTGATAGGTAGAAAGTTCTGTATATATCAATGAGGTTTAGTTGGCTAATTGTAGCAATAAGGTCTTCTGTATCCTTATTGAGCTTTTTTCTGGATGATCTGTCTAGTATTGAGCACGGAGTGTTGAAGTCTCCCACTATTATTGTGGAGTAATCTAACACTTTTTTGAGTGCAGTCAGTGTCTCTTCGACGTATTTAGGTGCTCTGTTATTAGGTGCATAAACATTTAGTATAGTTAAGTCTTGCTTGTATACTGAATCTTTCAGCAATAAATAGCATCCATCTTTGTCCATGATGGTGGATTTTACATTAAAATTGATTTTGTCTGAGATTAGAATTGCCACACCTGCTCTCCTTTATTCATTGTTAGTTTGATATATATTCTTCCATTCTTTAATTTTCAGTTTGTTCCTATCTTTAGATCTCAAGTGAGTTTCTTGTAGACAACATATGGATGGGTCATGCCTTTTGATCCAAGATGTCACTCAATGTCTCTTTACTGCAGCATTCAGTCCATTCACATTCAGTGTAATTATTGATAGGTATGTGTTCAGTGCTGCCATTGTGATATGTTTATTTTTGTGTCGATGTTTTCTCTGTTGTTCCTATTCGTCTGTTCGGGCACATTCTTTTTTGTGAGTTGATTTTTCACCTTTTGCAGAGCTGGTTTTGTAGTTGTTAAGACTCCTGTGTCACATTCCTTGACATGGTATGTTGCGTCTTTGTTGTTCTTTACGGCTGCCCCTATGATCCCCCTTAATAGACTACATATAAACCCAATCAATTTTAATTACTGCCAGTCTTGCTGACTTCCTCTCCATCTAGAAGGACTATAATGACTGTAGTACATCCCTCTTTTTAATATGATGGCACCATAGTTTTCGTGATAATCACTGGATTGCTTCTTTCAGTATAAAAGCTGTGATTGAGTTTGGAGCCTTCCCTAACTGAGTAGAATTCTGGATGATGTGTCATTCTAAAACATAAAGTTAGTGGTTTTGTTCTCCTAAGCCAAAGTCAAGAACTTCTTTCAGTATTTCTTCTAGTTTTGGTTTGGTTTTGACAAAGTCTCTGTTTATCTGGGAATGTCTTAATTTCATTTTCATATTTGAAAAGATAGTTTTGCAAGATATATAATTCTTGGTTGGCAGTTCTTCTCCTTCAAGGCTTTGAATGTGTCATGCCACTGTCTCTGTGCCAGCATGGTTTCTGCTGAGAAATCTGACGAAAGCCTACAGGGGTTCCCTCTGAAGGTTAGCTTTGCTTTGAGTCTTGCTGCTTTAAGAGTTGCTGCTTATGTTTCATTTTGTTAAGCTTGATTATAGTATGTCTAAGAGTCTTTCTTTTGAGGTCTATATTGGATGGTGTACGATATGCCTCTGGGATATCTATATTCTCTTTCTTCATGATTTCTTGGAAGTTTTCTGTCAGCAGCTCAGCAACAATACTCTCTGTGTTCTCAGGTGTCTCATCCTGTTCAGGGACTCCAATTAATTGAAGGTTATTCCTCTTAATAGAGTCCCACATGCTTCTTGATGCTTCTTCATTTTTCTTGTTCCTTCTTTTCCAATTTCTGCTCACAGATGCTGGTGTCAGTCGCTCTGTCTTCCAAGTCAGAAATTCTTTTTTCCATTTGTTCCATTCTGTTTTCTTGGCTTTGAATGGAAGTTTCTATATCTTTGATTTTGTTCTTGATCTGTTGGATCTCAGAGTACTGTTGTTCTATCAGATCGAACAGCTTGCTTAATTTTTCCTTTTGTACTGCTGCATTTTGTATAAGGTCTAGAATGGCTCTGTATATATTCCTTTTGTATTCACCTTCTGATGATTTCAGAAAAATTTCTTCATCTGGAAAATTTCTTGGTTGTTTTGTTTGGGGGCCTTGTGAAGCCATGGGTGATTTCTTGTATGCCACAAGCATCTGTTGCTTTTTGGGTTTCATGTAAGTAAGTAAAGGCTGGGAGAGATACTGTGAGTATGGGCTGCAGCTGTTTCTCTAGGCTGTCTTAAAATGTAAAACAAAAGGTATCTGACCACTTCCCAAGTCACTCAGGTTTTCAGGAGTAGAGGTCCCTCTTCTCAATGGGCAAAGTAAGCACCTCTGTAACCAACCCCAGGTGATATGAACTAGTTCAAAATACAGCAATGCTACTGCCTTGTTGGCCTCTGCTGACAGGGCTCAGCCTTAGATGACACTGTGTGAACTACTGCTTTTCTGGTAGAAAAGTGCTCTACTGTGGGCAGGCTCTGACTTCCAAGCTAAGAATTAGGTCCAGCTTTGGCCACCGTATCTAAGATGGTGACCTCCACACAATTGGCAGATAGAGGGGCTAAAGGTGCCAAGACATAGTGAGTCCTCAGCCTTTGTTTCTGGGCCCCCACAGTAGGTGAGACTGTGTATGCCACCACTTTTCTGTCAGAGAAGCGCTGTCCTGTTTAAAAATGCTGGCTCCCAGGCAAATAATTGCCAAGCCAGCCAAGTGCCGTCAAGTCAGATCTGACTCACGGCTAATAATTAGGTCCTGCTAAAATCTCCATATCCAAAATGGCGTCCTGCACATAGGCACTGCAGTTCCGTACAAACCACGCTGTGGCAGAGATAAAAAGACAGGCCCCAAGTGGCTAGATGCATAGAGTCCTAAGCCTGGCTCTCAAAATATGGCATTTTTGCCTTCCTATCCCACTAGCAGTGCACCTGAGACTAGCCACTAGGCAAGACCCAGCTCTGCCCGCCAGCCAAGACAGAGAAAAAAAATTACAGTGGTGAGTTGCCTTCAGTCTGTAAGAGCCAGGGCTATCCATGAGTCGGAGTCAGCAAAAAGGAGGAGTTTTTTTTCAGTCATATGAAGTCCAAGTTAACAGCTCTGTGCTGTGTCCTGGGGCTCACTAGGTGACCAGAAGGCTCTGTTTGATTATCAGTTCAGGTCTTGTTTTCCAGAGGGATATAAGGAGAAGTGTGCTTAGTCTGCCATCTTGACTCCGCCAATGCAGGTTGACTTCATTTGACTCAGCCAATGCCTGGTTCTTCACAGAGTCCGGTTCTTGGATTATTTACTCAGCATACAGATTGAACAGGTATGGTGTAAGAATATAACCCTGACACGCACTTTTTTCGATGTTAAACCATGCAGTATCCCTTTGTTTTGTTCAAACTATTGCCTCTTGGACTATGTACAGATTCCTCATGAGCATAATTAAGTGTTCTGTAATTCCCATTCTCTGCAATGTTATCCGTAATTTGTCAAGATCCACACAGTCAATGTTTTTGCATGGTTAATAAAACATAGGTAGACATTTTTCTGATATTCTCTGCTATCCACCAAGATACATCTGATGATAGCAGTGATGTCCATGTTTCCATGTCCTCTTCTGAATGACGCTTGAATTTGAGGCAGTTCCCTATCAATATGCTGCTGCAGCTGCTTATGAATAATCTTTGGAAAAATTTTATTTACATGTGATATTAATGATACTGTTTGATAATTTCAGCATTTGGTTGGATCACTTTTTTGGGAATAGGCATAAAGATCTCTTGCAGTCAGTTGACCAGGTAGCTGCTCTCCAAATTTCTTAGCATAGATGAGTGTGCACTTTCAGAGCTGCATCTGTTTGCTGTAATATCTCAGTTGATACCCCACAAATTCCTGGAACCTTGTTTTTCACCAATGCCTTCAATGCAGCATTTACTTCTTCCTTCAGTAACATTGGTTCCTGGTCACATGCTTGTCTGACAACTAAGTTCGGGAACTCATCCTAGAAAAAGTGCTACATACCTCATTGCTGAATGTCACTGCAGTCACTTTCGAACTACTTCTCTTGGGAAACTATGCACTGATGTCAGTGTCTGGTACACGATTCAAAGTTTTGGAACTCTTTTTTCTGGAATGGACATCAGAACTGTTACTGTCTTACCCTTGATGCATTGTATGTCATTAAAATGTCTTCCTTTCAATATGTCCTTTATCTTCAGGTAAAGAAAAAAATGACTGGGAGCCAGATCAGGTGAGCAGGGAGGGTGTTCCAGTACAGTTACTTGTTTACTGGCTAGACAACTATAGACTGGCTAGACAACTATACAATTAGGTTCATGAACTTGCTACTGTTCCTCCATGTGCAAAGGCCATTCCAGAAAGAGTTCCAAAATTACTCTGAAGGTTGGAATAAGTGCTGGCATTGGTGCATAGTTTCCCAAGGGAACTATTATGAAGGTGACCATAGTGACACTTAGCACAATTAAGTTCATGGACTTAATTGTCAGACCTTGTATGTTACCTCTTGAAATGGTTGAATGTCAACCAATTCTTTTTGGTATAATGGCTCTGAGTATTCCTTCCATCTTCTTTTGATGCTTCTTGCTTTGTTTAATGTTTTACTTGTAGAATCTGTCACTATTGCAACTCAAGGGTTGATTTTTTTTTTTCTTCAGTTCTTTCAGCTTGAGAAATGCAGAGCATGTTCTTCCCTTTTGGTTTTCTATTTCTAGCTCTTTTGCACGTATTATTATAATGCTTTAGTTTGTCTTAATAATACTTTAGTTTGTCTTAAGCTCCTATTTCAAAGCTTCTGTTCAGTTCTTTTATTTCACTTTCAGTATATCCCACTTAAGTTAAGAGATCATCTTAAGACTAGATTTGATGGGTTGAATGCTTGACCAAAGACCAGATGAACTGTGGAATGATCCCAAAGATATCATATATGAAAAAACCAAAAGGTCATTAAAAAGAAAGGAAAGACATTAAAGACAAAATTAGATATCAGAAGAAACTCTGAAACTGAAACACATGGGTGCAGGATAACTGTTTCTTGGAGTTGTACATCATGGGCAGAGCAGGTTAGAGATATACTGTATAGTATTTAGATTTGTATTTTTGGTGTAGTTAAAGTCAAATAAAATATTAAAACAGCTGTCACTGTTAACTAATTGTAGAGAAGGGTTTATCCTGACAAAACAACTCCTGTTTGGGGCACTGGATTCCTATTTTGTTTGCCTAGTGACCTTGTGAGACCTAAATGGGATAGCTGGGAATTTTTGATCACAATGTGAATAACTTACTGTGTATTTTCCACCCTCCCTCTTTCCTCACAAAGTACCCATTGCCCTTACACACTGCCCTGAGTCCTCACAGGTCTATGTGCCATAGTGCCACGCAGGGTCATCTTTGGTTATTGGCTCTCCAATTAGTCACCAGAAGTGGTACTAACTGCTATAACAAACCATCCCCAAATCTCACTGATTAGGGCAAACTTTCTGCTCATGTTGCAGTCCATTCTGTGTTAGACAAGTCTCTTCTAGGGGCTGACTAGGGACCCAAACTTCTTCTACCCTATTTGCTATAACAAGGGTGACCTGCTGTCACGCAGCCTAAAGCTGAGGGGAAAAGTTCAGAAAATCAGGTACCTAATACTTAAACATTGTTAGTCTGGAAGTGACACACATTGCTTCTACCCATATTTCTTTGGCAAGGCTAGTAAGTATAGTTCCACTCAGGTGCAATAGGAGCAGGAACCCATTATCCCTGGATGATTTCCTAACACCTTGGGCACTGTGGAAGAAAACTGTGGTCAGCAGCCACCTCTGCCACTCTATCTAACCCCAAATCTCTTCCCCGGAAAACAGTTTTTGACTCACTACCACAGAGAAAGAAACTGAATAAACCAGTTCATTCTTTGCCATTAGTATCTGATAACATTGTGTTTCATGATCACTTCTAGGATATTTCTAATTTTAAAAAGAGGACGAGAAAGGTAATCTGCCTGAAGATAATACAGAACAGACTTGTGAATGGCAGAGCAAGTAGTTTTGAAGGGAATGAGGTGGCAATTCTTGCTATCTTTAGATGACTTGCAGAGAACTGCTTGTTCCATCTATGAGATCTGCCAGTTAAATCCAATAACTTAATTGTTATAAGTGCTACACACCTCCTTGCTGAGTATCACTATGGTCACATTTGAAGAATTCCCTTTAGGAATCTATGCACCGATGCCAGGGCCTAGCCCACCCTTCAAAGTAATTTTGGAGCTCTTTCTGGAATGGCCATCGTGCACAGTGGCACAGTGGCGAGTTGGGAAACTTAACTGTATAGTTTTCTGTGAGGGAGTTTTTAGCCAGTAAACAAGTAACTGTATTGGAACACCCTACCTACTCACCTGATCTGGCCCCCAGTGACTATTTTCTTTACCTGAAGATAAAAGAACTATTGAAAGGAAGACATTTGGATGACATTCAGGACATCAAGGGTAAGACAATGACAGTTCTGATGTCCATTCCAGAAAAAGAGTTCCAAAATTTCTTTGAAGGACAGACTAGGGGCTGTTGTCAGTGCATAGCTTCTGAAAGGGAGTACTTCGAAGGTGACCACAGTGATATTCAGCAATGAGGTATGTAGCACTTTTTCTAGGACGAGGTCATGAACTTAATTGGCAGTCTTCCTATGTGTTAGAGAGATTTAGCTTCATATATCAATGGCTGACCATATCAGGGAGAGAACAGAGTACATGATCTTCAGTGGATTTCCAACCAAATTTCTTTCCAGCTGTCCTCATACTGTTCTGTCAGCCTAAGAACAGAATTAGTGCTCACGTGGCAAACAGCTTGACTAGGGCTGCTGCCCAGCTTGCTTTTAGTGTTGAAGAGGTTGATTCATGCCTCATCCATTTTCCAGTGCTGATAGATTCTCTGATTCTCTCTGATTCACTCTGTTGGGCGAGGTATGCTGGACAGGAAAAATGTCAATAACCACTTTCTTTCTACTCTTCTTTCAAAGCTGGAGAGGGGCTTCCATTAAATTATTATCATGTATTTTTTAATTAAATCAAATTTACAGCTTTTCTAGGGGGGCAGGATTTTAGCCAATTTCACCTTGCCGTTAGAGAAGTGCATTGTACTGGGTTTCCAACAACTCACAGTGTTTTCTGTCTTGCGTGTCAGTTTCCAGTGAAAGCCAAGGACATGGCTGTGCATATGCCTTGGACAGCATGGAACTTCCACATTTAATTGTGGTATTTGGGTACCCAAGGGACAGAAAAGAAATGGTGATAATTGTAGTGATGATGGCTAACTTTGATGGGAGGGAGGGTGACGCCAGCCTCAGAGTGATGTGTGGGTGACATTGAGAAAAACACAGGTGACAGCTAGGAAAGATTAGAAACACTGATTCTTTAGTCAGTTAATTAAAAAAAAAATGGTGTCTGAATTTCTATCTTCCTCTAAGGAAGAGATGATAGACTAATTTATGCTTAAGAATTAAATATTAATTATTGTTATCATTTTTTGAGTGCTTACATGTTAGTCATACCACTAATCAACTTGCACATTAATTCATCTAATACTTTTAGCAAGCCTTCAAGAAAAATACTATGTTTAAATTAATTTAATGATGAGAAAATAAATTCAAGAAGAGGATAAATAACCATCAACTAGTAAATGGCAGAATCAGGATTTGAATCTTTGAATTTGTCTCTAGAGTCTATTTTCTTAACCTCTGTCCTATACTGTGTAACAGTGTAGAGTTTGTTATATCATTTATTATGTATTGAATTGCATCCCTCCTCCAAGAAAGTGTTGGAATTCTAACCTCTATAATTAAGAAGGAGTCCTGATGGCACAGAAGTTAAGAGCTTGGCTGTTAACCAACAGGTCGGCTGTTGTAATCCACCAGCTGCTTCTTGGAACCCCTGCGGGACAGTTCTACTCCATCGTATTGGGTAAGTTATCAGTCAGAATCAATTTGAGGGCAATGGTTTCAGTTTTTTGTTTTTGTTTTTGAATACTTGTGGTTGTAATCCTTTTCGTGAATAGGTTTCTTTGTTACACTGATAAGGCCCTAGTGTAACATATGTTTTAAATCAATCACTTTTGAGTTATAAGAAGAACAGATTAGACACAGAAGTGAGTACAAATTGAGGGGAAGACAGCTGCTAGTGTATCTGATGACATCAGAGGTGGATGCATCTACCAGCCCAGGAGCTCCAAGATTTCTAGCTTCTAGAAGCTAAAATAGAAAAGGACTTCTTCCTATAGTTCAGAGTTCAGACTTATAGCCTCCTTAATGGTGAGAAAATAAGTTTCTGTTCTTTAAAGCCATCCACTTGTGGTTTTTCTGGAATAGCAGCATTAGAAAACTAAACATCACTGCTCTGAGAAACTGCCGCATTATAAAAGAGCCAATGATTAGGCCAAAGAAAGAAAGTTATAACAGTGGAACAGCTTTTTTCACCTCCTCTTCACTCTGCTGATGAGGGAGGGATTCTCACCCTAACATTATGCAAATGTCCAAATACGTACCACCTGACACTGAACAGATGAGATTAACAGTGGTTTATTACTCACATGCATATACTCACATAACTCTGTGTCATGCAGGACCACATGGAGGCTGCACGTTTGAATGCAGTGAGCAACCAGAGACTGTGAGTGACAGGCTTTATAGTATCAAAAGTGTTTGGTGTCCACTGGTTTCCATCACAGAATGTAGGCGGTTTGTTCGAATAGTTCTGTGGGTTGGAAAGGAAAGGAAGCTCATGAATGGAAGAAGCAGGAATTGTGCTTGTTCTCCATGGCAAGGAGTGTTGTTTGGCTAGGGGATCTTATCCATGGGAACAGTGTAGGGAGGGGAATTTGTGGTTAGGCCATTCAGGGCTTCCTGATTTTATCAGTCACTAAAGCAACGCATATTAATTTTAGGCCTTACACCACACTGCACTGCGACAGTGAGATGAGTAAGATGCTTTTAGCTGGAAGGTTTTTATGAAGCTATCTTTTAAGTCATATCAAGTTTTCTTTAGTTCCCCTGTATTTTTATATAATCACATTTCATTTTTTAAAAAACATTTTATTGTTCTTTAAGTGAAAGTTTACAATCCAAGTTAATTGTCTTACAAAAACTCGCACACACGCTGCTATGTAACTCTAGCTGCTCTGTCTACCCAGTGACAGCACACTCCTCCTTTACAACCTGTATTTCTTGTGTCCATTCAAACAGCGTCTGACCCCCTGAGCCCTCTCATTAGGCTCTGGACAGGAGCTGCCTAGATAGCTTCATGTATATTCTTAAGTCAAGAAGTACACTCTTTGCTGTATCACTTTTTGTCTTTCAGTCCAGTTAATCTTTGAAGAGTTGGCTTCAGGAGTGGTTTTGGCTCTGGGCTAAGAGAGAATCCAGGGGCCATGTCTTCCAGGGACCTTCCAGCCTGTCAGATAGTCAAGTCTGATCTTTTTAATAGAGTTCTAGTTCTGCACACCCATTTTCTCCTGCTACGTCAGGAACTCTGTGTTGTATTTCCTGTCAGGGCAGTCATTGGTGGTGGTCAGGTGCTAGATATTTCTTCTGGGTTCACGCTAATGTAGTCTCTGGATTATATGGCTCTTTGCATCTCTTGGACTCATATTTTCCTCATGTCTTTGATGCCTTTCATTCTTTTCTGCTCCAGATGGGTTGAGAATGATTGATGGTACTTAAACGACTGTTCCCTTGCGTTTAAGACCCCAGACTCCACTCACCAAAGTGGAACACAGAGCATTTATTTTTTTAAATTTTGCTATGCTATTTGACCTTTCTGTCCTCTGGTTCCAGATCCCTGTTTCTGCTACACTGTCCTGTGAACTATTCTGTTACATTTAGAAAACCTCTTAGCTTTTGGTTTAGTCCAGCTGTGTTGAGCCCTTTCTGTTGCATGCTGTCCCTGCCTTCACCTAATCCAATTCCTATCTACTATCTAATCAGTGAATATCCCTTTCCTTCCTTCCCCACACTTATAAATGTGAAAGACTATTTTCTTCTGTGTTTAAACTTTTTACTGAGTCCTTATAATGGTAGTCACATACAATATTGGTCATTTTGCAACTGACTGATTTCACTCAGCACATCTTCCAGATTCCTTCACCTTATGAGATATTTCCTGAGATCACTGCATAACATCCCACTATCAATATGCCAGTTTGTTTATCAACTCTTCTGTTGATGGACACCTAGGTAGATTCCATCTTTTTGCTATTGTGAACAGTGCTGCAATAAAATTAGTGTGTGGGTATCTGTTTGTGTGGTGGCCCTTATTTCTCTAGGATATATTCCAAGAAGTGAGATTGCTGGATTGTAAGGTATTTCTATTTCCAGCTTTTTAACAAAGTGCCAAACCAAATTGATTTCCAAAGTGGTCAATACCATTTCATATTCCCAGACTGTGTTCCAGTCTCTCCAATATTATTTTGTGTATTTTTGGATTAATGCTAGCCTTGTTGGCTTGGCTTTGTTGGAGTTAAGTAGAATCTCATGGTAGTTTTGATGTGGATTTCTGTAATGGCTAATGATTGCGAACATTTACTTAGGTATCTGTTGGCTGCTTAGATGTCTTCACATTTTTAAATTGATTATCTTTTTCTTGTTGAGACTTTGCAGTATCTTGCAGGTCACAGATTTGCTGTAGCTGATTTGATCTGATTTGCTGTAGCTGATTTTTTTTTCTCATTCTGTAGGTTGTTTTTTAACTCTTTTGGTGAAATGTTTGACGGAACATAAGAGTATGGTTTGTAGGAGTTCCCAGTTACCCATTTTGTCTTCTGGTGTTTGTAAATCATTGGTAATGTAGTCTATTTGTGCCATGTATTAGGGATTTTGATATGGTTCCTATTTTTTCTTCCGTTATCTTTGTTATTTTAGATTTTATATTAAGGTCTTTAATCCATTTCGAGTTAGTTTTTGTGTATGGTGTGAGATACAGGTAGTGTCTGATTTTTTGCAGATGGTATCCAGTTATGCTAACACCATTTGTTAAAGTGACTGTCTTTTCCCCAGTTTGTGGACTTTGGGCCTTTGTCAAATATCAACTGCTCATAGGTGGCTGCTTTTATATCTGGATTCTCAATTCTGTTCCACTGGTCTATGTGTCTGTTATTGTACCAGTACCAAGCTGTTTTGACTACTGTGGCAGTGTAACAGGCTTTAAAGTCAAGTAGTGTGAGGCCTCCCATTTTGTTCTTCTTCTTCAGTAATGCTTTAGTCATTTGGGGCTTCTCTTTCCATATGAAATTGGTGATTTATTTCTTCACCTCATTAAAATTGTCCTTGGATTTTAGACCAGGATTATATTGGGTATATAGATTGCTTTGTGCAGAATAGACATTTTCACAACATCGAGCTTTCCTATCCATGAGCAAGATACGTTTCTCCACTTAAGTAGGTCTCTTTTGGTTTCTTGTGGTATTTTTTTTATAATTTTCTTTGTATAGGTGTTTTAGGAATCTGGCTGGCTTTATTCCTAAGTATTCTAACTTCTTGGGGGCTATTGTAAAAGGTATTGGTTCCATAATTTCCTATTTGTTCGTATAAAGGAATACAATTGATTTTTCTATGTTTATCTTATATCTTGATACGTTGGTGGACTCTTTTACTAGTTTCAGCAGTTTCTTTGTGACTTCTTTAGGGTTTTCTGTGTATATCATCATATTATCTACAAATAGAGATACTTTTACTTTTTCCTTACCTATATGGACGTCCTTTACTTCTTTATCTTGACTGATTGCTCGAGCAAGAACCTCCAGGACAGTGTTGAATAAAAGTGGTGAGAAAGAGCTTCCTTGACTGGTTCATGTTCTCAAGAGGAATATTTCAGAGTCTCTCCATTTAGGATGATATTGGCTGTTGGTTTTGTTTAAATGCTTCTTATTACATTGCGGAATTTCCCTTCTATTCCTAATGGCTGAGAGTTTTAACAAGAATGGTAGGCTTTATCAAATGCCTTTTCTGCATTGGTTGATAAAATCAAGTGCTTCCTTCTTTTATGTGGTTGATTACATTAATTGTTCTTCTAATGTTGAACTATCCCCGCACTGCTTAGTATGAATCCCACTTGGTCATGGTAAATTTTTTTTTTAATACATTTTTGAACTCTATTGGCCAGATTTTGCATATAAGTCCCTGAGAGATATTGGTTTATAATTTTCCTTTTTCTTTTCTCTTTCTTTTGCTGGTTTTTGTATCAGGATTATCGTAGCTTCATAGAATGAATTTGTTACTATTCCATCATTTTCTATGTTCTGAATGCCTTTAGCAATAGCAGTGTTAAGTGTTCTCTAAAAGTTTGATAGAATTCTCTAGTGAGGCCATCAGGACCAGGAGTTTTTTTGGATGGGAGTTTTTAAATCAATTTTTCAATTTGTTCTTTTGTGATGAGTTTATTTAGTGTTCTACCTTTGTGTTAGTTTAGGCAGACAGTATGTTTCTAGAAATTTGTCCAACTTCTCTAGGTTTTTGAATTTGTTGTAGCACAATTTTTCAATTCTATTATGATTTTTTAAGTTTCGGTTGGGTCTGTTTTGATATTGCCCATCCCATGTCTTAATCATGTTATCTGCTTCTTCTCTTGTTTTTCTTTCGTCAGTTTGGCCAATGGTTTATCAAAGTTGTTGATCTTTTCAATTAGCTTTTGGCCTTGTTAACTCTTTCAATCATTTTTCTATTCTCTAATTCTTTTAGTTCTTCTTGAATTTTTATCATTTGCTTTGCTCTTGTACCTGAGGAGTTCTTTTGCTGTTTTTCTTCTACTTGTTTGAGTTTTGATTTAGTACTTTGATTTTGGCCTTTTTTTCTTTTTTGCAATATTCATTTATTGGGATAAATTGGCCCCTGACCACTGCTTTTGCTGTGTTCTAAAAGTTCTGGTAGGGTGTGCTTTCATTTTCATTTAATTCTGTAAATTTCTTTATTCTGTCCTTGAATTACTCTATAACCCAATAGTTTTTGAGCAAGATTTTGTTCAGTTTCCATGTGTTTGTTTGTTTTTTCCTTATTTTGTCATTGATTTCTACTTTTATGGCTTTGTAGTCTGAAACAATGTTTTGTAAGACTTTGATGATTTGAATTGTGTTAAGCCTTACTTTATGGCCTAATATATGGTCTATTCTGGACAATGTTCCATGTGCCATGGAAAAAAGTATACTTGGCTGTTATTGGGTGGAGTGTTCTATGAGGTCAAGCTGGTTGATTGTGGCGTTTAAATACTCTGTGTCTTCATTGAACTTTTTTCTGGATGTTCTGCCTAGGTGGTGTGTTGGAACCTCTTTGAGAAGCTCTCTGTTTTTCTTTTCAATGAAGTTAGAGTTTGTTTTATATATTTTGGAATCCTGTCATTAGATATGTAAATATTTAATATGATTTTGTCCCGCTGGAGTATTGACCCTTTAATCATTATATAGGGACCTTCATTATCCAGTGTGATGGGTTATACTTTAAAGCCTGTTTTATCACAAATAAATATTGACAGTCTTGCTTTTTATGAATGTTGTTTGCTTGACATATTTTTTTCCATCCTTTGTGTTGTGGTTTGTTTATATCTTTAAGCCTAAGGTGTGTCTCCTGTAGGCAGCACATAGATGGATCTTTTTTTTTGTTTTTGGTCCAATCTGCCATTCTCTGTCTCTTTGTTGGTGCATTTAACACATTCACATTCAGCATAATTATTGATAGGTATGAGTTTAATGCTGTCATTTTGATGTCATTGTTTGGTGTGTTGTAAACAATTCATTTTTTTTTCCACTAAGTTTTCTGTGCTGAGTCGTTTTTCTTTATGTGTTTTTGCTTTTTCTTTAATGTTGATTTTCTATTTGCTGAGACTTCATGTTCCTCTTGTTTTTTGTTTTGATGTATGTGACTCGTAATTTCCTTTGTTGTTACCTTAATATTTATGCTTATTTTTTCTAAATTTAAAGCAGTCTTTAACTTTTTTAATTTTGCCTTCCTTTCCTCTCCATATGAAAGATCTATGACTATATTTTTTAAATTCCTGTTTTTTGTTATAGTGTCTCCATAATGATATCTCTAATGTTTCCCTATTTTTAGTGTTTTGTCTTTGATTTATTTTTGTGATTCCTCTATTTGGGTTGATATCCAGTTACTTTGTTCTGTATTCTAGTCTTGGGTCATTATCAGATGTTATTGATTAATATTGTTAGTATTTCTTGTAATTTTGGTTTGGTGTTTGCAAATACTCTTTCTGTTTCTCTGGAAATGTTCTAAATATTGCATCATATTTGTGAGACAATTTTGCTGCATATATTATTCTTGGCTGGCAACTATTGTCTTTCAAGGTTTTGTATATGTCATCCCATTGCCTTCTTGCCCACATGGTTTTGGCTGAGTAGACTGAGCTTGGTCTTACTAACTCTCCTTTGTACATTATTTATTTGTTTATCCCTATCCAGTTTTAAAATTGTCTCCTTCAGTTTTGGCAAGTTTTACTATAATATGTCTTGACATCTTTCTTTTGGGATCTACCATCTGTGGAGTTCAATGAATGTCTTGGGTAAGTATCTTCTCATATTTCATGATATCATGGAAATTTTCTGTCAACAAGTCTTCAACAACGCTGTCTGTACTTTGTATTATCACTCCAGTCATGGTACTCCAGTCACTCATAGAGTATTCCTCTTGATAGAGGGCCACAGAATTATTAGTTTTTCTTGCATTAAAAAAAAAATTTTTTTTTAATCTGATTTTCTTCAAATATGTTGGTGTTAAGTGTCTTATCTTCAGTGTCACTGATTCAATCCTCCATTGCCTCAATTCTGCTCCTTTGGCTTTCTACTGAGTTGACCAAGTTTGTAATTTCATTATTAATTTCTTTATTGTTACTTCCTGTCTCTGTATGCTTTCTTGTATCCTGTTCCATTTGTTGTTATGTTCTGCTGCATTTTGCCTTAACTCCTTCCTTTCTGATATCTTGAAGAATTCTAAATATCAATCTTTTGTATTCCACCTCTGATAATTTTAGGAAATTCTTTTCATCTTGAAAATTTCTTGATTCTTTGTTTTGGGAGCTTTCTGTAGCCATTGTAGTCTGCTCTTTTAAGTGATTTGATATTGACTGTTGTCTCTGAGCCATCAGTAAGTTGTTTTATTGATTTATTTTGTGATTACCTATTATGTTAAAGCTTTTTATTTTATTTTATTTGGAAATGCCCAAATTAGCTGGTTATGTGAACTAGTTTGTTTATCATTGCCTTTGAAGCCCTAACATTCTGTCACCAGATGGTTACAGCTGTTACTAGACATACTAGCCTGAGAGTCCATTTATTTTTCTTGTATGAATTCAGCCCAAGTGTCTAGGTATTCAGTCACTAAGTGTGTTGTTCAAGCTCTTCCTTAGTGTCCTAGATGGACAGAGGTGATTGGTGTAGGCATGAGTGTCTGGCTTCAGGTGTTGAGAAAGGCAGGGAGTTCCCTTATATCTGAATTTAGGTGAATGAACTGTTTCTACCCTTAGTTTCTGGCTAAGGGAAGTTGGAAAATTTTCTTCCATCTTCCTCCAGTTTGTTAGATTGTTCCCTCTCTGAATCTCAGAGAATGGGTCAAGGTAGGCTTAAAGAGTCCTTCTTCTGGCTCAGTTAATGGCATCAGACTCCAGAGCTGGGCACAGTACAGAAGAGGGAGGGGAAAGAGCTGGGGTAAAGGAGTCAGGTTTATCCCAGAGAAAGTTTTAGATCCAGGTGTGGTAGGTTAGAAGCAAACTACTTAGCTTTTCATTGGTTCTAGAAGCACAAGTAGAGAGGATTCTTTGATCAGTTTCTAATGCTGAGAAGGATGCCCTCCAGCTGCTACTGGTCCACTCACCATGCTGGCTGCAACTGATTCCTGGTGGGTTAGGTCTGTTAGGTCCTAGGTTTTTCTGGACCTGCTCTCCCTTCACCATTTCTCTGTCAGATTTCTCAATTTTCCCTCTGATGGTCTGGTTTCCTAGGATGTCATATATAATCAATTCATTTGTTCTTTTGGGTTGTTGTTTTTAAAGGGATCACAGGAAGTGTCTGACTATTCTGTCATGTGAATCCTGCCCCCTCACACCAAGTTTTGATGAAGTGCAGAGTCTACTGATAAGACCAATCCATGATCACATCCAAGGAGAAGAATGTGAGCCTCATTTTTGATTTTTTGGACGTGGCATGAGAGGAGTTGAGATCAATTATGGTCTATTTATGAACAAAATAAATCCACATTGCCCCCAGGACAGTGCCAGTGTGCATTCATTCTTTTTAAAAATAAATTCTTGAACAGGACTGTACAATCTGGGCTTACATAGGACATCCTTTCAAATGGAAGTTAATTTTTTTCCCAGACCATCACTGTAAGAGCACTATAGTACTTTCAGTGTAAGTGCCTATTCCTTGAAGAGTTTTCACAGCCCCTGATTGGCAGAGCCCTTGGGGGTGCAGGCTTAGCGAGATGCTAGGGTGCATTTGGGCTGAGGGTACAGTGGTCTACATTTTTCTCCACCACTCTTCAGTCTCCCAGGAGGAGTCTCTATGAGCAAGCTTTAGGGAACAAATAAAGTGAGAAGTTTCCTCCTAAATTCTCTGGGAACATTAAATTAGCTGCCCTTTCAACCTTGTCAGGAATGGCAAGGGTTGACTTTCCAGGCTCCTTCCATATCGAAACAATCTTGGGCTGAGCTGAGAAGTGAACATGTTATAGGTGGATTAAGGGTTCAGGCTGGACTGCTGCCTGTGCTTGTGAATACGGCATAAGGCCAAAAGACCAGAGTGACCTTGATTATTCAACTGGATCCCTCAGTGTGTGGCTAAGTCTGTGCAGAGTACAGGGTACCATTTTCTGGTAGTTGTATGGTCTTGTCTTGTTCCTATGCAGTACTCTCTGATGGCTATATTAATTCACAGGAGTGCAAAGGCTTTACATGAGCTAGCTGTGTTCCTGGGTTTTGGCACTCCAAAACCAAACCAAACCAGCTGCTGCTGAGCTGATTCTGACTTATGGTGACCCTGTACATGTCAGAGTAGGACTTTACACCATAGGGATTTCAGTGCTGATTTTTTTTGGAAGTAGTTCATCAGCCTTTGTTCTGAGGCACTTTTGGGTATACTTGAATCTCCAAACTTTCATGTTAACTGTTTGAATCACTTTTAATGATTTCTTAATTGAGTATTCTGGACTTGAAGTAAATTTAGGAGGTGATCTCAGGCAGTGATTGAGATTTAAACATATTTGATGTGTTTTTACAGACCTTGCTTTGTGAACATAATATAAACATTTTTCTATGTCAAAATAATTCAGTTTTAACAGTTTATGAATTGGGTATTCTGGACTGAAGTAAATTTGGATGGGCAACTTAAGTTGTGACTGACAGTAAGCTCCTGTTGTCCTTGAAATGGAGTGGCCATTCCTAAGGGGTAAAGATGAGTGTAAACGAGATTGTGTCTGGAACTGGTTTTCTGGTATCAGTCTTGCATTTGTGTTTGCTTTCAACTAGATTGTAACTTTCTAAAGTAAGACTGCTTAAAAATACATTTTTTATCTAGCCCCTTATACTCTTTTCCCTTAAATGTTCTACATAGGGCAAAATACTAGATCTCTGCACTGCTGGCACTGACTAACTGCAGGCGAGGAAGCTCGCAATGAAGCTTCCAGGTCTACACACGCAGGAGGGAGGATCACTTGAAAGGCTAGCAGTTGGCCACTCATCTCCACTTTCTTCGTTGAGACAAAAGAGATTGTGCTAGCAGGAATGTGCCCATCAGTTCACACTCTTAAGAAAGGGATGAGATTTTCAGAAATTCCAGTTAATTTTCTTTTGGTAAATAGCATCATTTATTCAATAACCTTTGAAATCTGCATGCTTCATATTTAATGAGCCTAATTGTATTCTTTATGACACACCTGTGAAACGCACCATTTTCACCATTAGAACATTTGTTTGACATGACCTCAGATGGTATATTACTCTATAGGTAATATGTCTTAATAGCCCCCAAGCTCTCTAACAGGAAAGATTAGTAGAGCTATAAGCGTTCATCTATCAGCAGAGCTCTCCAGAATTGCCTCTCTCAAGAGGCACTGAAAGCAGCTGATCTTTTATTTATTCAAAGATTTAAAAGAGAAAACAGAGAAAACAGCTTGTTTTTCCTGATGGCACAAATAATATGTACTTATTAAGAAATTGTAAACAATGAAGGGTGGTGTAAAGTAGTAAAATTACTCCTAATTCTACCACCCAGAGGTAGCCTCTAAACATTTTAATGGTTTACCATTTGATTTTCTTCCTCAGCTTATGCACATGTATGTGTGTATTCTCCTCACTCTTTTCCATAAATGGATTTTGCTCTGCATGCTGTAATCCTTTCTCTCCCCTCACTTTGAACAATCTTTTTCTTATGAAAATTTCAAACATGTACAAGAATGGACTGAATAATAGACTACATTTCTACTTGGGCTAATCTTGTTTCGTCTGTACCTCAATTCATCCCACACTAGATTATTTTGAAAGTGATTCTAGCTATCATCTTAATAAATATTTCAGTAGGTATCTGCAAGAGATAAAAGCAAACAAAAAATACTGCTTCATCAAGTTGATTCTGACTCACAGTAATCCTACATTCCAGAATAGAACTGCCCCCAGGAGCACTTGGTAGATTAGAACTGTCAACCTTTTGGTTAGCAGCTGTATCACCTAATTAGTATGCTGCCAGGGTTTCTGTAAAATATAAAGATTCTTTAAAAAATCACAATGTCCTATCACACCTAGATAATTTAAAGTAGTATTTTAATATTCTCAAATATTGAGTCATTGTTAGCATTTTTCTACTTGTGTTTTTATTTTTTTTCCAGTCTGCTTGAATTGGGATAAAAATAGAGAGTACATACAATTGGTTCATTGGTTTAACATGTTTCTTAAATTTTGAAAAGATTTTTTTCTTTGCAGTTTATTTTTCAAAGAAGTATAGACATCCCTTCTACAGAGTTTCTTACTCTAGATTTTGCTGATTGTTTTCCCTTGGTGTTATTTGTAATGTTCTTCTGTCCCATGGAGTTGCTTAAGTTGCCACTTGGAGTTAAAAGCTTCCTTAGATTCAGGCTCTATTCTGATTAGCTAAGTTGGCTTCATAAATGGTGTTGTGCACATTCCTCAGGAAATACCATGTCTGCTGTCTTTCCTTTTGCTATGTTAACAGCTAGTGATAACCATACCTAGCTCTCTTAACTCATCAGCCTATTGCAGTTGAAGACATAGGTGTTACTCTAATTCTATCATAGCTTTCTAAATTTATCACTGAGAACACTTCAGTAAAGGTGAATTTTCTCTCATCAACTCTGGTTACCCAGAGGTATAATTTGCATAGGAAAGGTACGATAAGCATGTGATTCTTTCCCATTTTGTGGCAGTTTTTAAAGCAATGGTTGGTTTGCCATCATCCCTCAAAGATGAACAAGAAGTTTTTCTTTTTTTTAATATTATATTCACAAATTTAAATGTATTTGATGTGTTATACCTCACTTTTTGAACATCATATAAGCCTCTTTCTGTATCAAGATAATTCAATTTTAATGATTGCTCAATTTTTCCTCACGTGAATAAATTGGAATTTATTTGACCATTTCTTATCATTGGACATTTATGCTCTACCCATTCTGATTTAGTGTTTCCACATTAGTTGAGTCCTGTTCTCACAAATATGTTTATTTTTTAACAGAAAAGCAAGTACTTTCCTGCACATTATTTGAAAGAGTGAAACTAGCAGATAAATTTTTAATGAAGACTATGACATGAAAGAGAGTTGGGTTATTTGAGCAGCCTTTTTATTGAAACTTGAAAGATATTTTCAAGTCTACCTAGTTAAAATATTCATATCATTGGTGAGGGAAAAAATATACCCTCCCCCTTTTTCTTGAGGGTCAAATAAATTCCTAATCAAGGATAAAAATAAAGTGAGACTGCCAGTTAAACTGGCCAATGAACAGGGAAGGTCAAAGACGAACTGATGCTTTTGAATTATGGAGTTGGTGATGAATGCTGAATACACCATGGACTGCCCAAAGAAAGAACCATCTGTCTTGAAAGAAGTACAGACAGACTATTTCTTTGAAGAAGGGGTGGTGAGACTTCATCTGTTATACTTTGGGCACGTTATTCTTTCATTGCGGCAGCCATTGTATCAATTTGACTTATTGAGGGTCTTCCTCTTTTTTGTTGACCCTCTGCTTCACCAAGCATGATGCCCTTCTCTGGGGACGTGTGGACACGGCTCCCTCAAAAATGTTGTATAGGCTCTACAGCTATCTGAATATAAAAATGGAGATTTTTCATGACCACAACATTTCTCTTTTGTAAGTGATGCAGCCACACACATTACTTAGAGGCTTCAACATGTACTCTAATGTAGCAAGAAAGGACTGCTGTAGGTCTTAGAACTCTCTTTGCTTTGCCTGTACCTCACAATTACTTATATGCTTAGAATTATTGATAAATGTTGATACTAGGTATAATCTCTGATACTTGTTAACTAACTGGACAGTTTGATACTGTCAGTTATCGCTCATCCCCTGTGGTAACTAGTACATTCTGTGATGTAGATACAGATATAAAATATGAAAGACAAAATGTTTCTGCCTTCTGGAGTATAGATAACATGATTAGATGACTCGAATGTTTTTCAACTACCCCTGAGTATAGATTAAAGCTAACTTGTGTACCTACACATTACACTGTTCATATTGAGACGTTATAAAGCAATTTACAGACAAAAATCACATTACAATTGCAGGATTATCTCTCCTGTGGTCACTGTGATGACGATACACAACAACAGCAATGGCAGTAGTTATAATTGTCAGTTGTTTTGTGCTTGTTATGTGGTGAGCTTATTACATATGTTATCATTAGTTCAATAAACTTGTAGGGCCTCTGCTTTTATTTTATAGATGAGGAAACTAAATTTCAGCGAGCATCAGTAACTTGCCCAGGGTCATACCAGTAGGTGACTCCAAGTCCGTTGTGGCCACAGCCTTTGCTCTACCACAACACTGCCTCAATTTTGACCTGAAGGACTAGAATGAGTGGGAACCATTCTAGTACTACAATGGCAATGAGCTTCCTTGTCTGGTTTGCCTTTCCTCCAGGAGCGGCAGTGTGACCAATAATAGTCTCTGATCTGTGATTTGAATGTTTAAAATGATGCTTAAGTAACAAGCATTATTATCTTGCTAAGCCTTGGGGACCATACATCTGTCACATTTCTTTTAGAATTTTGAAGGCTCTAACAAGAACTTTTAGGTGATACAGCTAGAGCAGTTGTAATAATAGGTGACACAATCCACAAAGTTTCTTCTTTTCAGTATCACTGACCTCAGCAACATCCTTTCCTGCACCGGGATACTTAACCAGTATTGTGAGGAGCAAACGTGGTGACGCTGGTGATGTGCTCAGCACAGTGCTGTCCACTGAATGGCAGCCACTTTTGTGACTCTGGGGGCTTCATTTGGAAGGAAATCAGTCCATGAACACACTGGCATCTCTGCATCATTTGTCTCTGAGAGATTTTCAATATCTTCCACTGGGGTATAAACTCTAAAGGGACAGGAAGGTTGTCATATTGGTTGCTCTATGTCCAGTATTCTGAATACAGCATGGTCTGTACCAGTGCTCAGTAAATACCTGTTGACTGTCTCAGCTTCCCATCTGGGCATTTAAAGTATTAGAATGCTCCCACTCAAGGAACTGAATTTTCTTCCAGCCATTTTGTGGTTAATCTCATTCTGACTAGGTTGTTGACATCTTAAGTGCAAGCTGTAGATTTCTCCAGCATTTTGTCCTGTACTTGTCCAGTTGGGGGCACCCTTCTGAGCACTCAGGATGATGAGCCCTGGCATAGCAGTGGTTAGGTGCTCAGCTGCTAAGCCAAAGGTTGGTGGTATGAACCCACCCGCTCGTCTGGGGGAGCAAGTTGTGGCAGTCTGCTTTCAAAAAGATAAACTCATTGCTATTGAGTTGATTTTGACACATAGTGACTCTGTAAGACATATTAGAGCTGCCCCATAGTGTTTTCAAGGAGCAGCCGGTAGATTTGAACTGCTGACTCTTTGTTTGGCAACCTCGGCTCTTAACCACTGAACCCCCATAAACATTATAGCCTTGGAATCCCTGTGGGGCAGTTCTGCTCTGTCCTATGGTGTTGCTATGAGCTTGAATTGGCTCCGTGGCAATGGGTTTCATTTTGATTTGGGGTTTGAACAATAGGTCACCCATGTCCACAAATCAAGGTGGGCTGGTGAAACCAAGTCATGCGTGCAGCTCCATATTTCCAGCTGCCTCAAAGAACTTTGTTGGAAGGCCTGCTGGTGGTGAGGGTATAATGGGGGCAAATACCTTCCTCCAAATAAATAGCATTTTCCCTCCTCTTTCTTCATTCTCTCTCTCCTTCTTTACATCCTGTGTGATGTAGAGAGAAGATGAGAAGGAAAACCACAGGTAAATGTGCCTAACTTTGTTGTGTCATCAAGTAGTGTAATAGGGTAGACTTCATCTTCACCTTTGGTTCATGCTAATGTGTTAGACACAGCCTGTGATTTCAGGTAATGACCTTTGTAGCTTCCAGATAACAAGTCACAAAGAGTGTATGCTTTGTACTTAGTAGTTGCTTGGGAAGTGGGACAAGAGACTATCTGTGTTGTTGAATTTCTCTTTCACTGCCAGTGGTCTTGCATCCTGCTGGTGGTGTAGTGGTTAAGTGCTACACTTGCTAATCAAAAAGTCAGCAGTTCAAATCCACCATGCTCTCACTGGAAACTGTACGAGATGGTTCTACTCTGTCCTATAAAAGCCATTATGAGTTGGAATCGACTTAATGGCAGTGAGTTTGCTTTTTCTATTTTAGTACTCTACGGGAACCTCCAGAGTCTGAACATCTTGTGATTGGATCACAGTTTTGTGCTGTTACCAGCTCTTGTTTGGATGAGTGATAAAGTGGCCATATAATTTATTCTGCAGATTTGAATACTTCTGACAGCGAAACAATGGATGACAAGTGAAATTCAAAACTTGGCAAACTGAATACAGGGACACACCAGCCACTAACCTCTAACACTCAGCAGTAGCAATGAAAACTTCAGGCCATTTCTCTGTTTCTCAAGTTTTCCCTTAAGCAATAGGGGAAGAGAGAAGATCTTCTCTGTGGTGAAAGCTGCCTGTGGTTGTTAGGTGCTGTAATACTTGTTCTGACTCATAGTGACCCTATAGTAGAACTGCCACATACGGTAGGACCAAGGACCATCTGTATGGTAGATTCTTATGCCAATATTTTGGTTAGCAGCTAAGCTCTTGACCACTGCATCTCCAGAGCTCTGAAAGTTAGTGAGCTCATTTGTTCTTTTAACAGATATTCCTGTATGATCAATTCTAAGCATACAGTAGTGAGTAAGATAGTGGTGGTACTTACAGTGAATTAGCATGTGTGTGTCAGAGTGCCTGATGTATGACCACATGACGTGTTACATGCTTTGACAAATACACGGTGCAACTGGAGACAGATGAAGCTTCTCTGTCTAGGGAGGGGATGGGATGCGGCAGCAGGAGAAAGCCTACCTGCTCCACGATGCTCGAAGGTCTTCTGTGTTACCTTTTATTGAGTAGGGGCTGTAGAAGAAATATAAAACATCCTTCTCTTCCCAAGAAACTTGGGTACACTTGACTTCGGAGTCAAGACTCAGGTAGGAAGGAAGCCACATTGGCTGATGGGCTGACTTGGAGTGTTGGGAGTTCACCGTGTGGTACACGCTGGCCGTAAGCACAGCTGGGGTTCAGAGGAGGGGCTGTCTGTGGAAGTTCAGGGAGGCCTCAGGACAAAGGAGCCAAGCTGGAGGAAAGACTTGGCTTCCACTTCTGGCTGTTGTTCGTGGCTCAGAGTACAATGCTGGCAGGATTCTTGGACTCCCTAGCAGCAGAGATAGCCCAGTGAGTGACCATTGTGTGGGTGCCCAATGAGGTCTATTGCACATGTTACTAGCAGTATTTTCAGAAACCACACAAAGTACGTGCTGTTATCTCTGTTTTATAGCTGAAGCCCAGGGAGATTTAGTGTCCTGCTAATGATACTGACAGTGATAAGTCGAGTTCATACACTCACCTGTCAGCTTGCCATACTGTGGTGGCTTATACATTGCTGTGATGCTGAAAGCTATGCCACCAGCTTTTCAAATACCAGCAGGTCTGCCCCAACGAATGGATTTTATTAGAGCTCCTAGACTAAGAGACACCAGAAAGAGAGGCTGGGCAACCTGCTTCTGAAAATTAGCCAGTGAAAATCCTACGGATCACAACAAAATGCTATCTGGTACAGTGATGGAAGATGAGCACACCCAGGCTGGAAGAGACTCCAAATCCATACTTGTCACAAGGGACTCCAGTGTACAAACATTTATGAAGATGACATGGGACTAGGCAACATTTCACTCTGTGAAATTGTCGTGAGTTGGAACTGACTTGATGGCAACTAATAACAACAATGTAGTTGAACCAAAGTCTGTGTAGATCCTCACTTTATACTCATTCCACTGATCAGTGGTCCTCAAAACGTGAACTGCAAACAACAACATTAGTGTCACTTTGTTAGTAATACAAACCCTTGCTCCCACCTTAGGCTCACATTAATCAGAAACTATGGGGGTGAACCCACCAGTCTGTGTTTCTATAAGCCTGGCAAGTGATGCTGATGCACCCTAAAGTTTGATAATCATAGCATTGCATCAATGGCCTCAGTTTCTATCTGTAAAATGGGGTGATAATTCTATCTCATATGATGTGGTGAGGATTTTGAGAAAAAACATCTTGCTTGGCACCTGGCTCACAGAGGAAGGAAGGAAAATGATTGTTTCTTCCTTCCTGCCCTGTCTCTTGAGAGGATTGCCATTTGTTTTTTTGTTTTGTTTTGTTTTTTTTTAGCTAGTACAGTATCTGGAATATAGTGAACAGAAGGTTGAAAGAGTAAACCCCAAAACCAAACCCATCGCCATGGAGTTGATTCCTATTCACAGCGACCCTAGACAACAGAGTAGAACTTCCCTAGAGGGTTTTCAAGGGACACCTGGTAGATTTGAACTGCAGACCTTTGGGTTAGCATCTGTAGCACTTAGCCACAATGTTATCTGGGTTCATTGAAAGAATACCAAAAAAATTAAAAACGAAACCTACTGTTGTCAAGTCAATCATGACTCATGGTGACCCTATAGACAGAATAGAGCTGCCACATAGTGTTTCCAAGGAGCACTTGGTTGGTTTGAACTGCTGACCTTATGGTTAACAGCTTTAGCACTTAACCACTGTGCCATCAGGATTTCCTTGAAAGAGTAAGAGGGGTAGAATTTGGAAGAATTCTTGGAATTTCTTGGTGTGAAGAAGGGCCATTTCAGATGATAGGATGTTAAATACACACTAGATGTTGCCAATAGGGCGTGGAGTCATCTTCTGATTATCTTTAAACTCCTTCCTTCTTTTCTATCTGTAGGATATTATAGTGATCGTTATTATCAGTGAGACACCTGTCTTGTGTAATGAGCATGGAGTTCACTGCAATCAGTGATGAGCAACTCTGTAATTGGCTCATAAGAATGACAAGGTGTACAGAGCAGCTAAGGCATTTTCAATTCACTTGTGCCATTAAAAGGAGCTCATTAAGATCAGGAATGAAGAGAAAATGTAAATAAGAAATCAAGCTCGCTGTAATTGTAACTGTACACATAACTGCCTCCTCTCAGGGCTCAGCTGAAAAGACCTCCCTGTGTCCGGGCTGCCCTGTCTCCCCTTCTCCACACCTTATTTATTTATTTATGTGGCTTCTAAGATGCTCTGTCATCACAGGGCCCGCCAGTTGGGGACATGACTTACAGAACAGTGCTGGTGAATAGTACTTCTCTGCAGTGAGGGCCTTCTCACATTGCACACACATTTTGCACAGGTCTAGGTGCAAAGTGCTGCAAACCTCTATTTCCAGATGACCCTTGGGACAGCTGGCTGGCACAGCTGCAGTGACTTAGCCAAGTTACCTGTTACTCCTGTTTCCCACTTCTCTTGTTGTGAAAGTGGCTCAGACAGCCAAGATTAAAAAAAAAAATTACCCTTAACAAACAATCAGCAAACATGGGTTGAGCAAGTAGTCCAGACTGGACTGTCTTAGCACTAGGGTGGTTCTTTCATTTCAGCAGTTTTCTAACCAAGAAATGTTAACAAGGCCAGCCTGGCAGATGAGGCATCTCAGTAACTTAGCTGCATGATGGGACTTAACATGCTATGAGAGTATCTCTTTCAGCTATCTGTAAAACAACAGTAACCCAAAGCACAACCTTATTAACAACTTGTAGCAGGTGACTGGCATCTCAGCATTTTTGCATTTTACTTAAGGATACCAAACCAAAATACAAGATCATTGCCATTGAGCTGATTCCAACTCATAGCAACCCTATAGGACAGAATAGAACTGCTCCATAGAGTTTCTAAGGAGCACCTGGAAGATTTGAACTGGTGACCCTTGGGTTAACAGACATAACACTTAGCTACAGCTCCACCACGGTTTCCACTTAAAGGTATGGGTATTATCTTTTGCTTGTAATTGGGATGCAGAATCATTAAACTAGCACCTATCATATGCAGGTATATTTTACTTATGTGATCAATACCCCCCAGGGTGGTGGAACCTGGATAGTTTGTATTGGTGCCATTTCTAGACACCAGCAACTGATAGATTGCTACTCAAAGATTAGCCCTTCGTTTCTTCTTCCTGGCCCTGGCAGTATACTCTGTGGAATCCAAAGACTCTAGAGATAGGAAGGTCTTGATGCCTTTTGATGTGAAAATAGAGAATTTCAAGAAATCACCGAAGAATGAAATGAGTTTATTTATGGAGTTGTACTTTGTAGGCCCTCTGCTAGGAGTCAGGCCTTCCAAGAATAAGTAGGCCTGCTCTTAGGACCTCACAGGGGAGTGTTTTTCAACCTTGGTTTCGCTATTGCCTCTTCTAGGGAGACTTCCTGGGCTTTTTTTCCCCCTTAAGAGTAGGTATTTTTTACCTTCCGTGAACCAATTTTCGCCCCCTGGCATGATATCACTTTTGTTGAGACTGCATTATTTAGACAAATGATCAGATTTGTTGATAGGAAAAGACTAAAAATAAGGATAAGATTTGCAAAGGGTGTTAGAGAATCATAACAGCCACTATCCCTTAGCTACTGCTCACATGCATCATTTAATCCTCAGAACACCTTTGTGAGGTACGTAGAAGATGGGGAAACTGAGGCAAAGAAGAGTTACATAATTTGTTCAGGAAGGGGTCTGTAGTTGGTATTTACTATCACATAATCCCAGGCTTTGGTTAATCCTCTCATGTCTTGCAACCACACTTAAGGATCCCAGACTAGTGAAATCTGTTTGTTTGTTTTTTAAATGACTTTCAGAAGAGCAGATTTTCTCATCCCGTCTCCCTGCTTCCCTAGAGTGGATTGTACTGATTTGATGAAGTTGAACCCAGTGCTGGCAAGTGCAATTAGGGGCAGTAGGTGGTCTACCGTGACTCTGAGAGTGGCAGCTGTGTTCCTGGAAGGTGGGCTTTGTGTATACAGTTGCCTGTGCTGAATTCCAACCTCTATATGAACCTCTTCAGGTATGTGTTCTAGAAGACTCTTGAAAAATGAAAGTAGCAGAGGTCTGAAAAAAGACAGCTTGTGTCAGTAGGAAGAGCAAGAATTAAATATTATACCACAGAGTCTATTAGCTTGATTCAGGCTTTCCTTTTCAAAATGGTGTGGCTTCATGCTTTTCTGTGAGCAGGCAGAGTCTGGGGCCCTGGCTGAAGCCAGCACTTCATCTCTCTGAGTATGGAGCATAATCTGGCTTGAAAGTAGATCTCTGCCTTCGCTAGTCGTGCTGGAGAACGCAGCTTGAAACATAGCTTCCCAACAAGGGCCATTTCCATTAAGAATCTTGGCATAGGAGAGCTAGCCCTAGGAGCAAGGGGGTTCACTTTTAAAAACCATGTATTGAACTCCTCCCGTGTGATACACTATGTGCCAAGAATTGAAGAGCTGGAGAGGAGAAGAACCTGGTCCTTGCCCATCAGATGCTTTCAGTCCACAAGATGCAGAACCAGTGAATAGCTCATTTCAGTGCATTTTGTTAAGTGACATGTCAGAAAAATATACTCAGGGTTTTATAGGTGCTCCAGATGGTGGCATCTGCCTTTACCTGGAGAGGGTGGGTGTGTGTGGACAGACAGCCATGCATGCACGCAAGTGCCGCCCCCACATGGCGTCACAAAAGGTCCTTTACATCAAATGAAGAGGCCTATGATGAGGCAGCAACCAGTTATACTAATTCCTATCACTGTGAGCTTTACATCTGACTCTGCTTAAATCTTAGGAAATTCTTTCTACTCTAACATTTATTAATCCTGTGAACTCCAAACAAGGAGACTGGGTGGGTGCCTTCTCTCTGACAACGGAAACCAGTTTAACTGTGTTAAACAATCTAGGAAGCAAACATAGTTTTCTTGTCTTGTTTTAAATGATTTTAGAAAGAAGCACATTTTCCTGATTTTGTACTAAACAATTCTGGGACCAGATAAAAATAACTTAGTTGCTTTATTTAGCCCACACAAAATGCCTGTTCCTGAAAGACTGATCCAACAAGATTAATAACTTTCTCATCAGTGGTTGCTTCAACACTCCATCCTTACTATTTCCACTGTTCTAAAGCTATCATATCAAAACTTTGCCCAGTCTCAGCTAGTTCTCCATTTTGTAATAAAAACCAAGGAAAAAAAAAAGCCAAACCAGAGACTGTTAAGTAAATTTTGACTCCTGGCTACCTCATATGTGTCAGAGTTTTTCATGGCTGACTTTTCAGAAGTAGACAAGTTTCGTGAGGTACTTCTTCATGGAACTGAATCTCCAACCCTGTGGTTTAGTGGTTGAACACATTAACTGTAGTACCTAGTGGGGTCATGCCTTGTAATATCTTGAAATCATCCATCTTGGCCCTTAAAACCCTACCCTGTTCCCTGATTTTCCATTATGAGATACCACTATGACTCTGTCAAGGGGGGGTTCTCCTTCTAGCAGTTAAGCCTAATAAGCACAGCTCTGCTGCATTGACAGGGTTTTCTGGCAGGAGAGCTGAGAGCCAGTATCCATCTTCTATGCAAAGTTGTTAGTTTGGACTCTCTCAGCTTCTCTGACCTAAAGACCATTCCATAGGCATTGTTTAAAGCTTCCATTCAGGCATACATGCAATTACAGTAAAGATACTAGGAAGTCCCAGATCAAAGAATGAAGTCTTGTTGTTGCATGTTGAGTGGATTCTGACTCATAGAGACCCTAAAGGACAGCGTAGAACTACCCCATAGGGTTTCCTTGTCGATAATTCTGCAGGAGCAAGCTGGTGGTTTCAAACTGCAGGGCACTAAGACAAGAAAAATAAAAAGTATCCAGTCTGGAAAGGAATAATAATAGTATTAATTGGTCTTCCTTGTAGGTTTACAGATATTGTATCACAAACAACATTGTGCTTCAGAATAGATCTTGAAATGTTCTCTCTTGATGGTAAATGCAATACCTTTCCTTTTTAATTTGTCATTCTCAGCACAATAGACCATATGATTGTCTAACTCAAAATGGCCAATGCCAGTCTGTTATAGCTCAACAAAGAATAAGATACCAATGTTTACACATTCCTTCTCACTTTTGACGATTTCCAGTTTTCCTAGATTCATGCTTTGTACACTCCACATTCCTATCGTTAATGGATTTTTGTAGCTGTTCTAATTTTGAGTCATTCCACATTAGTAAATGAAGGTTTCAAAAGCTTGAGACCATTGATGTCATTGAGTTCGACTGTACTTTGAGAAGGCAGCTCTTCTCTAGTTGTTTTTTGAGTGCCTTCCATCCTGAGGGCTTATTTTCTGGTACCGTATGAGACAATGAATGAACCATAGATTTTTAACCACCTTTGCAGTCTGAAATTGAATACGCAGTTAGTAAGCATTCAGAATTTGAAAGCTGGAAACAAATTGAAAAATATGGCCTTGGTAAAAGAAATGATAGCAGGGATTGCATGATACAGTTTTTGCAAGACCAATGGCTTTTTCATTGCAAATATCCTTTTTCAACAACTTTACCAGTGACTACACTCATGAAAATCGCAAATGGAATACACAGGAATCAAATCAACTACATTTGTGTAAAAACGCAATGGAAAAACTCATTATCACCAGTCAGAACAAAGCCAGGCCAGATTAGACCATCAATTGCTCATAAGCAAGTTGAAGTTGAGGCTGAAGAAAATTAGAACAAGTTGACAAGAGCCAAATGTGACCTTGAGTATTCCCACCTGAGTTTAGAGACCTTCTCAAGAATATGCATAGAACACTAATAGCCGAAGACCAGATGAGTTATGGAATAGCATCAAGGACATCATACATGAAGAAAGCAAAGGGTTGTTAAAAAGATAAGAAAGGAAGAAAAGACAAAAATGGATGGCACAAGAAATTCTAAAACTTGTTCTTTAGGATCAAGTAACTAAAGTGAGCAATAAAAATGATAAAGCGAAAGAGCTGAACAGAAGATTTCAAAGAGAGGCTCAAGAAGACAAAGCATTATAGTGAAATGTACAAAGACCTAGAGTTAGAAAACCAAGAAGGAGGAACAGTGTTGCCATTTCTCAAGCTGAAGGAAATGGAGAGAAAAATTCAAGCCTCAAGTTGCAATGTTGAAGGATTCTGTGGGCAAAATACTGAACGATTAGAGGAAGCATCAAAAGAAGATGAAAGAAATACAGAGTCACCGTGCCAAAAAGAGCTGGTCAATTTTCAACCATTTCAGGGGTAGCATAGGGAAGAAGTCAACTTGCACTGAAGGAACTGGCCAGAGGGGGAAAAAAAAAAAAAAGACTTCAAGAACTGATGAAATACCAACTGAGATTTTTCAATAAACAGATGCAAAGCTGAAAGTGCTCACTCGTGTATGTCAAGAAATTTGAAAGACAGAGATCCATATTTATGCCTGTTTCCAAGGAAAGTAATGCAACTGAATGTGAAACTTATTGAACAATATTATAAGCAAGTAAAATTTTGTGGAAGATCATTTAAAAACCGTTGCCACAGTACATGGACAAGAAATGAATAGAAATTCAAGCTGAATTCAGAAGAGGAAAAGGGAGAGGGATATCACTGCTGATGTCAGGCAGATCTTGGCTAAAACTAGAGAATACTAGAAGAATGTTTACCTGTGCTTTTATGGAATATACAAAGGAATTTGACTATGTGGATCATTATGGAAAATGAAAATTCCAGAACACTTGATTGTGCTTTCGAAGAGCTTGTATGTAGATCAAGAAGCAGTCATTCAAACAGAACAAGGAGATACCAAGTGGTTAAAGTCAGGAAAGGTGTGCATCAGGGTTTTATTCTTTCATCACACTTAAATCAATATGTTGTTTGTAAGGGTCATCAAGTTGATTCCAACTCATAGCGACCCTGTGTACAACAGAATAAAACACTGCCCAGTCTCACACCATCCTCACAATTGTTGTTATCCTTAAATCCATTGTTGTAGCCACTGTGTTAATCCATCTTCTTGAGGATTCTCCTTTTTATCTGCCCCTCTGCTTTACTAAGCATGATGTCCTTCTCCAGGGACTGACTCCTCCTGATCAGATGTCCACGTATTAGATAGAGTCTCATCATTCTTGCATATAAGAAGCATCTGACTATACTTCTTCCAAGACAGATTTGTTTTTTCATTTAGTAGTCCATGATGTACTCAATATTCTACACCAATATCACAATTCAGTCGTTAATTCTGTCTTGCTTTTAAACCACACAATATCCCCTTGTTTTGTTCCAATGACTACCTCTTGATCTATGTACAGGTGCCTCATGTACGCAATTAAATGTTCTGGAATTCCCGTTTCTTGAAATGTTATCTATAATTAGTTATGATCCACACAGCCAAATCACTTTGTATAGGCAATAAAACACAGGTAAACATCTCTGGTATTTTCTGCTTTCAGCCAGGATCCATCTGACATAAGCAATAATATCCCTGGCTCCATGTCCTCTTCTGAATCTGGCTTGAATTTCTGGCAGTTTCCTGTCGATATACTGCTGTATACACAGCATCATTACTGGGAAGCATCAATCAACCCATTGTTATAAACACATCATCAGCAACAAACATCTGCCCATTAATATACTGCTGCAGCCACTGCTCAATGATCTTCAGCAAAAATTTACTCACATGTGATATGTATGGTGTTGCTTGATAATTTCTGCATTTGTTTTGATCACTTTTCTTGGGAATGACGTAAATGTGTATTCCTTTCAGTCTATTGGCCAGGTAGCTGTCTTCAAAATTTCTTGACCTACATGAGTGAGCACTTCCAGCCTTACAACTGTTTGTTGAGCCATCTCAATTGGTATTCTGCCAATTTCTGGAGGCACCCCCCATTTTTTTTTTTTTTTGCCAATGCCTACAGTGTAACTTGGATTTCTTCCTTCAATAACATAAGTTTCTGATCATATACTACCTTCTGAAATGGTTGAGCATTGAAAAATTCTTTCTGGTATAGTGATTCAATCTGTATACCCAAGAAGCTGGACTATATGAAGAAGAAGAATGGGGCATCAGGATTGGAGGAATACTCATTAACATCTTGTGATATGCAGGTAGCACAACCTTGCTTACTGCAAGTGAAGAGGACCTGAAGCACTAAATGACAAAGATCAAAAACCACAGCATTCCAGTATGGATTACTCCTCAACATAAAGAAAACAAAAATCCTCACACTTGGCCCAATATGCAGTATCATGATAAATGGAGAAAACAGTGATGTACTCAGGGATTTCCGTGTACTCGGAACTGTAATCGCCATCCATGGAAATAGTAGTCAAGAAATCAAACGATGCATTGTATTGGGCAAAGCTGCTGCAAAACACCTCTTAAAAGTGTTACAAAACGAAGATGCCACCTTGAAGACTACAGTGAGTCTGAACCAAGCCATGGTGTTTTCAGTCATCTCATAGGCATGTGAAAGCTGTGCAGTGAATGAGAGAGGACGAAGATGCATTGATGCTTTTGAATTATGGTGTTGGTGAAGAATATTGAATAGACCATGCAATGCCAAAAGAATGACCAATTCCATCTTGGAAGAAGTATAGCCAGAATACTGCTTAGAAGTGAGGACAGCATGCTTGGTAAAGCAGAGCATCAGTGAAAAGCCTGAAGGGCCTTAAGGAGATGGATTAACACAGTGGCTGCAACAATGGCCTGAAGTGTAGCACAACTGTGAGGATGGCACAAGACCAGGTAAAGTTTCATTCTGTTGTACATAGGATAGCCATGAGTTAGAATCCACTTGAAGCACCACCACCACCAACAAATTGGAAAATAAGAGGTAAGCTGTCTCTGTTCACAGATGAAATGATACTATATATAGAAAATCTACCAAAAGTTTTCTAATACTTAGAGGGAAATTTGACAGTGTTACAGGGTACAAAACAGTCATTTGGGATTCCATATGCAAGCAATGAGAAACCTGAAAAGGTTTCTCAACTTAGAATAGTATCAAGGAGAATAAAATGTCTAGGAATAAATGTACTACTGAATGTGAAGGAATTATACAATGAAAATTGTAAAACACTTACTGAAAGAGACTAAAGAAGACCTTAATAGTGGAAAGCTATTCCATGCTTAGGGGCTGAAAGACAATATAGTCAAGATGTCAATACTACCCAAAGTAATCTACAGATACAATGCAAGTCCAACAACATTATTTACAGAAATGGAAAAATAATCCTCAGTTTTATATAGAAAGACATGAGATCTTGAATAGCCAAAGCAATTTTGAAGAACAAAGTAGAAAGCTTTATACTTTCTGACTTTAAGACATATTACACAGCTAGAGTAATCAAACAGGCTAGTTTGAGTTTAATAATAGATACATACCCAAATAGAAGAGAATCAAAAACCCAGAAACAAGTTCAAACATCTATGATTAATTAATTTTCAACAAGGTAGCCAATGCATTCAATGTACTGGTTACTGAGAGAGAGGAGGAAGAAACAGTCTCTTTAAGACACAGTGCTGGCAAAACTGTATTTCCATATACAGCAATATGAAGAAAGATCCATATCTCATGCCATACACAAAAACTAATTCAAAACAAATCAAGGGTCTAAACGTTAACTCTAAAACCTTAAAGTTCTTGTGAAAAAGTAAAGCAGCAAAGCTTCGGGATCTAATTTTTTCAGTAATAGATTATCAAAAATTACAATGAATGTACAAGCAACAGACAAAGAAATAGATTTTGGGGGATCTCATAAGACTTAAATACTTATATTCATCAAAAGACTAAAGAGAAAACATAAAGACTAGGAAAAAATACCCAGGAACCGTGGAACTATTAAGGGTCCAACACCTTAAAAAATATACAAAATTTCTGAAACTTACTAACAAAAATACAAATAACCGAATCAAAAAATGGGCAAATAATAGAAACAGAGCCTTTGATATTAAAATGGTCAGCAGACACATGTAAAGATGTACAACATCACTAGCCATCAAAGAAATGCAAATCAAAACTCAGGTGAGGTTACCATTTCACTCTCACTCGGATGAGTGAAGATTAAAAAAAAACAAAAACAAACAGAAAATAAAAAGTGTTAGAATGGCTGTGCAGAAATTAGAACCCACATCCAAATGCAAAATGGTGTGGATATAGTGGAAAACATTCTTGTGGTTCCTCTGAAAATGAGGGTGCTGTTGTTTTTAGGTGCCATCAGCTCAATTCCAAGTTGTAGCAACCCCATGCACAACAGGAGAAAACACTGCCCTGTCCTCTGCCATGCCCATAACTGTTTTTATGCTTAAGATAGTTGTTGCAGCCACTGTGTCAACTCATCTTGTTGAGGGTCTTCCTCTTCTTCTCTGACTTTCTACTTTACCAAACACGATGTCCTTCTCCAGGGATTGATCTCTCCTGACAACACATCCAAATTGTGTAAAACACAGTCTTACCATCATTGTTTCCAAGGAGCACTCTGGTTATACTTCTTCCAGAACAGATTTGTTTGTTCTTTTGACAGTATATGGCACACTCTGTACTCTTCTTCAGCACCAGAATTCAAAGGCGTCAGTGCTTCTGTCCTCCTTATTCATTGTCCCGCTTTCACATCCATATGATGCAAATGAAAATACCATGGCTTGGGTTAGGCGCACCTTAGTCTTCAAGATGACATCTTTACTCTTCAACACTTTAAAGAGGTCTTTTGCAGCAGATTTTCCCAGTGCGATGCGTCTTTTGATTTCTTGACTGCTGCTTCGGTTCGCATTGATTGTGGAATCAAGTAAAATGAAATCCATGAAAACCTCAGTCCTTTCCCCATTCATCACAATTTTGTTTACTGGTCCAGTTGTGAAGAAATTTGTTTTTTTTATGTTGAGGTGCAATTCATACTGAAGGCTGGTTGATGTTCAACCATTTTAAGAAGTAGCATGAGATCAGAAACTGATGATACTGAAATTAAGAGTCAAAGTTGCACTGAAGGCACCGGCACGAAACAGGGCTCCAGGAATTGGTGGGATATCAACTGACGTGTTTCAATAAACAGATGCAATACTGAGAGTGCTCACTGGTCTATGCCAAGAAATTTGGAAGACTACCTGGCCAACTGATTGAAAGAGATTCATACTTATGCCTATTCCCAAGAAAGGTGATTGAACTGAATACAGAAATTATCAAACAATATCATTAATATCACACACAAGTAAAATTTTGCTCAAGATCATTCAAAAGCAACTACAGTAGTATATTGACAGCGAATTGCCAGAAATTCAAGCCTGATTCAGGAAACGATGTGGAACCAGAGATGTCATTGCTGATGTCAGATGGTTCTTGGCTGAAAGCAGAGAATATAAGAAAGATGTTTACTTTTGTTTTATTGCCTATGCAAATGTATTTGACTGTGGATTGTAAGAAATTATAGATAACACTGTAAAGAATGGGAATTCCAGAACACCTAATTGCACTCTTAAGGAATCTGTACATGGGTCAAGAGGCAGATGAGCAAACAAAACAAGGAGACACTGCATGGTTTAAGGTCAGGAAAGGTCAGGGTTTTATCCTTTCACCATATCTTTTCAGTCTGTATGCCAAACAAATAATCTGAGAAGCTGGATTATATGAAGAAAAATGAGGCATTGGGATTGAAGGATGATGACTCATTGACAACCTGTGTTATGCAGATGACACCACTTCACTTGCTGGAAATGAAGAAGATTTGAAACATTTACTGACAAAGATCAAGGACCACAGCCTTCAGTATGGATTGCACCCCAACATCATGAAAGTAAAAGTCCTCACAACTCGACCAGTAAGCAACATCATCATAAAGGAAGAAAGGATTGAGGTTGTCAAGGACTTCATTTTACTGGGGTCCACAATCGGTGCTTATGGAAGCAGCAGTCAAGAAATGAAAAGATACACTGCACTGGGAAAATCTGCTGCCGAGGACCTCTTTCAGGTACTGACAAGTAAAGATGTAACCTTGAAGACTAAAGTGTACCTGACTCAAGGCATTGTATTTTCAGTCACATCGTATGCATGCAAAAGCTGGACAGTGAACATCTTAAAGAAGACAGAAGAATTGATGCTTTTGAATTGTGATGTTGGAGAAGACTGGTGGAAGTACCATGGACCACCAAAAGAACAAACAGATCTGTTCTGGAAGAAGTATGACCAGAGTGCTCCTTGGAGGCAAAGATGGCAAGTCTGCATCTTACATAATTTGGACATACTGTTAGAAAGGACTAGTCCCTGGAGAAGGACATCATGCTTGGTACAGTGGAGAGTCAGTGAAAAAGAGGAAGATCCTCAACTAGATGGATTAACACAGTGGCCTCAGCAATGGGCTTAAGCATAAAAGCGATTGTGGACATGGCACAAAGCTGGTCAATGTTTCCTTCTGCTGTTCACAGGGTTGCTATGAGTCAGAACTGACTCAATGGCATCTAACAACAACAACATCTTTATTTGGCTTGTCTAACACAGTATTTTCTTAGACTATGAACATGAATGTTTTCAGACACTTGCCTTTCTACTGTTAAATTTATAAATACTCACATGTGGCATCTGTCTGGCCTGTGCAGCCTTAGAGTTTACCTATGACATTGCAAGTTGCTTGGAGTCCAGAGAAACAATGACTTCTGTATTCTGGCAGTCTGGCTTTTTACCAGATCCTCCTAAGTGTCTTTTATCCTAAACTTATCCATTTCCCCTGGAAGCTTTCCAGGGAGATGAAAGTCAAGAGTTTATCCTCTTTTGAGCCCTGGTGGCATGGCTGCTAACCAAAGGGTTGGCGGTTTGAATCCATTGGCTGCTCATTGGAAACCCTATGGGGCAGATCTACTCTGTCCTATAGGGTCACTATGAATCAACATTGACTCAGTGGCAGTGCATTTGGGTTTAATTTTTATAGGAAGGGGTAGCGTCTATTCAGTGATTTGTCAGTTTGAAGTTCCAGTAAAAAAAGGCACTCCAACTGCACGGTCCTTGCAGCTCCTCCAGAAGTCCTTTGGCTCACCAGCCCAGGGTCTCCTACTTTTTACAGAGCTGAAAGCCCCAGAGACTGAGCGTTAGGGGAGCCTTCTAATAGCTCTAATCCCAGGATTGCAGGTGCTGAGCCCAGGATCACGAAAATAAGAGTAATTCCTCAACTCTAATTAGCATAGATTGCATCCACAGGAACTAGATAGAATTAGAAGCTGCAGGATCAAATGCATACATTTCTGATTAGAATTTCTCTGCCTGGAGCTAGTGACTGTAACGAAGGTCATCACTAGAGGGAGGAGGGAAGAAATAACAGGAAAGAAGGTAGGTTTGGTTTCCACCGTGATCTCTAGGTGAAAGAAGCACAAGCATCCCCCACAGATTCCCTTTCCTTGAGCTCCTACAACCTCATATCTCTCTCCTCTTAAGACAGGCTGCAGTAAGATTCTCCCCGGGAGCAGGTTAAAAGTAGAGATCCCAATCCCCACCTCATACCTATTAAGGAGAATCTCTGAGATGGAAACCAATAAGCTAAACCACCTGTCTAACACGGGCGAGTCAAGGCCTAGCCAACTCTCAGAAGAAATGAAGGCAAACAGCCTTTCTTTGACATTTTAGAATGAGTTTTATGCATTGTAACTCAAACAACACTAAGGGATTCCCTAAGATTTCAGGGTCTAGCTGTCCATAATTTGTGACTTGACCCCTTATTTTGTGTCTTGCCCTATGCTCTGAACAGAAGACATGACGGTAAGTTGAATATAGTTACTGCCTGTCTTAGTTTCCTGGTGTGCCGTAACACTTCATCACAGGTGGGTAGCTTTAAAGAATGGAAATTTATTTTCTTACAGTTTTGGAGGCCAAGGTCCAAGTCAAGGTCTTGGCCACAACGATTTCTTCCTTATCAGTAGTTCCAGGCTTTCCTTAGTTCCTTGGCTTGCAGAGGATCCTCAGTGCGTGTTTGTCTGCCCATACGTGTTTCTCTGTATCCATTTTAGTTTTTTTTCATAAGTCAGAAACAGTTAGGTTTAGGATTCATCCTATACTAGTATGACCTCATTAATATACCAAAAACTCTATTTCCAAACAGGATCGCATCCAAGAGTCCAAGGGCCAGAAATCCAATATATATTTTGGGGGAGTTCAATTCAATCCATAACACTACTGTAGGGGAACCCACACTGTACTAGGAGCACAAGATAAGAAACACAATTCAAATACATTGACTTTGTGCTAAAATGAGGGTGTCTTCAGCTTCCTTAGAGGAGTTTGGCTAACACAGCTGGATGGAGCCCAGAAAGTCTTCTTGGAGGATGTGAAATTCCCAACAGAATCAACTGGTAACTGAGTCCATTTTGACTCCCAGTGACCTTATAGGACAGAGTAGAACTGCCCCACAGCAGTTCCAAGGACTGGCTGGTGGATTCCAAATGCTGACCTTTTAAAACTGAACCAGGTAGAAAGGGAGCAAAACTTCCCAGATAGAAGAAATCAACAAAACATCAAAGAACTCAGTATGTCTATGGCAGAGACAGCTGGTTGACTATCAGAGCCATCTTGCCCCTCCTGCATAGTTGCAGCTTTGTTGCTGGGCCTGTGTCTGCACATGGAAGCACCACCTTTCCCAGACTCTCTCTGACCCACATCTAGGACATAGGGAGTGAACAGAAGTGATGCCTGCATAGCCTGGGCCATCTCCAAACTCTTTAGAAGTGCTTAAAACAAGGATATGATCTGACTGCTGTTTGTGAAAGCTCTTTCAGGGTTGAGGGTGGTTTTTCAGAGAAAGAGATGGAAGACAGCATATTTTCTAGAAGGTTTCTTTTGTTGTTTAGGCAAAAAGGCATGCAGCCTGAGCTATGCTAGTGGATTGGGTGAGGGCACCAATAGGACATCCTATATGCAAGGAGACAAAATTGAAAGAGCCTAAATATGACAGTGAATGAAAGGAGGTGTATGGTCTAATTTGGGTGGTTAAGGTCACCAACCTTGTAGCTCAAACTCAGACAGTGCTTTGTATTCCTTCTTACCACCTCATCTTCTTCCACAGGCTTAGCTCTACTCGAGCCAGTACCCTGCCTTCCTGTTAAAAAGCCAGATGAAGAGACGGATGGTGAGAAAAGGAGAAAAAGCATTTAAGAAGATACCACTTATGTTCCAGAAGGCCTGGGTGTGGGGCTTGTGAGCCTGTGAATGAGTGAATGTAAACAGCTGCAAACGGCTGGAATGCGTGACATCAGACGCTCGCAGTCGATGGGTCTGGTCTGCAGAATGTGACCCTTTGGCAGCACCCAGGCCTACGTGCTTTCCTTCTTGAGAAGAGGTGAATTTACCTGAGAAAGTAGCCTTTGTTATACTTTGTTATGTTAGGCACCAGTTTGCCTTGTGAGGAACTCACCAGACCCTATTTGAAACAATGCTTTCTCTACGTATACCTGTTCTGTTCACTAAATAAAAACGAGCTGCTTGATGCCTAAATTAGAGTTTGGGCATGAGAGATAACAGCTTGCCTCCTCTCCCCCTAGAAATCCTGAGATAAGCTCAGTTTCTAAGGAAAAGGTATAAGTCCAGATGCCTCTTGCCAGCGCTGGCCTAAGATGCTCCCTTTTCTCCCCATAGAAATCCTTGATAAGCCCAGTTTCTAAAAAGAGGGTAGGCTCTTCCAGTGTAACTTAGTGCTAACTGCTTATCCGGTGCCTCTTTAAGTATACTGTACCAATAAGAGTACAGTATGGAAACCTGTACACCTGTAGTTTCCAATTAGGAAGATGTATGGCAATTCCTTTGTCTACTTTCTTAAGAAACATATAAATATGTATGCCTGATAACAGAACAGTGTGCGTGGCTATTTTTCAAACTTGAGTCCATCCTCTGAACTGCTGGCTAATAAATGCCTCTTGCTCTACAAGCAAAGTGGTGTTTGAGGTGCTTTCTGCTCTGTGGGTGAACTTATCCTTTTTCCTGCTAATGGGACACCATTCTACACACCACCCAGATGAGAGCCCATGGCTGTCAGCAGGCCAGATTGAATGGAGCCTCGCCAGGCATATCCAGTCTTTGAGGATTACAGGTGAATTGTGGAAGGCAAATTCTCAGGTTCCTTAAGAGGTAGGAGGGGGCATAAATCTCCAAGCAACTGAAAACAATCTATAAGACAAGGGAATCATAAAATAAAACGCTGGGTCTCTCCCCAAAATGGCCAGTATGAGAGGGCACATTTGACCAGGAAGCACGGTAAGGGTTTAGAAAGGTGAGCCAAGAGGGAGCCTGTGCAACTTCATGGGTTAATCTCTATCTGTCTCCAGATGCTTCTGGTAGTAGGATATCTCTCACCTGAAAATAAATAACTCAGGAATCGGGGATATAATCAGAACTCAGGGTGTGACCTTCCACTTCTCTCTATTTATTTTTGAGATTAATCAGAGTCTTTATTCAGCTCATGTCAATAAACAACAGGCTTTTCCAATATATACCAGTATATACCATCTGCACATTCAATTTATCCAGGAAGATAAAAATATATCCACAGGGATTAGTAGCCATGAATCACCAGGAATCAAAGCCCGAAGCTGGAGATTTTAATAGCCCCAACTATCTGTCTCTTCTAAATGGCAAAGAGGTCAGCCTGGCCACCCTTGCTTATGAAAAGGAAATATGATAGACTCAGTCATATTTTTGACAAAACATTCATTTGAAGACATGCTGTATTTTACTGGCTCTGTCGTGCATATAAATGGGGTCTCAAAGTTGAAACATGCCTAAGTGGTATTAAGGAAAAAAAGGAAGGGAAGGAAGAGAAGGAAAAAGAAGGAATAAGGCAAGAAAGAAAGATGGAGAAAAAATACCATCAGAGAGGGTTACCTCTTCTCCATGGTGGGGGTGAGAAATCACAGGAGTCATAACAGGAGACTGGGCTTCCATTCCTACTTGAATGCCTTTGCAAGGACTCAATTTCTTCAGCTGCAACAAGGGGAATGAGGAAGGCAAGTGTGTAGGCATTTTTTGAAAAAATAATAGTTTGTGGGTTTTTGGTGAAAGTTTATGTTTTAGTCATCTGGTACTGCTTTAACAGAAATACCACAAAGCGGATGGCTTTAACAAAGGAAAATTTATTCTTACACAGTCCAGTAGACTACAAGTCTGAATTCAGGGTGTCTTCCAGGGGAAGGCTTTCCCTCTGTGGGCTCTGGAGGAAAGGCCTTGTGTTGCATCAGTCTCTGGTTGGGGAGCATCTTGGCTCAGGGACCTCAGGTCTGAGGGATGCGCTCTTTTTCCAGAGCTGCTTTCCTAATGATGTGAGGTTCCCACTTCTCTACTTTCTTCCCTTCCCTTTTATCTCTTGTAAGATAGAAGGATAAAGGGTGGTGCAAGCCACACTCCAGGGAAACTCCCTTTACATAGGAGCAGGGATGTGACCTTAGGAAGGGATTTACAGTCCCACTCTGATTCTTTTTTTTTTTTAATTTTTATTTAACATAACTGAATGAAAATGTACATTCACATATAAATTTACATGCCCCCCTATATGCAGCTTCTACTGCTCTCCCTGTCCGGTGACAGCACGCTATTCCTCTCTGCTCCATACATGTCTCATCCTCCAAACAGTCTCCTTTCCCCTCCTCTCGGTCCACTCCCCTTCCTCCAGCCAGAGGTCAGCAAGATGATATCCTATAGATGTATAGAACCATAAAGTGCTTCCAATACATGGTCACTCTGCCTTGCCAAGTCCAATCCATTCCTGTCCAAAGAGTGGACCTTTGTTATAATTTATGGGAAAGGGGAGCATCAGGGCAGGGGGCCATGCTCTCAGAGGAACCCCAAAACCGCTGGACCATCAATTGAGGTCGTTTAGTGGAGATCTCATGATGCACCTCTTTATTCTTGTGTTGCCAGTGAGGCTCCTCTCTGTGAGTTCCGTCGTGGCTATCACTGGTGGTAGCCGGGCACCATCCGGTTCTTCCAGTCCCAAGTCGATGTAGGCATCCACTCTTGTGGGTCTCTCTGTCTTCTCGGTTGTCTTTACCGCATGTCATTTTGGTCCTCGGTGAGCATCTGTTCCTGTTGAGTTGGGACCATTTGCTGTGTCCTCGGATGGCAGCTTGGCAGCTTTTAAGACCCCAGACGCCACTCATCAATGTGGGGTGCAGAGGGCTCTCTTAGCAAAACGCTAGTTGTGCCAATTGGCCTGGAATTCGCCTAAGAGCATGGTCCCCTACCCCCGCCCCAGCTACTCTATCCTTGCAGTATTGAGTTAAGATGGAAGGAGTACTCAAGTTATGCTAAAGTCCACTTAATGTTGTTCTTGTTCCTAATGTGTGCTGTCACCACTTTCTCCCAACTAGATTTCTAGTAACTATCTAAACTAAACCCTCCCCCCCGACCCTCCCTCCCTCCCCACCCTTGAAGCTGTCAAAGAGTCTTTTCTTCTATACACAAGTCTGTTTTTGAGATCTTATCGTAGAGGTCTCATACAGTATTTGTCCTTTTGTCGCTGACTGCTTTCATTCAACATAATGTCTTCCAGTTGAAACCAGGTTAGGAGATGTTTCCTGGAATCATCGTTATTCTTTGTCATTGCGTAGTGCTCCATTGAGTATATGTACCACAGTTTACCTATCCATTCTTCTATTGTTGGGCATCTGGGTTGATTCCATCATTTTGCTATCGTGGACTGTGCTGCGGTAAACATTCTGGTGCATGTGTCTGTTGGTGTGAAAGGCCTTGAATCTGTAGCATATATTCCAAGTAGTGGAATTACTGGGTCAAATGGTATATCAATATCCATTTTTTTAAGGAAGCGCCAGATTGCCTTCCAAAGAGGCTGGACCATTTTGCAACCCCACCGACAGTGTAGGAGGGTTCCACTTTCTCCACAGCCTCTCCAGCATTTGTTGTTTTGTGTTTTCTGGATCATGGCCAATCTTTTTGGGGTGAGATGGTATCTCATTGTTGTCTTGATTTGAATTTCTTTAATAACTAAAGATCGTGAACATGTCCGCATGTGTTTTTTGGCTGCCTGGATCTCCTCTTTAGTGAAATGTCTGTCCGTCTCCTTTGCCCATCACTGAATTGGATGGTTTATCTTCTTCTTCTTGATATTTTATAGTATCTTATAGATTATAGAGATCAGGCATTGGTCTGACATAGAGTTGCCAAATATTTTTTCCCATTCTGTGGGTGTTCTTTTAATTCTATTAATAAAGTCTTTGGATGAGCAAAAGTGTTTGATTCTTAATAGTTCCCATTTATCTATTTTCTCTTCTGTTGATTGAGGTTTCTTTGACAGATTTTGGAGTCTGTCCTTATTGTGTATTAAAACTTCCATTGTTGTTCCTACCTTTTCTTGGATGAGCTTTATCGTTTTAGGTTTGATATTTAGGTCTTTTATCCAGTTGGAGTTGGTTTTTGTATAAGGTGTAAGGTATGGATCTTAATTCAGTTTATTGCAGATGGATAACCAATTTTGCCAGCGCCATTTGTTGAAGAGACTGTTTTTACCCCAGTTTAATGTCTTAGGGCCTTTGTCGAATATCAACTGTTCATAGGCAGATGGTGTCATCTCTGGGGTCTCAATTCTGTTCCATTGATCCATCTGTCTGTTCTTGTACCAGTACCAGGCTGTTTTGACCACTGTGGCAGTGTAGTATGTTCTAAGGTCAGGTAATGAGAGGCCTCCCAGTGTGTTCTTCTCCTTTAGTAGTACCGTACTTATCCAGGGCTTCTTCCCTTTCCAAACAAAATTGATGATTTGTTTCTCCATCTCATTAAAAAATGATGCTGGAACTTGTATTGGGATTGCTTTATATAAATAAATTGCTTTGGGTAAAATAGACATTTTCACAATGTTAAGTCTTCCTATCCATGAGCAGGGTAGGTTTTTCCGTTTATCTAAGTCTCTCTTAGTTTCTTGTAGTAAGGGCTTGTAGTTCTCTTTGTAAAGGTCTACTGTTTCTCTGGTTACATTAATTCCTAGGTACTTTATCTTCTTAGGGGCTATCGTAAATGGTATTGACTTAATAATTTCCTCCTTAACAGTCTTGTTGATGGTATAAAGGAAACCTACTGATTTACTTATGTTTATCTTGTATCCTGAGACTTTGCTGAACTCTTCTATCAGCTTGAGTAGCTTACTTATAGATTCCTTGGGGTTCTCTGCATATACAATCATATCATCTGTCAACAGGGAGATTTTAACTTCCTCTTTGCCGATGCAGATGCCCTTTATTTCTTCATCTTGTCAAATTGCTCTGGCTAGAACTTCTAGCACAATGTAGAATAGGAGAGGTGACACAGTGGGCATCCTTGTCTAGTTCCTGATCTCAGTGAAAAGTCTTTCAGTCTCTCTCCATTCAGGATGATGTGGGCAATTGGCTTTGTATAAATGGCCCTTATTGTGTTGAGGAATTTGCCGTCTATGCCCATTTTGCTAAGAGTTTTTAGCATGAATGGGTGTTGGACTTTATCAACTTCCTTTTCGGCATCAATGGACAAAATCAGGTGATCTTTGTCTGTTGTGTTATTTACGTGGTTAATCACATTAATTGTTTTCCTGATGTTGAACCAGCCTAGCATCCCTGGTATGAATCCCAATTGGTCATGATGGATTATTTTCTTGACACGTTGTTGTATTCTGTTGGCAAGAATTTTGTTGAAGATTTTTGCATCTAGGTTCATGAGTGATATTGGTCTGTATTTCTCTGTCTTTGTTGGATCTTTCCCTGGCTTAGGTATCAGGGTTATGCTAGCTTCATAGAATGAGTTTGGGAGTACTCCATCACTTTCTATACTGTGAAATAGTCTCAATAGTATTGGGGATAACTCTTCTCTAAATGCTTGGTAGAATTCTGCCGTGAAGCCATCTGGGCCCGGAATTTTTTTGGTTGGCAGTGTTTTGATGACTTTTTCAATCTCTTCCTTTGTAATGGGTTTATTAAGTTGTTCTGCTTCCCGTTGTGATAATTTGGGTAGGTGGTATGAGTCAAGGAATTTGTCCATTTCCCCTAGGTTTTCAAATTTGTTAGAGTACAGTCTTTCATAGTATTCTGTTATGATATTTTTGATTTCCGTTGCATCTGTGGTGACAACTCCCCTCTCATTTCTAATTTGGGTTATTTGTTTCCTTTCCTGCTTTTCTTTAGTAAATTTAGCCAGTGGTTTATCAATTTTGTTGATCTTCTCAAAAAACCAGCTTTTGGTCTTTTCAATTTTTTCAATTCTTTTTCTATCCTCTAATTCATTTAGCTCTGCTCTAATCTTTATGATCTCATTTCTTCCAGTGCCCGAGGGGTTCCTCTGTTGTTCTCTTTCTACTTGTTCAAGCTGTAGAGTTAGTTCCTTGATTTGGTTTCTTTCTTCCTTCCAGATGTGTGCATTTATGGAGATAAACAGACCTCTGAGCACTGCTTTGGCTGTATCCCATAGGTTCTGGTAGGAAGTGTTTTCGTTCTCATTGGAATCCATGAATTTCTTTAATTCATCCTTGATTTCCTCTATAACCCATGTTTTTTTGAGCAAGATGTTGTTCAGTTTCCAAGAGTTCTACTTTCTATCTATGCTTTTTCTGCTATTGATTTCAACTTTGATGGCTTTATGATCTGAGAAGATGCTTTGCAGTAATTCAATGGTATGGATTTCGTTGAGCATTGCATTATGGCCTATCACGTGGTCAATTCTGGAGAATGTTCCATGTGCACTGGAGAAGAAAATGTAGTTGTCTGCTGATGGGTGGAAAGTTCTGTATCTATCAATGAGGTTTAGTTGGTTAATTGTGTCAATGAGGTCCTCTGTATCCTTACTGAGCTTTTTTCTAGATGATCTGTCTAGTAATGAGAGTGGAGTGTTAAAGTCTCCCACTATTATTGTGGAGTCATCTAACTCTTTTGAGCATAGTCAGTGTTTCTTCGACATATTTAGGTGCTCTGACATTAGGTGCATAAATATTTAATATAGTTAAGTCTTGCTTGTGTACTGAACCTTTCAGCAATAAATAGTGCCCATCTTTGTCCACGATGGTGGATTTGACATTAAAATTGATTTTGTCTGAGATTAGAATTGACACCCCTGCTCTTCTTTGTTCATTGTTAGCTTGATATATATTCTTCCATCCTTTCATTTTCAGTTTGTTCCTGTCTTTAGGTCTCAAGTGAGTTTCTTGTAGACAACATACGGATGGGTCGTGTCTTTTGATCCAAGATGACACTCGGTGTCTCTTTACTGGAGCATTCAGTCCATTCACATTCAATGTAATTATTGATAGGTATGTGTTCACTGCTGCCATTGTGATATGTTTATTTTTATGTTGATGTTTTCTCTGTTGTTCTTATTAGTCTGTTCTGGGACACTCTTTTTTGTGAGTTGATTTTTCACCTTTTTCAGGGCTGGTTTTATAGTTGTTGAGACTCATGTGTTAGATTTCTTGAAATGGTATGATACATCTTTGTTGTGCTTTACAGCTGCCCCTATGAACCCCCTCAATAAACTATTTATAAACCCAATTTTAATTACTACTAGTCTTGTCATCTTCCACTAACCACTGTAGTACATCCCTCTTTTTATTATTATGACACCATAGTTTTCATGATGATCACTAGATTGCTTCTTTCCAAATCAAAGCTGTGATTTACTTTGGAGCCTTCCCTAAATGAGTAGAGTATTGAGTAGTGTGTCGTTCTAAAATATAAAGCTAGTGGTTTCGTTCTTCTAAGCCAAAGCCAAGGACTTCTTTCATTATTTCTTGTAGTTTGGGTTTGGTTTTTACAAAGTCTCTGAGTTTCTGTTTATCTGGGAATGTCTTAATTTCATTTTCGTATCTGAAAGATAGTTTTGTAGGATATATAATTCTTGGTTGGAAGTTCTTCTCCTTCAAGACTTTGAATGTGTCGTGCCACTGTCTCCGTACCAGCATGGTTTCTGCTGAGAAATCTCACGAGAGCCTACAGGGTTTCCCTCTGAATGTTAGCTTTGCCTTGAGTCTTGCTGCCTTTAAGAGTTGCTGCTTATGTTTCATTCTGTTAAGCCTGATTAGAATATGTCTTGGAGTCTTTCTTTTGAGATCTATATTGGGTGGCATATCATATGCATCTGAGATGTCTATATTCTCTTCTTTCATGATTTCTGGGAAGTTTTCTTTCAGCAGCTCAGCAACGATACTCTGTGTTCTCAGACGTCTCACCCTGTTCAGGGACTCCAATTAATCGAAGGTTGTTCCTCTTAATAGAGTCCCACATGCTTCTTAATGTTTCTTCATTTTCCTTGTTTCTTTTTTCTGATTTCTGCTCATAGACGCTGGCATCAGTAGCTCTGTCTTCCAATCAGAAATTCTTTTTTCCATTTGTTCCATTCTGTTTTCTTGGGTTTGCATGGAAGTTTCTATATCTTTGATTTTGTTCTTGATCTGTTGTATTTCAGAGTACTGGTGTTCCATCAGATCGAACAACTTGCTTAATTTTTCATTTTGTTCTGCTGCATTTTGTATAAGGTCTAGAAGGGCTCTGTATATAATCAATTTGTATTCACTTCCTGATGCTTTCATAAAAGTTTCTTCATCTGGAAAACTCCTTGGTTGCTTTGTTTGGGAGCCTTCTGAAGCCATCAGTGATTGCTTGTATGCCACAATTGTCTGTTGCTTTTTGGGTCCCATGTGAGTATATAGAGGCTGGAAAAGGTACTGTGAGGGTAGATTGCAAATGTTTCTCTAGGCTGTCTTCAAATGTAAAGCAAAAGGTATCTGACTAGTTCACAAGTCAGTTAAGTTTTCAGGGGTAGAGGTCCCTCTTCTCATCTTACAAAGTAAGCACCACTATATCCAACCCCAGATGATAAAAAACTAGTTCAGAATACAGCAATGCTACTGCCCTGTTGGCCTCTGCTTCCAGGGCCTAGCTTTAGCCAACACTGCGTCGAGTACTGGTTTTGTGATAGAAAAGTGCTCTCCTGTGGGCAGGCTCTGGTTCCCAACCTAAGAATTAGGTCCAGCTGCGGCCACCGTACCCAAGATGGCGTCTTCCACACAGGCAGCAGACAGGGGGGCTAAAGGTGCCGAGAGTTAGTGATTCCTCTGCTTCTGTTGCAGGGCCCCCAACGTAGGCAGCACTGTGCAAAATCACTACTTTTCTGTCAGAGAAGCGCTGTCCCGTTTGCAGGCGCTGGCTCCCAGGCTAACAATGAGGTCCCGCTAAAATCTCGGTACCAACATGGTGTCCCGCACCCTGACCGCGGAGTTCTGCACAAACCCCACTGAGGCAGCTACAAAACGAAAGGCTCAAAGTGTCTAGATTAACAGAGTCCCGAGCCTGGCTCTCAGAACATGGGAATTTCGCCTGCCTATCCCCCCAGCAGCGTGTCTGAGTCCAGCCGCCAGGCAAGACCCAGCTCCGCCCGCCAGCCGAGACCGAGGAAAAAAAATTCAAAATGGTGCGTTTACCTTCCGTCCGTGAGAGCCGGGGCTAGCCAGGAGCGGGAGTCAGCGAGAGAGAGGAGGTTTATCGCTGAGTGGTATGAAGTCCCAATTAACAGCCCTGTGCCTTGTCCTGAGGCTGATTTGGTGATCAGAAGGCTCTGTTTGATTGCCAATTCAGGTCTTGGTTTCCAGAGGGATAGAAAGAGACGTGGGCTTAGTCCGCCATCTTGACTCCACCCCCCTCTACACATAAATCCCACCCTGATTCTCTTTAACATACAGCCTAGGAAAATCACAAAAAGGAGGATAATCACAAAATATTGGGAATCTTGGCCCAGCCAAATGGCCACACATAGTTTTTGGGGGACTCAATTCAATCCATGACAGTTTACATAGCAAGTTAGGTTCCCATTTGACAATTTCCACACAAATTGTTTGGTGACATGTTATATTGTCACAGTGTGTCAGCTTTCTCTTTAACTGTATTCTGTTTGTTCCATGCCAGTTCCCTAGCTTCCCTGCCTTTTTCTCTTCTCCTCTCTGCTTTGGAATAGTTGTTGGCCTTTTGGTGTCACACCGTCCGTTTTTCTGCAAAGCACCAATCTTATGGGTAGTATTTTGTCTGTTGCTTTGCTATTTTGCTAAAAGGTGATCTTGGAGGATAGGCTTGGATGTTCGAAGAGTGTTTCAGGGCAGTAATCTCAGGGAGTTCACTATTGTTCCAGTTTGTCTGGCTTTTTTTTTTTTTTTTAAAGGAACTAGGGTTTTGCTCCACATTTTTCCTCCCAGTTCTATCCAGGATCACTATTGTGACTCCTACCAAAAAAGTCAGTGGTGGTAGACAGGCACCGTCTTTTGGTTCTCAAGGTAGATGAGATCATGATTGATGTAGACATGTTTCTTCTCTGAGTTTTGGTTACCTTCTTAGTGTTTTGCTCCTGACAAGTAGAGACCGTAGTTGTATCTTAGAGGGTTACTCATAAGCTTTTAGGCTCCAGATATTTCTCACATCGCTAAGATGCAAATCATGGTTTTTGTGAACTGTTATGCCAGTTGGCTGAGTTGTCTCATGATACTATGGTCCTAAGCTTTCAGATGCAGAAATACAATCTTATAAAATTGTTTGACTATGCCTGAGGAGTATCTGTATTTGCGTCTTCAATGAATACATGTGCCTGCACCCATTTGTTTGTAGTTACATGTACCTGTAGATGCTTCTGTCTGTTCTCATGTATGTACATATCTGTACCTAGCCATATATCAATATGCCTATATCTGTCCATATGTGATCAAACACTCATTGTTACTTTGGTTGTACTGTGCCCACTACATACACTTGCGGTGTCTTTTTCCGTTACCCAGAATAACAAGTCTCTATTGTCTAAAGAGTACTTTGCTCTCTCACCAGCAACAAGCAACTAACACTGGTCTCTCTCTATACTTATTCTTGTCTTCTTACAGAAGAGGGGTTGTACAATATTTGTGCTTTTATACTTGCCTTATTTCAGTTAGCATAATGTCCTCCAGATCCATCCTTTGTTATAATCAGTTGTGGAGTTGATTGCTGTGATCCACCTGGGTTTGGTGTCTGCAGGGCAGGGCAGAATCCCTGATTTAGCTCCCAAGAATTCCTCACATAGTTGCAGTCATAGGAGCTAGGAGATGATTTGTCATCTGTCTGAGAGTTCCCAAGGCTGTACTGTGCTTGATCCTGAAATCTCCTCAGGTCCGTGTGTCAGGGGTGGGAACTGTGGCCATTGTGCTGTCCTCAGATTGTTACTTATCTCATTTCTGCAAGGTCTGGGCTGTGAGGGACTAGGAGGTAAAGAGACAAAAGGAAGCAAGGAGGGAGTGAAAATGGAGATGAGGAAAGGCATCACCCCCACCCTCTACGTGGTGGCCTCTGGCTTTCCCTAGATGCCCAGTCACCCATAAAGCTCATTGCCACTGCCAGGGAGGACTCTCCAGTACTTCAAACAGATCCTATGAGGAGGTGTTTTCAGGCAGCCACAAGATGGGTTTTTCTTCAACCACACCTTGCTACTGCTTGACACCGTGGGCAGCAAGTGGAAACAATTTATGGAGGGTCAGGTGTTTGTTTTACCCAGTGCATTCATACTGCCTTCTGAGTGAAGTTTTGGCTCATTCCTGGTACCTGATACTTGAGCTCCAAGACAGTTTGGTTCTAGTCTCCTTCTCTCTGTGTGCCCTGTATATATTGCAATTATTGCATGTGCCTCACTTCATTTTATTCTTTATTGTATACCTGTCTTGAACCTCTGTGGACACAGAGATTACTCTCTACACTGATGTGTAATTCCAGGGCATAGCACCATGCCAGGAACACATGTGATTCCAATATGTAAATTGACCAACTTCATTTGTAAAAACTTGTTTCTTAGAATTTTTCAAAGAGCAAGATTTGAATTCTTCCTGCCCGATATTTACCAAAATATAAGCTATAAAGATAAATATTTTTGGAAACTTATCTGAGTAATTCAATCCATTTTTTTTTTTTTCCAGATCAGAAGTTACAGCCCAAGATTCGTATAGTTACCGGCTTTGGGGAGTATTTTGTTTGGCCTTGCAGCATTTTTTAATGAGATCCTGATGTCTTTACTGCCCCCACTGCCCCCACCTTGACTTGTCTGTTAGTCTGTCATAATATATGGGCTCTCATATTGTTGTGATGCTGGAAGCTATGCTGCAGGTCTTCAGATGCCATCAAGATCACGTATGGTGGACAGTTTTCAGCTGAGCTTCCAGACTAAGACAGACTAGGAAGAAGAATCCAGCAATCTACTTCTAAAAAGAATTAGCCCGTGAAAATCTTATGAATAGCAGCAGAACATTGTCAAATATAGTGCCAGAAAATGAGCCCCCCAGGTTAGAAGGCATTCAAAAAATGACTGGGGAGGAGCTGTCTCCTCAAAGTAGAGTCAACCTTAATGACACAGATGAAATCAAGCTTTCAGGACTGATGTGGCTTGACTCAAAATGAGAAGAAACTGCTGCAAACATCCATTAATAATTAGAATTTGGAATGTAGGAAATATTTATCTAGTTAAACTGGAAATCATAAAAAATGAAATGGAACACGTAAGTGTTGACATCCCAGGCATTAGTATTGGTGATGGCCAGTTTAAACCAGACAATCATGTGATCTACTATGCCAGGAATGACAGCTGGAAGAATGGTGTTGCATTCATTGTCAAAAAGAACATTTCAAGATCTTTCCTAAAGCAACATGCTGTCAGTGCTAGGATATTATCCATATGCCTACAAGGAAGGATAGTTAATATAATTATTAGGCAAACTTACGCACCAACCATTAAAGCCAAAAATAAAGAAACTGAAGACTTTTAAACCGGTTTTGGCAGTCTGAAATTGAACAAATATACAATCAGGATGCATTGATAATTACTGGTGATTGGATTGGTAGTTGGGAAATATGGCTTTATTGATAAAAATGATGCTGGATGTTGCATGGTAGAATTGTACAAGACTGATGACTTCTTTAATGCAAATAGCATTTTTCCACCAACATAAACAGTGACTATGCATGTGGACCTTGCCAGACGGAATGCACAAGAATCAAATCAACTATCTGCAGAAAGAGGTGATGGAAAATGTCAGTGTCATCAGTCAGAACAAGGCCAGGTACTGCCTGTGGAACAGACCATCAATCACTCATATGCAAATTCAAACTGAAGCTGAAGAAAACTACAAGTCCATGAGAGTGAAAGTATGACCTTGAACATACCCCACCTGATTTTAGAGACCATCTGAAGAATGGATTTGATGTTCTGAACACTAATGAATCAAAGACATCATACATGAAGAAAACAAGAGGTCATTAAAAAGATAGGAAAGAGAAGACCAAGTAGGATGTCAGAAGAGACTCTGAAACTTGCTTTTGAAAGTCAAGTAGCTAAAGCAAAAGGAAAGAATGGTTATGTAAAAGAACTAAACAGAAGATTTCAAAGGGTAGCTCACGAAGACAGTGTTATGGCATGTGCAAAGTGCTGGAGATAGAAAACCAAAAGGGGAGAATATGCTCTGCATTTCTCAAGCTGAAAAAACTGAACAAAAAAACTCAAGCCTTGAGTGACAATAAGAGTATTCTACAGGAAAAATATTAAATGATTCAGGAAACATCAAAAGAAGATGGAAAGAATATACAGAGTCATTATACCAGAAAGAATTGGTCAGTATCCAGCCACTTCAAAAGGTAGCACATAATCAGGAACCAATGGCACTGAAAGAAAAAGTCAAAGCTGCTTTGAAGACATTGGCAAAAAACAAGGCTCTAGGAACTGATGGAATTTCAACCAAAATATTTCAACAAACAGATGCAGCACTGGAAATGCTCACTTATCTATGCAAGAAATTTGGAGAACAGCTATCTGGTCAACTGAATGGAAGAGATCCTTACTTATGCCTTTTCCCAAGAAAGGTGATCCAACAAAACATGGAAATTATCAAACAATCTCATTAATATCACACACATATAAAGTTTTTCTAAAGATCATTCAAAAAAACTGCCACATTGTATCAACAGGGAAATGCCAGAAACAAAAGCCAGCTTCAGAAGATGATGTGGAACCAGTGGTATCATTCTAATGTCAGATAGATCTTGGCTGAAAGCAGAGAATGCCAGAAAGATATTTACTTGTGTTTTATTGACTATGCAAAGGCATTTGACTGGATGGATCATATCAGATTATGGATAGCATTGCAAGAATTGAAATTCCAAAACACTTAACTGTGCTCATGAGGAACTTGTACATGGATCAAGAGGGAGCTCTGTGAACAGAACAAGGGGACACTATGTGATAAGAAGTTAGGGAACGTTTGCATCATGGTTGTATCATTTCCCCATACCTATTCAATTCATATGCTGAGCAAATAATTTGAGAAGCTGGACTATTTGAAGAAGAATCAGGCATCAAGTTTGGAGGAAGACTCATTAATAATCTGTGTTATGCAGATGATGCAATCTTGCTTGTTGAAAATGAAGTGGATTTGAAACACTGATGAAGATCTAAGACCTTAGCCTTTAGTATGGATTACACATCAACATCAAGAAAACAAAAACCTTTGCAACTGGGCCTGCTGTAAGCAACATCATGATAAATGGAGAAAAGACTGCAGTTGTCAAGAACTTCATTTTACTTGCTTCCATAATCAATGCCCATGGAAGTAGTAGTCTGAACATTGAAAGACGCATTGCATTGGGAAAATATTCTGTAAAAGACCTCATTAAAGTGCTAGAAAGTAAAGATGTCACTTGAAGACTAAGGTGAGCCTGATCTAAGCCATGACATCGTATGCATGCAGAAGCTGGACAATAATAAAGAAAACAGAAGAAGAACTGATGTCTCTGTATTGTGGTGTTGGAGAAGAATACTGAACGTGACATGGACCGGCAAAAGAACAAACAAATCTTTCCTGGAAGAAGTAAAACCAAAGTCCTTCTTAGAAGCAAGTATGGTGAAACTATGCCTTATATACTTTGGAGACGTTGTCAGGAGGGACCAATCCTTGGAGGAATGCATAATGCTTGGCAAAGTGGAGGTTCAGTGAAAAAGAGAAAGACTCTCAACAAGACGGGTTGACATAGTGGCTGCAACAATAGTCTTAGCATAAAAATGGTTGTGGACATAGTGTTTCATTGTATTGTGCATAAGGTCACTATGAGTTGGAACTGATACCTAATAAGAACAATAACAGATGTCTTTACCAGATCTTGTACTCCCCACTGAATCCGCATGGACTCTCCACTCCCTACTGTCACACACACACACTAATCACAGGCACAGTTATTACTTACCACATCTTAAAGGAATTTGAATTTGCCCTCTCCTGCTTCAGATATGCTTATCTTGTACCTTCAGAGGAAGTCAAAGACCAAAATGCTGTCTGCCTGGACGTTCTTGTTTGGTACCAAGTCAACATGCCTTTTCTGATCTGGTCTCATTATTTACTGATTAGGGTCCGTTTCCTGGAAGTTGAGCCAATAAAAGGTGCTCTAAATCAGAAAGTGTGAGAGCAGTGTGGGCTGTCTTGATGGAGTTCCCAAAGACAATTTTACATTGTAATATATGTGTGATTTTTACAAGGGTTAGAAGTGCCTTTGTAGCTCATAGGTGGCATGATCAGAAAAGTTAATGACAAGAGACTCCTTATGAGACTAAAGAGACTCACGTCAGACATCTTCTTATCAGGCTAAAGACATACATATCAGACATCCGGGCTCTACTTTCCTTATGGGAGATAGTAAATCACAGGTGGTCAGAGAGAACAAAATGAAGTTATTAGCATCAGATAAAAACAAAGTCATTAATGATGATATGAAGAAAGGAGAAGACAGGAAAAAGAATGAGAAAAACTTGTAGATTCATCATGACACTAGTTTTGTCAGATTCTCAATCACTCATTTTGAGAAGAATAAAACATTCTGGGGAGTATGAGAGTCACATTAGCATGGGTGGACGATGCAAGACAAATTGTCCTGTGTAAGAAGTCCTTTCCTGTATTTCTTATTAGGCTGGTTTGATTAAACTGTTCTTGGGTGAGGACCCTATGACCCACTATGTTTGTGCTGGCAGTATTTGTGTCTCTCCTGAGATAACAGAGTATCACCATTCTCAATAAATTTATAATATAAATAATTGTGATTTCCACTTTGTGTTGACTGCCAGAAAATCATGAAGTTTATTTGTATATTTAAAACTGAAGCTTAGGGCAGCACTGCCCAAGTAAATGTGTAATATGGGACACATTTCTTTTTTTTTTTTTTTTTTAAATTTTTTATGTGATTAAGTGAAGTTTACAATCCAAGTCAATTTTCCATTTAAAACCCCGAGTACCTTCATCTCGGCAACACCATCCACTCTCCTCACCCTGTGACAGCACACTCTTCTTTTTCACTCTTTACTTCCAGTGTCCACTCAAACAACACTGCCCCTTCCTTTCTACCCATTCCTCCCCCTCTAAAAAGAAACCAGTAGGACAGCCTCATATATATACTAAATCATAAAGTACACACACCACATGCATCACTCTGTGTCCCTAAGTAAAGTGCATTCTTTGTATGACGTGTTGGCTTCAGTACTGGTTTCAGTTCTTGGGCTAGCAGCAAGTCTAGAGGCCGTATTCTCAGGGCACCCTCCAGGTTGTTGCATCATAGAGAATTCCAATCTTCTAAGAGAGTTCTTGATCTGTACACCTCTTTTTCTTGTGTTATGTCAGAAACTACCTTGTTTCCCCTTTTAGGGCAATCTTTGGTGCTGGCGGGCACCATCTAGTTCTTTTGTTCCTGTGCTCATGTAGTCTCCCAATCATATGGACCCTTCTGTCTCCTGGGCTCACTTTTTCTCAAGTCTTTGATGTTCTTGGTTCTCATGTGTTCCGGGTGGGTTGGTACCAACTGGTGTTCCTCGGCTGGCAACTTGCTAGTTGTTAAGACCCCAGATGCTACTCACCAATATGGGGTGCAGAAGACTCTTAAAAGAAGTCTAGTTATGCCAATTGACCATGATTTCCCTGAAAACATGGTCTTCAGACCTCTGTCCTTGCTACTCCATACTTTGAAAGATGGGGTTGAATTTAGTACCAGTATCAGGCCGTTTTGACTATCATCACTGTGTAATAGGTTCTAAGGTCCAGTAATGTGAAGCTTCCCACTGGGTTCCTCTTCTTCCGTAGTGCTTTACTTATCCAGGATTTCTTCCTTTTCCAAACAAAGTTGGTGATTTGTTTCTCTATCTCATTAAAAAGTGACATTGGAATTTGTATTTGGTTGCATTGTTTATATAGGGTCGTCATGAGTTGGATCTGACTTGACGGCACTTAGCTTGGCTGGCTGTATATATAGATCACTTTGGGTAGAATAGACATTTTCACAATGTTAAGTCTACCTACCCATGAGCAAGATAGATTTCTCCACTTATGTAAGACTCTGGTTTCTTGCAATAGGGTCTTGTAATTTTCTTTGTATAGGTTTCTTACATCTCTCGTTAGATTTAGTCCTAGGTATTTTATCTTCTTGGGGGTACTGTAAATGGCATTGATTTGCTAATTTCCTCTTTATTGATGTAAAGGAATCCTACTGATTGGCTTATGTTTCTCTTATATCCTGATACTTTGTTAAATTATTAGTTCCAGTAGTTTATTTATGGATTCTTTGGTGTTTTCTATGTATATAATCATATCATCTGCAAATAAGTATATTTTTACTTCTTCCTTACCAGTGTGGAAGCCATTTATTTCTTTATGGTGTCTGATTGCTCTAGTTAGAACCTCTAGAACTATGTTGAATAAAAGTGGTAACAATGACCATCCGTGTCTGGTTCCTGTTTTCAGGGGGAATTCTTTCACTCTCTCTTCATTCGAGTTGGTGTTGGCTTTTGGCTTCTCATAGATGTCCCTTTTTTATTTTGAGAAATTTACCTTTTGTTCCTATTTTGCTGAGAGTTTTTAACATGAATAGGTGTCAGATTTTGTCAAATGCCTTTTCTGCATCAATTGATATAATCAAGTGATTCTTATCTTTTGTTTTATTTACATGGTTGATCACACTGTTTTCCTTAAGTTGAACCAACTCTGCATCCCTGGTATGAATCATACTAGGTCATGGTGAATTATTTTTTAAATGTGTTGTTGAATTCTATTGGCTAGGATTTTGTTGAGGAGTTTTGCATCTAGGTTCATGAGAGATATTGGTCTGTAATTTTATTTTTCCATGCTATCCTTGCCTGACTTTGGTATCAAGGCTATTCTGGCTTCATAGAATTAATTTGGGAGTTTTATGTACTTTTCTATGTTGTGAGATAGCTTCAGTAATATTGGAATTAACTGCTCTCTGAAAATTTGGTAAAATTCTCTGGTGAAGCCATCTGGGCCAGGAACTAGGAACTGGTGTCTTTAAGAGTCCACTACTGTAGTTAGTCAACAAACAGAAACGTTTTAATTAGCCCTCATTATTGTCGCTACTATTATTGTAAAGTCAAAACCAGGGTCTTGTCCTTCATGAAAATGTAGTCTAGGAGGATAGGCAAAAATGTAGCCCAATGATTGCATATAATTCAGTAAATTATTACCTAGAAATCAAGGAAGAACTCACACCCCAGGAGGCCCTGTCCATTCAGGGAGGTGTCCTTGAGTTGCACCATCCTTTTTTAACATGTTCCTTTTCCTTTTCACTCTCGGCCTACGGATGTCTTAGAAGAGATGTCTGGACCTTTCTGAGGCCCTCCTGAAGGCTGTGCCCTGCTGCCCTCAAAGCTGACAGGATTATAGCCATTCTGGCTGTGTTCACTGTGAGGAAGGCCCTTGCCCCCCACATAGACGAAAACAGGGCCATACTCCCCTCCTCTCAGCGCAGTCCCTGCCTGGACAGGCGGTGTGTTGGATGTGAGCCTGACTTAACAGCATGCATGGCAAACAGTATTTAAACTAAGCAGCTAGACCCAGGCACTCAGGCATGCAAAATGGGCACTTGTGAAAAACTAGTTGAAAAATGATACACAGAGCTTTTGTTTCTGTCTTTTTCACCCTGACAACATTGTGACTAGTGGCTTTGCTTTTGGAATTTCTAGATCCCTGAGTAAATTTTAGGGTTATTAGTGAAAGGAATATGGCCTTCTCATTCTTGATATGTTTGTTTTCAGAATAGTTGTCTAGTTGTTCACACTGTTTTTTCAATCAGCATGAGAGCTCTTGACATGGGGTGTAATGCCATTTGGTTTGCATAGTCTCCACAAACCAAACAAATAAACAGGAACAGTGAGATGCTCATCATTCCAGCATTTGGCCTGGAACTGGAATGGACCATCAGTATCTGTCTTGCTCTGCAGCCCCTATGTCCTTTTTCTTCTCTCCTCCCTCAGGGCCTATCTTAGAGAATCTGCTCCTGAAATACCTATTGAGCCAGTGGCAAACCAAATGACTCCACCTTCTAACCATAGCTGATTGGTTAAACCAAGAGATGGTGTCTGACTTACCTCCAGTCATGTTCCCTTCCCAGAATCTGAATCAGAAGGCACAGCTCTGCTAATGAGCAATGTGCAGTGCAATTGTGAGTCCGTGTCCGGTCAGGGCTGTTGGTCATTTTGTTCTGTTCATGCCAGATTGATTGCACGGGGGTGGGTAACAGCAGGGCAGACACCAACATAAGCAGAATGAGGGCCACTCAGCCCCTCCACTCCCTGGAGGAGAATCATTAGAATACTTTACACAGCCTGTTATTGGGGTTGTAAGTTCCTCTGAAGGAGGCAAGAGTGTTTTAAGTACAGAACCTCGAAATTATCTCAAGTGCAACCTCTTGTCTTACAGATGGGAAAACTGAGTTCAGAAAGGGAAATAATTGACCAGGGCTATACAAGATAATGAAGGCATGGTGGTTCAGTGACAGAATTCTCACCTCCATGCATAAGATCTGGGTTTGTTTCCCAGCCAATCCACCTCCAGCACAGCCACTGCCTGTCTATCTGTGGAAACTTGTCTGTTGCTTTGATGGTCTCATCAGAGCTTCTAGACTAAGATGGACTAGGATGAAATCCCCTGAGATGTACTTCCAAAAATCAGTCGGTGAAAGCACTGTGGATCATGATAGTCTGATCCTGTTGTATATGGGATCCCCATAGGTAAGGGGACTGAATCAGTAACAGCTAACAGCAACAACCACCCAAATCAATGGTGATCAAACTAAGACTGAGTCCTGGGCTTCTCATCACTTTTCTGAAATGGGGTTCTTCGGGGAAAAGAAACATATCTCTTCACATGAATAAATAAAAACATCATATTCTGCAATTTCTGAACAATAACCTACATTATAGAGAAAATATATGCAACGGTAGTGCATGTAGTTTAGCATTCCAAACTGTTGATACATTGGCCCCATCACCTGTTGTCTCAGTGACTTGGGGCAAGTAATATACCACTCTGTCTCTCATTTTTTCATCTGTAAAATGGGACTATGGTAGGATCTGCCTCTAGGGATGTCGTGAGGATTCAATGAGATCAGACATGTAAAGTGCTCAAAAGAGTGCCTGGCACATTTTGAGTACTAGATAAATGGTATTAATGTTATTGTTGCTAATAATAAAAATTGCAAACACTTCAAAAATTCACTCTTTCAATATTACATAGAAGGTTAAATCAATCCAGATGCTTCCCATTGTAAGTGACTGCCTGGGTTAAAGGGAGAGTTTGTTGGCTCATGCAATGGGGAAAAGCAGAAATGTATCCAGGGCTCAAGATGCAGCTGAATCCAGGCTCAAAGATGCCATCACTCTCTATCTTCTTCCCTATAGATAGATATGCAAATATAGACATAGTGATATCGAGATATAAATATGTGCATGCATGTCTTTCCAACTGTCTCTTTTCTCCTTTGTGTAGGCTTTGTTGTCAGATGGGCTCTTCCCACGTGGATCCAAGATGGGATCAGCAGTTCTGGGGCCAATTTCTTCTTCTAGTGTAATTCTAGAAGAAGTCTCAGATTTAAGTTTCGTTGACCTGGTTTGTGGCACATGTCAAGCCCTGAACCAAATTCTATGACTTTGACTGGCCAGACCATAGTCAAGTGCCCTCCTCTGGAGTGGGAAGTGGAGGAGCAGAGATTCCAAAGGAAAATCAGGGTGGTATTATAGGAAGGGGAATGTATTCTGGGCAAGAACATGCAGCAGATGTCCATAGCAAGCACCTTCAGTGCCTAGGACTGTGCTCCAGGGTTTACATCTACAAATCAACCTGCATTCAGTGTATCCCTATGTTATGGATTCAGCCATGTTACAATAATGTCTTAACACTTATATGTGTAAACATGACCCTATTTAGAAACTAGAGCTTTATTTTGCTATGTTAATGAAGTCATACAGAGTAGGGTAGATCTTAAACTAAGTCTGAGTGATGAATGTTAAAATTTCTACAATATCACATTTTTATACAAATTCATAAGCTTTATTTTTATGCAGTTTATTGATTAGGGGTGGGGTATGTGTGTTTTGTCTGAAAGTCAGACAAGAGTGGCAAAGAGCAATACACAGAAGTGTTTTTATATGCCCAAATACACAGGAACAAGGCAAAATTCAATTGACTAGTGGACATTTTGTTTCCTTATTTAGGATTAAGGGGAGATTGTGAACTAGGTTAAACTCAACAGGCAAGTCCTGATTGACTAGCTCAGAGTTCTGTTTGCCAGTTAGTCACTTGGTTGACTTAAATTTCTTTTCCTAAGGAAACCCTGGTGATACAGTGAGTTAAGTGCTATGTCTGCTGACCAAAAGGTTGGCAGTTCAAATCCACCAGGTGCTCTTTGGAAACTCTATGGAGCTGTTCTACTCTGGCCTGTGTGGTTGTTATGAGTTGGACCTGACTCGATGGCAGTGAGGGTTAAGAAAGTTAGATATTTAAAGAAACAGAAGTTTAAGTTTTGATTTGCTGATGTGGGACTTGAAATAAGTAATTCCATTTTGGGTCAAACTTAAAAAAACAAGACCATTGCCGCTGAGTGAATTCTGACACATAGCAACCCTACAGTGAGCCTACAGGACAGAGTAGAACTGATTCTAGAGAGTTTCCAAGGAGCGTGTGGTGGATTCAATCCACCAACCTTTTGGTTAACAGCCATGCCACTTAACCACCACCAGCCTTTCTTAGTATAGTCAGTGTTTTAGTGAGCTAGTGCTGCTCTAACAGAAATACTGCAGAGTAGACAGCTTTAACAAAGGAAGGTTTATTCTTACATGGTCTGGTAGGCTGTAAGTCCAAATTCAGGATGTCCGCTTCAGGGGAAGGCTTTCCTGCTTGTCAGCTCTGGAGAAAAGTCCTTTATTGCTTCAGTCTTTACACCGGGAGCATCTTGGCGCAGGAACGTCAGGTCTGAAGGATGCACTCTTCTCCTGGTGGTGTTTTCTTGATGGTGTGAGGTTTCCAATTCTCTGCTTGCTTCCTGTTAGTTTTATCTCTTGTGGGATGAAAAAGAGTAAAGGTGGGGCAAGTCATACTCCAGAGAAACTCCCTTTACAGTGGAGCAGACAGGTGATCCTACGAAGGGCTTTACAGTCCTACCCTAATCCTTTAACATACAGCATACAGAAATCACAAAAAGTACGACAATCATAGGCTACAGCGAATCATAGCCCAGCTACATGGCTACACATATTTTTGGGGGACACAATTCAACCCATGACAGCCAGGTTAACCTATCTTACAAAAAAAGCAGACTAGACACAGAGATTCATGAAGGGGGAGCAGACAGATATCACATCACAGTGGAGACATGTGAGAATACAAACCCAGGAACACCCAGGATTGCCGGCAAATAGTAGCAGCTGAAAGAGACAAAGAAGGAACTCCCTCCAGAACCAAACTGTGAATTTGGACTTCCAGCCTCCCTAACTGTGAGGAGATAAATCCCTGTTCTTTAAAACTACTCACTTGTGATTTTTTTTTTTTTTTTGTTAAGGTAGTACTAGGAAACTAAGACTGCCAATTTATAGATGATAAAATTAAAGCATACAGTCACCTACCTAAGTTTCCATAACAAGTTGAACAACACTCAAGCCCAAGTCTTATTTCCCAAAATTGGTCCAAACTTCACACATGCGCATGCTCTGTTAGGCTTGTTTCCATTTCAGGTGGAAACACAATGAAGCCAAAAGGTTCCCTACACAGAAATCAAAAAACAACCTTGTCCCTGTCACTATCCTTATCTTTTCAACAAGGGGTTGTTTGCTGAACACTGTCTTAACTTCCTTGCCCCACTCCATCCAACTTACCCTTAAGACACACTCCTGGGGCCCAGAAATTAAGAAGACAACAAAAAGAGGAAAAGAAGTGCTTGCAGAAGCTGGGGCAAGCACAGGGGTAGGGGTTGGGAGGTGGGAAGGGGGGCTTGTGGCGAGTAATAAAGGGTGGTGGAAGTGGGGGAGAGGTGGAGAGAGACCAAGGAAGCTAGAAGGAGAGCCTGTTTCACACAAGGTGAGGCACAGCTACAGAGTGGCCAAGCCCATGGGCTGGGCTGTGTGACCTGGCCAGTTTACTTGACCTCTCTGCAGAGATTCAATGCACAGACACATATAGCATGTTTAGAGCAGTCTCTGGCATGTGGTGAGCTCTCCGTCACAGACAGATCAGAACTAGAAGCAGAAGTATATCCTGGAGGACCCCAGAAAAGGCTGATCTCTTGCTGTGCAGAGATTCCAGGCCAAGGAATTGTGCTGGGTCTCCTGGAGAAGAAGGGATAGGCTTGAGGAACTCGTGCACAGTGGATCACACACCGGCACACATGTCTGTGAAACATGCACTTGGGCCACACCCAAGTGGCTGAGCAGCATTACAGCACTGCCCTGATCTGACAGGAGCAGGGCAGCAGTCTGTGAGGGCACCTGCTCTTGGTTTAAAGTCTACCATCTGACCCTTAAGAAGTGACAGACCTTCCTCACCCCTAATCTTGCATATTCCTACAGGATCCTATTGTCTACATTTCATCTCTTGTATAAGGACAAATAGTCTGATCTCACTGAGCCCAGACCAGAGGCCTTCTGATGAGGAAAACACTTTTATGCAGAAACTATAGAAGATCTGACCGGAAATACTATCTGGACCCAGGTAGCTACTGTCCAACATAGAGAAAACCCTCAATAAAGGATAGTTAGTGTGTTGCTGCTATTTCTACTATGTGCTACTCATTATCCTAGAGGAAGGCAAACAGTGGTGAGCTAGACAAATAAAATATCTGTCTAGAGGAAGACAACATAAATAAGAAAAATAGATACAGAGATCTAAACCCAACTTCAGTCAGTTTATGCTATTTTGGTGGCTTTGTATTTCTATTGTGCTGGAGCCTATGCTACTAGTATTTCAAGTACCAGTAGAGTCACCCATGTTGGACAAGTGTGAGTTGAGCTTCCAGACTAAGACAGACTACGAAGGAAGGCCTGGCAAACTACTTTCAAAACTTAATGAATGACAACCCCATGGATCATAACAGAGTGTTGTCTGATAGAGTGGAAAGTGCTGGAAGATGACCCCCTAAGTTGGAAGGCACTGTACTATAGCTACAACAATGAAATCAAACATATCCATGATCACAAAGGTGGTAGAGGACCAGGGAACGATTCATTCTGTTACATAAAAGGGCACTATGAGCCAGAACCGACTCAGTGAAAATGAACAACAGCAATACAGATATTGAGAGAGATATAGACTCAAGTATGTCATCAAACTGATACTATGTATTATCAGATCAGGATAAGGGAATAGAGAGAAACAGAAACAAAAAGTGAAAGTGACCATTTGATAAAATGGTCCAGCTAGGCCTCTCTCAATAAAAGATATTTGAGCAAGTCTTGACTGAAGGAAAGTAACCACGCATATAAACATCTGTGCAAAGAGCATTATTCAGTTTTATGATGTTCTTTCTGTGTGCTTCGGGGATCTACTGACAAATATTTTGGTTGAAAGACCTAGCAAGCTCTTAGCCCCCGGATGCATTCTCCCCTTCTCTGGGCCCTCCTTCTCCTTTCACTCCAATTCTAAGGCTTAGACCCACCCCCGCTCAAAGTTGAAAGAGCTGCTCCAGCCTTGGTGAGCATCCAGAGGGTTCCCCACACAGCTTATTACCTCTTATGTTCCAGCTGTAGTAACTGGTTTCCTTTGGGGAGGATTTCTGTTTTTGCCTCTAGCAGTCTCCAAATCTCTTTGGTGCTGGTGGGACATCATCTGGTTTTTGTAACCCCCCTTCTGGGAATAGGAGTCTGGGTAGAGCTCGGTGACAGAAAGCACTCATGCTGCAATCCATCCTCTGCTCCAGACTTCTGACCACACCTGCTTCTGTGCTCCTATTCTGTACTCTGGCCCTAAGTCAGCCTTCCTGATGCTGTAGGTCACATGGGACTAACAGCCCCTTTATCTCTGGGCTTCTGCCCCATTTTTTCCTGGCCTTCCTTCGGCTCTGCTCATTTCTATTGAGGGAGAAGTCTGAAAAGCCTGAAAGTCCCAGCCAAACAGGTCCAAGGCTGAGTCTAGGTCTATGAGAAATTCCTCCTTAAGGTCACCCTCCACCCAGTTGCATACCAAGCTGGCAGTAGGTGAATCTTGAGCCTGTTTGATTACACAAAACCTTTGTGTTTGGCTACTAAGTGAAAGCACGACATTTTAAAAGCAATTAGAAGTGCCGTAGGAGAAAGGCCGGGCAATCCACTTCCTTTTAATTATAGCCAGGAAAATCCTTTGGAGCATAGTTCCATAACACAGAGGACCAATGAAAACTGGAATCAACTTGATGGCCACAGATTTGTGTATTTTTAGGAGAGTGCTTGTGTAGAGTGAGAGTGGAATGGATAAAGCTCGAGCATGTATGCTGAGTGTCAACACACTTGTGTGCAAAGCTTTGGTGATGCACCATGAATCAAGGCGGGGATTGAAGGGAAGGGGCTTGTTTACCACACACTAGGTAACTGACTACCTGAACAACTGAGCTGAAATCCGTACAAGTCCTGGGCTTACATACCTAGTAACAGATCTAATCACTTGGTGATAGGACAGTAGAGTTTCGAAGGTGCTAAGAATTAAACTAGCTCACACGTCCAGCCTGTTTAAGTATATCAGAACAATACAAAATAAGAAGCTAGGACATAGTAAGCAACCGTAAAATAAACAAATACAACAACTTATTGATGGCTTGGAGGCAGCATTCATTATCAACATCACATTTACAGAGAAAAGTAAAAAAAAATCCATTGCCATTGATCATTTTAACTGCTACACCACCAGGGATTTTCCTCTATTGACAAAACTCCTTCAATTTTGTTCTGAGAGAAAAGAAATCAACATTTTAAAAGCAGTTATCGCATACCTGAAACTCTGTATTTCATTCCATGATTTCTCAGAATCATTGCATAGCAGTCATCTACAAGAAAGGAAATAAAAATGGAAAGGTGGCATCTTAAGAGAGTTGCCTTGAGTGCCTGGCTCAAGGAGACTGAGCCATGCCCATTGTGGTGGTCAGGATTATGTCAATTTGGCTACTACATATTTGGCTGCTGTATGAACTGGCAGGGCGGGGTTTGTGGTGGCTCCCTGCCCCTCGGCTCTCATCTTGTGACTTTTCACTACAGCGGCTGGTTGCTCATGTGGCCAGGAGCTCCTGCTCTCTGCTTCCAGTGTCTGGTTCCGGGACTTGAACTAGCAGCTGTTGGACTCATCAGTCCTTATAGTCAGCACTTGAGAGTCCTGTTCGCTGACCTGCTGATCCTGGGTTCGCCAGCCTCTGCCACTCCTGCTCCCTGACTTGCTGATCCTGGTTTTGCCAGCCTCTATCTCTTCGTCTCGCCACCAGCTTGGGATCCACTGAGCTATACAACCAGTGATCTAGAACTCTGGTCTCTGACTTGCTGACTTTGGGTTCCTCAGCTTCTGTGGCCACGTGAGGCTTGTGCCAGAGCTTGGGACATTCAGCTTCTATGATTACGTGAGCTGCTTCCTATATTTGTATCTATCTATCTATCTATTATAAATCTTTCCTTGTACCTACACATGTTACTGGTTTTGCTTCCCTAGAAAACCCAGCCTAAGACACCCACTGAGGCCACCAATATCTCTAAGTCATAGGCTAGAAAGAACAGAGAAAGAAATGGAGAGGGAAAGAGTGGACAGAAGACAAGCAAAGGAGAAAAAAAAGTGTGATGGACCCTGTATGGGAAAGATTGAGGAGAGAAAAACATGCTCAGCATTTTAAAGTTTTTACTTGTAAAATAAAGATAGTGAATTCAGTGGTAGAATTCTTGCTTTCCTGCCAGAAACTCAGGTTTCATTACAGACAAATCATATGTAGCCACTACTGTCTGTCAGTGCAGGCTTGCATGTTGCTACGATATTGAAGAGGTTTCAGTAGAGTTTCCAGATAAAACAGACTAGGAAGAAATGCTTGATGAGCTACTTCTAAAAATCAGCCAATAAAAACTTTATGGATCACAGAGGCAAGGTCAAGATGGCAGAGTAGTCAGATGCTTCCTGTGACACTTCTAACAAGAAAGATGCAAAAGAACAAGTGAACCAGTTATATATGAAATCCAGGAACCCTGAATATCAAAGGAAAGTCTGATAAATCAGACTGAGCAATGGAGAAGACAGAGTAGGTCCAGAAGTACCTAGGACCTGCCAGGAATCATCTACAGCCAGTATGGTGAACAAAGAAGTGTCATTGGAGGTTATCTTCTCAAAGGCAGAGACAGATCAATGGTGAGTCTACTTGCACCTCCAGAACCAGTAGAAAATGGTACTCAGTCAACTCACTCATCTAAAGCTAAGTGACTTGCCTCTGACCTACTGAGAGCAGAACTAGAAGTTTCCTTCAGAATAAACCTCTCTCCATTTTCCCAGCACGTGCTCCTCCCTTCTCTGTACTGTGCCTGGCTCTGCAGTCTGACATCATTACATTAGCCAGAACTAGGACTCTTACAAGTGCCCTAAGCCATTTTCCTAGACTCAGAGAGGGCACATCTTAACAAACAGGGAGAAAGGGGGGAAAAGTCTGCTAACTCCCCTGGGCTGTAAATTCAGGGCAGAAACAATTCTTTTAGCTAGGAGTGGATGCAAGCAATACACTTTCCTCACAGACACTCGGGAAATATTGTGAGACACCTGTATTTCTCAACACCTGCAGCCAGATAGCTGTACCTATACTAATCACCACTGCCTACTGAGGACTACTGCACTATGCACTTGGTAACTGACTACCAGAACACCTCAGCTGAACCCACGCAAGAAAAGTTAATGGACTCCTGGGTTTGCATGCCTATTAACAACTCTTACGACCTGGGACAGGATGCTAGCATTTCAAATGCACCAATAACTAGACTAGCACAGATGGCCAGCCTATTTGGAAATTTCAAAACAAAATGAAACAAAATAAGAAGCTAGAACACAGTAAGCAAACATAAAGTAAACAAACACAACAACTTATTGATGCCTAAGAGAGAATAGTCAATATCAAGTCACTTAAAGAGGCAGACCATGATGACTTCAGAAAACTCCCAAAACAAAGAATCAAGAAATTTTACAGATGAAGAGAACTTCCCAGAACCATCAGAGGTAGAATGCAAAAGATTAATATTTAGGACTCTTCCAGAGATGTGAATGGAGATCAGGCAAAATGCAGTAGAGCATAGAATAGGTTGTAAGAAAACACATGGGGACAGGAAATAGAAATTCAGAGATTAATAAAATTACAGAATTAGACAACTCAATACAGGGTCAAAGGAACATAGCTGACACAATGGAAGGCTGAACTAGTGAGACTGAAGAGAGAGCACGTGACTACAACATATTTGAGAAAAAAATCAAATAAAGGAATTTAGAAAAAAAACAAGGGGTACTAAGAATTATGTGGAACTCTGACAAAGGAATAATCAATGAGTGATTGGAAGACCAGAACAGTGCAGATAACAGAAAATACAGAGAGAATTGCCTAAGATTAGTTGACAGAAAACCTCCCTGATATCATCAGAGAAGACAATATCTATCCAAGGCACTCGTCAAACTCCACACAAGGTTGATTCCAAAAGACATCAAAGCATATTATAATCAAATTTGCCAAAACTAAAGATAAGGAGACAATTTTAAAAGTGGCTAGGGATAAACAAAAAGTAGCCTACAAAGCAGTGTCAACAAGATTAATCTTTGACTACTTGGTGGTAACCATGAAGACAAGAAGACAATGTGGTGATATATACAAAGCCTTAAAGGAAAACATTTGTCAGCCAAGAATTATATATACAGCAAAACTCTGTCTCAAATATGATGGCAAAATTAAGATACTTTCAGGTAAACAGATACTTAGGGAATTTTCAAAATCCAAACCAAAATTACAAGAAATACTAAGGGAAGTCCTTCAGTTAGAAAATCAGTGACATCAGATGACAACCCAACACTAGATTGCACAGCAGAGCAACTGGATATCAACCCAAATAGAGAAATCATGAAAAGAAATCAAAGACAAAACATTGAAAATAGGGGAATGGAGATGCAATAGATGACAACATTATAACAAAGAAGAGAGATTTTAAAAATGTAATCATAGGTATTTCAGATGGAGAGGAAGCTGAGGTGATGCAAAGAAACTGAAGACTGGTTTAAGTTTAGAATAATAGTGGTAAATATTGAGGTAACCACAAAGGAAACAACAATTCTACACATTCAAATGAAAAACAAGAGAAACATGAAGTCTCAACAAATAACAACAATGAGAAAGAGGAAGACACTTAAAGAAAAATGACTCAACACAGAAAGTTAAGTAAAGGAATTGTCTGCAAAACACACAAAAAGGCATCAAAATTACAGCACTAAACTCATACCTATCAATAATTATGCTGAATGTAAGTGGATTAAATGCACCACTAAAGAGACAGAGAGTGGCAGATTTGATAAAAAAACACTATCCATCTATATGCTGCCTACAGGAGACACACCTTAAAGACACAAACTAAAATTAGAAGGATGGAAAAAATATAACATAAAAAAATAAAACATTAAAAAAGAGCAAAACTGACAATATTAACTTCTGATGAAATAGACTTTAGTACAATGTACCACAGTAGATAAGGAAGTACACCAGATAATGATTAAAGGATCAATATTCCAGGAAGACATAACCATATTAAATATTTACACATCCCATGAAAATACTCTTAAATACATTAAGCAAACTCTAGCAACCTTCAAAACAGAAATAGACAGTTCCACGATAATACCAGGAGACTTCAGCACACCACTTTTGGTGAAGAATGAACATCCAGTAAGAAGTTCAATAAAGACAAGGAAGATATAAATGCCACAATTAACCAACTTGGTCTCATACACGTACACAGAACACTTGATTCAATGGTAGCCAAGTATACTTTCTTATCTAGTGTACATGAAACAGCCTTCAAAGTAGACCAAAACCTTATCAAAATTCAAAGCATTGAAATTTTACAGAGCGTCTTTTCAGGCCATAAAGCCATAAATGTAGAAATCAATAACAGGAAAAACTAGTAAAAATGCCAAACATGTGGAAACTGAACAACATATTGCTCAAAAACTACTGGATTATAGAAGAAATTAAGGATGGAATGAAGAAATTCACAGAATTGAACGAGAATGAAAGCACATCCTACCAGAATTATTGGGACACAGCAAAAACAGTGTTCAGAGGTCAATTTATATCAATAAATGTACACAGAAGAAAGGGACCAAATCAAAGCATTAAGCATTCAACTTGAACAAGCAGAAAGCAGCATAAGAAGCCCCGGGATACTAGAGGAAACCAAGTAATCAAAATTAGAGTGGAAGTAAACGAACTTATGATTGAGCAAGTTAACAAGACAAAAATGTGGTTCTTTGAAAAGACAAAAAAAATTGATAAGCCATTGGTCAAAGCAACACAAGAAAAACAAGAGAGGAAACAAATAACTTGAGTAATAAATGACATAGGCAATATCACAACAGATCCACTGAAATTAAAAAAAAATCATAACAGAATACACGAAAAATTGTACCTTAACAAATTTGAAAATTAGAGGAAATGGACAAATTTTGAGAAATACATTACCTACCTGTCTTAGTCATCTGCTACTCTAACAGAATACCACAAATAGATGGCCTTAACAAAGGAAAGTTTATTCTTACACAGTCCAATAGGCTATAATTTCAAATTCAAGCTGTCTGCTCCAGGGGAAGGCTTTCCACCTTGTTGGCTCTGGAGGAAAGTCTTTATGTTGCATCAGTCTTTGTTCAGAGAGCATCTTGGCACAGGAGCTTCAGGTCTGAAGCATGTGCTTTACTGGTGCTATTTTCTTGGTGGTGTGAGGTGTGAATTTCTCAATTCTGTCTGCCAGATTTTTTCCTTTATAGCTCAAGAGAGCACCTCGAGGCACAAAACAAACTTACACATTGAATCTTTCTCTACCAACATCACTGCTGCCCATCCACCCTCATTAACATCATAGAGGCAGGAATTACAACATAGAGGAACATCACACAACATCAGGAATTATGGTACAGCCAAATTGTTACAGATTTTTTAGGGAACACATTCAACCCATGACACTACCGAAACTAACATAAAGGTAGAACAACCACATAAATGTATAACAAAAGGAAAGATTGAAAAGATAATTAAAAACTCCTGACCAAAAAAAGTCCTGGTCCTGATAGATTCCCTGAAGAATTCTACTAAACTTTTAGAGAAGATCTAACATCACTATAACTAAAGTTATCCACAGCATAGATTATGATGGGATACTGCCAAATTCACTCTACAAAGCCAGCATAACCCTGATACCAAAACCAGGTGAGGATCTACAAAAAAAGAAACTTACAGACCAGAGTGTCTCATGAATTTAGATGCAAAAATCCTCAACAAAATTCAACAACAGAGCAAAAAGTTTATTCACCATGACCAAGGATTCATACTAGAGATGGTTCAGTATTAGAGAAACGATCAATCTAATCAACTGCATAAACACAATCAGAAGACAAGAACCACCTGACTTTATCAACTGATGCAGAAAAGGCATCTGACAATGTACAATATCCATTTATGCTAAAAAAAAAAATTCACAGCAAAATAGGAGAAGGGAAATTTCTCAATATACAAAACAAACAGCCAACATCATCCTAAATGAAGACAGTCTGAAAGCATTCCTCTTGATAATGAGAGCCAGACAAGGATGCACTTTATCACCACTTTTATTAAAGTTGCTGGAGGTTGTAGCCAGACAGGCAAGGAAAAGAAATAACTGTCATCCAAATTGGTAAGGAAGAAGTAAAAGTATCTCTGTCTGCAGACAATATAATCTTACACACAGAAAACTCTAAACACATCCTCAAAAGCCTACTGGAAATAATAGAATTCAGGATTCAAGATAAACATACATAAGTCAGCTGGATTCCTTTGCACCAAAAAAGAGACCATCAAAGACAAAACACCAAATTATCGTTATTTACTATCCCCTAAGAAGGTAAAATACATAGGGATAAATATAACTAGAGAGGTAAAAGATCTATAAAAATAAAATTATGAGACACTACTGCAAGAAACCAAAAGAGACTGGTGTAGGTAAAGAAATATACCTTGCTGGTGGCTAGAAAGACTCAGTATTTTGAAAATGTCTATTTTACCTAAAGCAATCTGTGGACACAATGCAATCCTGATCCACATACCAGTGGCATTTTTTAATGAGATGGACAGACAAATCACCAACTTCACATAGGAAAGGAAGAAGCCCTGGGTAATTAACATTACTGAAGAAGAACAAAGTGGGAGGCCTTATAGTACCTGACTTCAGAACCTATAATACTGTCATGGTAGTGAAAACAGCCTGATACTGCTACAAAAAAAGATACATAGATCAGTGGAACAGAACTGATAATCCAGACGTAAAATCATCCATCTACATGCAGCTTAAATTTGACAAAGGCCTAAAGTTTCAAAATTTGGGAAAGGACAGTTTCTTTAACAAATGGTGTAGGTGTAACTGGATGTCCATCTGCAGAAAAATGAAACAAACCCACATCTTCCACCATTTGTAAAAACTAACCCAATATAGATCAAAGACCTAAATATAAAATTTAAAACAATGAAGACCAGGGAAAAAAATAGGGACAATGTTGGGAACCTTAACAACAATAATAATAGTAATGATAAAAACCACCCATTTCGAGTCAGGTCCAACTCACTGTGACCCTGTAGGTCATAGTAGAACTGCTCCATAGAGTTTCCAAGAAACCTGGTAAATTTGAACTGCCAACTGTTTGGTTAGCAGATATAGCACTTAATCCACTAGACTACCAGGGTTTCCGGGAGCCCTAATATGTGGTATAACAGACTACAAAACATTGGTAAAAATCCTCAAACACCGGAAAACAGATAACTGGGAACTCCTAAAAAATCAAACACTTATGCTCATCCAAAGACTTCTCCAAAAGAGTACAAAGACAACTTACAGACAGTGAAAAAAAATTGGATACAACAAATCTGACCAGTGGCTGATCTCCACAATCTACAATATACTGCAAAACCTCAACAGCAAAAAGACAAGCCAGTTAAAAAATGGGCAAAGGATGTGAACAGGAGCTTTACCAAAGAAGATATCCAAGTGGCTAACAAAAAACTAAGGAAATGCTGTTGATCATTTGCCAATAGAGAAATCCAAATCAAAACTACAATGAGACACCATCTCACCTTAATAGGGCTAACAGTAATCCAAAAACTAGAAAATAGTATAAGTTGCAGAGGCTATGGAGAGACAAGAACACTTACACAAGGTCTAAAAATTAAGTTCATGAACTTGCCACCATGCACTTATGTTGACAGCACTGTACAAAAAACTTGGTAAGGTTTCATAACCTTGATATATTAGTGTCTCATAGCTGTGTTTGTGTGAACATATGGTGGTATCTTGCTGAGTGGTGTACATTATTGCTGTAGTGTGTTTCTGTGTGCTGTCATGAGAACACTGGAGCTTGAATTAGAGCAAGAAACAGACATTAAATTTCTTGTTAAACTTGGTAAGAGTGGATACAAAATCAGGGACATGTTAGTCCAACTTTCTGGGGATAATGTCATGAAGAAAATGGCAGTGTACAAACGGCTTAAACATTTTTCTGATGGGAGTGAAAGCATCACTGATAAAGAGAGGCCACGGTGGCCAGTAACCAGCCAAACTGATGAAGCCAAAGCCAAGTGCCGTCGAGTCAGATCTGACTCAAGCTGATGAAAACACTGCAAAAATTCACTGAATTGTGTGTCAAAATCATCAGTTGACTATGAGAAATAGCAGACCAAATAAACACCAACAGAGAAACAGGAAAATCTTAACAGAAAATACTGACATTAGAAAGGTATGTGCAAAAATGGTCTCATAGGAGCTCACTGATGAATAAAAGCAAAGGAAAGTCAAAGTTTTCCAAGACCTTTGGGAGAAGCAAGACGATGTTTTGGACCACGTTATCACCAGTGATGAAACATGGGTGTACCAAATACAACCCTGAAACAAAGCACCAAAGTGCACAATGGAAGTCAGTCAATTGTCCATAACAACAAAGTTTCATCAGTCCAAATCAAGAGTCAAAATGATGTTGTTAACCTTTTTTGATATCAGAGGGATTGTTCATTATGAATATGTACAAACTAGGAAACCCTGGTGCCATAGTGGTTAGATGCTATGGCTGCTAACTAAAACGTGGGAAATTCAAATCTTCCAGGGGCTCCTTATAAACTCCATGGAGTAGTTCTACTCTGCCCTATAGGGTTGCTATGAGTAGGAGTTGACTCAACAGCAGCAGGTTTGGGTTTGGACAGTGACAAAGTTCGGATTTGCTGGAAAGACTGCATGAAAACGACCTGAACTTTTCACCAACAACTCATAATAATGCAACAGCTTACATGGCACTGTCTGTGAGGGAGTTTTTAGCCAGGAAACAAACAACTGTATTCGAACATGAGCCCTGCTCACCTGATCTGGCCCCCAGTGACTTTTTACTTTACCCAAAGATAAAGGAAATATTGAAAGGAAGACATTTGGATGACACTGAGGACACCAAGGATACAATGATGACAGCTCTGATGGTCATTCCAGAAAAAGAGTTCCAAAATTGCCTTAAAGGGTGGACTAGGTGCTGGCATAAGTGCATAGTTCCCAAGGCGGGTACTTCAAAAGTGACCACAGTGATATTCAGCAATAAGGTATATAGCACTTTTTCTAGGATGAGTTTGCAAACTTGTTGGTCAGACCTTGTACACTGCTGGTGGGAATGTAAAATGTTACAACCTCTTTGAAAGTTGATTTGGCTTTTTCTTAAAAAGCTAGACATAGAAATACCACATAATCCAGCAATCTCCCTTCTTGCAATACATCCTAGAGAAATAAGGGCTGTCACACAAATAGATACATACACACCCATGTTTATTGCAGCACCTATGTATCCATCAACAGATGAGTGGATAAATAAACTATGATATACTCACACAAAAGGAATAGTATGTAATGATTAAAAGGGGGACCACCTTATAATATGTAGAAATCTGGAAGGCATTATGCTGTGTGAAACTAGTCAGCTGTAAAAGGACAAACACTGTAGAAGACCACTATTGTATGGACTCAAGAACTGGTATAAAAGCAGAAAAAAACAGTCTTTGATGGTTATAGGTTGGGGAGAGAGGGAGGGGTATTCATTAATTAGTAGATTAGAATTCATTAATTAGTAGATTAGAATTAAGTTAGGTGAAGGAAAGGACAACATACAGTAAAGGAGAAGTCAACACAACTGCACTAAATAAAAAACTAAGAAGCTTCCTAATTATTACCATACACTTTGAAAGGCAGAGTAGCAGGTGCAGGCTTTGTGGACAGTGTTTTCGGGGGACATCTAGATCACCTGGCATAACAAAGTAGTTTAAAAAAATGTTCTGCCTCATACTTTGGTGAGTGGCATCTGGGTCTTAAAAGCTGGCAAATGGCCATCTAAGCAATATCAATTCATCCCAACCTAATTGGAGAAGATAAGAATGAAGGACATTGAAGGCATAAGGAACATGTGAGCCCAAGAGACAGAAAGGGCCACATAATCCAGAGGCTACATCAGTGTGAGACAAGAAGAGCTAGACGGTACATGGATAACATCAATGGCTATCCTGAAAGAGAATACAACAAGTCTCTGATGAAGCGGTAGAAAAATTGGGGTGTAGAACTCAAATGCTATTAAAAAGACCAGACTTGATGGTCTGATAGACTGGAGGGTTCCTGGCAGATGTGACCCAAGGACTCTCTCAACCCAGAACTGAAACCGTTTGCAAAGCCGGCTCTTCACACAAAGATTGGACTGGACTGTAAGACATAGACTGATAATAGTGAAATTGGGTTTCTTGGCTTAAGTAGATACATGAAACTGACTGGGTAGCCTGTCCAGAGATGAGGACAGAGGGGGACAGGAACTAGTTGAATGGACACTTGAAATACTGGGTGGAAAGAAGGAGTGTGGTGTACTAGTCGGGGGAGAACAGCTAGACTTACGCAGCAATGTGTGTGTCAGTTTTTGTATGTCAAATTTACTAGCATTGTAAATTTTCACTTAAAGCACAATAAAATATTAAAAGCAAGTAAACGAAAAAAATCCCTGTGGATCACAAATATCTAATTTGGAACCAGTCCTGAGGGTAGAAAAGGACCAGATAGTATTTTGCTCTGTCGTTCCCCGGGTTGCCATGAGTTACCGACCAACTCAACAACAGCTAACAGCAGCAGTTTAGGAATCAACTAATTCCAGATACAAAGGAATAGCTTTAGTCATTTGCCTACAGTGATATATCAATCAATACCAATGCTCAAGAGACTGCAATAGCATTTAACATGCATTTAGTTGTTCTAAGTGCATTATGTGTATTGTTTCTCTTAGTTGTCATAAAAACCCATGAAATATTTATTTTCCATTTTGCATATGAAAAAAAGTGTGTACGAGGAAATAATCTTGTCATGAATTGAATTGTGTCACCCAAAAATATGTATATTAATTTGGCTGGGCCCTGATTCTGAGTATTGTGTGATGGTCCATCATTTTGTCACCTGATGTGATTTTCCTATGTGTTTTAGATTCTATTATTATGGTGTTGATGGGATGGATTAGTGACAGTTGTGTTGATGAGATCTACGAGATTAGGTTGTGTCATAAGTCTGTCTCTACTGAGATATAAAGGAAAGAAGCAAGTCAAGAGATGGGGACCTCCTACCATCAAGAAGCAAGAGCCAGGAAAAGAGTGTGTCCTTTGGACACAGAGTCCCTGCACTGAGAAGCTCCTCAACCAGGATAAGATTAATGACAAGGACCTTCCTTCAGAGCCTGCAGGGAGAGAAAGCCTTCCCTTGGAGATGATGTCTTGAATTTGGACTTGTAGCCTATTAAATTCTTAGAGAATAAATTTCTGTTTGTTAAAGCCATTCACTTGCGGTATTTCTGTTATAGCAGCAGTAGATGACTAAGACAATCACTCAGCTATCGGAGTCAGGACAAAAACCCCTCCATTATGCCTGTCTTCAAAGGACAATTGTTCGCCTTTATATTTATTTTAAAACCAGAATCTAGGAAATATTATCATTTTTCTGGAAATGTGTAAGTGTAGGGAGGAGAATTTAAATGTACATAAAAGAAAGTAACTGCTAACAAATCAGACCCTAGTGAGCTTGGCATGTTCCTAGTAGAAATTCTAAATTCTTTTGCCTAAGCAGTGAGATTCCTGGCTCATCCTTTGCCTTGAAAATATTCACTGTCTCTAGAATCAGAAGACATGAACTGTGGAATGTTACTTCAGAAGCATTGTTTTATTCAGCTCAAAGGAGTATAATCAGTATCATCAAGTAAATTCCATCTCGCTGTGACCTCTCATATGTCAGGGCAGAACTGCATCATAGAGTGGCTGACTTTTCAGAAGGAGATTTCCAGTCCTTTCTTCCAAGGCACCTCTGGGTGGATTCAAACCTCAAACCTTTTGGTTAGCAGCCAAGAGTCTTAATCCTTTGAATCACTCAGGGACTCCACAAAAAAAAAGCCCCTCATTCAGGAAAGCATCATGGTCAAATGGCTCCTTTTCAGCTCTTATTTCCCACAGAGACTTACAAAAAATAACCATGTAGCAAGAATTGGGGAGTCAAGGATTTCTTGGTATATTTTTACCTCCTCCTTGGTTGGGGATCCAGTGCCCCTAGTGTGTGACCTTGTAAACCCAAACTCCCTACCATTGAGTCAATTGTTACTTACAGCGACCCTATAGGACAGAGTAGAACTCCCCTATAGAGTTTCCAGGGAGTGTCTGGTGGATTTGAGCTGCTGACCATTTGGTTAGCAGATGTAGCACTTAACCACTATACCACCAGGGTTTCTGTGTGACCTTGTAGGAGCTGTGAACTTGCACATCTTGACAACTTGACTTCCTGCCAGCAGTGAAAAAGAGCTAACTGGTCATGTAGACTGGCTGTGGAGCCAGGGAGAAACCATTTGTCAAGTACTGGTCCCTGAGGGTCATAAATCTTCAAGGTCACTTAGACACAAAGTCCCAGTATGATAGCTTCTCTTGCTACCTGTATCTATCGAGCTCTCAAAAATGTTGCTAGCATAAATTAAGACGTACTGTAAGTGTGAAATACACAACAGACTTAAAAGACGTAAGACTTAAGTATATAAAGTAAGATATCTCATTAACATTTTTTCTAATTAGATTACTCAATGGATACCTTTGGTAAATAAAACATATGATTAAAGTTAATTTCACCCCTCCCTCTTTTTCCTTTTTTAAAAATGTAGCTACTAGAGAATTTACATTGCGTATGTGACTCACATCCTATTTCTATTGGACAGCCCTTGTTTGAGACAGTCAAACCACTGAAGGATCATTGGATCTTCCTATCCAAAACCAAACTCATCGAGTCGATTCAGGTTGATAGCTACCCTACAGGATAAGATAGGATTTAAAAGTCTGCAGTCTTTACTGAAGCAGACTGTTGCATCTTTTTCCTGAGAAGTGGCTGTTGGGTTTGAACCACCAACCTTCTGGCTAGCAGCTTTGGTTAAACATACAAAGCCCCGGCTCCCTACCCTGCTCCAATTTCCCAATTCTGTCCTGTTCTACCCTTCTCCCCTCATCCTTCCTGATACGTACTTTGACTTTAGCTAGGCTGACAGTCTAGAAAGGTGGTTTTGAAGTCAAACATGTTCTTGTTTGAATCCTATATTTAACACTTATATATAAATTTGGAAAAGTTATCTCTGTTTTTCTAAAGTTCTTTCTTGGTAAGATAATAATATTTACTATAGTATGTGAGTGTAAGAGCTTGGAATTCTGCAGGACTGCCTTTAACATTTGAGGGGCCGGGGCAAGACTATTTTATATATTGTGTGTCCAAATAGCCGAAGATATAAATCAGGCTAACAAATTGCTTCATAAACTATGTTCTGTCTTCCTGTTTTGACAAACACACCTTCAACTCAACAAAATTAAAAAAAATTAAAATAGTGTAATCTTACAACTTTTTTGTTAGCAAAATTTCAAAGACAACTAGGTGAAATTATTGTGCCTTCCTTGGTGTTCTGATGGGTAGTCAATGTTTGGTTGAGTAATAATAAAAAAATTTAATTCATATATTATGATATCTTTATTTTGTAAACTACTATTATTTACTTCAGCAAAATTATTTTGTTGTTATAATTAGTGCAGATTTTAAGGCAATAGGTTTGAGTTTTTGTTATAATGCAGTTGTACATAATCTGTGTTCTGCTGTCAGTAATGATCTGAAGTATGAAAAAAAAATGAAATTGTATTCAATGTGTTCAAAATTAAAACCTATTTCCTTCAAAAATGTCAGTGAAAAATTAAGGTGATTTCTTTCTTATTTTTATTCAGTCCCACGGTTGTTTGGTTATATCTACGAAATTTCCATAGGTGTATCCTTATGTGTTCTATTTTAAACATGAATATGCTTGAAGCACATATAAATATGTATATAGAAATACCCACCACAATACTTGTGTGTGTGCTGGTGTACTTCCATGTGGCCTGCTACACTTCTTTAGCAAACATACCCATCTCTAGCCTAAAAACCTACTGCCATGAGTCGATTTCTGACTCATAGCAACCTGTGTCTACTCCTAAATTATTACTTGTTGCTATGTTGCCACGGTATTGTATTTATTGTGGTTGTCCTCTATTCTCGTGTGCTTCTCAGTATCTTCCTTTGCCTTTGTCACATTGTGCTGGCTTCCCCGTATTGTGTGTTGCTTTTCTCTTCACCAGAATTAATACGTGTCTACTACCTAGTCAGGGAACTCTCCCTTCTGTTCCCTTCTCCTACCTGTGATCTTCAAAGACTGTTTCTTTCTGTGTGTAACCTTTTCTTGTTTTCTTTCTTTCTTTTTTTTTTTTCATAGCAGTGCTCTTATCTAGTAATCACCTTTTTGTGATTGACTTGTTATTCAGCATAATGTTCTCTAGATCCATCCATTTTATGAGCTGCTTCGTGGATTCATCCTCATTACATAGTATTCTATTGTGTTAGTATCACTCTTTGTTTATTCTTTCACCTGCTGATGGGCACTTAGATTGTTTCCACATCTTTGCTACCGTGAATAATGCTACAAAAGAATTGGTGTCAACTCTTCTCTAAATGTTTGATAGATTTCTCCAGTGACACCATCTGAGCTAGAACTTTTTTGTTGTAGCTATTGTGAAGCTTTCTTTCTTTCTTTTCTTTTTCTGTAAAATAATGTCTTCAATTTAATTTCTTCTTTTGTTACAGGTCTGTCCAAATTTTAGGGTTAGTAAATTGGAAACCCTGGTGGTGTAGTGATTAAGTGCTATGGCTGCTAACCAAAAGATTCGCAGTTCGAATCTGTCAGGTGCTCCTTGGAAACTCTGTGGGGCATTTCTATTCTGTACCATAAGGTTGCTATGAGTCAGAACTGAATGGATGACAGTGGGTTTGGTTTTTGGTTTTTAGGTAGGTAGTGTATTTCCAGAAATTTTTCTATTTCTTCGCTGTAAATTTGGTGGAGTCTAGTTTCTCATAATATTCTGTTATGATCCTTTTATGTCATTTTGTTCTGCTGTAATGTCACCCATTTTTTTTTAAATTTTTTATTTAATATAACTGAGTGAAAATGTACATTCCCTTATAAATTTACATACCCACCTATATGCAGCTTCCACTGCTCTCCGTGCCCAGTGACAGCACATTATTCCTCTCTGCTCCATATATGTCTCGTTCTCCCAACAGTCTTTTTTCTCTCCTCTCCACCCACTCTCCTTTCTCCAGCGAGAGGTCAGCAGGATGACGTCCTATAGATGTATAGAACCATAAAGTGCACCCAATATATGGTCACTGCATCGCCAGGTCCAATCCATTCCTGTCCGAAGAGTGGATCTTCGTTATGATTTATGGTCAAGGGCAGCATCAGGGCGAAGGGCCATGCTCCCAGGGGAACACCGAAACCACTGGACCATCAATTGAGGTCTTTTAGTGGAGATCTCAGGGTGCACCCCTTTTTATTCTTGTGTTGCCAGTGAGACTCAACTTAGTGAGCTCCATGGCGGCTATCACTGGTGGTCGCCGGGCACCACCCGGTTCTTCCGGTCCCAAGTTGATGTAGGCACCCACTGATGTGGGTCTCTTTGTCTTCTGGGTTGTCTTTCCCCCATGTCATTTTGGTCCTCGGTGAGCATCTGTTCCTGCTGAGTTGGGACCATTTGCTGTGCCCTCGGATGGCATCTTGGCAGCTTTTAAGACCCCAGACGCCACTCACCAACGTGGGGTGCAGAAAGCCCTCTTAGCAAAACGCTAGTTGTGCCAATTGACCTCGCTTTCGCCTAAGAGCATGGTCCTCTGCCCCCTGCCCCAGCTACTCTATCCTTGCAATATTGTCACCCATTTCTTTTTCTAATTTGGTTACTTATGGTTTCTTTATCTTTTCCTTTGCCAGTTAGGTCAGTGGTTTTGTCAATTTTATTGATCCTTTCCGAGACTCAACTTCCAGTCTCGTTGAGTCTTTCTACTATTTTTCTGTTTACTAATTTCTTTCTTCTTTGATTTTTATTATTGGCAACTAAGATTACTTTTGTTACATCTTTCAAAAGATTATTCTTCTTCTAAAACAATCATATCTATTAAAATTAAAAAGGTGTATAAAATTATGAAATTATAATTAATAAATGTCAACTTTGTAAATCATTTAAATAAAGCTATTTTTAACTTTATGAAAATCTAATGTATATTTTAAATTATTTATCTAAAAATAAAACTATGATTCTGGTGTTCTCTGTCTATTTGAATGCCAATTTAAAAAGTAGGTATCATGTTTTACATTGTCCAGTCTAGATCTACATGCATAAAATTGTAAAATGTTCCCCCATATCATGTGTGACTTTTTTGAACACTGGCTTAATTGGTGGGTACCTCCAATTAGAATATAAACAGAAGCAAGAAAATGAATATTGGCACTAGTGGGAAATGATACTTTGCTTTTCAAAACTGTACTGTATTTATGTGTTCTGAGAGGGAGAACTTGACAATTCAATTGGTCTTTCTTAGAGGGAAAAATCCGACAACTTAATCAGCTTATCTTTTTCCTTGTCTAAGTGCTCCTGAAATCCAAATCATGTCTGTCCTCCAGAAAAGTCTTTATCTCTGAAATGCTCAGTGGCACAACCTACAGATCTTTATACCTTCTGACACAATTTTCTCTTACCCTGAGGACGTAAGGTAAGACCTGTGCAGAAGTATTTCCCTAGGGCCTGAACAGTACTAGTCATGAGAGTGCATGTTTAGGAATATAAACCACTCTGTGCTAATACTGTGCACCAAGAGACAGATGCCCATGAGTTTTCAAATAAAATTATGTTTCCTTTTCTTTTCTTTTTTTTAAAACATATTTTGTGATATGCAAGGCCATGCATAGCTTGAACTCTGAGCAGGGGTTACTCTTACTAGTGTGTTTGGAGACTACAAAGATTCCAAGTCACTCGGTTCCCCAGTTCCACCACTGGATGGAACTGTAAGCTTATTACACACTGCTAGACTGAGGTTCCTCTAAATTCCACATAGCCAATAATTGTGTCTGACTATTCACCACTATAATCCCAGCATTTAACATAATAATGTGACACATAATATGGGATAAGTAACTGCTTGACGAATCAGTTAAGTTACTAAGCTCTCTAGGATCCTTGGCCTGTTTTCTATAGATAGAGGCAATGATACCCAACTTCATTAAGAATGTTTTGAGAATTAAATGAGCTATTATTTGTAGAATCTCAGAGCACTTGACACATAGTAAGTGCTTTATTAATACTTGATAAATTAACAAAAATAAGTCAGCCAGCTCATTGGAGGCCTGTTCTCTTATTTACAAAATGAAAGAAGTGACACCTGTATCATCGAGATTATTTTGAGAATAAAATAACATATGGCACATAGGAAGGGTTCAACAATGAGGTGGTAGCAGGACGGATGACTGTATGATGTTAATGACAGCAATGATAGCGGCAATGACAACTACTCCCAGCATAATGCCAGACCTGTGTCATTTTACTCACTTCATAATGCCAACAAAGAAGCAAATAGAAGAGGTATAACAAAAAGCCAAACAAATAAACAACAACTACTACAGAAACAGCTAAAGCTCTACCTTTAATGTTATTTAGAAGACAAAATTACAAAGCAGCTAATACTGTTCTCGTAATTGTTGCCAGTTATGAAATATTTATTTAACATTTACTAAGAGAAATTCTAGATTCTTTTATACAGAAAGTATATATGGTCTCATTAAGAAGATGACTCTAAAATACAAAAATTAATTGTTTTAATTATACAAGAAAATTAAAGCACTATTAAGTCAAGTATTAGATTGTGTAGTGTTGGCTACTTATATTAAGAACGCTGAGGGAAAGGTGATCAGTGAGACTAGAGTTTTCAGATATGTTGTAATTGAATCACAGAAGAAAAAGAATGTTAAAACTAAAACTCAAAACAATGGAAACATAAGATTTATTCTGAGCAGTCATTCTGTATGCAAGCAAGGAGATTATTTCATTTCTAAAAACAAGGGGCTTTACGTAGACTAATTACGCTTGTTAAAAATAAACCTTTGAATTAACCCAAAGCAATAATACAATAATCATTTCACAATTTAGAAACAATTTGCAGATTGTTGGCTGAGAATCTTCCACGTATAAAGGAAAAATGAAAAACATGTACCTTATTTTTACACAAATAATGTGCGCCTTCTATGTTTGTGTGCTATGCTAATTTTTTTTTTTTTTTGAAACAGAAACATGCAAAAAATAAATTGGCAGAGCAGTGTTTTGGAAACTACCTTGAGGACAGAAGGCATGTTTGGCAAACAAATGCAGAAGGAGTATGTTACTTGCATAAAACTAAAATAGTCTCCTGACTAGGAGACTTCAGAGGACTTTATATACATTTTTTTCCTTAGAGAACGTTAAGTTTCCATGGTGACTAAGTAGTAGGTTAACATAAAAAGTAGCTGCTAAAAATTTGACCGTCTGCCCACTCAGAGCGATGAGACCTCTTGAAATTTAAATCGAGAAAGTTCAGAGTGTTTTTCATCAAACTATGAAGTAATGGTTTTGTTATTGACTACCTTTTCTATCAGGAAAAGAGAAATTTAAAATGTTGTATAGCAGCTTCTGAAAACCCTGGTGGTGTGGTTAAGTGCTGTGTCTGCTAATCAAAAGTTCAGCAGTTCAAATCTGCCAAGCATACCTTGGAAACCCTACGAAGCAGTTCTACTTTGTCCTGTAAAGTCCCTCTGAGTTGACTCTGTGGCAGTAGGTTTAGAGCAGCTGCTAGTAGGGTGATGGGGGGAAAATAATGCTTTGCACTCTGGGTCTGACTTTTTACAGCTGGTTTTTGTTCTGTGAACAACAAAAAACAGGCAAAATAAAAGTAAGATGCCATGAGTCAGATCCGACTCGACGGCACTTGGCTGGCTGGCCTGTTATTACGTTTTTTGCTTTCATTGGAGGAAAAGACAAAAGGAGGGAAGAGAAGAAGGAAGAAGGAAGCAGGTGGGTAGACACAGATGAGGAGGAATGTGAGACTGTCAAGCTTAGCTAGGGAACCTGATCTCTGCTGCCACATACCTACATACTTCACCGAGGGTCCAACATGTTCTAGGGATAACAAAGGTCATGGCTTGAATTACAGAATACACACAGTATTGATAAGTCTACCAAGGGACTCTGATGGGGCACGTTATCAACAGTTCTCTCTGGCAGTTTATGATACAAATGTAAGTTCTTCCTGGCAGTTGTGAGCACATACAACAATTCCTCCTGGCAGTTGTGAAGTGGCTACAGTAGCCTCAAATCCAATTAAAAATCAAGTTACCGCCTCTGCCTCCCATCTATGATGTTGCCCTTTCTTTTACCAATAAAAAGTACTCCAGAAATCCATACTGGGTGTTTTTCCACTCATGGAGACTGACCTGTTCCCTCTTAGGAACTTACTTTCCCTTAATAAACTTTTCCACCATTTACTACTGGTGGTAAATGTAAGAATCCAACAAAGATCACTTAGTAATTCAGCTGCATTCCATCCTCTGCCCTGATTATTACCCTCAGACCAGATAAGCAGGTCTGCATTTCTCCCTGTCTCTGAAGAAGTAAAATTGATTAAGACCTCAGAGACAGATAAAGAAATTTTGGGTAATTCACACTGTTTGATAAGATGTAATGAAACCATATGATGTAATGAAATCTTGCAACTACTGTTCTGTGAAAACACCTACCCCTTTGAATCCTGGCTTCAAAAACTGTTGGAAATGTAATCCAAAGGGGTACAGTTTTTGGCTTGCTGTCCTCCAGATTGCTGGCATATCTGCAAATACAATATTCTTTGAATCTCATGCTGTCTCTGAATTTTGGGCTGCAGTGACAGGCAGAAGGAACTTGCTTTAGTTTGGCAGCACTACCAAAAAGGATGCATCTTCATGCGGTTTGGGGGAGGGGGAGCCAAGTTTCCCACCCATTGGGAGACTGAGCTCGTTAGTTCCATCTCTGGAAACCAAATCATGTCACTCAGGGTGTAATCAGCTGCATAACCTCAACAAGAGTACATGGGTCTGTTTCAATAACCAAACAGGAAAAATAAAAACTAATACATTAACATCAATGTTCCCCTTCTCATTTGTCCTAGTTGTCTGTTTTCTCAGAATTTCAGGACTGAATTTTCCTGTCCTTTCAATGTTAAATGATGCTGCTATGAGGAAGCAGATGGTCCTTGTGTAACAGAAACAATCACAGCAGCAATCTTGGACCCATATGGGAGCTTCCATTATCACAAACTTTGACATACCCTCTTGTTCTTTCTTTACTGATTATTACCAAGTTTGTTCACTGCAGCTCCTAGTGTTAGAAGTACCATCAGCTAGTGTTGTAATCATAATTCACCATTAATTCCTCAAGCACTCCAGCACCGTGTCAGTTATTAACCATCTGGTACATCCTTCCACTTCTGCACGTTATTTACAGATGGCAGTTACCCAAATTAATGTGGCATTTAGACGACCAGGTTTTCACTCATTTCCAAAATGCAGTTACAGAGATAATGTTTTGTTAATATTTAATCATAGTATTTCAACCCACATCCTCATTTTCCATTTGTGATCACCCATTTCCTGAAATGTGTATTGCTCCAGGGCGGAAGACAGTAAGACTATGATCTATTTAACAAGACAACAGGTTTTAAAGTCAAGTATTGCAGAAAGAGAAAAAAAACCCAAAACAAAAATTAAAAACCCCAAACCCACTGCCATCTGGTTGATTCCAATTCATAGTGACTCTATAGGACATAGTAGAACTGCCCATAGAATTTCTAAGGAGCACGTGGTGGATTTGAACTGCTGATCCTTTCGTTAGCAACTGTAGCACTTAACTACTCTGCCACCAGGGTTTCCACAGGAAGAGAAAGGATTTATTGGATGTCTTTAGACTCCATATGGTGTATCAAGGGCCAGGTTTGGGAGAGTGTTTCAGATGGTTAATGTGGTTGGTTGTTAACTGATAGATTAGAGATGTGAGTCTACCCTGAGATGCCTTAAAGTAAAGAAAGGCCTGACAATCTACTCTGTGAAGCACAGTTTTACTTTCACACACACATAGGGTCACCATGAGTCAGAATCAATTCCATGGCAACCGGTTAGGCTTGACAGAGTAGATCTTTGTGCTTTTCTGCAAGGTAGGGAGATCTTGGTCAGCAAAGAAAGAGAAAGCCTGTACCCAACCCAAGGAATCATGAAAAGAAGAGACTTTCAGACCATGGTGGGAGCAGAAGGTAAGAGAGTGTTAGCTGAGTGGCAGGCCATCTGACGCCCTTCTTAGGGTACCTGTTCTTCCTCCACTTGTCACTTTGTAGAGGAGGTGGAAGGGGAAGAGGTATGGAGATGAGAGAGACTGAGAATTTTCTCCTAAGAAATTGAATACTACTTAACAGATTAATTACGCCAGACTATCTTAAACGTTGAAAAGATGTAAAAGTTGATTTAGAAGAACACAAGATTGTTTATGGACAACATAAAGAAACTGCTTTGTCTACACATCAGAGTGAGTAAATGTGCAATCCGCAGCTTACAGTAGCTGTCAGTTTGGGTTTTCTTCACTAACGTAGAGAATCCACATGCAAAATCAGTGCCTCCACCTAGGGACAAAATAATTTACTGTGCTCACTTTATCTAGTAAATCTAATTATAGGAAGAATATTTACCAACTTAAGAGAATAAAACCATTAAACATCTCAGAAGCATAATTTGCCTAAAAAGAATGTCATTTCAGCTAAAGAAGAGGTGCATGATATTTAGGCTAGTGTTTAATATGCTAATTACATCAGTCTTCTAATAAGAATTAATTATTAATTCTAAAGAGAATTTATTATTATTAACTCACTAATGTCAGCTAACATTTACTGAAAGAAGTGCCTTTTCCATGATCCAGTTGATGTGCTGTGTGCTAAGCACTTACTTTAGCTCATTTTATCCTTATAACAACCCAGTGAAAATGCTGTTGTCCCCTTAACAATGAAGACTCAAGATATGAGGAAGTATCTATGTTATATTTATTGAAATTATTGTGCAAAATGTTTACACTGTCTAGGGATGTCATTGGATGGTTAAATGAATCCACATAATGACAAAAGACATTATAATGGCATTCAACAGGGTGAAGGACTTTATCTGGAGAATAAAATGATTACAAGAGCAATTTTTAGATAGACGAGCTGGAGGAGTTTGTTTGAAGGCTGTTTCGTAATTGAAGTACAACTATCTCTGAGGTAGAGAAACATCTCTTGATCTGTTAGGGTCTGGATTTCAAGACGCGATGCAGATTCTCTTTAAAATCAAGTTTTATTAAAAAAGTGCCCAATAAGAAAAAGGCTGGTGCACCAGAGACACACTCCAAACTATGCAGAACAGGAGGCGACCCCAAGCTTCTCTAGCACGCAGTATTTAAGCTGTGAGATCACAAAGCAGGGAGGGGAAGCTGACCTTTACATTGATTGGTTGAGGCCACCTGGAATTCCTGTTAGCTGTAAAATGTGGTCATTAGCAAATGTTTTAGTAGACTGTGCTCTTTTAAAGAACTAATTATACAGGTTCAAATTATTAATAGCAATGCAGTAGGAAGCCTAGGGATAAGTGAGCTTGTGTCAGTAAGGGAGGAAAAAAATCAGAAAAGCAGAGTGAGAATTATACATTTTGAAGAGCAATATTGAAGGATGCAGGAAGCATCAAAAGAAAATCAGAGAAATATGCAGAGTTACTGTGCCCAAAAGAATTGGTCAACATTCAACCATTTCAGGAGGAAGCATATGATCAAGAACAGACTGTACTAAAGAAAGAAGTCCAAGCTACGTTGAAGACAAGATTCCTGAAATTTATGGAATACCAGCTGAGATGTTTCAACAAATGGTTGCAGTGTTTGAAGTGATCCCTCCTTTATGCCAAGAAATTTGGCAAACAGCTACTTAACCACCTGACTGGAAGAGATCATATTTCTATCCTTTCTAAAGAAATGATTCAACTGGATGTGGGAATTATTGACCATTGTTGATATAATATGCAAGTAAAATTTTACTGAAGACAATCCGAAAATGGTTGCAGCAGTGTATTGACAGAGAACTGCCAGAAATTCAAGCCAGATTCAGAAGAGGATGTCTAGAAAAGGATATTGCTGGTGTCAGATGGATTCCAGCAGAGAGCAGACAATACCAGAAAAATATTTACCTGTGTTTTATTGACTATTCAAAGGCATTCAACTGTGTGGATCATAATATTTGCAATGATGGCAATTCTAAAACACTTAATTGTGTTCATGAGAAACCTGTACCTAGACCAAGAGACAGTCTTTCAAACAGAACAAGGGGATAGTGTGTGGTTTAAAGTCAGACAAAGTGTATGTCAGGGTTGTATCCTTTCACCATATTTATTCAATCCATACGCTGAGCAAATAATCCAAGAAGTTGGACTACGTGAAAAAAACTGGAACATCAGGTTTGGAAAAAAAAACTTAGTATCAATCTGAATACACAGATGACACAACCTTTCCTGCTGAAAGTGGAGAGGATGTGAAGCATCCTGATGAAAATCAAAGACTACCACTTTCAGTATGGACTACACCTTTACAGAAAGAAAACAAAATCCTTAGAACTGGATCAATAAGCAGCATCATGATTAACAGAGAAAAGACTGAATTTCTTACAGATTTCACTTTACCTGGATCCACAGTCTCCTGAAAATAGTAAGAAATCAAAGAACATTTGCATTAGGCTAATCTGCTGCAAAAAAAATCTTTTGAAAGCATCAGAAACTAAAAATGCCACCGTAAGGACTAAGGTGCACCTGCCGCAAGCTGTGATATTTTCGATTGCCTCTTGAATCCATGTAAAAACTGAATAATGAATAAGGAAGATGGGTGAATTAATGCCTTTGAATTATGGTGATGGTAAAGAATACCGACAGTAAAATAGACTGCCAGAAGAACAAAAAAATCTATCTTGGAAGATAGTACAAACAGAATGCTCCGTGAAAGCAAGAAGGGAGAGACTATGCCTCATGTACTTTGGACATGTTGTCAGCAGGGACCAAGTCACTGGAGCAGGATATTGTGCTTGTAGAGTAGCCCCAAGCCCACTGCTTCCAAGGAGTGCCTGGTGGGTTTGGACTGCCATCCTCTTGTTTAACAGCCATAGCACTTAACCACTATGCCACTGGGGTTTCCTGGTAAAGCAGAGGATCGGTGAAAAGGAGGAAGATTCATGTACATCGCCACCGTTGCCTCCTAATGTTTTCCCTGCTTCCAGTATAAATAAATCCCAAGTCATATGGGTAATTTAAAATTTTCTAGTAGCCACATTTAAAAAGCTAAAAGACAGGTAAATTAATTTTAACAGTGTATTTTATTTAACCCAGCTAAAGATTATCATTTCAACATGTCATAAATATTAAAAATTATTAAGATAGTTAATATTAGTTTTTTCATACTAATCTTAGTATGTGCTTTACACTTACAACGTGTCTCAGTTTAGAATACCCATAACTCAGGAGCTCAAAAAGCACTCTAAACCAAACCAAACCTGTTGCTTTCAAGTGAGTGCAAGTCTTAGTGACCTGACAGGACGGAGAAGAACTGTCTCAAGGGGTTTCCCAAGGAGCACTTGGTGGATTTAAACTGCTGACCTTTAGGGTAGCAGAAGTAGCTCTTTACCACTATGCTACCAGGGTTTCCCAGTAGGTACTGGGCGACTATACTGGAGAGTGCAGCTATGTCGTTGTTGTTAAGTACTGTCGAGTCAATTCTTACTCATAGTGCAACAGAATGAAACTTCTTAGTCACAGTACAACAGAACAAAACGGTGTTGTCCCGCACCACGCCCATTGTTGAAGCCACTGTTAAGCCATTTAGATGAGCAGCTGTATAATATTCTAAACAGATCTTTCATCACGATCATTTTAAAACACTTTAGGCCACGGTCACTCCTCTATTTAAAACTATAACCCAAAGAATGCCTGGGACCATCAGAAGCTGAAAGGCCCCTAGAGCCTTTAGAGAAGGCATGGCTCTGCCCGTATTCAGAATTGTGAGACAATAAATTTCGGTTGTTTCAAGCCACTACAGACTTTGGAAACGAAGACATAACCTCCAGCCCAGGGGACTGAGTCACTCAAGCTAAGAGAGGCTACACCACCCTGAAGACATCTCATGAATCAGGGTTCCAATATAGTATTGAATAGGGGTGTTTAGAAAGGATAGCCTTTTCTGTTTCCGTTTTCAAGGGGAAAATTCTCAATCTTTCTCCATCAAGCATAATGTTGGCTATTGGTTTTTCGTAAATGCCCTTAATCATGTTAAGGAACTTCCATTTTTTTTCTACCTTGCTGAGAGTGTTTAGCAAAAAAGGTGCTGGATTTTTTTCAGATACCTTTTTTTCATGCACTGAGATGATCATGTGGTTGTTCTCCTTTGTTCTATTAACATGGTGTATTACATTCACTGGTTTCCTAAAGCTGAGCCAACCTTGCATTCCTTAAATAACTCCCTCTTGATTGTGATGTATAATCCTTTTGATATGCTGCTGGATTCGCTTTGCTAGTATTTTGTTAAGAATTTACACTTCTGTATTCGTAATAGATACTGGTCTGCAGTTTTGTTTTCTTGTGGTATCTTTGTCTGACTTTGATGCGGAGTGATGCTGGCTTCATAGAAGGAGTTAGGGAATATTACCTTTTGTAATTTTTAACAGTGCCGATATTAGTTCTTCTCTAAATTTTTGATAGAATTCCCTAGTGAAGTCATCTGGTCCCAACCTTTACTTCTTTGAGAGATTTTTTTTTAACTACTAAGACACTCTTCTTGTTTACGTGCTGAGATTCTCTACTTCCTTTTGAGTTAATTTAGGTAGGTTATGTGTCCCTAGGAATTTGTCCACTTCATCAGTAATTGATTTTGTTGAAGTACAGTTGTTTATAGTGTTTGGTTATGGTATTTTTATTTCAGTTGGATAAGTAGTAGTGTATTTTTATTTCTTCTTATTATTTTTGGCCAATCTTGCAAGTGGTTTGCCAATTTTATGTATCTTTTCAAAAATCAACTGGATTTATTGATGTTTTTCAGCCCTCTATTTCTTTTATTTATGCTCTGATCTTCATTATTTCTTTCTTTCTAGTAGCTTTAGGTTTAGTTTGCTCTTTTTTTCCTAATTCTTCAAATTATAGAGTTAGACTACTTGAGAATTTTTTTCTTTTATGAGATAGACATTTATTGCCAAAAAGTTTTCTCTGAAGACTGCCTTCACTGCATCCCATAAGTTTTGATATGATGTCTCCTTATTTTCATTTATCTTCAGGTGTATTTTTTATTTTACTTTTTGATTTCTTCCTTGACCCAGTAGATGTTTAGTAGCCTTCATTAATTTCCATGAATTTTTGTGTTTTCTAGTTTTTCTTTTGCTGTTAATTCCCAATATTTTTCCTTTGTGGTCAGGGAAGATATTTTGTATAATTTCAAGGTTTTAAAATTTGTTGAGTTTTTTTTTGTGGCCTACCATATGATCTATTCAGGAAAATGATCCATGTGCACAGGAGAAAAATGTATATTGCTCTGATGATGGGTAGAGATGATGTCTTATGATATTATTTAAGTCCTCTGTGTTCTGGTATACAATGGTTAATGGTTAAGTATTTGGCTGCTAACCAAAAGGTTGGAAGTCAGAATCTACCGGCTGATCCTTGGAAACCCTATGGGGTAATTCTACTCTGTTCTATAGGGTCATTGTGAGTTGGAATCAGACTGATGGCAACTGCATTTTTACGTCCATATTGATCGTCTTTCAGATGGCTGTCTAGAATTGAAAGTGGTGTATTGAAGTCCCTGGTTGTTACTGTGGAATTGTCTATTATTCCTTTCATGTCAGTCAGCGTTTGTTTTATATATTTTGGAACACTGATGTTAGGTGCATATATATTTCAAACTGTTATGGCTTCTTGATTTATTGACCCTTTTATTACTATCTAATTCCTTATTCATTTATGTCTTATAGTAAGTTTTGATTTAAAGTCTATTTTCTCTGTGATGCATGGCCATTCTTTTTTTTGGTTACTAGTTGCAAGGAATGTTCTTTTTCATCCTTTTACTTTCAGTCTTTTTGTGTCCTTTTGTCTAAGACGTGTCTCTTGTAGGCAACATAACAATGGATCATTTTTCTTTTTAATTCATTCTGTCACACTCTGCCTTTTGAATGGGGAGTTCAGATCATTATACTGATGACAATTACTAAAAAGAAGGACTTACTTCAGTTCATTTTGCTGATTGTTTTCTGTATGCCTTATATTCTTCTTTTGTTATTCCAATATTTTCATATTTAGCTGCTTTTTTGATTACTTTCTTCTTTCCTTCTGTTTGTATTTTCTAGGTGCCTTCTAAGAAAACATTTAGAAAGTGTATGCTGCCAACCTTAAGCATACAAACAACAGGTAACATACGAGATTAACATACTAAAATTGTATTCTTGTCTTACTCCTCTCTCCACCCTTGCTGTTGTTGATTCTCCAGTTATATCATCATGCATCTTGTATCCAGTAAGTTTTCTTTGTATTTGTTTTTTGTGCACTTAATGTTGTATTGCTTGTGGAAGTTAACTATTGAGTTTGTTTCTGAAAATACCATATACTTGGAACTTACATCTCCTTACTCTGTTTCTTTTTATTGAGGAGCGCTCTCTCTCTCTCTTTTTTCTTTCTCATGTACAGATACACACATTTGTCTAGTATACTTTCCTTCCCATCTGAAGAACTTCCTTAAGTAGTACCTGAAGAGCTGATCTAGTAGTAACAAATTCCCAGAGCTTCTGTTTATTTAGGGATGTTTTGTTTCCCCCTCATTTCTGAACAACAACTTGGCTGGGTAAAAAATTCTTGGATGACGATTGTTTTCCTTTACTACTTTTTATATGTCTTCTGACCTCCATGGTTTCTGTGGAGAGCTTAGCACTAATTTTTATGAAGGACTCTTGATGTATCTATCATATTGTGCTTTTCTCTTGCTGCTTTTGATACTTTCTTCATGTCTTTGGTTTTCAAGAATTTTATTAGCATACTGTGGTGTAGACCTCTTTATATTCGTTTTGATTGGTGTTCATCTAGCTTTCAGATTTGCAGCCTTGACTCCTTATTCAGAGTGGAAAATTTTCTGTGGTTGTGTCTTGGAAAACTACTTCTGTGTCTTTTTTACTATTCTGTTGTTCCAGAATTCTAAAAATTTTAAAATTAGATTTCTTTATTGAATCCTACATTTCCATTCAGTTTTGTTCATTTTTCTTTGTTTTTCTTTTTGTGTCCCTTAAAGCTTGATTAATTTAGTTATCTATCTTCTAGTTCATTTACTGTGTCCTCTGTCTGCTTACATCTAGTGTCGAATGTTTCTTTTGCATTTTCTAATTCAATTATTTTATTTAATTCCAAAGTTTCTTCCATTCTCTCTTCCTTGCTCTCTTTTTTAATTCTTTCAGTATCCTTACAGATTTTCTCATTTTGTCTCCAGATCTCTGTAGGTTTTCTGTGTGTTCTTTGCTTTCTTTGAAGATATTTGGCATTGTTTTGAAGGTCTTCTGTTTTTCCCATTAAACTGATATCCAAGAGAGAAATTTCTGCTTTTTCATGATTTTCTTTTGTTTGGTGCATCTTCTCTTGTGATATTGTATGTTGTGTGTGTGTGTATATATATATACACATATACTTGGTAAATACATATGTATATATTTTAAATGTGGGGCACTGTAATATCATATTGTTATAATTTGGGACTGAGAATTTTTTGTATATCCCGGTATTATTTTTTATACTTTAATTCTATCTTCTTCACCTAAGTTCCACTAGGGGGCACCCTGGCCCTTTGATTCTTCCAGTGCTAACTCAGCTGTTCTTTGCTGAGGCCAGAATGTAAGGTTCTACCTGGCTCCACAGATTGTACGCATTTTGCAAACTTTTAAGCTTCTGGGTGCCGATTCTGGGTGATTTTCCCCATGGTGGCTGACATTTTCGGTGTATGAAATTCTCTCTGAGTTCTGAATGGTGAAGTGTGACCTTGCTAAAATGATCACAGCACAGAGGTGGGATCTCCTTATGTCTTTCTGTGAGTGTGGATTATGGCTGTACCTTCAGTTGCTCAGAAGCAGGACTTTTCCACTGACCACTTGTGGAAGGTGGAAGATGTGACTTTTCTGAGGGGTGAGAGGTGAGTGCTTTGTCTCCTTCCTATATGGGCAACCCTGAGCAGATGCCTTGAAATTAGGTAGGGAGCTAGTTCCTTCTGGATTGCTCGTCTGAGGGATTTTTTCTTGTGCTGGCTAATGGAAGAACGTGCTGGCTAATGGAAGAACGTGCTGGCTCAGTTCCTAGGCTTCCCCTCTCAGGTCTCAGCAAGACTCATTAACACTTATCCACGTTGTTTCAGCTTCCCTGCGCCCCTTTCCAAGTGGGCATCAGTGCTTCCCTGCTTGTGAGTTCCCTGCACCACTTTAATCAGATTGTGCATCTTTAGTTCCCAGATTTTAAATCCACACTGTGTTGATACACCACCGTCTCACAGTTCTACCCCAATCAAGAGGGGCCTGGCCACTTTTGTCAGACTTTACTTAGCATCTGTGAGCTGGTCTGTGTCTTCAGTTGTAGGTCCCATCCTGGGTTCTTTGTTCACAGATGTTGCCCACCAGTATTATTCCAAAACTACAGCAGCAAGTTGGGCCAGCAGGCGTGATGCTGGCAGTCAGTGACTCTCAACTCAGCATTTCTGTTACCCTGGTTCTTTCTCCTTGCTGATTTAGGACTCAGCTTGGTTCTTCAACACTTCAGCTGCTGTTTAGAGCTCCAGAATCATTATTTGTGCTCTTCATTTGTTGTTTGTTGGCTTAGTTGTAGAGAAACATAAAGGAGCAACTGTTTATGCTAACATCTTGCTCCTCTTCCATAGGATTTTCAATGGCTGATTTTTTGAAGGCCAATGGCAGGTCTTTCCTTCCAAGGCACATCTGGATGGACTTGAACCTTGAACTTTTTTGTTAGCAACTGAATGCCCTAACCTTTTGCAATACCTAGGAACTCCATTTACTTGGTAAATATGTAGATTTATTATAAATTTCTAGCAGATGGCAGTCAAGTGTGTTGGTCTAACAAAATCTACATGAAGAAAAAAGGAAAGAAAGAAAGTCACGAAGAAAGACCTGAACTTATAGCCTTTGAGTAGATTCTGACTCTTGGTGTGAGGGTTAAGATTGGCAGTTATGTAAGGTCGTGGTCACCCCGAAGATAGAATCCGCTGAGGGGTAGTGGTGGGGCAGGCCTGTGGTCGTTCACTGCCCCTCAGCCTTCCTCCCTCCACTTTCCATAGCCTACTTCCTTCTAGTTAACTTTGCCAAGGTTTTTGGCTTGTTGTGAATCCAGTAACACCTCTCTTTTTGTCTTCTGACCTTTGGTTTTTGGGACTTGAGCTAGCGGCTTATCTGTCCATCTAGGAATTCACTGACCTTCACAACATGCAGGAGAGACTCCTGTTCCCTGACCTGCTGATCTTAGATTTGACAGCCCCTGCAGCTACACGAGTCAGGAGAAGCCTTGCACTCTTGCCTGCTGTCTCAGGATTTGTCAATGTGTGCAGCTTGTGAGCAGGAACCCTACTTTCTAACCTGTCAACCTTGGATTTGTTAGCTTCTGTAGCTGTGTGAAGCCTGTATCCTGATTCAGAACTTGAGATGTTTCGGCCTCTACATTTCTGTGAACTGTTACCTTGATATAAACCTCTCTGTATATATTTATGCACTTTACTGGTTTTGGTTCTCTAGAGAACTCAGCCTAAGATAATCAGCGATCCTGTGGGTACAGTAGAACTGCGTGGTAGGTTTCCGAGTAGTGGCTGGTAGATTTGAGCTGTTGACCTTTTGGCTAGCAGCTGGGCTGTTAACAACTGTGCCACCAGGATGATTTTTCCGACAAGTAGAAATAACGTGTCTTGAGAAAGGGCTGCTTTCCTCTAAGTTGTCCATAGATGCAGAAATGGCTGGTATATAAGTTAGTGACCTGTTATTTATGGTCTTATAGGTCACAGTGCTGTTATTCCGCTTTGTAGGATAGTTGCTATGCTTCTGTCACCCATATTTTGAGAATCTCTTCGGTTTAGCCCCCCGGTGAAAATTCCTTGCAGTTCTAGGACAGCCTAGCTTTTGATTCTGCTAATCAGAGCCCTGAGAAAGAGAGCAGAGGGACACTAGAAGGTCAGAGTGAGGTTATCACACAAGCCAAGGGGAGTGGTGCTTGAAATCTGTGATCCTGGCAATCTGGTTTGAGGTCTCTGGCACCCTGGATTGGGGGTAGAAGGCATTTATGATCAGAGAGAAAGGCAGAGGTGTGGAGACATATGTACGAAAGGTGAAGGACTATCATTTAATGAGTCCTGATTGCGATTCTAAGGGGTTAGGTCCAGATTTGGGGACATGTAATAAAACCCAGGACAAGGAATGTGTGACCTGTATCTGTGCTTCTTACTTTTGTGGGGAGTCACTGAGATGATGAGAAGTAAGATGCAACAGGATCAGGCCAAAGTATGTTTCTGGTTTCTCTGTGCTCTGTCCTAGTGCAGGACCAAAACTATGACTTTCACAACAGGTGATGGAGGAGTCTCAAGCCACATATAGGGACAGTTTCTTGGGTGGTACAAACTGTTAGGACACTTGGATACTATCAGGAAAGATGATAATTTAAGACTTCCAAGAGAAGGCTCAGAAGAAAGGCCTGGTGATCCACTTCTGAAAAACTAGCCATAGAAAATGCTGTGGAGCGTAAGTCTGCTCTGACACACATGAGGTCACCATCAGTCAGAGCTGACTCTACTGCAGCCGGTAGAGAGCTGCTCCGAATGAGACAGTGAGAATTCATCACCCTTTGAAAAAGGAGGAGAGGAAAGATGAGAGGCAGAAGGAGGAGGAATGACTGACAAGCAAGGTGGTAGAAATTCAAGTGTTGAGTATGGGAGCTGCACAAGAGAGGTGTCTCTGGGATTGGGCTATTAAGAAGGAACAGGAGGCTCTGATACAAGACTGAATTATTTACAGTGCAACCAGCTGAGGGAGCCTGCCCCATGGGCATCCTTACTCCTAGAATTTAGTGAATCCCAATGCTTTGTGTGGTTTCATGTGTGTGTGTTATGTGTATGCTGTGTGTGTGTGTGTGTGTATGTGCGTGTGAGTGTGTGTGTGAGTGTGAGAAAGAGAGAGAAAAGAGAAAGAACTGGGAAAAAGGCTCAGTTCCATATCTGGTTGGGCTGATGCTATGCAGAGTCGATAAGCCTGCAGTGGAAGAAAGTGCAAAGGCAGCAGTCACAATTTCCGTGTAATCTCCTCAGGATTTTTTAAAATCCCAGTGAAGGCTTTCAGCTTCCCAAACTGTGGAATTATAGATTTGATTCACTTGAACCAAGATGTCAAGTGTTTGGAAAGTTTAGACATCTGAGTTAAAGAGCTCTCTCTGTGTGTAGGAGAACAGTTTCTAGGAGACTTCCTGATCTCTAGAGGCATCCTACAAAATGTTCCTGATCAACCTCTGCTATTGAAGATCTGCCCTCCACTTGTCCTATCAGAACAATTTTTTTTTATTATGATTGAGTGAAAATGTAGAATCCCATACAAATTCACATGCCCGCTCATGTGCAGCTCCCACTGTTCTCCCTGCCCTGTGACAGCACACTCCTCCTCTCCGTTCTGTACATGCCATATCCTCCTAACGATGTATCCCTTCCTCTCTACCCTCTCCCCCGCTGCCAGTAAGAGGTCAGTAGGACGACGTCTTCTAGATGCACAGAACCGTAAATTGTACACACGGTACAGTTGCTCTGTTTCGCCAAGTCCCATCCATTCCTGTCTAAAGAGTTGACCTTCATTGTGATTTATGGACAGGGGAACCTCGAGGCCCCTAGACCATCAGTTGCAATTTTTTGGTGGAGCTTTCAGGGTATACTCCTTTTTGTTCTCATATTGCCAGTGAGGCTCAACTTTGTGAGTCCCTTCATGGAGCAATTTATTTCTCTCCTTGTCTCCTTAGCCACATCTATGCTGGGAAGACTGTCAGTAAATACATTCTGTTCTTTAACGGGTACATTTTTTAAAAGAAATGATTTTAAATGGCTTTTTATTTGTTCATTCTTTCATTTCTTAATTCAACATGTATTTATTAGCAGCCTGAAAAACCAAGTCAATACCGACTCATGCATTAAAGTAGAATTGGGATCCTTAAGGTTGCCAGTGGCTGATTTTTCAGAAGCACATCAAGAGATCTTCCTTCCAAGATGCCTCTAGGTGGATCTAAACCTCCTAATAGGTGCTAGGAACTGTCTGAGGTCCTGAAGATCCAGGGATAAGGTGTCTACCCTTAGAAAGATTTCAGGTGTGGGATTGATCACAGTAGTAAGAATATAACAGCTCAGGAAAGTTTTTAGCACCTACTTTTATTTGCTTGACAAACTATGGAAGGAAGATTCCCTTGTAGAAATTACTCTATGCTAATACACTGATCTGATTGGTTTAAGGGGGGTTTGTTGAGAGCAGGAAGAGAAGAATTAGAATCAGAGTGGGCCTGACATGAAGCAGTCCTTGGAGAAGAATCTTGGTTGTTGGGCCTCACTCACTCTGCTTTTCTATTACTGAAGATCGTATATATCCTTGGCCTCATGCTGGCTCCACAAAGGGGTTGCAAATTTGTTCTTAAAACTAAATAATGAAATTGCTTTGGAGAGCTCTTGTTTGGCCTCCTGGTGGGTTGTAAGCAAACTCATTCCTGGAAGTAAAGTGATAAAACACTGTTGTCTGAGGTCAGAGGTTCAGGCAGCAGCAAAACTTCTGGCTGGAAAGACTGCCTCAGCTCATGGAATGCCCAGCAGTCTCTCAGTTGGGACTCTCTGGGGTGCTTGACCAAGTACTGGTGAAAAGCTGGGGAAATCATGCTCTGGGTGTGTAATAGTAGGAGCTCAGAGCAACTTAGAAAAGAAATTAGTATTTAGTGACAGATCTTCCCATTTTTTTCCTGAGATGTGTTCCCCTCTCCTCCCTGTTGTTCAGGTATAATTTCCACAGGATAAAATTTACTTTTTTTCTGTGTGTGTGTGTATATAGGTCAGAGAATTGGGGGAATAAAAAGAAAAAGTTATATAGCCATAATCAGCATGTAGAATATTCTCCAGTCCCTCAACTCCCCACATGTCTCTTTGTAATCACTCCCTCTCCCTGTGCCTGACAATATTCATCATTTTGTGTCCCTGTAGTTTCACGTTTGCAAAAATGTTGTACAAAGGGAATCATACGGTAGGCAACCTTTTGAGTCTGGCTTCTCGCACTAGTGTAATGCGTTTGGCATTCATCCACATTGCTGTATGTACCAGTAATTTGCTTGTATAAAATTGCTTTATAGCATTCCATTGTAAGGATGTCACAGTGTGTTTATCCATTCACCAAATGAGGGGCATTTGGTTTGTTTTCACTTTTTGGCAATTAGGGATCACACCTTTCTAGTTACTGTATGAACACAAGTTTTCACTTCACTTGGGTAAACACCTGAAAAACCAAACCCATTGCTGTTGAGTCAATTCTGACTCATAGCAGCCCAGAGGACAGAGTCAAATTGCCCCCATAGAGTTACCAGGGAGCATCTGATGGATTCAAACTGTCAGCCTTTTGGTTGGCACCCATAGCACTTAACCACTATGCCACCAGGCTAAGTACCTGAGAGAGCAGTTTCTGGGTTATATGGTAAGTGCTTGTTTAACTTCTAAGGAACTGCTAAACTGTTTTCTCAAGTGAACCATTTTGCTTTTCAGTCAACTGTGTAAGAGAGTTTCAGTCACTCCACATTTTATCAGCAGTTTGTATTGTCATTTTAAACCAAAATCGCCGCTATAATTAATGGTTAGTGGTAGTGGTATCTCATGTGATTTTAATTTACATTTTCCTGATAACTGATAGTGAGAATTTCACTTGCTTATTTGTCACCTGCATATCTTCTTTGATGATGTGTGTGTTTAAATCTTTTGTCCAGTTTTGGATTGGTTTGTTTTCTTATCATTCAGTTTTAATAGTTCTTCATAAATTCTGGATATTGTTGTTTCTCTTAAGTGTTGTCAGGTTGGTTTCAACTTGCACAACAGAACGAGACAGTGAGTGGTCCTGTGTCACTGTCACAATTGTTATGCTTGAGCCTATTATTGCAGCCATTGTGTCAATCCATCTCATTGATAGTCTTCCTCTTTTCTGTTGATTCTCTACTAAGCTTGATGTCTTCCTGGGGTTGATCCCTCCTGACAACATGTCCAAAGTATGTGAGACTAGTCTCGCCATCCCTGCTTCTAAGGAGCATTCTGGTTATACTGCTTCCAAGACAGATTTGTTCATTCTTTTGGCAGTCCATGGTATATTCAATATTCTTTGCCAATATGGTAATTCAAAAACATTAGTTCTTCTTTGGTCTTCTTTATTCACTGTCTAGCTTTAATGTGCATAGGAGGAGATTGAAAATACCAGGAGTTGTTGTCCAGCACGTGTTAGCCTTCGTTAGTCTTCAAGGTGGCATCTTTGCTTTTAGGCTCTTTTAGGAGGTCTTAGGCTGCAAATTTGTCCAATGCAGCATATCCTTTTATATTTTTGGACTGCTGCTTCTATGAGAGTTGATTATGGATCTGAATTAAACAAAATCCTTGACAACCTCGATCTTTTTTCTGTTTATTATGATATTGCTTATTGGTCTGCTTTTGAGTACTTTTATTTTATGTCAGAAGGTAATCCATATTGGTTATGGTCTTTGGTCTTCATCAGTAAGTGCTTCAAGTCCTCTTCATTGTCACTGAGCAAGGTTATGTCTCTGCGTAGCACAGGTTGCTAAGGAGTCTTCCTGCAGTCTCGGTGCTGTACTTTTCTTCATGCAGTCTAGCTTCTCGGTTTATTTACTCAGCATGTAGATTGAATAGGCATGGTGCAAAGGTACAACCCTTACACACATTTCCTGATTTTAAGCCATGCAGTGTTCCCCTGATCTATTTGAATGACTGCTTTTGGACACAAGTTCTTTATTATATAGTACTGCTTTGTAGATATTTTTCCTAGTTTCTGATCTATCCTTATGTTTTTGCTGTCTTTCAAAAAGGTTCGTAATTTTGACAAAGTCCAATTTATCAGTAATATCTTTTATGAATTATGCTTTTGATTTCATAATTATGATTTTTTTTTTGCCTAATCTTAGGTCATGAAGATTTTCTTCTTACATTTTCTTTGAATGCTTTAAAGTTTTAAGTTTTACATTTATATTTATGATCCATGTGATTCATTTTGAGTTAGTTTTTATGTAATGTGTAATGTTTAGGGTCAGTATTCATGCTCATGTCTTTTCTTCTTTTTTCCACATATATATCAGTTGTTGTAACATTATTTCTTAAAAAGACTGTCTTGTTTTCCAATGAATTGTCTTTGCACCTCTGTCAACAATCCATTGGCCATATTTGTGAAGATCTATTTCTGGACTTTCTATTATGTTCCATTCACCCGTATCTCTATTCTTTTTCACCAATGTCACACTGTCTTGAATATTGAATTTTAATATTGAATAGTTGAGTCCTGCAACTTTCTTCTTTCTCACAATTGTTTTGGCTATTCTCTCTTTTCTTTCTTTCTTTTTTTTCTGTAAATTTTAGAATCAGCTTGTTTGTTTCTAAAAAAAAATCAGGCTAAACTTTTAGTAGAACTTTCATTAAATCTATAGATTATTTTGTGAGAAATTATCATCTTTACTATGTTGAGTCTTCGCATGCATGAACATAATATATCTCTCTATTTACTTTTGTCCTTTTTAATTTCTTTTTTTGTATTTTTGGCATACAGCTTCTGTGAAGTTTGAAATAAATAAGAATGTCTATTTCATTTTTTCTAGAGATATGGTAAATTATTGTATTTTAAATATATGCATAATTGATTTGTTTATGTGTATGTGAGGGTGAGAGAGAGACTTTGCATCTTAAACTCAATTTTTAGGTATAGTAGTTTCCTTTTTTTCTCGTTCCCTCCCTCCATCCAAATCCCTCTTTTATTTGTTTATTTATTTTTGAGACTACTTGGGATTTTCGTTGTAGACAATTATGTTGTCTTCAAATAGGACAGTTTTATTTCTTTCTAATCTGTAGGCTTTTTTTTTTTCCCTCCCTTGCCTTAATGTTCTGGCTATGATTACCCATATGGTGCTGAATAACAATAGAGAGGGTAGATAGTCTTGCCTTTTATGGTAAAGACATTCAGTCTTTCATCAGTATGTATGATGTTAGCTGTAGATTGCTTGTAGATACCTTTCATTAGGTTAAAAATTCACTTCCATTCATAGTATATTAAGACTTTTCCTATGACAGAATAGTGAATTGTGTGAAATGCTTTTTTCTGCATAGATTTATATAATCATGAAGTTTTTTGTTTTTCTTCTTCTGTACATTGTTAATATAGTGTGTGATATTACTTCACCTTTGAATACTGAAGCAGCCTTGCATTCCTGGAGTAAACCCCCACTTGTTCATGATAAGATGTATTATTCTTTTTATATGTAGCTAGATTTAGTTCAGTAAAATTTTGCTGAGGATTTTTGTATCTCGATTTTTGCTGAAGAAGGATGTTAGTCTGACATTTTCTTATATTGTCTTTGTCTGCTTTTGTGATCAGGCTAGTACTAGGCTCTTAAATGAGTCAGACTCTGTTCTAGAAGAGACTGTTTTGAACTCTGTTATTTCTTAGAAGGTATGTGAAATTTTTTGTGAAACCAGCTGTGTCTGAAGATTTCTTTTTTGGAAGATTTTAAAGTTTGAATTCAATTTCTTTAGTAGCTACAGGATTTTTTTTCTTTGACTTTCTTTTTTTTTAAATTATGTTTTAAGTGAAAGTTTACAGTTCAAGTTAATTTCTCATATGACAGTTTATACACTTACTGTTTTGTGACATTAATTGCAATCCCCACAATGTGACAGCAAACTACCCACTTTGACCCCAGGTTCCTTGTGTCCATTTGATCAATTCCTGTCATTTCCTGACTTCTTATCCTGCTTTTACACAGGAGCTGCCAATTTGGTCTTATTATCTGATTGAGCTAAGAAGCATATTTTTCATGTGTATTATTTTTTGCTTTATAGTCGTGTCTAATCTTTGTCTGAAGAATGGGCTTTGGGAATGATTTCAGCTCTGGATTAACAAAGCATCTGGGGACCATGTGTTTTGGAAGTTTTTTCCGTCTCTGTCAGGCTGTTAAATCATTTTTTCTTTTTTAATGTGAGTTTGAATCCTATTCTACATTTTTCTCCTGCTGTGTCTGTCAGTGCTATGTTCACTGTCAGGGTGGTCATTAGTGGTAGTGGGACACCATCTAGTTCTTGTTATAGGACTATTCTGTTTATTTCATCTCGGATGAATTTAGTAGTTTTTGTTTTCTGAAGAATTGGCCCATTTTCTCTAAGTTGTCAAGTTTATGTGTGCTAAATTGTTTATGCTGTTATTTCATAATACTTTAAATACCTTTGAGGTCTGTATCTTGTTTTTCAAACCTGACATTTGTGATTTAAATCTTCTTCTTTTATTCTGCCCTACTGGAAGTTTATAATTAAATTTTTTTTTGAAATAATTAGTCTTTGGCTTATGTATTTTTCTGTTTTTAATCTCAGTGATTTCTACTCTTATCAGTATTTCTTTACTTCTGCTTGCTTCCAACTTAATTACTAGTTTCTTAAGATGAAAGCTTAGATTATTGATTTGAAACATTAAAAAAAATACAAGTATTTAATGCTGTTATGTTGTCATTAGGTGCCATTGAGTTTGACTCATAGCAGCCCTGTGTACCACTGAATGAAACACTGCCCTGTCCTGTGTCATCCTCAAGATCATTGTTACAGCTGCTGTGTCGGTCCATCTCATGGAGGGCCTTCCTTTGTTTGGTTGGCCCTCTGCTTCACCAAGCATCATGTCCTTAGCCAGGAACTGGCACTTTCTGACATGGTCAACATACGTGTCATGAAGTCTCTCCATCATTGCTGCTAAGGAGCAGTCTGGCTGTAATTCCTCCAAGATGGATTTGTTCATTCTTCTCGCAGTCTGTGGTATATTAGATATTCTTCACCAGCACCATAATTAAAAAGCGTCAATTCTTTATAGCTTTTGCATGCATGTGAGGCAATTGCAAACACCATGGCTTGGGTCAGGAGCACCCTACTCCTTTAAAACTTTCCTGAGAATTTTCCTCTCTGGGATCTTCTTGATAACTTTCTGGCTCCCTGGGCCTCCATTTTTCAGTTCTCTGACAGGAAGTTGAGACTTTAGTTTCCTTGATCTGCTGTGCACTTCCTGTGACCCACCCCTGCTTGTGAGATCAAGTGGCGGAACAACACGGACAGGAAAAAAGAAAAGGGGATTCACCCCACCCTCTTAGGACCATGGCTACTGTGACTGCAGAAGAGCATTCCATCCTCTCAGGGTTTTTGTTGCCTGTGGTACCCTAGTGCCAGCCTTGTGGCTGTCTGTGATACCAGAGGATTCTTCTGGGACTGGTGTGTGAAGATGGAACCTAAAGTGATGAAAAAGAAAATTAAGAGAGTTACTTCTCTCTCTCTCTCTCTCTGAGCACTAAAGTACCCCATAATGGTTTTTCAAACAGAATTAGAAGCTTTCTCCTTGTGCTCTTTCTCTCCATGCCTAGATTTTGGGCTGTCTTGAGTTCAAAATATGGGAAACTCATCATCAGTTGAATGGTACTTTCAACTTTCGTCTTCTGCAATGTGTTTACTACTATTATTTACTTTTCTCAGTCTTCAAATGACTGCTCCATGCATTCTGCTTCATCCAATGGAGAGATGTGGTATAGTGTGCTGACTCCAGCTTGCTCTGAAAGAGGGTGGGACCCATTGGCTTTTAGCACTTTGTTGCAACATTTCAGATGCTTGTGGTTTAAAGGATAAGTTAAGGTTTTCAAAAATGACTACAGATATCCTTATCAAAATTGGTAAAGGAGCCGTTATATGTTAAGGGCACTGTATATAGTATGGCCCCATATACAGCAAGACTGTGACTGTTTTTGAATAGAAAGCTTGGGTGATTTAGGATGCTTGCTGCTACCAATAACAGCATATCTAATTGAAAGTGCCTTGAACATTAATAAAAATTTATTGTGTTATGTAACAGAAAGTCTGATCCTCAGGGTTCTAGAGTTCATTAACTTGCACACTCAAGAAGGTCAGCGCTCTTTGTTGCCTACTGTTATTGTTAGGTGCCGTCGAGTCAGTTCTGACTCATAGAGACCCTACGCACAACAGAACAAAATAATCCAGGTGCTGTCGAGTCGGATCCGACTCATGGCGACCCTAGCCTAGTTTTCTGCCATGCCCACAGTCGTTTTTTATGCTTAAGCCCATTGTTGAGGACACTGTGTCAATCCTTCTTGTCAAGGGTCTTCCTCTTTTTCGCTGACCCTCCACTCTACCAAGCATGATGTCCTTCTCCAGGCACTAGTCCTTCCTGCCTGTATGTCCAAAGAATGTAAGACTCAGTCTTGCCATCTTTGCTTCCAAGGAACACTCTGGTTGTACGTCTTCAAGAGCAGATGTTTGTTCTTTTGACAGTTCATGGTACATTCAACATTCTTCTCCAACACCAAAATTCAAAGTCATCAGTTCTTCTTCTGTCTTGTTTGTTCATTGTCCAGCTTTTGCATGCATATGGTACAATTGCAAACACCATGGCTTGGGTCAGGTGCAAGATAGCTGTACCACTATAGGCTTCCTTTTCTCATATGACAATGTCCAGAGTCAAGAAGATCCATTTCCTCTTGTATTTTTCTTTTATCAAAGAGATAAACTTTTGTAAAGCCCCCAGGAGACTTCCCTTATGTTATCTGACCAGAATTGAATCACATTCCTGAGCCAACCAATCTGGTATTGAATTGTATTAGTCCATATTCATCCCCGGGGGCTGGGAAGGGAACTCGGAAAACCAGGGGGCTCTTAATGCCCAAACAAAATCAAATTTACCTTTATGAGACAGAAAGAATGGCAAATGGTGTCTAGATGGACAACCAACAGTCTGAATGGCTATATATAAAAATAAAACCAAACGAAACTCCTTATTGTTGGGTTGACTCCAACTGATTGCAACTCCATGTGCATCATGGTAGAACTGTGCTCCATAGGGTTTTCAGTGGCTGATTTTTCTGCAGTAGATTGTCAGGTCTTTCTTCCAAGGTACCTCTGGGTGGACTTGAACTTCTAGCTTTTCAGTTAGAAGCTGACATCATTAATTGTTTGCACCACCTAGGGATAAACCTATAACTAATGCTTACCTCTGGGTTGTGGAATTTTGAGGAAAATTGCATTTTTTTTTTTTGTATTGGAGTTTCCTGCTTAATCATACAGGATTATGGGAAAATAAGTATTTCCATTTTGAGAAAAGATAAAAAAAAATTCTTGGCTTTTATATTGCTCCTCCATGGAGCCTGCTCTAGTGCTCAGGCCATTGGATCACTCCCTTCTTAAACTATTAGGAATGCTCAGGGTCAAGGTATTGCAGTGGAGTTTTTTGCTGCTATGTCTTACGTATTTATTTTCTACCCACAACTGAGTTGGAAATGCTTCTGAGGTCAGACACATTTCTTCTGGATCTCCAGGGAGTCCAGGGAGAGAATTTGGGAAGAGTACAATAAACATTCGTCAAATGATTTATAGAGTGCTTGCTTCTCAGCAAGCCCTGGGGAAAGAGGTTAACTAGCAGCACCTTCATGAAAAACTACAATCACTTTTCTGTTTGGATCACTCAAGGAAAGAGACAACTTGAAGAACTGAAATTTTACTGGAAAGATCTAAATGATTGGAGCCAAGCCAGCCAAGTGCCAGCAAGTAATGATTTGATTGAAACAAATCTTATGCATACCATTCTATGGAGCTTATGCTGAGCAAGCCTTCTTCCTAAGGTACTTTTGTATGTCAATGGAAAATTGATATCATGTCATCAAATACTTTCAATTCAGCAGCATAATTTCATCACTGTGGTCTGGCAAGGTGTGTATTCAAGTCCTTAGCCCTTGCTTCCCAGAAGAACCTTACCTTAATTCACCAGTAACACATCTTGAAGAAAATAAAAAGGAGGATCAAATGGGTTGTTGTTTATTAAATGTATTACATACCTAATACTTTTTAATTCTCAAAGTCTTTCCTCATATGACATAGACTTTTCCCATTAAAAAGGACTTTTGAAACCATTAATCTAACCCTGTTAGTTAGCTGGGGAAACTGAGGGCCCAAAAGGTGACATGCTTTTTTAGCGTGCACAGTTTATTTTGGGCTGACCTGCTCTAGAATCTAGGAGGAATGACTCTTTCAGCTTTTACCGCCTTGACAGGCTGCTTTGAAAATCTTGTGTTCTTGTCCATTTAGTAGAGTTGTCAGGGCAAACAAATTAATTAAGCAAGATTGTAAAATATGTTAGGATGTATAGATAGATAATTGACATCCAGTTGACTCTGACTTGCAGAGACCTCATGTACAGCAGAACAAAATCCTGCCGTGTCCTGCATCAGACTCACAATGACTGGCATGTTGATATCTATCGTTGCTGTTCTTGTGCTAATACATTTACAAAGATCTCCTTTGATGGCTTTCTGCTCATTAAACATGATGCCCTCCTCTAGAGATTGATTCCTCCTGATGACTTGTCCAAAGCAAGAGAGTTAGACAATGTCCTGTTGTAATCCATAAGATTTTCCTTGGCCAGGTTTTGTAAGTAGATCACCAGGATTGTCTTCTTAAGTCTGTTTTGGTCTGAAGTTCTGCTTGCAACTCATTCACCATCAATGACACTGCTGGTATTTGGAATACTGATGACACAGCTTCCAGTATTACACCTGTACACAAGCCGCTGCAGTATGACCAACAGACAGATGATCGGGACCTCTCTCTATGGGATGCTTTTTGGAAAGGATGTTAGAGTAAGAAGTTGAGCTAGTGGGTATCTAGGTTTCAGATTCCAGAGGACACAGATGGTAAAGGCACTGGTAAGGAGGACAGGTAAAACTTGGAAGAAAAATATCACCTGACGCCCAAGACTGTGTTACATAAATCAGATGTCAGAAGTGGGCACTATCCCTCTATTATTTGGAAAAGTTTGGGCTGGTCTTCCATCTCAGGTCCTGTGGGAAGTTTAGTGCCTTCACCAAGATTTGTCTGAATTCAGGTTTACATTTGTTTCTAGTTGTGCTGAATAGTTCCATCAAGAGAGGTTTGCTTGAAAATACTCTAGGGAGGGAAAAAATAGTTGGTGGCAGAGAAGAAATAAGATAGGTCACAAGCTGATAATTTTGCTGAAGCTGGGTAATGGAGATATGGGGCTTCGTTATTTTATTTTTTTGTATATATTTCTTTTTGTATATGAGAACTACCTAATTTACATATTTGGAAAAATTGTCTTAATAAATCATAAAAACAAAACAATTGTACACACCTAACAGCTGTGTGTAGTAGATGTTTGTCAAAAACCCAGAGATAACAGTGAGCTAGTAAGTTACTAGCTCAAATATTAAAACCAAATATTAAAACCAAAACCAGTTGCCATTGTGTTGACACTGAATCTTGGCAAACCAACATATGTTAAAGTAGAACTGTGCTGTATAGGATTTTCAATGGCTGATTTTTTCAGAAGTTAATTTCCATGTCTTTTTCTCTAAGACAACTCTGAGTAGACTTCAGCTGCCAGCCTTTTGTTTATTAGACAAGTGTATTAACTGTTAGCACCACTCCATATTGAACACAAGACTTCCTTTGCGTCTTTCCTCCCTCCTCTCCCTCCCTCCCTTCCTTACTTCCTTCTTAAAAAAAAAAAAAACAACCTCTTCAGTTTTTTCAGTAACTTAAAATCAATTTGCTTGCTATGTTTGGTTTCCTCTCTGCCTACCACCACTTTCCACGTCTAGCAGTGCTAGGAAAAACTACTCTAGCATTATATAAAGTAATTCAGTGCTTCCTAGCCAGGAACTCAAGACTGGACCAAAAACTCACAGTCACATTCAGCTCCATAAAATCATTCAGGGGTGCACATCTCCTCCATCTCATGTAAACCCAGCTCCTGGTCCCAGAATTGTTCATGAGAGTGGGAAGCAGTGTGGAAGAGTCCACATCCAGTGAACCAGAGCTGCACCTGTTAACTATGCTCATGTTCCATTACTAAGAACCTATTTGAATGGTTTCCCTGGCTACGTGAGGAATTTGGTTACATACAACTATGGTTCTGTATCTTTGGAAAAAGGGGAGAATGGATTTTAAAGTGCATCTCTCTGCTGTTCATCTCTGCCAAAGGAACAGAGATTTAGTCCCCTGGATATTATAACCAGTATGTGGACTGCATGGCTGGTCAGCTGTTTTCAAATGCAGCTTTATTTTGTTTCCTACTCTCCTTTAAAAATCATTCAGTGGTAGCAATCTTGCCTTGACCTGGATAAAACCCTGTCACGTCCACAGCATCTCTGTTCACTCCTGGGTAACAGATCCTGGCATAGATGTCTGAGTCTCAGTTCAGTGATTAGAGTGCTCAGTCTTTAGATTAACTTAAGTGATGAACTCAATTTGGTGGCATATATTCTCCTCTTTCCCAGCTTGAGACACAAGGAGATTTCTCTTAATTTCTCCATTTTGTATTTCTTCCCCTCCCAGATTCAAGTCAATTTCAGAGTGACGGGTATGCTGGTGGAAGGCACAAGCTGCTGGGAACTGTCTCCTGCTAGCTGGGCCTGGTAGATGTTCAGAGCTGTCTGCTTCTCTTGTGCTGGGATTTGGAAGGCAGCTCCAAGTGTCTTCATGAGTCCCTGATTGTAGTTCTCATGAATGAAATGAGTACTCTGAAATGAGGCACCTCCTGGAGCCCTAAGACATGGAATCTCAGCTCAGGCTTCTTGCTGCAGATGTCTCTCCATCTGTACTGACTGCAAGATTACCCCCAAGCTGGCTTTTTCACCCACTTGGCCTGCATCTGGTCTTTGAGAAACATTCACACCTGCCTTGGTCTGTTGTTCTCTGGGAAGTGAGGCCAGTCCTGCTGTAGTTGTGCTTTCCTTCCTCATCTCTTGACCTCTAGATTCCTCAGGTGGGGTCAGAGTTCTTTCACCTCTGCTCTGTAGCTATAGGGCCCATGTACTGAGCTTTTCAAGAAGTCCATGGAAGGTTCTTCCTCTCCATCCCCAGAACTCACAAGCTTGGGCAGGAGGTGGAAATCGTAACACACCTTCCTCCAAAGATATAACCTACTCTGTAGCCATGGAGAGGCTAAATAAGGTCTGAGGTTGTGTCTGAGGTTCTTAGTCTGACCTTTGTTTTTTATTTTTTAAAATTGTGGGAAATACATGGTAGATAACAGAACACTCACCATTTCAGTAACCTTCACATGTGCAGTTCAGTGACATTAATTATGTTCATCATGCTGTTCAACCATCACTGTTGTCTGTTCCTGAATTTTTCTATCACCTTTCATAGAAGCTCAATGTCCCCTATGTATATAAATTCTACATCTGGTAATTTGTCTCACATACAATTTATCACCTATTGTCTTGGTGCCCAGTTGAAGATAGCTGCATCCCAACATCCTGTGATTGAACTGAACCATGCTGCCTGCTGGAAGGCAAAAACAAGCACAGTCTTAGTTTTAAATAACTCTTCTCTTTCCAAAACTGCTGGAGACCTGATCAGCTCATAGCCCTTTCTGTGCAAAGCAAATCTCAAGGAAAAGCAAATGTGACTGCTTTATCTGCACGTTTCTGCCTCCCACTCCCGCTTGCACCCAAGATAGCATGAACAGCCGCATAACAATTTTTTTTGAACAGGACATTTGTCCTCAGGTGTTTGTGATATAGCTCATCTTAGGAAATAACATTTTCATATCACTTCAGCCTGGTATAGTTTCTCTAAACTCAGCCAAACAAACCCTTCAGGCTCTGTGCTCTTTTCCTATCCCATCAATTACAATTATGATTGTGGTGTGGAGGCAGTAGCGAGGGAGAGCCAAGGCTGTGTCTATTAGATGCAATTAGTGTAGACCTTGGATTAATAATTTTCCACCTTCACACATTCAAGCTCTTTTCAAGGCTGTGAATTCAATGGAAGGATTATGATGCAGGGACAGGGGCTCAGCCACACTTTATCCACCTGCAGACAGTGTCCTGTCCTGGAGAGTCAGGATCTAAAGCTAAAGGAATCTATGCAAGAATTCTTGAGTGATTACTGTGTGTTTGGCACTGAGGTGACGTGTTCAGGGATAGAAATAGAGTCTTTGACACTGAGGAGCTGTGAGCCAGAGCACAGAGAGGAAGGGAAAGGGCATGTAACCAAGGCAAGCTCATGCTGAAGCCTGGTTTAGCCCAGGACCTGGTGTAAGTGCCTGCTTTGTCTGTGGACCTCTTGGCTGGACCAGCCTCGTACTAACATACTGACAGATGCTCAGCCACTCGGCCTGGCCTGGGAGGCCCTCCACATCTGGCCTCTGGATTCTCGCTGGCCACCTCTCCGTGGCCCACCCACAGTCCTTCCATTTTAGAGCCCTGAATTCCCCTTCCCTTAAGTTCAGTCCTTGACCTACCTCATTCGTGAAGGTCCTTGGATACAAACTGGCCCAGGCTAAGTAGTTTTGACCTCCGTATTCCACCCAGAGCGTGACCTCTGCAGTTCACCTGACCTTGACCACAATAACCTTGCCCATATAATTACCCCAGATCTGAGCTGTTCTCTGTGATTTTGGCAATCCGACTCGATGGCACTTGGCTGGCTGGCATAATCTCTGGGAGAGAGGATGCAAACTTAGAATATTAACTCCAAGAAGGTAATAACTTACACTAAATACAAAGGAAGTTTCCTGTTTACTTTCTGATTATTTCATTCACGGTCTCTTTTTGGGTTAGATATGTTAAACTCAGAATTTTAATTGTCCTTAGGGTATGGAAGTGGCACACAACCCAGTTCTTCACCTGAAATGGGAGGGTCGTCAGTTGCTAACGTTGCATGGAGTTTACATCTCACATGGGACCTCTTTGGAGCTGTACTAGTCAACCTGTGGTTCTCTGGTCATGTGGCGCTTTCTCTCATCTACCATTGAACCTACCATTCCATCCACTAGAAATAATGCTGTTCCTGTACAGTGGCGAGCTCCTGTTTTCTGCTCATGTTTTTTCTGGGCCTCGCAGGTACATCTGACTCTGTTTTCCTTTATGGCATCGCCCATAACTTGTGTTTCCACTCAGTCGTCAAGTTCATTTTACACGGCAATTTGTTCTTTACAGATCCTTCTTTTCTTAGAATTGACAAGGTTCATCCTGGGCAGGGCGCAGAAAGAGGTAGGACATTTGTGGTGGCCCTGCCTGGGCAGACTAGAAGCTGCTGGGCTGAGTCAGGAGTTTATATGAGGGTAGTATCTTCCTGTCTAGCAGCTGTCAAGCAAAAGAGCTGTCCAAGATACTGAGGCTGAACCCAAATCTTTAGCCTCCTCTGGGTTAGGCTGAAGACAGAAACCTGGACTGGTATGTGAGTGTGTGAGACTGGTGTGCATGTGAGCTGAGTCCGGGTTGCTGGTATTGTATACATAGGGACAGTGGAGGACAGTGTGGGATTTTTAAGGCAGCCCAGAACCTGGTGGTCTGGTATCCAGTAAGCTACGCTACAGAGGGAAGGTGGCTAGAAAAGTTTGCCGACAGATGTTAGTGAGAGGAGCTTTTGTGTCACAATGGTTTTACCCCATAAACAAACCTGTCCTCTTCTTTAATTCCTCCTTTGCGGAAAGACAGGACTGAATTAGAGTTACCTCCTCCAGGTAAAGAGTGACTTTTTCTTGGGCATACACTGTATCAGCAAGCTGCCTCCTAGGGCACTGTGAAGCACTGTGAAAGGAAAGAGAATAACATTTATTGAGCACAAAGAAATACCAGACATGAAGAAAGATCTTCTAACATATCATTTATTTCTCCAGAGAACCCTTTAGGAGACTGTTCTTGTCTTCATAGATCAGGAAACCGAGGCTCGGATAATTAAATATTTCTCACTAAATCAACAGCCAGTGGGCAGTAGATCAGAGCTCAAATACATTTCTAATGACTGTAAAGCTCTTGCTCTTTCTGCTTTATTATCTTGCTTGCCTGTTTATTTGAGCAATGAGTTGGATCCAACTCGACGGCACTTGGCTGGCCTGTTTATTTACATTTTCTGGTTGTTTCTTGCATGTATTTATTTTTCAATATGTCCTATTCTAAGAGTTTGGGTTAATTCAGAAGGAGAGGTAAGGATTTGAATTTAGGCAGCACAGAAAAGACAGGCAGGCAATGGAGCTGATGCAGGAAGGAAAAAGGCTGGTGAAGGATGCATTCCTTAGCTAGCTAGGATTGCAGGCGGCTGGAGGTAGTGCCATAGAAACTCTGAGCCATAGATCAACAGAGAAATTTTAAAGTTATCCTTCCTGAGGAGTGAAGGAGCTGAAGGTGTTTATTCATCATCTCCTGGAGGTGATTGGCTGTTGGAGGGCTGTTAAATTCCTTGCACTTCTGGTCTGCCATGCAGGTAAGCAGAACAACCTTCCACAGTTCCAGAAAACTCTTCAGGCATGGAGTTGCAGATAGTGGCAGTTGAAAGCTGATAAGATCACCTACAGCAGAACACCAACAGCACTCTCACAACCACAGGTCCTGGGTTCCAGTCAGATTTTTTCATTAACTAGCTGTTTGATTTTAGGTCATGTGAGCCTTGTGTTTCAGTGCCCTCAAAAGAAAAATGGGAGATTAATAATTTCACCTCTCTGGAAGTCCCTGGGTGACACAAATAGTTAAGCAATTGACTGTTAGCCAAAAGGTTATCAGGAACCCATCCAGAAGTGCCTCAGAAGACAGGCCTGGTGATCTGCTTCAAAAAGTCACAGCCTTGAAAACTTGATGGAGCAGTTCTACTCTGCACACATGGGATTGCTCTGAGTCAGAATTGACTGGAGGACAACTAACACTAAATATCGAAGTTGAAAATAAACTGTGAAAATAAGGACTATGCTTTCAACTTCCTGTTCTCTGAAACGGGTCTAGTCCAGTTGCATACCTCACTGTATGTGCCTCTCCTGGCAATCATCTAATCAATGCCTTTAAGGCAGTGGAAGTATGCAAAAATTTTGTCTTTCCATAAGATAAAATCCATATGGCTAGTTCTCCTAGAGTAGTTTTGTCCCTTGATGTTCAACGTAGCTCCAAAAACTGCTAGCCCAATGGTACACAAGTCATCTGAGAGGTACAGAATCAGTCCCAAAAAGCTCTGTATGCTTCCACATAGAAAACCCAGTGGCTCTCAGTTGACTTTGACTCATGGAAACTCATGTGTGTTAGAGTAGAACTATACTCCATAGGGTTTTTGAAGGCTGAATTTTTGGTAGTAGGTTGCTAGCTTTCTCTTCTGAGGTGCCTTTGGATGGATTTGAACTTCCAACCTTTTAGTTAGCAGTGAAGGCTGTTAATCATTTGCATCTCCCAGGGACTCACTTATGCACTAATAAAAATGACAACAAAAAACCCTCAAAAAGCCAAACCCACTCAGTCAAGTTGATCTGAGACCCCATAGGTTTTCCAAGGCTATAAATCTCTATAGAGGCCGACTGCTGTATCAAACCACCTACTTTTAGGTTAGCTGTAGAGTATCTTAACCACTGTGCCACTAGGGCTCCTTATGTAGTCAGTGCTTAGAAATGCTTGAGAAATATTTCTGTTATCTTGGCTGTGTGGCAAGTGCTATATGGCAGTGATTTCGTATGTACACGTTACTCGGAATAGAAGCACATTCTAAAATGTCACCCATAGGCATCAGGCATGCAGAGGTTCTCGTTGGCATGGGCCATTAACTACCGTTTATGAACTGGTCTAAATCCTATGAATGGTGCACCCAAGGATGTCCTTGGCTCAGGTGTCATTAGATTATACTGCACAGCTTTTGGTTCTATGTTCCAGTCCCTGATTTGAAGGTGGGCTAATTATCACTCAGTCACTAGGCATGTCCTTTCCATATTCACGGAGCTTCCACTTCTTGGTTGTCTGCCACACTTCCGAGTACTTTTTGAATTAGTCTGTGACTTTTTTTCTTACTTTTCCAAAATGTATAGTTTAATTCTCATCAAAAATCACCATGCTTATAAATAACCTCTAAGAGATACTCTTTGTATGTTCAACTTGTATAAAGTTAGTTTTGAGAAAAGAAAATTGTGGTTGATGTGTGGAGCTTCTGAACAGGAAGTCTGACTCCGAAGTTTGAGTCTGTCATCCCTCTTTACCAAAGTTCTGATTTCGTACACAGATTGTATCACAAGAGCATACAGCTTACAACTTTTGCTCTTTTTGATTCCAGTCTCTCTTCCTATTCCCTCTGCTCTCCTTCCACGAAGAGTGTGAGATGGTGCACGTGTTCTCTTTCTCCCTCTCTCATCCCAACTCTATAGAACAAGAGGGCAAAATGGAGGTCATGGGAAAATAAGAGTCTACAGACAAAAAAATAACATAGGGTAAGTCAGCTGTACCAATGCAGGTCTTAGTGTTTGGAGTAGGCATTAGAGTAGATACAGGTTTGGTTCTGATACAGGTTTGGATATGGGTTTGGTAAAACTCATAATACCATTCGAAACCCAACCCAACCCACTGTCATCAAGTCGATTCTGGCTTGTAGTGACCCTATAGGACTGAGTAGAACTGCTCCATTGAGTTTTCAAGGAACGCCTAGAGGATTTGAACCACCAAACTTTGATTAGCAGAAGTAGCACTTAACCACTATGCCACCAGGTTCTGCAGGACTATTAGATACATAAAATCTGATTACTTGATGGGATCTCAGATTTTCTTGTTACAGGGTCTTATGGTGTTGCTATGAGCTGGAATCAAAACAATGACATAAAGCAATGACAACAAATGGCTTTCAAAAAAGGTCAAAATATGACAACATTCTTGACCAAAGGTAGATCTGTACCCAGGAGCTGTGCTTTGGTTTGTAGCCACAACATGTTTGTGTGCTGGGGTGAGGGCAGAGTGAGGTGATGTCTAGAAAACCAAGGCTCCATGATTAAGGAATGTGGGTGTGCCTGGTAGTCTGTGTGGTCCAAACCGAAAGTAGACCTTGAGGACCACTTTTCTGTCCAGATCAGTTTGGATGTTTGAGGAACTATAGCCTGCAGGTACCCCTCACAAAGTGTATTCACTGAGCTGGGCATTAGATCTTTCTCAGCTAGCAATAAACAAACCCTGGTCTTCCCCACCTGAGATTCATAAGACTCTTTACTCATATATTTACTCTACACTTTGTTCTACAAAGGCTTGAAGGCAATTTTAAACAGGAATGTATAAAACAAAATCACGACAAACACAAGGATAAATGCCAAGGCCCATCACCCACAGAAGCCCCTGTAAGCAAAGCTACATGCCTATGTGATGGTGGGTGGAGGCATCTCATCCTTGGCATATTTTTGGCTGTACTCTTCTTGATGATATTTTGCATCCTAATCAAACCTTCCTCAAAAGTACCCTCTCATCTCCCGGCACAAGGATTAAGGAAGCTGCCTTCTAAGACGGGCTTTACAACCCCCTCAGCTTAATGAATTCTGACACGGCATGCCCAGCCCGGGAACGCCCAGCCTGGGAATGCCGAGGCCAGCCCAGCCTCACTGGCTTCCCCCAACTGCACATCCCCCTCCACATGTGAAATACAAGATTGCAGGAAGGCCCTGGGAAGCTCCCCAGGGACGATCCCCCACACAGCCCTTAGATATAGACATCCCACTCCCTGCATCAGGAGGATGGATAGGTTCCCAAGTTTATTATAACTGGTGTGACAAATGAGTAAATACTGAAGAAATATCCTTCTTAGAACAGCTTAAGAGAGGCATAGGATGGGGGATGGTAGGCACTTACTGTCCCCACAGGAAGAGATAAAATAAGAGCAAAGAAAGAACAAACAGAGACAGCCAGATAATAACCTTTAGATGAGCCTACCCCCTCTTCCTGCACCTTTTGACCTTGAGGCGTAGATAGAGCTGATTGAGCTCAAGGCATAACTTTGTTTTCACTGTTGATTATAACCACCATATACTTGTCTCGGGCCATTACCTAAAAGGCCCTAATGATTAACATGAAAAGAGACCACTTGTCTTGGGCCATTATCTAGAAGGCCCTAATGATTAATATGAAAAAAGACCACAAGGTATCAGCCAACAGCTTATGTGGTCAAAGAGAAATCACGTCACCTCATTGATTATATAAAAAATAAAGAAAGACAGGCCTTAACAGGCTGCTGCCCTCCAGATTCCTAGTTGTCTGAGTCTCATTTCTTCTTCGCTGATGCCACCCATCCCTTCGTGATCCCATACCCTGTCAAGGCTGGCCCCCAGCACATAAAGATTTAGGTCCAAAGGAAAATAAATGTAAGCAACGTGCATTGAGATTGGAGACAGGGAGGAAGAGAGCTCATATCAGAGCCATTGCTGACACTTTTAAAGAGCCTAATGTTGGACTCTGAACTCTCCGGAAACAAATATGAGAAAGGAGGTAGAAAGGAAAGCACAGCTAGGGTTGTGCTATCTGCTTTAAACAATGAGCTTGTTAATCTTCATAACCATCAAACAAAGTAGGTCTTTTTTCATGCATTTCATAGATGAAGAACTCTAGCCTTTAGGGAATGTATCCTAGAGCTGTTAAGTTTCAGAGAGGGTATTGGAACCCAGTTCTCTTTGGTTTTGTATTCTGTACTTTTGACCACTGGCCTTCACATATCTGAGGTAAAGGATGCCATCAGAAAACAATGTTGGAGTCCTTTTGTGTTCTAACTGGTCTGAGGGATGTGTACTATTCCTGGATTTTCAGACAGCACTACCAGGTAAACCTGAGCCTCACAGTGTGCAGGCACAGAGCAGCTCTCTGTGATTGGTTGTTGCTAGCTGCTATTGAGTTGACTCTGACTCATGGTGACACCATGTACAACATATTGAAATACTGTCTGATTCTGCATCACCTTCACAATTACTGACAGATCTGAGTTTATCACTTTAGCAATCTATCTCCCTGAGGGTCTCCCAGACCCTCACTAGCCCTTTACTTCATTAAACACAATGTCTTTCTCGTTCTGTGATTGGTCCTTTCTGATGACTTTGTTTGAAGCAAGTGAGCTGCACAGTGTTCTGTTATGATACGTAAAGTTTTAATTGGCTAATTTTCAAAAGTAGATAGCCAGGCCTTTCTTCCTAGTCTTAATCTGGAAGCTCTACTGAAACCTGTTCACCATGGATGTCCCTGCTGGCATTTGAAATACCTGGGTCATAGATACCACCATCACAGCAACACATGAGCCACCACAGTATGACAAACTCACAGATGGATAGTGGCAATGATTTGATAATCATAGGGAAATCAGTGGTACTAATGTGCACTTGGAAAAAGGCTAGTAGACACCTTTCTTTTACTCACCTCCTCTAGAATTTCCAAGTTCCTTTTTGCACGTTTCATAGGCCCCTTCTGAGGCTAATGACTTGTTTTTTTCATAATCCCATTTCTACAGGTGGGGTTCTGACTTTTTTTTCTTGGAGGAATGGATAGTGTAACAGTTGCTATCTTGTAGGGACAAATGCATTTAGATGGAAATCCGTTTGTTTGCTAAATTGACTAGCATAGTGTATGTAGGTGCTAAATTGGCTAGTAATAGTGTATATAGTTGCTAAATTGACTAGTGTAGTGTGTGTGTGCATGCACCCAAGTGCGCAATAAAAAGAGCTAACTCTAAGCAGAAGAAAGGCTTGGCCAAGCAGGGATACACCGTGTCAGGTATGCCAGAAAGGAGTATCTGTGGATTTTGGAAAGAGATGGATCATTGAGGTAGAGGCAGGGGCAGAGGAGAGCATGGACTTGGGGCAGCAGGCACATGCATTTTGCAGTGGCTGGATGGGAAGGGTTGACTGTAAAACTTCCTCTCTTACCTGTCAGACACAACAAGGAGACACAGGCACCCGGAAGGAAGGGCCTCTGTTTTAGTTCTCTCTGCTTCTGCTGGAGACTGAATACCCTCTGCCACATGTCAGAGCCCTTGTACCCCACACTTCCTTGGCTCTCTTGGTGTCTTCCTCTGCTGCATCAGGGTGTGGTTGGACCAGTGATTAGGTCCTGCTTTACCGAGGGATAGTAAGCATGCCACCACCTGCTGTCAAGGCCATGTGGAGGGGAGGGCAAAGGCAGTGAGGCTGAACAGAAAGAAAGAAACTAATCTAAACACATTTTCTGGAGTTAATCTAAATAAGACTAGCCAAACCAATATCCCAACAGTGTACCGTGTTTGAAGAGCACACAGGGAAAGCGGTAATGTAAAGGAAGCTTTTAGTCGTGTTAATGCTCCCTTTAGTGATGTTATCAGCACAACAGATGGTAGACAGCCAGCTTCTAGAACTGGAGGAAATCAAGTATCCTTCATAGCTCACTTAACGCAGCTTCTGGGGCAGTTTTATTATTTATAGAGTCACGGAAACAAGCTCTATTATGCCGCAGTGTGTCATTAAATAATTCCTTTCTCCTCCTGAACACAGTGTTGGTGCACTCCGTATGGTTATTGCTGGTAGATTTGTTTTCCTTCAGGTATATATTTATTTCTGGAGTAACTTGCTTTTGGCAGCTCAACCTGAAAACTAATTTGAAGCCCTAAAGAGAGGTATTGGGAAGAACTAGTTCCATTCAGACCTGGAATAAACACACTCTATTTCTGAGGAGTCTCCTAACGTGGGCTATGGTGGCCCAGGTGAGCCCCAGTATACAAAAATCCAGACAAAGAGCATCTTGCTACACTAGTACAAGTGGAGCTCTTGCTTGCATTTTAGGGGTAGAGGTTGAGTCATAAACTGCCAAACTTTAGGTTAGTAGTTGGTCACAAGGAAATCGATGAAGCAGTTCTACTCTGTAGCACACAAAGTCACCATGAGTTAGAATTGACTGGTTGTCAAAGGGTTTGACAACAGGTTTTTGTGTTATGAAAATGTGTCTTTAAATTGAAGTTCTTTTAGTGCTGAAAATTCACCAGTAGTGCTAAGAGTGGGCAAAGACAGCAGAGAAAATGAAGAGCCAGGGTTAAGAGACTCTGAACTTTAAGATAAAGGAGAAAGGAAGATAATTGGAAATAATGTGGCCCTGTCACACATAGTTAATGAACTTGCATTGGGAGCCCTTATCAAACAATTAATTATTAAAAATAACTGGTTTGTAATATTACAAATGTAATACACATTCATGGCTAAATGCAAGCTGTCTAGGAGGTTATAAGTTGAAAAGTATACGTGTCCCTCTCCAACACTTTTCTCCAGAAATTCCCATGATTAATTATTTATTGTCTGTATAGAAATTGCCTGTGCAAATCAAAGCATATATACTAGATCATTACGTAAGTTACAAATGGCTTCTTACTGTATAGATCATTTCACAGCTAGCTTTTTCACTTTATATTCTATCTTGGAAACCTTCTTGTATCACCACAAAGATCAACATCATTTTCTTAAATAGCCATAAAATTTTCCTGTGGATATATCACAGGTTTTCTAATTTGTTTTATAATAATGAATATGTAAGTTGTTTCTTGACTTTCGCCATTGCAAACGGTGCTGCAAGCAACATCTTTGTGCACATCTGCAATTATAGGTAATAGGTAAATTCATCCCATTTGGTATAGTTTAAATTGATCTCTGCTGTAAATTGAATTGTGTCCCCTGAAAATGTATCAGCTGAATTAGTTGTAATTGTCTACCATTTTGTCATCAGATGTGATTTTTTTCTGTGGGTTATAAATCCTATCTCTATGATGCTGATCAGATTAGTAGCAGTTATGTTAATGAGGCAGAACTCAATCTGCAGAATTAAGTTTTATCTTTAGTCATTATTTTTTGAGATATTAAAAAGAGAAGTGAGCAGAGTGACAAAGGAACCTCTTATCACCAAGAATGAAGGACTAGGACATGAACAAACAATTCATTTTCTTTGAATTGTCTATTCATGTCCTTGACCATATATCTAACATATATGTCCTTTGGACCTGAGGTCCCTGGGCTGAGAAGCTCCGAGACCAGAGGAAGATTGATGATAAGGACCTTCTTCCAGAGTCAACAGAGGAAGAAAACCTTTACCTGGAGCTGGCACCCTGAATTTGGACTCTCAGCCCCCTAAACTTCAAGAGAATAAAATTTTCATTGTTATAACTATTCACTTGTGGTATTTCTCTGACAGCAGCACTAGATAACTAAGGCACCTTCCAACAATTTTTCTTGCCAGTAGTATATGGGAATGTCTGCTTCTCCCCATATCTTTCTAATAGTTGCCAATATGACAGAAGAAAATAGTTCTTTCATTTATTCAGTCACTCATAAATATTTATTGAGCCTATATTCAAAAGGTGAGCAGTTTGAAACCACTAGGCACTCCTCAGAAACTATATGGAGCAGTTTTACTCTGCTGTGAGTTGGAATTGACAGCAGTGGGTTCAGTTTTTTTAGTAACTGTATACAGAATAAATGGCAGGGCCCTTTCCTCACTGGAAGGTATGGTCTAGCTAGGGAGACAGATATTACTCAAAATGATCACATAAAGAAATATAAATGAAAACTTCTATAAGTGCAATAAAAGAGAAATAACCAGCAACCAGTTGCCATCGAGTCCATTTCCACTTATGGCGGTGACACCATGTGGGTCAGAGTAGCACTGTGCTCCATGGAGTTCTTTTAAGAGGGCGTTATAGGAGAGAGCTAATCTAACTAAGAAATGGGCTAGTTTTCAGGCCAAGGTAACGCTGCTGGTCAGGGACCAACTTTGACACTGTCTAGTAGAGCAGTAGGCCTCAAGTTTCATTACAGGGATCTTGTTAAAATATAGATTCTGATTCAGTATATCTGCGGTAAAAATGAAAATTTTCAGCATGGGTATGTACCAGAATGAACAGATTGGAGGTCTTGTTTCCTAAGAGGAATGGAGACTCTCTGATGTTTACTCAGGGAAGAGACATAATAAAATTTGTACTTTGAAAAGATCATTGTGTAGCTTTGGGAAATGCCAAGAGTAGCAGACAACTCACTGCTGTCATTTGCACTTATTAATTTTGAATGAGATTCATCATTTGTTCTTATGTGTCGTGGTCAATTGCATCTCGTTTTCTGAGAATTGTCTGTTTATGTCCTTGACAATATTTTTTCTACTGGGTTTATCTTTTTCTTATTGATTTATAGAGCTCTTTATATATTAAGGGAATTGGCCTTTCATCTGCCATGAGTTATTATCATTTTTGTCCTTCGGCTATGTTTAGGTACTTTTTAAATATTTGTATAGGCATATCCTCTACAACTTCTCAGATTTGTGTTATGCTAATCGAGGCCTTGTCTCATCTAAGAGTATGAATACATATCCTTATTTTTCTACCACTTACATGTTTTTGTTTCTTACATCTTAGTTATTAACTAATCTAAAATTAGCTTCTGATAGGAAATGAAGTAAAGATGTAGGTTTATTTATTTACTAATTTGCCAATTGCTGACCAGGTACTGTCACTGTTTTACAAATCCAGTAATTTTCATACTGATTTGAAATGCTATCTGTATCACCAACTGGATTTCCATCTGTAAAATATGTATTTAAATGTAACTGTATTCTTTAACATATTTTTTACTAATTTATTAAAATTTATTTTTTTTGGTTAAAACAATGTTTGTTAGAACACATATCAGTTCAACGATTTCTAAAGGTACAATTCAATTAAATGGATGACATTCTTTAAGTTGTGCAATCATTTCCACTGTTCTTTCCCAAGTTATTTCTCCTCTATTAACAGGAATTCATTGCCCTTTAGGTTTTTTATCTAATCTTTTAAGTTGCTGTTGTCAGTTTGATCCCATCGAGATAGTTCTTTAAAAGTGCACAGTGCTGAAAGCAGACATTCTTTACCAATTAAGCTGAACTCTAATCTGGGTTAAAGAAGACTTCAGGGGATTTTTTTTTTCTTTTATTGTGATGAAATGAAAGTTTACAAACCAAGTGAATTTGTCTTATAAAATCCTGTACACACACCTGTATGCAACTCCAGCTTCTCTCCCAATACTGACAGCACATTCCTCCTTTCTACCCTGTACTTCCTGTATTCACACAACCAACTTCTGTCCCCTTCTGTCTACCCTCCCATCTCATTTTGGTGGAGGAGCTGCCCCAGCAGCCTAATGTCTTGGAAGACCAAGTAAACCAAGCCCACTGCCACTGAGTTGATTCCAGCTCATAGCCACCCTATAGTGACTCTGTAGGTCAGAGTAGTACTGCCCCACAGATTTCCAAGGAGTCTCTGATAAATTTGAACTGCTGACCATTTGGTTAGTAGATGTAGCACTTAACCTCTACACCACCAGGATTTCCATTGTCTTACAGTCCAGTCCAATTTTTGTCTGAAGAGCTGTCTTCAGTACTGGTTTCAGCTGTAGGCTAGCAGCGAGTGCAGAGGACGTGTTCTCAGGTGACCCTCAATATGTTGAACCATCAAGTCTGATCTTAAAATAGAATTCTAGATCTGCACCTCCATTTTTCTCCCACTACATCAGGGTGTCTACATCGTGTCTCCTGTCAAGGCAGTCATTGGTTGTGACCGAGCACCATTTAGTTCTTCTGGTTTCATGTTGATATAGTCCCTGAATCACATGTCCCCTTTTGTCTCCTGGGTTCATATTTTCCTCCTGTCTTTGATATTTTTCACTCTCTTCTGCTCCAGGTGCATTGCGATGAATTGTTGCTCTTTAGATGGCAGCTTGCTAGCTTTTGAGATCCCAGACACCACTCACCAAAATAGGATGCAGAACATTTTCTTAAAATAAAAAACTTAGCTATGACAATTGACCTAGATGTTCTTTGAAGGAATGGTTCCCAGGTCCCTGCCCCTACCCTGGCCCTCTGCTGCTCTGATTTACAAAATGTTGGATTGTATTTAGGAAAGCTCTTAACTCTTGGTATAGTCCAGCAGTGTTGATCTACCTTCTAATGCATGCTGTCACTTCCTTCATTTAACCCAATTCCTGTCTACTATCTAATTTATGAATACCCATCTCTCTCCCTCCTCTCCCCTGCCTTGTAACCATCAAAGATTATTTTCTTCTGTGCTTAACCCATTTCTTGAGTCCTTATAACAGTGGTCTCATATAGCATTCATCCTTTTGCAGCTGACTAATTTCATTCACCATAGTGTCTTCCAGATGACTCAGTGTTACCAGAATCAACTCAATGGCAAAGGGATTGGTTTGGTTGGGTTAGGTTTTTGATGATTGTATTTAACTGCACAATATTAAAAAACCAAGCTAAATCAAACCAAGCCTGTTGCCACTGAGATGATTCTAACTGCAACAGGATTAGTTACTTTTGTGTGTGGCCTTTCCAGCCGTGGTCTTGTAACTTTCACCTAGGTGATTGTGTGACAGGGTATTTGTGGTCAATCAGGGGACTGGTCAGTTTTGTCTTAAAAGAAAGTCAATTCCAGAGCAGAGAGGAGGAGCCCACTACCAGAGGACACCAGCAGAAGAGACCCAGCAATAGACACTGGCAGCAGAAGACAGCATGGTGGTCTCCCAGGCCCACAGAGGGAGAACGCTGAGTGCCTTTAGGCAGAGGCTAATGGCCAGGGAGGGATATGCCTGTTAGGAAGGCTGAGAAGGAGCTATCCTGATGGAAGAACTGTGTTCTGAGTGTTTCCGAGCCTGAATTATAACTGTTACTTCCCTAATAAACAGCTTAATTGCGAGTATGGTCTGTGCATTCAGTGTAGCCATGGCAATGAACTATCAAACCCAGCAGACAGTGCTGTGTGAGCGATGGTTTGTGTTGGTCATAGATTGAACTGTGTCTCTCAGAAAATGTGTGTAGCAATTTGACTAGGCCACGATTCTTGGTATTGCGTGATATTTCTAAATTCTGTAAACCTTGCCTCTGTGATATTAATGAGGAAAGATGGGCAACAGTTGTATAGATGGAGAAAGACTCAATGTGTAAGACTGTAATAAGCCTTGAGGCAATTTCTTGGGATATAAATGAAAGAAAGAAATAAAGAATTGGGGATCTCATACTACCAAGAAGCAGTGCCGGTAGCAGAGCACGCCCTTTGGACCTGGAGTCTGTGTGCTTCAGAAGCTCCTAATCCAAGGGAATATCAACAACAAGGACCATCCTTGAGAGCCGAGAGATAAAGACTTCCGGCAGAGCTAATGCCTTGAATTAGGTGCCTTTTTTGTGGAGTTCATCTGGTGGTTTTGAATTCCCTCAGCTTTTGTTTGTGTGGTAATGTCTTCACTTGACCCTCATTCTTGGAGGACAGTTTCATTGGGTGTAGTATTCTTGGTTGAAAGTTGCTTTGTTTTTCTTTCAGTGCTTTAAATATTTCATTCGACTGCTCTGGTCTCCAGTGTTTATGAGATGAAATTTGTAGTTTATCTTATTGGGGGTTCTTTACATGTGACTGTCAGCTTCTCTCTTGCTGGTTTCAGAATTCTCTCTTTAGCTTTATTTTTTGAGATCCTGTGTATAATGTGTCTTGTTGTGGATCTCATTGGGTTTATCCTGCTTGGAATTCTTTGAGCTTCTTGAATTTGTAGATTCATGTGCTTTATCAGATTTGGTAAACCTTCTGCCGTTATTTCTTCAAGTGTTCTTTTTCTTTCTCTCGCTTATCTCGTTCTGAAATTCCCATGATTTGTATATTGGTTCTCTTGATATTGTCCAGTAATTTCATTAAACTGTACTCAACAGTCTTTAGCCTCGTTCTTGCTGCTCTTCAACCTCCATTAATTTGATTAATAAATTTGTTTATCTCATTCTTTAACTTGTTGATTCTTCTGCCTCATCAAATCTGTTGTTACAATTGACAATTGACAGTTACAGTAATTGTCTCTTTCAGTCCCAACATCTCAGTTTAATTTCTTGTTAGAGTGTCTATCTCTTTTTAAAACCCTCATTTTGTTCGTGCATTGTTTTTTTTATTTCTTTTGCAATTTTGTGTTTCTCTTTAGCTCTTTGCATATGTTTAATATTGTTGCATTATATCTTCTCTTTTTGTTCATTATTCTAACTTTCATAGGTGCAATTTCACTCCCTTAATTTTGTTCATCGGGATGGGCCATTGTTATTCTTTTCTTTGTGTGTCTTGTGATTTTTTGGGGTGGAAATTGTAATTTTCAGAAGTGTTAACTTTCTCACTTCTCCCCAGTATTTGTTGTTTATGCTTACACTATTTTCTGCAAGAGGTCTTAAGTAGACAGAGATTTTGGACATTTCTTACTGCTTCCTCTACCTCTCTGTGGTAGCTTCTTCTCCTTCCTTGTTTTAGGATTCAAAAGTTCCAGATATCTGTCTTAAACTTCTGATTTCTCCATAACATCCCGGAGCACATACAGTGATCAATCTATTCAACAGAAGGTACAGCCACTTGTAAGTGATGTCATGTACTAATCTATCCACCTGGGAAAATAGTCTTTTCTGTTTGGTCATTGTTCCCTCCTCTCCTCTGTTTCTGCGACCATGTTCTCATTTGGAAAGCCCATACCCAATGAGCACTCTATGCAGCTGGAGCTAGATGTTACCCTCAGGTTTTGCCCAAGGCTTCTTTCCACACCCTATGGGGGCTGCTGAGTTTTGAATTGGCTTCTAGGGGAATCATAGGCACACTTTCCTTTATATTGGGGGAGCAGAGGCTGGTACTCCCTAGACAACCCGTGAGAGAGCTCTCTTACTGACTTCAGGGCCCCAACATCTCTGTGCTGTCTGGCAGAGAATATTCCATTTAAAAGACCCTCTCCTGGTTCCACTGAAGGGGACATTCAGCCCAGCAGCTGACAGTTAGTAGGTAGAGGAAAGGCTGACTTGCTTAGAACAGACCCCAGTGAGGTCTTTCTTGTTGATTTCAAAGTCTCAGTGTTAGTGTGTTGTATGTGAGCAAGCTCCACTTAAGTCATCTACTTCCTGAGTCACAGCAGCCTCAGACAACAGTCCTCAGCTACAGCTGGAAAAGGGGTAGAAAGATACAAACAGTAGATCTGTCCTGTTGATTTCAGGGACCTGAACTGTGCAATGTAAAAGCAAGCAGAGTGCTGGCTATGGGAGCAGGTACTACTACATTGGAGCTTTTGTTGCAATTTGCAGTACCCTGGAAATGGATAGTTACTAGGTGGGTGAGGAGCTGGCATGCTCACAATGGACCTCTGGGGAGGTCTGTCTTGTTAGTTTCAGAGCCGAGCTTGAGATCCTGTATCTTTGCACAGACAGAGGGTGTAGTGGCTAGGGAAGCAGGCTGTTTTACTGGGTTTCTTCCCAGTTCACTGCTTAGCTGGAGGGATAGAAAGCGTGGAAGAAACAAAGCTTCAACACAATGGGACTCATCGTCTAGTGCTTGTTGTCCATCTGTAGTTCCATTCTGCTGTCCTCTGTATCCTGGTTCAGAGTTCCTCAAAGCTAAGAACTATTTTCTTGTATTTCTTGGTGTATTTATGGAGAAGGGTTGGAACACTGATCTGTCTACATCACCATATTCCCAGAATCTTACAATACATTGATTCTTTATTCTTTTTTATTAACTTGCCTATTCCTGTACATTTTTTTTTTTTAAGCAGTACAAGTACTTTGGATACATTTTTATACCTTGTAGAGTTCAACATCATTATTTTTCTTTTTCCTAATTTTCCTGGTAAGCCTGGCGTGTTTGTTTCTGGTATGACTTGCAAGTTTCACTGGGAGGAAGGAGGCAGCCTGTGTAGCCTCCACCTACTGATACAAAGAGGCTTGCTGCTTATGACCTCATCCTATAGGGACTGTTGGCATATGGAGACATTCAACTCCCATTCAAGAGCATTTTCTTGTTTACAATTTGATCTGGGTTGTCCAATTTTTTTTTTCTTTTTTATTTAACATGACTGAGTGAAAACGTACATTCCCGTATAAATTTACAAGCCTACCTGTATGCAGTTTCCACTGCTCTTCCTGTCCGGTGACAGCACACTATGCCTCTGTGCTCCATACATGTCTCATCCTCCCAACAGCCTCCCTTCCGCTCCTCTCCACCCACTCTCCTTCCTCCAGCCAGAGGTCAGCAGGATGATATCCTATAGATGTCTAGAACCATAAAGTACAACCAATATATGGTCACTCTGCATTGCCAAGTCCAATCCATTCCTGTCCAAAGAGTGGACCTTTGTTGTAATTTCTGGGTAAGGGCAGCATCAGGGCTGGGGGCCATGCTCTCAGGGGAACCCCAAAACCACTGGACCATCAATTGAGGTCCTTTAGGGGAGATCACAGGATGCACTCCTTTTTATTCTTGTGTTGTCAGTGAGACTCAACCTAGTGAGCTCCATCATGGCTATCTCTGGTGGTGGCCAGGCACCAGTCGGTTCTTCCAGTCCCAAGTAGATGAAGGTACCCACTCTTGTGGGTCTCTCTGTCTTCTAGGTTGTCTTTACCGCATGTGACTTTGGTCCTCGGTGAGCATCCCTTCCTGCTGAGTTGGGACCATTTGCTGTGTCCTCGGATGGCAGCATGGTCCCCTGCCCCCTGCCCCAGCTACTCTATCCTTGCAATATTGGGTTAAGATGGAAGGAGTACTCAAGTTATGCTGAAGTCTGCTTAATGTTGTTCTTGTTTCTAATGTGTGCTATCACTGCTTTCTCCCAACTAGATTTCTAGCAACTATCAAAACTAAACCCTCCCCCCTCCCTCCCTTCCCTCCCTTGCAACTGTCAAAGAGTCTTTTCTTCTATACACAAGTCTGTTTTTGAGATCTTATCGTAGAGGTCTCATACAGTATTTGTCCCTTTGTCCTGACTACTTTCACTCAACATAATGTCTTCCAGTTGAAACCAGGTAGGAGATGTTTCCTGCAATCATCGTCATTCTTTATCATTGTGTAGTGCTCCATTGAGTATATATACCGTAGTTTACCTATCCATTCTTCTGTTGTTGGGCATCTGGGTTGATTCCATCTTTTTGCTATCGTGGACTGTGTGATAAACATTCTGGTGCATGTGTTTGTTGGTGTGAAAGGCCTTGATTCTGTAGGATACATTCCAAGTAGTGGAATTACTGGGTCAAATGGTATATCAATATCCATTTTTTTAAGGAAGCACCAGATTGCTTTCCAAAGAGGCTGGACAATTTTGCAACCCCACCAACAGTGTAGGAGGGTTCCACTTTCTCCACAGCCTCTCCAGCATTTGTTGTTTTGTGTTTTCTGGATCATGGCCAATCTTGTTGGGGTGAGATGGTATCTGATTGTCGTCTTGATTTGTAGTTCTTTAATAACTGAAGATCATATACATGTCCGCATGTGCTTTTTGGCTGCCTGGATCTCTTTAGCAAAGTGTCTGTCCATCTCCTTTGCCCATTGCTTAATTGGATGGTTTATCTTCTTCTTATTGATATTTTGTAGTATAGATTATGGAGATCAGGCATTGGTCTGACATAGAGTTGCCAAATATTCTTTCCCATTCTGTGGGTGTTTTTTTAATTCTATTAATAAAGTCTTTGGATGAACAAAAGTGTTTGATTCTTAATAGTTCCCATGTATCTATTTTCTGTTGATTGTGGTTTCTTTGACAGATTTTGGAGTCTGTCCTCATTGAATATTAAAACTTCTATTGTTGTTCCTACCTTTTCCTGTATGAGCTTCATCGTTTTAGGCTTCATATTTAGGTCTTTTATCCAGTTGGAGTTGATTTTTGTGTAAGGTGTAAGATATGGATCTTGATTCAGTTTATTGCAGATGGATAATGAATTTTGCCAGCACCATTTGTTGAAGAGACTGTTTTTACCCAGATTAAATGTCTAAGGGACTTTGTCGAATATCAACTGTTCATAGGCAGATGGTGTCATCTCTGGGGTCTCAATTCTGTTCCATTGATCCATCTGTCTGTTCTTGTACCAGTACCAGGCTGTTTCGACCACTGGGCAGTGTAGTATGTTCTAAGGTCAGTTAACGAGAGACCTCCCAGTGTGTTCTTCTTCTTTAGTAGTACCTTACTTATCCGGGGCTTCTTCCCCTTCCAAACAAAATTGGTGATTTGCTTCTCCATCTCATTAAAAAAATGATGCTGGAACTTGTATTGGGATTGCATTATATAAATAAATTGCTTTGTGTAAAATAGACATTTTCACAATGTTAAGTCTTCCTATCCATGAGCAGGGTAGGTTTTTCCATTTAACTAAGTCTCTCTTAGTTTCTTGTAGTAAGGGCTTGTAGTTCTCTTTGTAAAGGTCTGTTGTTTCTCTGGTTAGATTAATTCCTAGGTACCTTATCTTCTTAGGGGCTATCGTAAATGGTATTGATTTGATAATTTCTTCCTTAACAGTCTTGTTGCTGGTATAAAGGAATCCTACTGATTTACTTATGTTTATCTTGTATCCTGAGACTTTGCTGAACTCTTCTATCAGTTTGAGTAGCTTACTTATAGATTCCTTGGGATTCTCTGCATATGCAATCATATCACTTGCAAACAGGGAGATTTTAACTTCCTCTTTGCCGATGCAGATGCCCTTTATTTCTTGGTCTTGTCTAATTGCTCCGGCTAGAACTTCTAGCACAATGTTGAACAGGAGAGCTGACATTGGGCATCCTTGTCTAGTTCCTGATCTCAAGGTAAAGTCTTTCAGTCTCTCTCCATTCAGGATGATGTGGGAAATTGGCTTTGTGTAAATAGCCCTTACTGTGTTGAGGAATTGCCTTCTATGCCCATTTTGCTAAGAGTTTTTAGCATGAATGGGTGTTGAACTTTATCAAATGCCTTTTCTGCATCAATGGACAAATCAGGTGTTCCTTGTCTTTTGTGTTATTTATGTGGTTAATCACATTAATTGTTTTTCTGATGTTGAACCAGGCTTGCATCCCCGGTATGAATCCCACTTGGTCATAATGAATTATTTTCTTGATATGTTGTCATATTCTATTGGCAAGAATTTTGTTGAAGATTTCTGCATCTAGATTCATGAGTGGTATCGGTCTGTAGTTCTCTTTCTTTGTTGGGTCTTTCCCTAGCTTAGGTATCAGGGCTATGCTGGCTTCATAGAATGAGTTTGGGAGTACTCCATCCCTTTCTATACTGTGAAGTAGTCTCAGTAGTATTGGAGATAACTCTTCTCTAAATGCTTGGTAGAATTCTGCAGTGAAGCCATCTGGGCCAGGACTTTTTTTGGTTGGCAGTGTTTTGATGACATTTTCAATCTCTTCCTTTGTGATGGATTTATTAAGTTATTCTGCTTCACCTTGTGATAATTTGGGTAGGTGGTATGAATGAAGGAATTTGTCCATTTCCTCTAGGTTTTCAAATTTGTTACAGTACAGTCTTTCATAGTATTCTGTTATGATATTTTTGATTTCTGTTGCATCTGTGGTTACAACTCCCCTCTCATTTCTAATTTTGGTTATTTGTTTCCTTTCCTGCTTTTCTTTAGTAAGTTTACTCAGTGATTTGCAATTTTGTTGATCTTTCCAAGAAACCAGCTTTTGGTCTTTTCAGTCTTTTCAATTGTTTTTCTGTTCTCCAATTCATTTAGCTTTGCTCTAATCTTTATGATCTTGTTTCTTCTAGTGCCCGTGGGGTTCCTCTGTTGTTCTCTTTCTACTTTTTCAAGCTGTAGAGTTAGTTCCTTGATTTGGTTTCTTTCTTCCTTCCAGATGTGTGCATTTATGGAGATAAACAGACCTCTGAGCACTGCTTTGGCTGTATCCCATAGGTTCTGGTAGGAAGTGTTTTCGTTCTCATTGGAATCCATGAATTTCTTTATTTCACCCTTGATTTCCTCTTTAACCCATGTTTTTTTGAGCAAGATGTTGTTCAATTTCCAAGAGTTCCACTTTCTATCTATGTTTTTTCTGCTATTTATTTCAACTTTGATGGCTTTATGATCTGAGAAGATGCTTTGCAGTAATTCAATGGTATGGATTTTGTTGAGTATTGCATTATGGCCTATCACATGGTCAATTCTGGAGAATGTTCCATGTGCACTGGAGAAGAAAATGTAGTTGTCTGCTGATGGGTGGAAAGTTCTGTATCTATCAATGAGGTTTAGTTGGTTAATTGTGGCAATGAGGTGTTCTGTATTTTTACTGAGCTTTTTTCTAGATGATCTGTCTAGTAATGAGAGTGGAGTGTTAAAGTCTCCCACTATTATTGTGGAGTCATCTAACTCTCTTTTGAGCATAGTTAGTGTTTCTTCGACGTACTTGCCAAGCCAAGTGCCATCGGTCGATGTACTTAGGTGCTCTGATATTAGGTGCATAAATATTTAATATAGTTAAGTCTGGCTTGTGTACTGAACCTTTAAGCAATAAATAGTGTCCATCTTTGTCCACAATGATGGATTTGACATTAAAATTAATTTTGTCTGAGATTAGAATTGCTACCCCTGCTCTTCTTTGTTCATTGTTAGCTTGATATATATTCTTCCATCCTTTCATTTTCAGTTTGTTCCTATCTTTAGGTCTCAAGTGACTTTCTTGTAGACAACATATGGATGGGTCATGTCTTTTGATCCAAGATGACACTCGGTGTCTCTTTACTGGAGCATTCAGTCCATTCATATTCAATGTAATTATTGATAGGTATGTGTTCACTGCTGCCATTGTGATATGTTTATTTTTATGTTGATGTTTTCTCTGTTGTTCTTATTAGTCTGTTCTGGGACATTCTTTTTTGTGTGTTGACTTTTCACCTTTTTCAGAGCTGGTTTTGTAGTTGTTGAGACTCGTGTGTTAGATTTCTTGAAATGGTCTGATACATCTTTGTTGTGCTCTACAGCTGCCCCTATGATTCCCCTTAATAAACTATATATAAACTCAATTTTAATTACTACCAGTCTTGTCATCTTCCTCTCCATCTGGAAGGACTGTAACAACTGTAGTACATCCCTCTTTTTATTATGATGACACCATAGTTTTCATGATGATCACTGGGTTGCTTCTTTCCATATCAAAGCTGTGATTGACTTTGGAGACTTCCCTAAGAGAGTAGAGTATTGAGTAGTGTGTTGTTCTAAAATATAAAGTTAGTGTTTTCGTTCTTCTAAGCCAGAGCCAAGAACTTCTTTCAGTATTTCTTGTAGTTTGAGTTTGGTTTTTACAAAGTCTCTGAGTTCCTGTTTATTTGGGAATGTCTTAATTTCATTTTCGTATTTGAAAGATAGTTTTGCAGGATATATAATTCTTGGTTGGAAGTTCTTCTCCTTCAAGGCTTTGAATGTGTCGTGCCACTGTCTCTGTGCCAGCGTGGTTTCTGCTGAGAAATCTGACGAGAGCCTACAGGGTTTCCCTCTGAATGTTAGCTTTGCTTTGAGTCTTGCTGCCTTGAAGAGTTGCTGCTTATGTTTCATTTTGTTAAGCTTGATTAGAATATGTCTTGGAGTCTTTCTTTTGAGATCTATATCAGGTGGCATACGATATGCATCTGAGATGTCTATATTCTCTTCCGTCATGATTTCTGGGAAGTTTTCTTTCAGTAGCTCAGCAATGATACTCTGTGTTCTCAGATGTCTCACCCTGTTCAGGGACTCCAATTAATCGAAGGTTGTTCCTCTTAATAGAGTCCCACATGCTTCTTAATGTTTCTTCATTTTTCTTGTTTCTTTTTTCTGATTTCTGCTCATAGACACTGGCATCAGTAGCTCTGTCTTCCAAGTCAGAAATTCTTTTTTCTGTTTATTCCATTCTGTTTTCTTGGCTTTGCATGGAAATTTTTATGTCTTTGATTTTGTTCTTGATCTGTTGTATTTCAGAGTACTGGTGTTCCATCAGATCAAACAGTTTGCTTAATTTTTCATTTTGTTCTGCTGCATTTTGTATAAGGTCTGGAAGGGCTCTGTATATAATCATTTTTTATTCACTTCCTGATGCTTTCATAAAAGTTTCTTCATCTGGAAAACTCCTTGGTTGCTTTGTTTGGGAGCCTTCTGAAGCCATGGGTGATTTCTTGTATGCCACAATTGTCTGTTGCTTTTTGGGTCCCATGTGAGTATGTACAGGCTGGAAGAGGTACTGTGAGGATGGATTGCAAATGTTTCTCTAGGCTGTCTTCAAATGTAAAGCAAAAGGTATCTGACCAGTTCACAAGTCAGTTAGGTTTTCAGGTGTAGAGGTCCCTCTTCTCAGCTGACAAAGTAAGTGCCAGTTTATCCAACCCCAGATGATAACAAACTAGTTCAGAATACAGCAATGCTACTGCCCTGTTGGCCTCTGCTGACAGGGCCTAGCCTTAGCCGACACTGCATCGAGTACTGCTTTTGTGATAGAAAAGCACTCTCTTGTGGGCAGGCTCTGGCTCCCAAGCTAAGAGTTTAGTCCAGCTGCAGCCACCGTATCCAAGATGGTGTCCTCCACCCAGGCAGCAGAGGGGCTAAGAGAAGTAGTGATTCCTCTGCTTCTGTTGTTGGGCCTGCAACGTAGGTGGCACTGGGAAAATTACTGCTTTTCTGTCAGAGAAGTGCTGTCCTGTTTGAAGGCACTGGCTCCCAGGCTAAGAATTAGGTCCCGCTAAAATCTTGGTACCAACATGGTGTCCCGCACACTGGCTGCGGAAATCTGTACAAAATCCGCTGACGCAGATATAAAATGAAAGGCTCAAAGTGGCTGGATTAACAGAGTCTTAAGCCTGGCTCTCAGAATATGGGAATTTCACCTGTCGATCCCCCTAGGAGCGCATCTGAGTCTAGCTGTTAGGCAAGACCTAGCTCCGCCTGCCGGCCAAGACAGAGAAAAAAAAAAAGTCAAAGTGGTACGTTTACCTTCCCTCCGTGAGAGCCAGGGCTAGCCAGGAGCAGGAGTCAGTGAGAGAGAGGTGGTTTTTCACTCAGTGGTATGAAGTCCCAATTAACAGCCCTGTGCCGTGTCCTAAGGCTGATTAGGTCATCAGAAGGCTCCATTTGATTATCAGTTCAGGTCTTGGTTTCCAGAGGGATTTAAGGAGATGTGTGCTTAGTCCACCATCTTGACTTTGTCTCCTCCAAATTCTTGACATACAAGTGCTGCTGGGGTTCACAGGGATTCAGAATCAGTAGCAGAGGCAGATTCAAGAAGCATCTAGATCTTTCTGTGATGGGTAGGTTACATGGCCAAAATACACGCTGGAATCCTAACCCTCATGCTTGTATTGGGATTCCAGTGTGTACTGAAATTTAATCAATAGGTCAGCTGAGATCATACTGTTATAGTTATAGGGTGGATCCTACATCTAATCATAGAAGATAGACACTCATGCAGCTGGCTAAGAGAGGTGCTGTTTGAGGATCAGCTACAAGACAATGCCTGGAGTATCTTCCAGAACTAATCCACATGGCCAAAACTCTGATTTGGACTTTAGCCTCCAGAGCTATGAGAAAATAAATCTCTCTTCTTTAAAGACACTACCTGTTATGGATTGCATTGTGTCCCCCCTGAAATACATGTAGTCATGTGTCTGGGCCATGATTCCCTGTATTCTATGATTGTCTTCCATTTTGTGATTTTGTTGTGCTGTATGTTAAAGGATTAGGGTGGGACTGTAGATCCCTTTACAAGATCACCTCTCTGCTCCACTGTAAAGGGAGTTTCCCTGGAGTATGGCTTGCCCACCCTTAATCCTTTCGTCCTACAAGAGATAAAAGGGAAGAGAAGCAGGCAAAGAATTGGGAAGCTCACACCATCAAGAAAGCAGCTCCGGAAGAAGAGTGCACTCTTCAGACCTGAGGTTCCTGCTCCAAGATGCTCCCTGGACAAAGACTGATGCAATACCAGACTTTCCTCCAGAGCTGACAAGGGGAAAGCCTTCCCCTGGAGCAGACATCCTGAATCTGGACTTGTAACCTGCTGGACTGTGTAAGAATAAACTTTCCTTTGTTAAACTCATCCACTCTGTAGTATTTCTGTTAAAGCAGCCCTAGCTGATTAAGACAGAACCTGTAGTATCTCTGTTACAGCAGACCTAGGTAACTGAGACTGCTGTATATCTCACGGAGAACGGGGAATGCAGGCAATCTCTAGCGAGCTCTTGCCTAAAGGAGGGAAAAGCAAACACTATTTAAGGAAACTAGGTCTTAAGTGTGGACACAAGAGGAGGAAAATATCTGGGTAGGCTGTGCTTTACTCCTCTCTTCCCATCTATTAAGTAAGTTCCCGGTTTGGATTAGCCAGGTACAGAGTATCTGTTATTCAGAACCCCTCGATAGAAAGACCATAAATTTATGAGTCAGGTACACCCAGATTTAAATCTGTTGCATCCTTACTTTGTGGCTTTGGGTTGGTTACCCTCTGAGCTATAGTTCCCTTCTGTATACAAAAGAGATAATGATACTGGCTTTGAACGGTTGTTCTGGGAGTGTTAGTATCTGTACAGCACCTGAAGCGACATAACTGCCGAACAGTAACCACTGTTATGAAGTGTATCACACATTTGTCTCATAAATTTATTGGTCTAATAATATCCCATCCTGCCTGTAAATTCTGAATAATCATTTAAATGCAAACTCCAGAACAAGATTTTCCAGTAATGGCCAGTGCCGTATCACTTGTTGGTAGTACAAAATAGAATGATAGCGGAAAATAGGCTAGAAGATGAAAGTGAGGTATCGTGCACACAGCATCAGATTCATATTCGACAGATTTTACAATTGTTTCTTCGACCCCTGCCTCCTGGGCCCTGAAAGGAAGCATCTTTGGGGAATGCATTGTTACTTGCTCCCTCCTGTGTATCTCAAGGGGAACAGGAGGCTCAGTTAGAATGCTAATTGTGTCAGTTTACATCTCTGGAATGAACTTTTCCATAGGTCCTCATTTCACAAGTTTAATTAGCTAAAACTGAGCCAGTAGTTTGGCATTGGTGGAAGTACTTTTAGAATAAAAATATCGGTTACCCTGAAAAGTTTTGAAAAAGTAAAGAAGGCAAAGATCAAAACAAAACCCCAAGGCCAAACTCTGTTATTTTCTAGTCCTTCTCCCCTTCTCAAAAGAAAAAAACAAAAACAAACAAAAAACTAGGTCTGGATCAAAAGGAAATTCTCTAAGCCTGGGAGTTATCCAAGCAGTTTGTAAATTGTGTTCTCTAAAAAGCCACTGATTGTTTCAAATACCAAGCCCAAAGGAAGTTTTAATTACCAAGGTATTTCATTAAAAGAGATTGCCACCAAGCTTCTGGTCAAGGATAGATAATGTAATTTTGTTAGGAATATGGAAACATACACAATCAGATGGCTACACTTGGATTTGAGACGTGATGGACCTTTAGTAGGTGGCAAGTGCGAAGTGATGGAGGGATTTGTGATGGATAAACTTGGAAAGAGCCAGGGATTAGAGTTGCAGCCTGAAGTTGGGGCCTCACATGCATTAAGGGACATGGTCATGGAGAAATGGAGACGGGAAGCAGAAAATGGGATCATTAGAAGGGGCTTTAGCTGGAGGTGAGCTTCATGGACCTCCTCCACACCCTGCCCACAGCCTCAGAGGACACAGAGAGAGGAACTAACTCACTCGTCATCCATAGTCAGGAGGTACTAGCAAAGACCAGATGTTTGATTCAATGCTTCATCTGACCATATAGCAGATGTGGGGATTGAGACCCCTCTAATATTCTGCCATACTGCTGGATCTCCTCTGTAGGAACTCCATCCTATTTCCTTGATTAAAACTTATAGTTTCCATTGACTATGCAGTCTTGTGTGTCCCCGACCTAGTCTCTGCTGCCCCTTCTTGCTTTATTTCCCTCAACCCCATGTATATTCTGACCTCACTTTTCCTCCTAGCTAAAACTGCATGGTTGTGTCCTTAGGACTTCTCCTTGGGATCTCTGCCTCCCTCAAAGCAGGGTTAGAGGCCCCCCTGTGTTCCAGAGGACTGCATGTGTGGGTTCCTCCATCATAGCACTATCATAACACTGCACTGTCACTGTCCGCCATTTGTCCACCTTTCTCGCTAGGCATTGGTGGTATTGGTAGTCCAGTGGTAGAATTGTCTCCTTCTGTGGGGGAGACCTCAGTCCAACTCCTGGCCAGCACATCTGGCCAGGAATAACACAGTCTGTGTGTTTTTGGAGGCTTGAATGTTACTATGATGCCAAAGAGTTTTCAGCTGAACTTCCAGACTTAGATGGGCTAAGAAGCAAAGCCTGGTGATGTACTTTCAAAAAACTGGTCAGCAAAAACCCTGTGGATCACAATGGTTCAACTTCCACAGGTAATGGGGATAGTGAAGGATGGGGCAGAATTTCGTTCCATTGTTCACGAGGTCGGTGGCTAACTCTGTGGCAGCTCACCACACTTCTACAGGGGAGAGGCTTAGCCTTTCATCTCCCTATCCTAGACCCTGGCATAGTGCTTGGCACAAGGAGCAGTTTGACTCAGATTGGGCTTCTAGGAAGTAGATGAAGCTTTTGGGGTGGGATTTAGTAGGGAGTATTCTTGGGATTGGAAACACAAGTGGCATTGTGATTAAGTGTTACAGCTACTAACCAGAAGGCTAGCATTTCAAATCTACCAGGCACTCTTTGGAAACTTGATGAGGCAGTTTACTCTGTCATAAGGTTGCTATGAGTCACAATTGACAGAATGCAGTAGCTTTTGGGTTTTGGTACTTGTCAGATCCACTTTTGTAGGAGGAAGGAAAAGGCAGCAGGAATTTGCAGAGGGAGAAGGGAGCTGTCATGGATTGAATTGTGTTCCCCCAAAAATCTGGGTAACAATTTGGCTAGTCCATGGTTCCTTGTATCCTGTGATGTGCCTCCAAGTTGGAACTGCTGCTTCTGTAATGTTAATGAGGGTAGATGGATAGGCTGCAGTTGAGTTGGTGGGGGCAGGATTTAATATGTGGGATTGTTTTTTGCCTTGAGACAGTCTCTTGAGATGTAAAAGAAGGGGAGGCAATCCAAGATTTGGGAACCTCATACTGCCAAGAAAGCAGTACCAAGAGCAGAGAGCAGAGAGTGGAGTGCATCCTTTGGACCTGAGGTTCCTGTGTCAGGATGTTCTCGTATTCAATTTGGACACTTAGCGTGCCGGACAGTGATAACTTCTTATATTGAATTTAGATTTGTAGCTTACTGAATTGTGACAAAATAAAATTTGTCTTTTTAAAGCCATCCATTTGTGGTATTTCTGTTAAAGCAGTGCTAGATAACTAAATCAGGAGTTGTGGACAGGCCTGGAGAAAGAGTGAGCCATTTACAAAGAGGGTGACGGCTAAGAGTTATGTGGTTTGGGCAAGACTACCACATGTTTATACCCCTTCCTCCCATCAGTGGTAGAGTGCAGACTCCTCTGAGAAGTGAGTGGAGGGGGGTCTCAGCAGCCCTGGTGGTCTCTCATGGGTCCAGCAGCTATTAGTCTTCTAATGGCATCCCTAGAATGTGGAGCTGCAGGTTCCCACTGATGTGGGATCTCAGTGCATGAGCCCAAGAATATGAGGATGAATAAATATGTGGATGAATCCACAAGTCCTGGATCACTCTAGAATTCTCAGCCGGACCTTTTCTCCTCATATGTTCATTCTGTTTCACTCAGCAACTATCTGAGCACCATCTGTGGATCAGAGACTGCTCTAGGCACTGGGAACAAAATGGGAGGACAGTTAGACACAGTCTCTTCTTGACTGATGTCTATCTCCTATTGTCTCTTCCCATGTATCCCAGCAGGTCTCTAGAAAGTATACTTTGTCTGCCTATTCACCAAGAGGTGAGTATGGGCAGTCAAGCTTAACTCTTGCTACGTTTACCTGATATACGTCTGAATCCGATATGAGTGGTTAATGGGCAAGGATGGGTTATGTTAATAAATATCACAACTCTGATTCATTTTGAGAGAACTGCCTTCCACATTTGTGTCTGCTGAACTAGAAATGCCAATCAGGAGGGCTAGCAATGCTCTTTGCCACGATAAAAGCAAGGGTATGCTCTTGCACATGTCCTGGTAAATACCAGTGGGAACTCCAGTCCCAGATAATGCACAAAAGTAAGAGAAGTTGAAAAAGTTGACCTCTGCAATTAATTCAATCAAGCTACTTTCTAATTGTGTATCATTTATGTACAGAGCTATGTCGTAAGTTTTATAAACAATGACACTTATAACTTGGTAATATGTTGGTGTGCATGCAGATGTAATCTAGCACACATTTAACATGACATTATCATGATCGTGGGTGATAACTCAATATCAGTAAAGAAAATGTCCCAAAATACTGGAAATATAAATATTTATCTCACATGAAAAGTTTTAATTTATGTGTCATTAAGACTGTGTAAACTTACGTTCAGTTTTCTCTCATCGACCACATAAGTATGCTCCAGGAACACTAATCACATGACTGGTCCTGTCCTGTGCAAAGTGAACTAAAATGTGTGTTCAGATTGAGCACACCCTTGTATCTGTATCGTGCACTTTGCAGTCACTGTCACCCTGGTCAGGCATCAGCAGTAGTCCAACGAACTGTGAAGATGCAGCACCAAGGGAAAGCAGGTACGTACGTTTAACAGTGTTGCTTCAAGATGAAAAACACTCATAGAGATATGCAAAGGTCTAACCTGCAAATGCTGTACCACAAATGAGTGAAATTATTTCCTACTGCCTTATGAGTACTATTTCTTTAGACTATCTCATACGTGAGGAACAAAAAGACATGTTCCAAATCAGTTACTTTATTTACTAATTTTCAAATACAAATTTTTGTTTTAACATCCCAATTGAAAGTAAATTTTACTTTGTAAATTTTATATGTTATACAAATTTTATTTATTTTCAATTATTCAAATTCATTTACTATGGTACTAATTAAAAAAATGACAACATTTTATATTCAGTTTAGATAAAATGGCAACAACTAAGTGGAACACCAAAACCAAAACTCACAGAATATACGAAGAAAAGGATTTGCAAATCCCTAAAGACAATCCCAGAATTGACTTCCTTTTTAAAAGATAATCAATCAGAAGACATCTCTTAGACTGAATGGTCGAATTTAATGAGCACAAATTGTTGTACTAGTGCTAGTATTACTTAAAGCAACATGAATATAACACTATTCAAAATTCTTCCTCTATCTTTTGCTGCAGTAAAAAAAAAAAAATACCATTTAATTCTGTTTGCTGTGGAGGATTTAGTGACTAGAGTAACTCAAATGTGATTGCTAAAACTGAAAACAGTTCAATTCACAGAGATTGTATATTGTTGTAATTAAACCAAAAACATGATTTTTCCCTAACTTATGAACTGGAAACACAGATTAATGAAGAATGTCTATGCTGGAATGCCATTTTGCGATGTGTTGCTGCTGTCATTATAATAATCGCTGAAGGCAGTCTACCTTTTCAAGGAAGAAATGAAGTGTTTGGATGCCTACAAAATGGAAAGTTTTATGAGTTTACTTGGGTTTGTTGCTAAGTTTGATCCATCTCAAAATATCATTTAACCCAGGAAGGGGCAACCATAGTATAAAAGGACTGTGAATTAAGTTTGTGAACTCATCTTAGAAAAGGTGCTACATACCTCATTGCCGAATATCACTATGGTCACCTTAGAAGTACTGCCCCTGGGAAGTTATACACTGATGCCAGTGCTTAGTCCACCTTTCAAAGCGACTTTGGAACTCTTCCTGGAATGACCATCAGAAATGTTATCATATTACCTTTGATGTCCTGAATGTCATCAAAATGTCTTCTTTTCAATATTTTCTTTGTCTTTGGGTAAAGAAAAGAGTCACTGGAGGTGAAATCAGGTGAGTAGGGAAAGTGTCCAAATACAGTTATTTGTTTGTTTGCTGGCTGAAAACTCCCTCACAGACTACTATACAATTAAGTTTGTGAACTTGCCACTGTGCCGCCATGCACAATGACCACTCCAGAAAGAGTTCCAAAATTGCTTCGAAGAGCTAGATGCTGGCATTGGAGCACAGCTTCCCAAAGGGAGTACTTTGAAGGTGACCATAGTGATATTCAAGAATGAGTTATGTAGCACTCAGAACAATTAAATTTGCAGACCTAATTATTGAACCTCTTGTATTTAAAACAGTTCATGAAGAGTTAATAAACTTTAGTAAGCGATACATTTGAGTCAACTCTTCTTAGTGAAGTAAGTATAGCTCGAGTACTGGCATGTCGTGGGGTCTATACCAGTGTCATAAAATAATACTTGTATTAATTGTTCAATGAGTGGCTAGTTTGCTCTGTAAACCTTCATCTGAAGTCCAAAAGCAGCAAAAAAATAAATATATCTTGATATTTCACTTTTGTAGACTCCACTCTGGAGCTTTCTCATACAGATCAGCTAAGCACTGTTTTTAAGATATGTATCTCCAACAGACGGAAAACCTGTTGAGCATTTTATCATGTTTACTAGCTTAAAAAGTCATACTGATGAAGAAATTACAAATCAAACGCTTTGCTATTTATATGAAGTTTACAAAGTGAATTTTTCTAAGTGTAGAGGCCAGTCCTATCACAATGCTGCCTGTATGTTACAACATTATAAAGGCATGCAACAGAAAGTTCCAGGACATAATGAACATGCCATTTTCGTACCCTGTACTTCACATTCTTACAGGATGGAGCTCAGTAGATTGTTGCCTGAAAGCAATTAAATTTCTTCTACTCTTCAGCTACTGCATACTTTTTATTCTGCCTTTGTTCACTAATGGGCAGTTTTCAAAACATATTTAAGCAATGATCAAGTATTAAAATGCCTTTGTAATAGGGTATGGAAGTACATGCTGTAGTTATGATGACAGTCTTGGAACTGTACCCTCAGATGCCTTAGCAAATATTGTTGAAGATCAGACACAAAAATGAGAAACTAAAAGAGGAGTTAAAAACATTGCCAACAAAATGCAAACACTAGTGTATGTATTTATGTTGGTTGTATGGAATAATGTGGAAAAAGTAGAGCCAGAATGCTCTTTAGAAGCAAGAATGGTGACAGTCTGTCTCATATATCTTGGAAATGTTATTAGGATGAAGCAGTCCCTGAAGAAGGACATCATGCTTGGTAAAGCAGAAGGTCAGTGAAAAAGAGTAAGTCCCTCAGTGAGACAGGTTGACACGGTGGCTACAACAATGGGCTCAAGCACAACAATGATTACGAGGATCGAGCGGGACTGGACAGTGTTTCATTCTGTTGTGCGCAGGGTCGCTATGAGTTAGAACCGACTGACTCAACAGTGCCTAACAGCGATGTGGAATAAGGCATTGCAGTATTTTCATCTGATACAGTTAAGCTCTCAAGATTCAGAAGTAAATTTAGAGGTGCACAAATTTCTACTAGTCTTTACCGTGGTATTTACATAATTTAAGAGAAGATTTTGGAAATTTTGAAAACACAACAAAATACTACCAAGTTTGCCATAGCAGAAGCATTAGAAATAGATAAGCGGTGCAAATGCTCCAAAAGTATTGAGAGTCAGTGATCAATTTCATGTAGCCACATTGTGCTAAATCATTGAAACACTTTAATCATGTATGAAAAGAAGGGTGAAAATGTATAAAGTTCTTTCAGATAGCTTTTCTCAAACAGTATGAATATACCTGAAGAAGAATGCATGAAACTGTCCAAGAAACAGCCTCATCATGGTGACTTAAATACAAACTTTCGGAATAGTGTGACAACTTCATTCTTAGATGACAAGTAAGTTTACCAATTTAGGAAAGACAATTTGTCACTCTTTCAATTCTACATGAGTAAAAGTATTATGCATAATTCCATAATATAAGACAAAATACACTGCGCACTTCTCGATGTTGAAATGGTTTTACACATTTTTCTAACTCTAGTGATCACAAACTGCACAACAAAACTTTTTTTCATTTTCTTCTGTAAAGAGATCTGAAACCCTCAGCGTAAAACAATGATTCAAGAAAGACTTGATTCATTGTCTTTACTATGTGTGGAAGTAGATTTTTTTCTATGACTCAGTGAAAATGTCCATTCCCATATAAATTTCCATGCCTACCTATATGCAGCTTCCATTGCTCTCCCTGCTCAGTGACAACACACTATTCCTCTCGGCTCCATACATATCTATTCCTCCCAACAGTCTCCTTTCCCCTCCTCTCCACCCACTCCCTTTCCTCCAGCCAGAGGTCAGCAGGATGCTATCCTATAGATGCACAGAACCATAAAGTGCATCCAATATATGGTCACTCTGCATCACCAATTCCAATCCATTCCTGTCCGAAGAGTGGACCTTTGTTATGATCTATGGGCAAGGGCAGCCAGTGCGCATGCTCCCGGAGGAACCCCGAAGCCGCCGGAGCATGAACTGTGATCTTTCAGTGGAGAGCTCAGGGTGCACCCCTTTTTATTCTTGTGTTGCCAGTGAGACTTAACTTTGTGAGCTCCATCGCGGCTATCACTGGTGGTGGCTGGGCACCATCTGGTTCTTCCAGTCCCAAGTCGATGTAGGCACCCATTCACTTGGGTCTCTCTGTCTTTTGGGTTGTCTATCCCCCATGTCGTTTTGGTCCTCGGTGAGCATCTGTTCCTCCTGAGTTGGGACTATTTGCTGTGCCCTCAGATGGCAGCTTGGCAGATTTTAAGACCCCAGATGCCACGCACCAATGTGGGGTGCAGAGAGCCTTCTTAGCAACATGCTAGTTGTGCTAATTGGCCTTGATTTCACCTGAGAGCATGGACCTCTGCCCCCTGCCCCAGCTATTCTGTCCTTGCAATATTGGGTTAAGATGGAAAGAGTACACAAGTTACATTGAAGTCCACTTAATATTGTTCTTATTTCTAATGTGTGCTATTACTGATTTCACCCAACCAAATTTATAGCAACTATCTAATCTAAACCCCTCCCCACCTTGTCCTCCCTCCCTTCCTTTCCTTGCAGGCATCAGAGTCTTTTCTTGTATGTATAGGTTTGTTTTTGAGTTCTTATTGTAGGGGTCACATACAATATTTGTCCTTTTGTCACTGACTACTTTCACTCAACATAATGTCTTCCAGTTGAAACCAGGTTAGGAGATGTTTCCTGGAATCGTCACTGTTCTTTACCATTGCATAGTGCTCCATTCAGTAGATATGCCGTAGTTTACCTATCCATTCCTCTGTTGTTGGGCACCTGGGTTGATTCCATCTTTTTGCAATCGTGGACTGTGCTACGATAAACATTCTTGTGCAAGTATCCATTGGTGTGAATGGCCTTGATTCTGTAGGGCATATTTCAAGTAGTGGAATTACTAGGTCAAATAGTATGTCTGTATCAATTTTTTTAAGGAAGCACCAGATTGCTTTCCAAAGAGGCTGAACCATTTTGCAACCCCACCAACAGTGTAGGAGAGTTCCAGTCTCTCCACAGCATCTCCAGCATTTGTTGTTTTGTGTTTTTTGGATCATGACCAACCTTGTTGGGGTGAGATAGTATCTCACTGTAGTTTTGATTTGAATTTCTTTAATAACTAAAGATCATGAACATGTCTGCATGTGTTTTTTGGCTGCCTGGATCTCCTCTTTGGAGAAATGTCTGTCCATCTCCTTTGCCCATCACTTAACTGGATGATTTATCTTCTTATTGATATGTTGTAATACCTTATAGATTATGGAGATCAGGCTTCGGTCTGACATATACTTGCCAAATATTTTTTCCCCATTCTGTGGGTGGCCTTTTAATTCTATTAATAAATTCTTTAGATGAGCAAAAATGTTTAATTCTTAATAGTTTCTAATTATCTATTTTCTGTTGATTGTGGTTTGTTTGATAGATTTTGAAGTCTGTCTACGTTGTGTATTAAAACTTCCATTGTCGGTCCTACTTTTTCTTGAATGAGCTTTATCATTTTAGATTTGATATTTAGGTCTTTTATCCAGTTGGAGTTGGTTTTTGTATAAGGTGTAAGACACAGATCTTGTTTCAGTTTATTGCAGATGGATATCCAATTTTGCCAGCACTGTTTGTTGAACATACGGTTTTTACCCCAGTTTATTATCTTAGGGCCTTTGTCAAATATTAACTGTTCATAGGCAGATGTTGTCATCTCTGGGGTCTCAATTCTGTTCCATTGATCAATCTGTCTGTTCTTGTACCAGTATCAGGCTGTTCTCATCACTGTGGCAGTGTATAAGTTCTGAAGTTGGGTAATGAGAGGCCTCCCAATGTGTTCTTCTTCTTCTTTAGTAGTACTTTACTTATCCAGGGCTTCTTCCATTTCCAAACAAAGTGGGTGATTTGTTTCTCCATCTCATTAAAAAATGACTCTGGAACTTGTATTGGGATTGCATTATATAAGTAGATTGCTTTGGGTAAAATAGACATTTTCACAATGTTAAGTTTTCCTATCCATGAGCAAGGTAGTTTTCTCCACTTACCTAAGTCTCTCTTAGTTTCTTGTAGTAAGGGTTTATAGTTCTCTTTGTAAAGGTCTGTTATTTCTCTGGTTAGATTAATTCCCAGGTACTTTATCTTCTTAGGGGCTATAGTAAATGGAATTGATTTGATGATTTCTTCATTAGCAGTCTCGTTGTTTGTATAAAGGAATCCTACTGATTTACTTATGTTTATATTGTATCCTGAGACTTCGCTGAACTCTTCTATCAGTTTGAGTAGTTTACTTATAGATTCTTTGGGATTCTCTGCATATGCAATCATATCATCAGCAAATGGGGAGATTTTGACTTCTTCTTTGCCTATGCAGATGCCCTTTATTCCTTGGTCTTGTCTAATTGCTCTGGTTAGAACTTCTAGTACAATGTTGAATAGGAGAGGTGAGAGTGGGCATCCTTGTCTAGTTCTTGTTCACAAGGGAAATTTTCAGTCTCTCCCCATTCAGGATGACGTAGGCAGCTGGCTTTGTATAAACGGCTCTTATTGCATTGAGAAATTTTCCCTCTGTGCCTATTTTGCTGAGAGTTTTTAGCATGAATGGGTGATGGACTTTATCAAATGCCTTTTCTGCATCAGTGGACAAAATCAGGTGATTCCTGTATTTTGTGATATTTGTGTAGTTAATCACATTGTTTTTCTGATGTTGAGCCAGCCTTGCATCCCTGGTATGAATCCCACTTGGTCATGATGGATTATTTTTTTGATATGTTGTTGTATTCTGTTGGCAAGAATTTCATTGAAGATTTTTGCATCTAGGTTCATGAGTGATATAGGTCTGTTGTTCTCCTTTTTGATTGGGTCTTTCCCTGGCTTTGGTATGAGGGTTATGCTGGCTTCATAGAATGTGTTTGGGAGTACTCCATCCCTTTTTTACTGTGACATAGTCTCAGTAGTATTGGGGATAACTCTTCTCTAAAAGCTTAGTAGAATTCTGTGATGAAGCCATTGGGTCTGGGCTTTTTTTGGTTGGCAGTTTTTTAACGACGTTTTCAATATCTTCCTTTGTGATGATTTATTAAGTTGTTCTGCTTCACATTGTGGTAATTTGGGTACGTGATATGAATCAAGGAATTTGTCCATTTCCTCTAGGTTTTCAAATTTGTTCAAGTACGGTCTTTCATAGTATTTTGTTATGATCTTTTTCATTTCTGTTGGATCTGTTGTGACAACTTCCCTCTCATTTCTAATTTGGGTTATTTGTTTCCTTTCCTGTCTTTCTTTAGTAAGTTTAGCTTGTCAGTTAGTAAGCTTGGCTTGTCAATTTTGTTGATCTTTCCAAAAAACCAGCTTTTGGTCTTTTCAGTCTTTTCAATTGTTTTTCTGTTCTCTAATTCATTTAGTACTGCTCTAATCTTTATGATCTGTTTTCTTCTGATTCCTGAGGGTTCCTCTGTTGTTCTCTCTCTACTTTTTTCAAGCTGTAGAGTTAGTTCCTTGATTTGGTTTCTTTCTTCCTTCCAGACGTGTGCATTTATGGAGATAAACAGACCTCTGAGCACTGCTTTGGCTGTATTCCATAGGTTCTGGTAGGAAGTGTTTTCATTCTCATTGGAGAATGAATTTCTTTATTTCATCCTTGATTCTTCTAAAACCCATGGTTTTTTTTAGCAAGATGTTGTTCAGTTTCCAAGAGTTCCACTTTGCCTCTATGTTTTTTGTGCTACTGATTTTGACTTTTACAGCTTTATGATCTGAGAACATGCAGAAACTCAGTGGCATGGATTTTGTTGAGAATTGCATTATGTCATAACACATGATCAATTCTGGAGAATGTTTCATGTGCACTGGAGAAGAAGGTGTAGTTGTCCTCTGATGAGTAGAAAGTTCTGTATATATCAATGAGGTTTAGTTGGTTAATGGAAGTAGATTTTATTTAGGGGGTTAATTGTGACAAAATCACTGAATAATTTGTCAGAGCAATGAATGGAAAGAAATATGTTTGATACAACACATTAGATGTGAAAGAGTTACATAAATATAAAGCACAGTAATTAGTTGTGATATTTGATCATTAAATTTTCTCTTATGACATGTTTTCATTTATAGTTATAGCATTTATTTTAAAAAAGCAAAATTAAAGTATGAGTTATTTGTAGCAATATTGTGAGAAATGAACAGAATTTTACATTGATTGTTGAAATGACTAAGTTCATTGACTTACTTTCTTTGTTGTAGACTGTGTAGAATATTCTTTTTTGCAGAAAATGTGGTATATAGGAAAAATCTCAGTACTCTGAATCAGGTCAGCCTGCTGGTAAGTAACAGAGTTGTGTCAGAAACTTAGCACTCCTGCTGGAAAGCATACAGGAAACTTGGCTGGTGTTCTTTGGAATTCATAAATAGCATTCCTCCAGGATGCAGTACTGGCCTCAGAAAGTGTCACTGGTGCCTCTTGCTGGAGCTGGTGCCAATCTCAAGTGGTGCCCTACCCTGTGTCTTCAGGTGGGAGCAAGTGGGCTCTCTGGTGCAGGCAGTGAGGCAATCTAAGGGACTGGAGCCAAAGGCAGATCTTAACCTCAGTGGATAAAACACTAGCTCAAGCCAGCTCTGGAAAGTAAGACTGCACTTTCCCATCAAAGGATCTTTTAATTAAAAGCACCACGGTGCAGTGAGGACTGGGATGTGCTGAGTGTGCTCTGCCTAGGCTCAGCAGTGTAGCTTGGCTCACTGACAGGGTCTATTACGTGCTGTTTCCGGGTCCCTGAGCCTTAGCAGGCAGTGTACAGGCTGGCTGTACCTGACCCTGTCCTCAGCTCCCACCACTGTTAACAAGGCTGTGCAGCTGCCTCACATAGAGTTTTAGTTACAGAGTCACTCGCAAGAAAGAGGAGGACTCAGCTCATAAACTTTTATTTGCAGGAGATTGAAGACTGCTCAGATGGCTGTTTTGTGGCCCAGAAATCTGCATGAACCTATCAGGATAGGACTAGAAATTAGGTTCCTACCAATATTATTGTTTATGATGTGTGAACTGTGTCCTGCATTGTGCTAGATGCTTTGCAGACACTATTTCTACTCTTCAGGCAGGAAGTCTGCACATACAAAGACACTGGGGCTCTGAGAGGCTACCTGACTATGCTGATACCCCACAGTGATTGACTGGAGGGGTGGGATGTCATCATCATAACTCACATTTCTATATGTCTTAGAAGTTTACAAAACTTTCTTATCACGCATCTTAGTTTATCACGCTTGGTTCAAATGGGACTGAAATGTCGCTTTAATGAACTCTGAGCTTGAAACAAGCTCCTTCCTTAAGAATTCACTGATTTATAAAGTCTAATTAACATGCATAAATTGAGAGATGAGAGGTTTCACCTTGAAAAAGCTCCTGCACAGTTTTCTTTTTAATAGTATGCTCCTCTCATACATTAAAAAATGTGTTTTGTAACATTACTTATCAGAGATCCACCACACAATTTAGCCAACATTCAGCCTCCTCTGTCATGTATTATTTTTTGCCTTTCTCACTTTAAGTTGCTCTAGGGAACTCAGCCACCACTGCAAACACCTCCCAGAAGTCCCTGCTCAGTCTTTCCCCTCTTGAAGGTCTTGACTGATGGACATTCCCCCCTCTAAGAAGCCTGGCCTCATCTCTATAGCTCCACGTGGTAGAGTAGCCAGCTAAAGATAGGTTGCCCAGCTAAATTTGAATTTTAGAAGAAGCAAGAAATGTTTACTTATTTTAGTGTATGTCTTAAATAGTATTAATGATGCGCTTAGAAAGTTATCCATTGTTTATCTGAAGTTCAAATCCAGCTAGGCATCCAGTATTTTTGTAAATCTGGACTCCCTACTATGGGATCTTTTTCTTCTAACTCTTATAGCATTTAATTGTCTGAATAATTTTTGTGTATTTGGTTTTGCCAATGCTGAGACACTGACCAGTCCCATATGGGGTCTCACACAATGTTTGCATGCAGCAGATGATCTAGTGAGTTTTCTAATCTCTCACGGGTGCTGGAGTTGTAGGCTCAGCTACACCGATGCTTCCTGAGTGTACTTTTGTACTTCAGCACTGTCGAAATTTGGGCTGGATATGCAGTGAAGCTTGGAAATATTACTTGTACTTCTCTTTTCAGTAATGTATACAACATCCAAGTACAATCTTAAAATGCTAGTCTTTTGAGTATTTTGGAATTACTCACTTTGACCTCTACCCCCCAAACAAAACAGAGTAAACCAAAGCAAAACCACAGCAAAGCAAACTGAACTAATAACTAGAAGTGGCCAGCCTTGTACCACCCATCCATCTGTATTATTGTGGTGTCTTGAGTTGCTGAGATGTTAGACTCTATGTCAGTGGTATTTCAAATACCAGCAGGGTCACTTGTGTTGGAAAGATTTCAGAAGAGTTTCCAGACTAAGGTTAGAAAGAAAGGCCTGACTATCTACTTCCAAAATTTAGCCAATGAAAGCCCAATAAATCATAATAGAATGTTGTCCAGTACAGTGCTAAAAGATGATCCCCATAGTCTTTAAAGCACTCAAAATACACAGTGGCCACAACACAGACTCATGCATGCATACTAATGATCATATAGATGGCACAGGACTGGGCGATATTTTGTTCTGTTGTACATGGAATCACCATGAGCTGGTGTTGACTCAGCAGTAGCTAATAATAACAACAAACATCATACGTCTGAACTGTCGTAGAAAGCAACAGTTCCAACTAACTGACTGAAGTAATGATGACTATGGGTAATGATGAAAGCAGAAGATTCACTCTTCCTCACCATGTTAAGCTGCTAAGAACTAATTAGTAGATGTTAGAACCCTCAGAAGGCTGTTTGGCATAGGCCTGAACAGCAGGGTCCTGTATGAGAAGGGCTCTTCAGGTGCAGAGACTGGTGGAGGGAGCTGATGTTGTTGGCTCGATTCAAGCCTCTCACTGTGAGAAAGCTGTTGCCAGTTGTGCAGTGCAAGAGTAATAGTGGTGATTGGGCCAGTGGATCAGATGAAGTCTGTCTTCTGAACCTTGCCCTCTGAGATGCTTAAGTGCAAAGGCTGAGTGATGCACACGAACAATGTATGTACGTCAGCAGATATTTTACTGGTTAGAGTGGTTATCATTGTTTCATTGTTGTGGTTATTATTACTTCTCTTCCATTCTTTTTCCTTTCTCCTTTTTCCCCTCCCTTTATTTTATGATCCTGTACTGATAGGTTAACTCTTCTGCTTTAATTTTCTTTTCCAGTAGATGATGATATTAATTTCCATCTCTTGGAGGGTGTGAACAGTGTTAAATAACATTGCGATAGTGACACCAAGATACTCCTCACTTTATCTCAGGCAAAGAAGGTGCTTAGAAACAGTAGCTAACGGTAACAACAAACCTTGAAGATTTTGATGAGTTCATTTCATCCTACTCATGAGCTTCATTTGGGTTCATGGTTTCTTTCTTTATACTGGGAAGAAAAGAGTTAGAAGCTAACATTTTGTAAAAGAGTCTAATCTCAGGCTGGAGATGTTGCTGTGTGCTCTCAAATCAGTTCCGACTTAGGCTGGAGATTAGCTCTGGTGAACAGGCTCCCATTTCTGCTTGGGTAGCAAGCTCCACTCGTTGGGGTGCCCTGTCTCAGTTGGTGCTCTTCCTCAAGCTTTTCCTTGTCCTCTACAACATGGAAAAGTTTTTGTTAAAGGTTTTCTTCCCTTCTTTGTTCAGCAGTTACCATTTTCCCTGGTTATTTTCAGCTTAAGCATTTTTCTACTGTGTGCATGGATGCAGATCATCCTAAACAGAAGCCTGTCAGAAGTTTTACATTCATGGAAACTTCAGAGTAAGCGTTTGGAAGCCAAGGCATCTTGGAATAATTTGCATTTTAATTAATACTTCAAATGACTTAGCTGGATTTTTTTTTGTTTTTGTTTTAATTTCTGGTTTTGGCTTCTGAAATTTCAAAGACCGAAGGCTGGTGGTTGTAGTAAGTCATGTTGTGTTTGGCTTTGTTTGGTCCCTTTGATTCAATCTGATGTTGGGGGACAGATTTGGCCACTGAGCAATTGTTCTTTTGTGAGGGGCTGGAAGATCTTTCCTTACTTCTTTCTGAGAAGAATAATATGCCAGGGTTGCTGTCTCAGTGGTGGCTGTAGGTGAAGAAAGGTTATATTCAAAAGAAACAGATGTTAAAATTTCTCAAGCTGTTAGGTGAAGGTGGCCCAAGGATTTCCTTATTATGTTTTGTAATCCTTTAAGACCTTTTAAAACACATGTATATACATAAATGTAAACATGTGCTAATCTAGATTATTTTGTTTTTACTTAAATGGGTTAATTTTGTTCTTCAGCTTGTGTGTATTGACCTGATATTTAATTTTTCTTTTACCCCAAGGGTTGGCAAACTAAGACATACTGGCAAAATCCAGCCCAACACCCATTTCTGTAAACAAATTTTATTGGAATACAGCCACACTTATTTGTAACCCATTATTTTTGGTATCTCTTGCATAACAATGGTGAAGTTGAATTGTTGTGGCAGAGAGTGTGTTGCTTGCAAAAACAAAATATTTTCTACCTGATTCTTTACAAAAAATGTTTGTTGACCCTGGTTGATCCTAATTTGCTTTAAGACCAACACCTTTTCTCTTACAGTTGGCAAAATAGGATGAAATCACACTTTGTTCATTCTCCAGTAAATGAATTATTCCCAACTTTTTTGCTATTATAAACAATGGTGCAATGAGTGGTTCTAAACATGACTTTTTGTAGACATGTGCAAGAATTTCCCTGGGATGGGTACCGGAAAAGGACGTTGCTGAACTGAAGGATATACATATTTTGTATTTTGATAAAGCTATTTTGCCTTCCAAAAAAGCTGTGTCAACATGCGTGTTTGTCAACAATGGATGATAGCATCAACTTGCCCAAGACTTAAAAAACTACCTTTAATGTTCTAGATTTTGGAAATCCTTTCTAGCCACTTCTAGTCCAGACTATCTTGTTGGCTTTTGGAATCTTGAAGAGGGAAGACCAAATATGACAAGGCGAAGTAATTTGGAGCATTTGCAAGCTAACAGGTAGTAGCTGGATAGAATTCAGAGCAAGGAGAATCTGTGTAGGCTGTAGGATGGGGGAGACTTCATGAAGGAGTAACATCTTGGTTTAGGTTGGCAGAATGAGATTTGACAGAGACAGGACACTCCATGTGATGGTAATGGATCTGATTCTTCCCTACTAGCCTTATAGACGCTCGGATCCCCCCAGTGACAAGGAGGCAAGTCAGTTATTAGAAGCACTTCAGATACCAAATGTTTTATTTCAACAATAAGAAGACCATGAGGACCTTTGGTTCCAGTTGCTGTCAAGCTGAATTGAGTCTAACTCATGATGACCCTGTGTGTGTTAGAGTAGAAGCATGTTTCATAGGAGTTTCAATGGCTCAGTTTTAGAGAATGGATCACCAAGCTTTCTCCAAGTTTCCTCTGGGTGGACTTGAACCTCCAACTTTTTGGTTAGCAGCAGAGTATACTAACTATTTGCTTCATTCAGGGATCCTTGTATGATGTCTGTTGTTGTTAGGCACTGTTGAGTCAGTTCTGACTCCTAATGACCCTATTTGCAACAGAAAGAAACACTGCTTGGTTCTGCACCATGCTCATAATTACTGTTATGTTTCGGTCTGTTGTTGCAGCCACTGTGTCAATCCATTTCGTTGAAGGTCTTCATTTTCAGTGATCTTTCACTTTTCCGAGTATGATGTCCTTCTCCGGAGACTGATCCCTTTTGACAGCTTGTCAAAAGTAAGTGAGATGTAGTTTCACCATTCTTCCTTCTAACGAGTATTGTAGTTGTACTTTTTCTAAGACACATTTGTTCATTCTTTTGGTAGTCCATGATGTATTCAATATTCTTTACCAATAGCACAATTCAAAGATATCAGTTCTTCTTCAGTCTCCTTATTCTTTGTCCAGCTTTTGTGTTCACAAGAGGCGACTGAAAACATCATGGCTTATGTCAGGAACACCTTGATCTTCAAAGTGGTATCTTTGCTTTTAAATGCTTTAAAAAGGTCTTTTGCGGCAGACTTGCCCAGTGCAATTTGCTGTTTGATTTACTGACTGATTCCGTGGGCAACGATTATGGATCCAGATAAGGTGAAACCCTTGACAGCTTCAATATTTTCTCCATTTATCATGATGTTGCTTATTGGTTCAGTTCTGAGGGTTTTTCTTTTTTTTGATTTTTGTTTTCTTTTTGCTAAGGTGTCACCTGTACTGAAGGCTGTGATCTTTGATCTTCCTGAGTAAGTATTTCAAGTCCTCTTCAATTTCAGCAAGCAAGGTAGTGTCGTCTGCATGATGCAAGTTGTTAATGAGTCTTCCTACAATCCTGATGCCATGGTTTTCTTCATATACTGCAGTTTCTTGGATTATTTGGTCAGCATACACACTGAATAAATATGATGAAAGGTTGTAACCCTGATGCACATCTTTCCTGGCTTTAAAGCATGAAGTATTCCCTTGTTCTGCTTAAACAACTATCTCTTCATCCATATACAGATTCCTCATGAGCACAATTAAGTGCTCTGGAATTCCCATTCTATACAATGTTATCTATAGCTTGTTCTGATCTACACAGTAGAATGCCTTTGAATAGAGGTAGAGGTCTTTCTGATATTCTTTGCTTTCAACCAGGAACCATCTGACATCAGCAATGATATCCCCTTGTTCTACATCCTCCTCTGAACCCAGCTTGAATTTCTGGCAGTTCCCTGCTGATGTAATGCTGTAGCCTCTTTTGAATGATATTTAACAAAATTTTACTTGTATGCAACACTAATGATGTTGTTCAATACTTGACTATTTTGGTTGGATCACCTTTCTGGGGAACAGACGTAAGTAGGGATCTCTTCCAATTGGTTGGCCAGGCAACTCTTCTGTCTTCTCTACCAGCCCTGTAGCTTCTCGTATGCCCTCGGTAACACAGGGGACAAACTCAGTTATCATAAGCAGTTAAGATAACAAATGCTTTATTTCAACAATGAGCAGACCATGGGAATCTCCAGTTCCAGTTGCTGTCAAGTTGAGCTGACTCTAACTCAGTAACCCCATGTGTATCAGAGTAGAACTGTGTCCCATAGGAGTTTTGGTGGCTGATTATTCAGAAGTGGATCACCAGACCTTTCTCCTGAGATGTCTCTGGGTGAACTTGAACTTCTAACTGTTTAGTTTAGCAGCAGAGCACATTAACTGTTTGCATTACTCAGGGACCCCTAGGGTGTGCTAATGGAGGTAAAAGCTTAAAGTGCTGCTGTAGAGTGTGGTGAGGGAAGGTGGATTGTTTAATAGACAGAGAAAAAGTACCAAGACAACTGTATTTCAGTGCAATCATTCTCAGCTAAGGCTGATGCCAAAAGGGTGTGCTTCCTACATCGTAGAATATGTTCCCTATTCCTTATTTTTGAGTGGCAAATTATGGCAAAGAGAAGAAGACAAGGATGAAAGGGACATGGCTTCTCTGGGTGGGTTATTTGTACAGACATCTTACGGAGAATACCAGAGGGAACAAATCTGTTTAGGAACATTGTACAGCAGAAGCAACATTTACTGAGCATTTACTATGCCCGCACAGCATCCTAAGCATTTTGCAAGTTTACTTGTTTAGCCCTATAACAGTTCTATTATTTTCCATTCTCTTTCCTATATAAGACAAATATGACTTAGAGCAGTTAATTCAGTGTTCCACACCACATAGTAGAAAGTAGAACCAGGACATTAGACAAACTTTTAAACTCATGTTTGAAAGTGAGCCACTGTTCTCTGTTAGCATTGACCAGCTGTATGTCCTTGGGCAAAATTCTTACCCTCTCTGTGCTTCTATTTCTTCATTATAAAATGGGTGAAACAGTAGGCCTTCACAAAAGTGTTGTGCAAACTGAGATGTGATGGGCCCTACTCAATAACAGGTAATGGTTACCGTTATCCTTCTATTCTACCTGCTTAAGTGAAGACTGAGAACTATGGGTGGAGAAAATGGGATTTTTCATAGGTAGTAATGAGAAGCGTGAAACAAAAGCAACTAGCGGGGGAGAAGAGCAGATGGGGAAAGAACTTGAACAGAACCTAACGATGGATGAGGACAGAGACCAAATTCTTAGCAGCTGGGGAACAAGACCTGTACGAGTTCTTTGCAGATGAAAAACAGGAGGCCACCGAGGATCCCCAGCAATGTGTTCCTCATTTCAGATGGTGTGTGCTCAGTCATTCTCAGAAAATCTTTTTGCTGGCCTCATAAGATTGTGGACTAAATACTACCTCTAGGTATGGTTACAGAAAACTAACTGAACCTCCCTTTTGCAGGTAATGTGCAGGTGGCCACTGTGGGGGGCCTAGGAAGCAGCAGCTCCCATGACAGTGGCTCCAGACTTGTTCCTGTATCAGAGTCACCTGGGGAGTTGTTAATGTTCAGTCTTGCCTGGTACCACCTGGAGATCACGATCCTGTAGACGTGGGTAGGCCAAGGCTGAATGTGCACAGTTTCCCGGTCTACAAGTCAGTCTCTGAGAAACATTGGTGGTCAGGGTGCTGCCTCTGTGCCACAAGACACTCTACAGCTGAAGTGGGATTTTAAATACATCTATTTGAAATGTTTCTGAAAGAAATAACCAGCTTCATAAATACACACACAGAATTGAACCATTAGGTGCACATCGACTGCATTTCCCTGCAGAAACAGACGTATTACTAGGCCCACCTTCCTGCTGGTTTAATTCCTAGTCTTGAAAATAAGTTCAATTTGAATGTTAAGACATAAATATTTGCCATGCATTGTTCTTCATTAGTTGAATTTTCCATGAAAATGGTTCTCCCTGAGAGGCTCCTAAAAGTCCATTAATAGAAACAGTCAGTTTTAGCTCACTCATTCTTTAGAATTCTGCAGGGGAGGAGACATGAGTTGGTAGCGGATTCAGTTATGATATGTCACCGGCAAGTCATTTGTGGAGTGTAGGGAATGCAGTTTTGACATTTTAAGCACTGATAACGTTTGAAACCAAGTCAGGATAATGACTTCTATTAATTATCCATGCCTCCTCCTGCCCTTCTGTCCTCCACCCCCCACCAGCTGTTAAACATTTGAGAAAATGGTAAATGTACATGATTATAAGCAATTATGAGTTTTTCTTTTTTAAGAGACAGATGGAATCAAGGCTTATATTACAAGAGGTTCTCAAGTTTAGGTTATGTCTACACAATGCCACATTAGTACAAGGGGACCATATGTTTCCTTCAGTGCTACTGGAATTTCATTCTAAAACAGATGGAATCAATGGTCAGTGGTACATCCTGGGACAAGTTTGTACTTGCTTCGCTGATAAAGACTCATTCAAACTCAAAATTTCACCTTTGTTCATGCCATTTTTTTTTCATTTACCCACGTATTTCCTCATTCAAGTAACATTATCTACACAAAGTATGTGCTGTGCTGTTAGAAGAGAGAGTTGAAAACTATACAATTTTTGCTTTCAATAAGCTCACCACTGAGTTCATGGGTAAGGCTTATTATGGGGGCGGGGTAGTTTAGTGGTAGAATTCTTGTCTTCCATGCAGGAGACCTGAGTTCAGTTCCTGGCCAGTGTACCTCACGCACAGCCATCATCTGTCTGTCAGGGAGAGCTTGCATTGTTGCTATGGTGACACACAGATTTCAGCAGAGTTTCCAAATTAAGACAGACTAGGAAAAGAGGCTTGGGAATCTACTTCTACAATCAGTTGATGAAAACCCTAGGGATTGCAATGGTCTGATCCCATGGAGCATTGGGTTTCTGTAAGTTGGGCCAATTTCCAGTGGCTAGTGACAGCAGGCTTAATACCACGATACTTCCAGGGCCTTTACATTTCTCTATTGAATGAAACAGTCTCTGCATGGCACAAATTGTTAATAACTGAGAGTGTTAAACTCCAATTGAAGTGCTTCACTGATACCCAAAGGCTGGCAATTCAAACCTACCAGTCACTTCAAAGAAAAAAATGTGACAGTCTCCTTTCATAAAGATTTACAGCCTTGGAAACCCTATGGACAACTCTTGTCTGTCTTATAGGGTCACTGTGAGTCAGAATCAATTCAATGGCAGCAGTAGATGTTAAACGTTAAGCCTGCAGCAAATAGTGGACAACCTATACTCATAAAGTTACTTTATAAGTAAGCTAGCAAACCAAGTAGATTAGGCCCTTGTTTTAACAGCATTTGGTTTGAGCTCCTGTAGGTGAATGTCTCAGATTCCTCAGGAAATTTTGGATTAAATGCCTTCTGATTCCTTAGGACACTAGTTAGTTCTCACACTCCAGTGTGATCAGCATTACCTAGAGTGCTTGTTATAACATAAATTGTTGGATTCCTCTAAAAGTTCAGTAGATCCCCAAAGTTCAGTAGATGAGGGGGTAGGAGCTAAAAATTACATTTCTAACAAGTTCCCAGAGGATGCTACTGCTGGTCGAGGGACCACACTTTAAGAACTAATGCCTTGGAAGCTTTAGCTTGTCTGTGTGTTCATTTGGAGTCTCTGAGTGGCAAAAATGATTGTTTGACTACTAACAATAGGTAGACAGCTAAAATCCACCCAGACTACCTTGACAGAAAGGCCTGACGATGTCCCTCTGAAAGATAACAACAATCACAAACCCTTTGGAGCACAGTTCTACTCTGACAGAAATTCTGTTGCCATGAGTCAGATTGACTTGATAGCAACTGGTTTGATTTATTTATTTTTGGTGGGTTCATTTCTGTTATGAGTGAAAATGCTATTCAGTAAACAAAATTTCCAATTATAGAGTATTGTTCAGGTACTAGCACAGTTCTAGGCTAAAAAAAAAAAGAAGAAGAAGAAAGAAACTTCTTCTTCTTTGAAGAAATCCTTTTGAAGACAAAAGACAAGTCCAATTCATAAGGGAGATTGAGTGGCTGCCCTGGTTAACCTCTTGGTGCTGCCTGCAGTGGGCTCCAGAGAGCTTGGGTCATGGACCTGCCTGCACAAGACAGCTTACCTCCCAGAATGACTACACTGTTTAATGAATTTTTCTATCCTTTTTGTACAGTGACTCCTTTGCTCAAAATAACAAGCTTTTACCCACAAAATGCACTGCATAAATGAGAAGTGCTTTTGACTTACAGGAAATACCTAGAATAGCCAAACGTACAGAGACCAAAGTTCTTTAGTGATGACCAGGGCAGGGCTGCAGGGGAAAAGGGAGTCATTGTTCAGGAAGCTTTGAGTGTCTGTTGCTTGTGAAGGGCCATTTGGCAATGGATGTGGGTGATGGTAGCACAAGATGAGGAATGTAAGCAATGTCAGCGAAACTATCCATGTAAAAAATGTTACAGTGGCAGATGTTACATTATATGTAACTTTATCACAGTTAAAAAAAAAAGTTCTTCAAGACCAAGAAATAAAGGGCATCTGCATTGGCAAAGAGGAAGTTAAAATCTCCCTGTCTGCTGATGATATGATTGTATATGCAGAGAATCCCAAGGAATCTATAAGTAAACTACTCAAACTGATAGAAGAGTTCAGCGAAGTCTCAGGATACAATATAAACATAAGTAAATCAGTAGGATTCCTTTATACCCACAACGAGACTGTTAAGGAAGAAATTATCAAATCAATACCATTTATGATAACCCCTAAGAAGATAAAGTACCTAGGAATTAATCTAACCAGAGAAATAACAGATGTTTACAAAGAGAACTACAAGCCCTTACTACAAGAAACTGAGAGAGACTTTGATAAATGGAAAAACCTACCCTTCTCATGGATAGGAAGACTTAACATTGTGAAAATGTCTATTTCACCCAAAGCAATCTACTTATATAATGCAATCCCAATACAAGTTCCAGTGACATTTTTTAACAAGATGGAAAAACAAATCACCAATTTTGTGTGGAAAGCGAAGAAGCCCCGGTTAAGCAAGGCACTACTAAAGAAAAAGAACACACTGGGAGGCCTCTCATTACCTGACTTCAGAACATATTACACTGCCACGGTGGTCAAAACAGCCTGATACTGGTATAAGAACAGACAGATCGATCAGTGGAACAGAACTGAGACCCCAGAGATGACACCATCTGCCTACGAACAACCGATATTTGACAAAGGCCCTAAGACATTAAATTGGGGTGAAAACAGTATCTTCAACAAATGGTGCTGGCAAAGTTGGATATCCATCTGCAATAAACTGAAACAAGATCCATATCTTACACCTTATACAAAAACCAACTCCAACTGGATAAAAGACCCAAATATCAAACCTAAAACGATAAAGCTCATCCAAGAATAGGGAGGAACAATAATGGAAGTTTTCATACACCATGTGGACAGACTCCAAAATCTGTCAAACAAACCGCGATCATCAGAAGAGAGAATAGATAAATGGGATGTATTAAGAATTAAACACTTTTGCTCATCTGAGGACTTTTTTAATAGAATTAAAAGAACACCTACAGAATAGGAAAAAATATTTGGCAACTCTATGTCAGACCAACGCCTGATTTCCATAATCTATAAGATACTACAAAATATCAACAAGAAGAAGATAAATCACCCAATTAAGCGACAGGCAAAGGAGATGGACAGACATTTCACTAAAGAAGAGATCCAGGCAGCCAAAAAACACATGTGGACATGTTCACGATCTTTAGTTATTAAAGAAATTCAAATCAAGACGACAATGAGATACCATCTCACCCCAACAACGTTGGCCATAATCCAGAAAACACAAAACAATAACTGCTGGAGAGGCTGTGGAGAAAGTGGAACCCTCCTACACTGTTGGTGGAGTTGCAAAATGGTCCAGCCTCTTTGGAAAGCAATCTGGCACTTCCTCAAAAAAATGGATATCGATATACCATTAGACCCAGTAATTCCACTACTTGGAATATATCTTACAGAATCAAGGCCTTTCACACCAACAGACACATGCACCAGAATGTTTATCCCAGCACAGTCCATGATAGGAAAAAGATGGAATCAACCCAGATGCCCAAAAACAGAAGAATGGATAGGTAAACTATGGTACATATACTCAATGGAGCACTAAGCAATGATAAAGAACAACGATGACTTCAGGAAACATCTCCTAACCTGGTTTCAACTGGAAGACATTATGTTGAGTGAAAGTAGTCAGCGACAAAAGGACAAATATTGTATGAGACCTCTATGATAAGATCTCAAAAACAGATTTGTGTATAGAAGAAAAGCCTCTTTGACAGCTGCAAGGGAGAGGAGGGAGGAAGGGAGGTGGGGAAGGTTTAGATTAGATAGTTGCTAGGCATCTGGTTGGGTGAAATCAGTGATAGCACACATTAGAAACAAGAACAATACTAAGTGGACTTAAACATAACGTGAGTACTGCTTCCATCTTAACTCAATATTGCAAGGATAGAGTAGCTGGGGCAGGGGGTGGGGGACCATGCTCTTAGGTGAAAGTGAGGCCAATTGGCGCAACTAGCGTTTTGCTAAGAGGGCTCTCTGCACCCCACGTTGGTGAGTGGCGTCTGGGGTCTTAAAAGCTGCCAAGCTGCCATCTGAGGACACAGCACATGGTCCCAACTCAGCAGGAATGGATGCTCACCGAGGACCAAAATGACATGCGGTAAAAACAACCCAGAAGACAAAGAGACTCACATCAGTGGGTGCCTACATCGACTTGGGACCAGAAGAACCGGATGGTGCCCAGTCACCACCAGTGATAGCTGCGATGGAGCTCACTAGGTTGAGTGTCACTGGCAACAAAAGAATAAAAAGGGGTGCACCCTGAGATCCTCACTAAAAGACCTCAATTGATGGTCCAGTGGTTTCGGGGTTACCCTGGGAGCATGGCCCCTCGCCCTGATGCTGCCCTTGACCATAAATCATAATGAAGGTCCACACTTCGGAAAGGAATGGATTGGTCTTGGCAATGCAGTGACCATATATTGGATGCACTTTATGGTTCTATACATGTATAGGATGTCATCTTGCTGACCTCTGGCTGGAGGAAGGAGAGTGGGAGGAGAGGAGGGGAAAAAGAGACTGTTGGGAGAATGAGACGTGTATGGAGCAGGGAGGAATAGTGTGCTGTCACTGGGCAGGGAGAGCAGTGGAAGCTGCATATAGGTGGGTATGTAAATTTATACGGGAATGTACATTTTCACTCAGTTATATTAAATAGAAAATTTAAAAAAAAGTTCTTTGGGATTGCAATTTCAGACAAAAATTCACTCACCAACTGACTGAACACACAGATCAGAGAATTTCATGTACAGCCTCTGGAATGTATCCATTATAGAATCAAAACAAAACCAAAAACCCATTGAAGTCAAGTTGATTCTGACTCACAGCGACCCTGTAGGATAGAGGACAGAGTTTCTAAGCAGTGGCGGGTAGATTTAAACTGTCCATGTCTTCGTTAGCAGCCTGCTCTTAACCTCTGCGCTGGGAGGGATGAGCACAAACCACCTGTGTTCATACAAATGCCAAGAGAAGGAGATAAAGTGTTAAGACCTTCTGCATCACTTTAGTGCACGGAATTCCCGTGGTATTTCCTCATGTACGGAAGCTACCCTGCCACTGCATTTTTCAACCTAGAGATTCCACCTCTAGAGACATGTCTTCCACATCAGGAGCAACTTCTAGTGTCAGAGTCTCAAGAAGAAAAAAGTAATTACCAAGCTCAGCTGACTTTGATATGAAACGGCTGCATGGAAGTCCACAACCTTCCAACTTCTTCTCCATCACCTGCTGCTACTATCAACCTCTGCTTTCTTCACTGGAAAACACAACACACCTTCACTTACTAGCGTCTGGCATTGCACTGGATGTATAAACAGTGCATGTACGAGGAATGTCAATTAAGTTCAGGAACTCATCCTAGAAAATTGCTGCAGACCTCATTGCTTAATATTGCTACGATTGCATTCAAAGTACTCTTGTTGGGAAGCTATGCACCAATGCCAGCTCCTAGTCCACCCCGCAAAGCAGTTTTGGAAATATCTGGGATGGCCATCAGAGCTGTCGTCGTATTACCTTTGATGTCCTGAATGTCATCAAAGTGTCTTCCTCTCAGTACTTCTTTTATCTTTGGGGAAAGAAAAAAGCCACTGGGAGCCAGATCAGGTGAGTAGGGAGGATGTTCCAATATATTTATTTGTTTTCTGGTTGAAAACTCTCTCACAGACCACTATACAGTTAAGTTTGTGAACTTGCCACCATGCCACCGTGTGCAATGGTCATTCTAGAAAGAGTTCCAAAATTGCTTTAAGGAGTAGATTAGGTGCTGGCATTGGTGTCTAGCTTCCCAAGAGGAGTACTCAAAGATTACCATAGTGATATTCAGCAATGAGGTGTGTAGCACTCAGAACAATTAAGTTTGTGGACTTAATTGTCAGATCTCACATGTATGAACATCATTGCATTACATGTACAAACTGTGTTCATTTACTTTAGAATTGTTGTTTATATTTAAACTTACTTCCATTGTTCAGTTAGTATGTTTTTCTACCTGTAATTTTTCAATAAAATTAATTAAGCTATTATTCCCAGTGATGGCTTTTCACTTGGAGTCAAGGATTTCAGTAGTGAATAAACCAGGTAAAGAAGGGGAAGTTGTAATTGCTGCCCTATGCTGCTCCATCCCCCTGACTGGTTGTAAATCAAACTATTGTGATTCATAGTACTTTTACTGGTGGGTTTTTAGAAGTAGATCTCTGGGACTTTCTTCCTAGTCTTAGTCTGGAAGCTCCTCTGAAACCTGTCCAGCATATAACAACACACAAGCTTCCACTGCGAGATAGGTGGTAGTTGTGCATGACATGCATTGGCTGGGAACCAAACTGGATCTGTAGCATAGAAGGCACAAATTCTACCAATAAATCACCAATGCCTCTAAGGGATGAGCTTAATGCTGTGGATTTTACACACAGCCATAATTTATGCAAACTGGCAACCTTATCAGCAAGAGGCCTTGGACGAGTCTAGTGTTCCCATCAATCTTCAGTCAGTGAAAGCTCATTGCCAGTCGGTTTTCAAAGGAGTTTTTGTTCATGGTGGAACAGTACAGATGACATAGCCAATCTCCCCTCTGAGCCAGAGCAGCAGCCAAAGATGGCTGGCTCCTGCGACGGCTGTCACCTGGAGCAAGCTTGACCTTCAGGGCTGGTACGTGGCTGTTGTCCTCTTTTTCACAGACAGCTGCATCTTCAACCTGGCAGATGCCTAATGTCTTCAAATAAGCCATAATGAAATGCCCAGCAGATGTCACTAACGGTTTTAACCTCAAGAAAGAGAATTCTAGTTGGATGACAGGTATTTAAAATAATAACCATAAAATGAGTATTTCCAAGCTTTTCTCTGAATGCCAGTTTGACTGTGGCCCAGAGTTCTCTGGTTAGTGCCGTGAGTTGGCCAAGACAGGAGTCGTGTGTGTACAACATCTTGCAGGAGCAGTTCTTTGGGGCCTTAGCTCTGCCGACTGCTGTTTTTTGCCCCATTCCATCTGCTCAGTGCCTGGAAAGGTAATGACATTATTGTAGAAAACGTTGACATTTGTGGCTGTCATGTTGTGGCTGTGTTTAGTATGCACATAGTAAGCTGCCTAGATGTTGTGTTAATTTTCTTAAGTCACCTGGATTTTTTAAGATTTCTTTTTGCAGCCGAGGTAGCATGACATTTTAAGCTAATGAACTTGTTCCCTTTATCTTGTCCTGCTCTAAGTTAAATTAGATCTCTAAGTTAAATTTTAAAACTCAGGCTCTTAATTGCTATTCTTAAAAGGCCATCTTCCTAGGAAGGGTCTGGTTTAGTAATGGCTTTCTACTTAATTAATAGCAAAAAGGCAGCTACTCCCTCTCTCCACTGAGGCAGAGAAGGCTGACCTCTTCAGGGCAACCAGAGACTCTCAAGCATTAACAGCAGAAGAAAAGCACGTTTTATTGTGTCATTGACCTGCAAGGAAGTAGGCTTCTACTACTTACAATATAATAATGAATAAGACTTATACTACCTCCAAGTCATAATTGCCTTGCTTTACAGCACAAATGATAATATCTACCGTATCAGGTTGTTGCAGGGTGAGAGAGAATGTGTGGTAGGGATTAGGCAGGTGGTGGCTATTGCTAATTGGCTCTTGTTCCGTAGGGAACCCTTGGTGAGGTTTCTATGGGTCTAGAATAAGGAGCTGTAAACCAGAGGAAAACTGGACACGTATGGGGACATGGAAAGGCACAGCACACAATGAGTAAATTTGAAAGTTGTCTACATAGTATCCCTACAATTCTCAGACTGCCTATTCAAGATGCTTGAATAGCAAACAGCTGTGGAAGCTAGAGATTCAAAAGATTAGGCCTGGTTCCTTCTCGAGGGACATCCCAGAGGTATACCCTACTCTGTTTCCTAGAGAGATGGGCTTATATCTCAAGTTAAAGAAAAGATCCCTCCCTCCCTCTCTGGAGAAAAGGATGAACAATTTCCTAAGGATTGGCACTTCCTTCTCTGTGATGCACCCCACTCGCTGTGCAGGCACTGTCTAGCTCCACTGTTCCATCAGTGGGGACTAGGACTTGGAGACTGTCTTAGTTATATAGTGCTGCTGTAACAGAAATACCACAAGTGGGCGGCTTTAACAAGCAGATTTATTGTCTCCCAGTCTAGGAGGCTAGAAGTCAGAATTCATGATGCCAGCCCCAGAGGAAGTCTCTCTGTTGGCTCTGGGGGAAGGTCCTTGTCATTAATATTTCCTGGTCTAGCAGCTTCTCAGCACAGGGACTGTGCAACCAAAGAAGGACTATACTCTTAGTTCTTGTTTCTTGGTGGTGTGAGGTCCCTATGTCTCTCTGCTGGCATCTCTCTTTTATATCTCAAAAGAGGTTGATTTAAGACACAATCTAATCTTGTAGATTGAGCCCTACCTCATAAACATCGTACATTTACAAAACACACAAGAAAATCACTCAAATGACAAAATGGTGGACAATCACACAATACTGGGAACCATGGTCTAGCCAAGGGGCTAGACCACAACAGGGGCTGATGCAGATATTGCTCTGGTTACTACTTTTACTGTGAATAATGACTATCTTTGTCTCTGACCCTGATGTCTGATGTCTTCAGTCAGTATAGGTATACAAAGTGCTGGCAGGCTCACTTGTTACCCTGCAAGTACAGGAAAATCTCAGGCGCTCTACAGTTTTCAAGTTAGTACTTGGTGTTGGGTCTTTGCAAAGTAGGTAGGGCTGAAAGTTGTTAGAACTAGAATATATGTACATCCTATTTCTGTCTACATGTATGTATCTATATATGTGTATCTATGTGAATGTAGCTATACTTATAAACAGATGTGTGTCTATATCATCGTATCTATCATAGTATAGTGTCTTGTATATAGCAGGTACTCAAAAAGAGGACAACTTAGGCAGCCAGTTATTGTTGCATTCACTGTATGGCACCTGTACATGCGTATGGGGGTGAGATGACACTGAAAGACGTAAAAGGTGCTCGAGAAACCAGTAGGATGAGAGACCAGCTGAACACTTAACCCTCAAGAGCCACAGGTGGAACAATGAGAGAAAATCCCAAGCAGCCTTGTTCAGGTTCCAGCTGGAGAACGGTGACCACGTGTGAATCTGGCTGTTGAGACAGAAGAGAACAGTGTGAGTGGATTCTGCTAGGCATGACTTCCTTTAGGGGGCTAGAGGAGTTCTAGGTCTAAACGAACAAGAAAAAGGGAAGCGTATGGCATCTGCGGGCAGCATGGCAAAGAATGAGAGGCAGGCATGAGCTCGAAGTCAGTCACCAAGCACTGCAAGTTTATTCCTGCCTTTCTGTGTTGAGGTAAAAATATGGATAACAAAGCATCTGCCAATTCAACAATTATTACATGTAAAATTGTGTGACATTGATTACATTCATCATGTTGTAGAACCGTCACTACTATCCTTTTCCAAATTATTTCATTGTCCTTAACAGAAACTCAATGTGCCCTCTGCAGTGTCTCTCCTTACCCTCCACCACAATCACTAATAAACTTTGGTCTCTAAACATCTGTCTGTTTCACACAAGCAGCATCATACAATATTTATCCTTTTGTGATCTGTTTATTTCACTCAGCATAATGTGTTCAGAGCTGAACCGTGTATCAGGACTTCACTTTTATTTATGACTGAGTGATATTCCATCAGATGGATAACCACATTTTGTTTATCTGTTCATCCAGTGATGGACACTTAGGCTGTTTTCACCTTTTGGCTATTGTGAACAGTGGTGTACAGGTTTCTGTTAGTATTCCTGCTTTGAATTCTTCTGGGTATATATCTAAGGGTTGGGATTGTTAGATCTTACAGTGTTTAACTTTTTCAGAAAATGCTGAACTGTTTTCCACAATGGCTGTACAACTTTGTTATTTCACTTTTTTTGTTTTAAATTTTATTGTGGTACTATGTATATATATATATAAAACATAAAAATATACTCTCTTAATCATTTTTAAGTGTGAAAGTCAATGACATCAATTATATTCCTGATGATGTGCAACATTACCACAATCTATTTCCAAAAAATTTTCATCACCCCAAATAGAAACCCTGTGTCCCCCAGACCCTGGTAACCTCTAAGCTAGCTTCTGTCTCTATACATTTTCCTGTTTCTTGATATTTCATGTAAGTAGAATCATTCAATATTTGTTCACTTACATCTCATGCATTTCACCCAGCATGATGTTTTCAAGGTTTATCTATGTTGTAGCATGTATTGGGACTTCATCACTTTTTATGACTAATATTCCATTGCATATACCACATTTTGCTTATCCACTCATTTGCTAATGAATACTTGGGTTGTTTCCACCTTCCGGCTATTGTGAACAACGCTGCCATAAACATAGGTTTATTTCTTTTCTTGACCACTCCTCAGGGATCTCTGCTCCCTGTTGGCTTCAGCATCTCTCACTAGGACCACTAGTACAGTCCTCCATCAACACCTCTGTCCCCATCCATCCTTCATAGAGTTGTCACAGTGCACTTGGAAAGTGCAAACTTTATTTAAATGATTTCTGGGGTTTTCATTGGTCCCATAGTGAAGATCATCATCCTCAGCTTGGGTCACAGACTGTTCTTGAGCTAGCTGTTGCTTGACACAGTAAAGTCATCTTTTTTTTGACTCCCCTTGGAACTGTTCCTCCAGCAACAATAGAGGCTTTGAGACTGAATGCACGAGGTGTTTTTGCCTTTGTGCTTCTGCACAGGCAACTACTTTTGTTCGGAGTGCTGTTCTCCTTTCTCACAATCTAATCCCAATAGTCTGTATCTATTATACTTCCTGTGCATTTTGTAATCTCTATTTTACCTAGGAATGTTCCTCACTGGAGGGAAAGCTCTCTGAAGGCAGGGTTGTGCCTCACTTGACTGTGTTTCCCTAGTTTTGAGGACTGTGCCTGAACCATTAAGTGGTGAATAAATGAGTGCTTATGAGATTAGCCTGGTTGAGATGAGTTTTGGGAAGCAGCTGAGTATTTGTGGTGGAAAAATGAGGGAAGGGAAGCCCTTGGGGAGTTAGGCAGAGAACCAAAAAAACCAAACTCACCGCCATCAAGTTGATTCCGACTCACAGCAACCCTGTGGGACAGAGTTTCTAAGGAGTGCCTGGTGGAGATAGACAGTGAGAGGAACCTAAAGTGGACCCAGACAAGAAAAGCTAAGAGATATTACTCGTCCACTTTAAATATGGTAAAATGCAAATTATCTGTCTCTGCAGTTCCAATTGTCAGCTTTGAAAGACAGCCTCCTAGTTCCTGCATAGACTCAGGATGTTTGGAGGTGGAGAAAGAAAAACTTAACTAGCACCTTCTCACCTTCAGCTCTGAATAATGCCCGTATGTCCGCATCTATGTGTGAGTGCTTACTTTTGTGCTTTGGGTAGAATAGCTGTTTGATGAGCCTGCACCTTGTGACCTGTGGGCAGGTAATACTTCTTCCCAGACATTGGTAATTTTGGAGCCTTCTGCAGTGTCTCCTCAGAAAAGAGGGTGAAACTGAGCTATAGGCAGGCACTTCTCCTCTCTGAAAACATCTCTCAGACCAAGATTTGTAGGAGAGGGTGGTCTTGGCCTGTGATGACAAGATCGTGGCCACCACAAAGACATGAGCCTGGGCCAGGAAAGAAGAGTTCCTGAGGATGATGGCTGCAAGGGAAGGATGACTCAGTCACATTTGCTGCTCTGCGTTATCTATTTTTATAGATATGCTTTTTTCTTACCCTGACACTTGTGTTCAATCTTGTCTGAGTTTTTTTAACCTAGCCTCAACTGTGGGGTCCCTAAGTACGGCAAATAGTTGACCCACCAGGCTGCTAGCTGATGAGCTGGAGGCTCACATCGTCTCAAAGTGATCTCAGAAGCAAGACCTAACAATCTATAGGCAGACCCTAGATTAAGAATGAGTTCCATTCTTAAAACTGTCTTTAAGTAGAACATGTGCCTAAACTGGAACTGTTAGGTATGTTTCTTATCTAACGTTAGTTAGTCACATGTTTGTCTTAGATATAGTTCACTTTTCCATGCATAAAAACATTAAAGAAACACTTCCAAATACATGAAAACATTTTTATCATAATTATACAGTGATAATAATAATGTTTTGATGCAAGTTACAAAGTAGTACCCATTTGTTATAAACCATTGTACGTACCTGGAGTTTTTAATGTAATCGACTTTACAGGGGTTGGTTTGTAACTACTGGTTGTACGTTTAAGTTATACATTCACAATCCAGGGACTGTCTGAACTTCCCAAAACCATCCACACAAAACCCTATGAGGCACAGTTCTATTTTGATACTTATAGGTCACCATGAGTTAGAATCAACTCTATAGCAATTGGTGGCTTCATCTGTGCAGTGGCACTCTTGGGGCAGGTGGTATATCTACATCTGAGCTTGAGAAGTAAAGGCACTTCATCCCTAAACTCAAATCAGCAGTGGTTTACAATTGGCAGGAAAAAGGTCAATATAGAAGGACATAGGCTGTGGGGCCTAAAGACTGTCTCCACAGGACAAGTCACCCTTCAAGTCAGCTTCAAATACTGGCTTTCCCTTCCTCAGGAAGGCTGAGATTGGATTTTGAATCTTCCTGAAGAAGAAGCAGCCTCACCTGCTGTTTTTCTGGTCTTGAACCTCATGTTGGAGTCCCTGGATGGTGCAAATGTTTTATGTGCTCAGAGACTAACTGAAAGATTGGAGGTTCAGATCCACCCAGAGGTGCCTCGGAAGAAAGGCCTGATGATCTGCTTCTGAAAACCCAGCAACTGGAATCCGTATGGAGCACCTTTCTACTCTGACACACAGGGTGTCACTATGAATAGGAGTCGACTCGACATCAACTGGTTTAACCATATGCTGCATAAAAGAATTGCTTCATTCCCTCCTCTACTGTGAATGTTTGTTTATAAGCCCGCCTCTTTGACCAGTTAGTAAACTTCTTGAATACAGAGACTGTATCTCTTCAGTCTCTTCATAGTCCTGTAAGAGTTTACTAAATATGCAAGGGAATGCTAGCTGACCTCAGAGTACCTCACTGTCCCTCTTCACTGTTTTACCACACATTAAAACATTTCACCTGTGTCTTGATTATAGCCGAGTGGAACATTATGTTGACAGAATGCAATTGCCCACAGCAATTTCCTCAAGGCAACTCTCAGGACCACTTTATTTTTCACATTTTGTGAGGCTCTCCCCCTGAAATTACTTTCCTGTGGCTTCTGCTAATAGTCCTCTACCTTGATGCCAGAGAGAAAACCTAATGGATGAAACTAGAAGTGCACGGGATGTTGCCGCTGAGTCAATTTATGTGGGAGAACACGGTGGTCATCTGCTCTTAGTTTGGATGCGGGCAGCAAAATATCACACAAATTCCTTGCCATTCAATTGAAACATATTTATTGAGCCCTTAACGTGGGATGGAATATTTTTAAAGCCTCTGCCAAGCAAGAAATTTGTAACCCGGTTGACTATTAATTTATTCAACAAGCACTCAATGTCCCTCTCTTCCAGAAGTCTCACAGCAAACTAAGGGCAGGTTCACTGTCTTAACTCATGTCCATATTCCCAAGATTCCTCGTTGTCCCTGCGACAGCAGATGCTCAGTAAGTGTTGTGGACCTGCCTTTGAATGATGATGGGTCTTTCTCCACGCGGGGTTTCTTCTGCTCTGTGGCATTGTGTCTGCACCAGCCACCGCATCTCCATAGCAACAGCTCTCGGTAATGGAGGCAGGTAACACAATAACTGTGAATCTCAGACGGCGGAAAAAGAATGTGACTATTTGAAGCCAGAACAACGAAAGTAGCAGATAAAAGAAGTATTACGGGAGGCTGAATTAGCAGGATGCTGTAGGTCAGAGCGTAATCCTCCACCCAGTGTCTCCATAAATCGAGAACACTGAATGTCAAGAGCTTACCGCTCTAAAAGGGCCAAACCAGCAGTTGAACTCAATACAGCTTTGAAAGTATTGGGAGCTATTATTAGAGTCATTTAAGCCTTTTTGCTGTCATTCTGTATTGGCATTTCGTGGGAGCAGTGCCATTTGATCTCCAAACTGTCTTTGACTCCCTTGGAGTCTGAAGTCAGGATTTAAATATAAGAGAGGGTGCAGAAAACAGATGGTGGCCTTGCTGCTGTGATCTGTGAAGATGGCATGCCTCTGACAACTTCCTTTCTCCCCGGACCTCTCCTGTGGGGGAATGCAGAGCTGAGAATTCTCTTATTGATCTTGAAACTGAAAGAGTTAGTTCCCAGTCAATGCAATTGACAAAGGCTTTTGCAGCTCGTTAACCGCCAGATTATGTGGCACAACTCATTAAAATTCTGTTTCATTGACTGCATTTGTAAATAGGCTTGGGGAAGTTTATCACTTTTTGCCTCTTGCAGAGCCTTTCTTCAATGAGTACATTTTTTGTTCTTCTCTCTCCTGATAGAAAAAGTCTGAAATAATTTGCCACAAGATGTGTTATCATTTAAATGCAAAGTAAATGAATTACGGATTAGAAATCACAGGTCCCCAGACCTTTTTTTCCCTCTTTTCTATTTGCTACTATCTTATTATGTGGGTTACTTTAATAAACACATTTGCTTCCAGCTCTTGTTACATTAATTTTGAACAAATTGTCCCTACTTCTTAGCAGGCCTCTACCTTGTAATTGCTCTCATTTGACTGGAAGCAGAAAAGGAAAGATTAAAGGCAATTTCGAAAAGCACATCTTTTCCTTTCATTAAAACTTAAACAATAAAGAAGTTATTCTTTATAAAGCAGGTATCTTAAGAGAAACCTAAAATACTGAACCAAAAAACAGGACACCAGATTCTCTCCCTCACGTGTTACTTGAGGTCCTTGCTTACGCTGGATCAAAACTTTCTCTGCAAATGGTTACATAGCAATCATCTGCACTAATGATCTGTCAGTTTGTGGCACTGTGGTGGCTTGCATGGTCCACATTGCTGTAATGCTATAAGCTATAGCACCAGTAATTCAAATGCTCAAAGTATTTCCAATACCAGCAGAGTCACCCATAGAGGACAGGTTTCACTGGAGCTTCTAGACTAAGACTATGAAGAAAGGCCTACTTCTAAACATTAGCCAGTGAAAACCATATTTATCACACAGAACATTGTCTGATACAAAAGGTAAATGGTAACTTTGGTGAAGGGTAAGATAGTACTTAATACTGGGGAAGCCAGCACAATTTGTCCAAGGCAAAGTCATGGAAGTGCCATAGATGCATCCAAACTCCTTGAGGGACCAAATTGTTGGGCTAAGGGCAGTGGGGATCATGGTCTTGGGGAACATCTGGTTCAACTGGCATAATAGAGTTTATATGGTCTATATTCTACTTCGGGGAGTAGCATCTGGGGTCTTAAAAGCCTGTGAGTGGCTGTACTCCACTGGTCTTACCCCTTTGGGACCAAAGAAGAATGAAGAAAACCACAGATACAAGTGAAAGATTAGTTCAAAGGACTCACGGACTACATCTGTGATGGCTTCCACCAGACTGTGTCCAGTACAATTAAACGGTGCCTGGCCACCACCACTGACTTCCCTGACAGCAGTCAGATCAGAGGGTCACAGACAGAACTGCAGAAAAATGTAGAACAAAATTCTAACTCTGAAAAGAAAGACCAGACTTGCTAGACCAGACTAGACCAGACTAGAGAAACCAGACTAGAGAAACTAGACCAGACTAGACCAGACTAGAGAAACCCTGAGAGTATGGACACGTGGACATCCTTTCAGCTCAACAATAAATTTGAGGTTCACCCTTCAGCCAAAGACTGGACAGGCCCGTAAAAAAAAAGAATTGAGACTAAAGGAGCATGCCAGCCTAGGGCCAATGACTAGAAGGCAGGAGGTGACAGGAAAGCTGGTAATAGGAAGCCCAAGCTTAAGAAGAAAGAGCATGGACATTGTGAAGTTGTTAATGAATGTCATAAAACAATATGTGTACTAACTGTTTAAAGAGAAATGACGTTGTTCTTTAAAGCTTCATCTAAAGTACCTTAAAAAAAGTTAAAAATTGTCTGATGTAGTGCTGGAAGATGAACCTCCTGTGTCGGAAGGCACTACACACTAGTCGCAAAAATAGGCTCAAACATGGCAATGATCACGAAGCTGTCAAATGACTTTGTTCTGTTGGATCAACAAGTAACATTCATGGAAGAAGCGATCAAGAGCAGCACGTTGTACCAATACGCTGCACAAGACCTCTTAAAAATGTTGAAAAGTAAAGATGTCATTTTGGTGACTAGGGTATCCCTAACTAAGCCATTGTCTTTTCAATCACTTTGTGTGCATATGAAAGCTGGACAATGAAAAAAAGAACCTATGCATTCTAATTGTGGTATTTGCCAAGAATACTGCATATATTGTAGACTGATGGAAAAATGAACAAATGAATCTTAGAATTATCCTTAATTTTTCTTAAAGGACAGAGTGTAGAACTTCATTTTGCTTACTTTAAGTTGTTGGGAAAGAACAATTATTAGAAAAGGACTATGTTTGGAAAAAGAGTTTCAGTGAAAACAAATGGAACTATCAATGAGATGGATTGACGCAACAGACACAACAACGGTACAAATAATCACGAAGATGACATACAACTGGGCCACATGTGGTATATAGGGCCACTATGACTTGGAGCTAACTGGAAGGCAACTAACAACAGTAACAAGTCATTGCTGTTGTGACTATTCTGCAGTTGTAGTGCCAAAGCCTCCATGGGCAATACGTAAACAAAGGAACAGAGCTATGTTACAATAAATCTTTATCTATAGACACTGCAATTTGAATTTCACATTATTTTCAAGTGTCATGAAATATTCTTTTTTTATTTCTCAACAATTTTAAAAATGTAAAAAACCAAATTTCTTATTTTACAGACTCTACAAAAACAGGCAGCTGGCTGAATTTGGCTCGCTGGTGGGCTATATAGCCTGCCAGCCCCTGCCCTGCAGAAGTGGTTTTCAAACTCTGGATCCTGGATCAGCAGTGTCAGTATCATTTGGAAGTTTGACACCTACTGAAGGCCGGTCTGGAGCAGAGGAGAACATAGCGTAACACCTTATGTTCTCATATTTACTGGAAACTCATGTCAGCTACCTGAGGCCTCCTTGGTCATAATAAGGTGTATGGTGAGAAGGAATTTGGCCTACTCTTAATATGGAAATTGCTGCAGTAATGACTGATGCTTAGGTATCAAATGGCATCAGCTGTTTGCCTGTTTTCTTCGGGAGGCACAGTAGGTGAATTCTTTACATTTCAGCATTTCTGAGTGTTAACTGCCTCTTATGCAGTTAGCTAGGTCCTTCCCTGCACCATGGATAAAATCATCTAAGAGCTGTCTAATCCTGCACCGCCATATGAGCATCATGGCCCTATGAACACCCAGGAAGGCTTGGTTAGGGTAAGGAGTTTGCGCCGTTTAACAAAACCTTGCAGCCGACCCAGAATATGCTGACTTTTAATGACGATGCGAGCCAGAATGGACATACCACAGTGGCTTTGTGCATCTGCTAATGTCCGTGGACCTTCACATGTATTAACCAAGGGTCTTAAAGTGGGACTGTGGGCTTGGAAGATATAGCTTACTATTCTAATTGCAAAAATGAGGGCTCCTTATCTCTTAGTTCATGATGTTTTGCTAAATTCTTGGAGTTGGAAAGTGGCAGAACCAATTTACACATTTAGATATATTAGAAAGAAAAGTTTCTGTCTTCTAGGCCGCTCTGCCTCCAGAAACTACTCATTTATTAGTTTAATTATGAAGCAGAGCTGAGGAAAAATAAACCCCTTGAGGCACAAGTCTACAATATGAAATTTCCAGTTCCAGTGGGAATATTCCAATTAGTGTTCCTTTAGCTTGAATGTTCAAATGCAGGCTTCTTCACAATCCTGACTGTTAGCAAGTCTCTTCCAGGGCTCATAAAACTGTGCAGAGCCAGGCTGAGGGCAACTGTCCACTTGGGCTTCATGTCTTAAACTTGGCTGAAGGTGGAAAACTGCATGTGCCCATGGTAAGCTTCAGATCCCCGGTTCTTTTGTGCATGCTGGAGGGGTTACAACTGCATGATGTTACTGGATGTCATTTTTCCTTTCTTTCCTCTTTCAGGTTTTGTAAAGAGAATCATGTCTGCAGAGTTTCAGACCAAAATTTCCACGGAAGGTGGCCTTGCAGTGCTCCTTTTTTTTTCTCTTATACAAACATGAGGAACGCTGTGAGTCAAGTATATCCTGTCAGTGTTGTAGATGCATTTTGGAGACGCAATAATCCCTCCACAGCTTCTTCATTCAAATGTGGTAGGATAATTATTTTCTCCCTACGTTCACCTTCTTTTCCTCAGCCTTTCTGTCACAAATCAAAACTAGGAGGCTGAGACTGGCTGCTCTAGGACAGGAAATGTGGTCATTGCCTGGGACAAAACTGCCAGTTTTTAGCTGGAGTTTCAAACTACAGGTTTTAAAATATGGAAAGTCAAGCTTATAAGAGAGATACACAAATAAATAAAAAGAGTTTGACTGGAACTCCTCAGACTGACTTCTTACATATTACTTGTGGCTAGGCCTTCTCCTTTTCCTTTTCTCTCACAGTAACAGAATTTTTATCTGATCATACCTCACTACAGAACAGAACTATTTTACTGAGATGTCCTTGCACCCGGGTGAGGGTGTTGCAAGCCACAGAGCCAGGCCAATGGGACCAAGGCAACTGTGGGGAACCATCCTTAACATTTAGTGAGAGGGAGACCTGTGCTTGTCTTTCTCGGTTTGTGGATGCCACATCCCAGACCATGATGACAAGGGGTGGCCCTGCATTATGGTGGAGTGGGAGCACAGAGGGCCATGGGATTTGACTGGTAAAATGGACTTTACAGATGTAAGTAAGTTACCAATCAGTTGATCTCAAAAGAGACAGATTATATGAGACTATCCAGGTGAGTCTAAATTAAGTTGTAGTTGTTGCTAACTTCTCTCAAGTCAACCCTTAACTCATAGCGACCCTGTACACGACACAATGAGGTGAGATCACTGGGCTTCATAGCATTTTCATTGGATGAATTTTGAAAGTAGACCATGAAGCCTTTCTTCCTAGTCTTTCTTAGTCTAGAATTTCTACTGTAACTTGTTCAGCATGATAGCAACACAAAAATTTTCACTGACAAACAGGTGGTGACTGCAGTGGAGGTCCTTTGGCTGGGAATTGAATCCAGGTCTTCCATATGAACATGAAAATCTGACACTGGACCACTATTGCCCTTTCAGATGAGCCCGTAAAAGGAAAGAGCTTTTTTTTTGTTTTTAATAGTGAAAGGCACGTCAGAGATTCAAAGAGAGAGAAGGATTTGATGTGGTTGCTAGCTTGAAAATGGAGGGGTCTACGTGTCAAGGAAGTAGGGATCTCAGTTTCAAGGAACTGAATTCTGTCAGCCACTTAGAGGAGCTTTCAGGTGAACTCTTCCCCGGAGAAGATAGGAGCCCAGCCCAGCCAATGCCAGGCTGTCCACTTTGAGAGGCTCTAAGCAGAGAACCCAGTTTAGTCAGGCTGATCTTGGGCTTTTGATCTGCGTGAAATACTAGCTTTATGTATTTTAAAACTGCAATGTTGTAGTAATTTGTTATCAGCGATAGAAAACTGATACACTAGTTTTTATGTGAGTTAAAAAAATCCCGTTATTTGGGTTTTTCTATTAGTTACAGCCAAAACTAGTCACAACTAATATGCATATCAAGACTCCATGGGTGAGATGTTGACCCTACAGGCAACAGAAGAGAAATGAGTAATGCTCCCTTCTGAGCTGAGGAAGTGAGGGCAAGTATTTAGATCCAAGCATTCTTGATTTTCCCTCGGATTTTGGTGAGAGACGGCAGATGCGCAGTGACTTCCAGAAAGCTTTGGATAAATCCTAGAGCAAAAGGTTTGTCCTTGTTTCTTCAGGCAGGCCATAGAAAGGCTACCCACCTCCAATAACAAATCAAAATAAAACAAAAACAAAAAATGAGGTTAAGCAAAGAAAAAAAAGTTCAGAGTTGGACGTGGAAAGTAATGCCCAGGCTCCCAGGGTCTCAGGCCAGTAGATCCTTCCGAAGCTGAGAATCAGATAGGAGTCATGCAAGCTTCAGGCTGGTAGAGGGACAGTAGCACCGGCAACAGAGCTGAATCAGTGGAGGAAGAACCTCATGCTCATAGAACTCAAGTCCTGTCAGCCACAGACACCTAGTGTCTCAAGTTGCCCAGCAGGGGATCAGCCACTCTCACAGAGCCACTAGTACCCTACTAACAGGAATAGAATTGCATTCACCAAAAACGTGTGTCACTTTGGGTAGGTATTGTCCACCATTTTGTCATCTGATGTAATTTTTCTAGGTATTGTAAATCTTATTGATATAATGTTACTGAGGGCAGGATTAGAGGCAGTTATGTTAATGAGACAGGACTCAATCTACAAGATTAGGTTGTGTCTGTAGTTAATCGCTTTTGAGATATAAACAAAAGGAGGGAGCAGAGAGACAGTGGGACCTCATACCACCAAGAAACAAGAGCCAGGACATTAACATATCCTCTGGACCTTGAATCCCTGCCCTGAGAAACTCTTTGATTAGGAAAGATTGATGACAAGGGTATTTTCCAAGGGCCCACAGAGAAAGGAAGCCTTCCCCTGGATCTGGTGCCCTGCATTCTGACTTCTAGTCTCCTAGACTGTGAGAGAACAAATTGCTTTGTTAAAGCCATTTACTTGTGGTATTTCTGTTGTTGTAACACCAGATAATTAAGACACCCACCTAGAACCCACACACCACTGAGGAAAGAGGGAGGAGGTGGGGAAATTCTTGAAGAGAAGAGAGATGCAGGAAGACTAATCACCCAAATACTTTCAACTGACAAGATGAACTATTTTCAGGTGTCCAGCAATCAATGAGAGCTCAAGAGAAAGCGAAGCAGAGATACAGAAAATAGAAAATAATATGGTCAGAGACATTAGAAACTTTTTTTCTTTACATTTGGTTTTTATTAAGTAGGTTTGTAGCCTGTCACAAATTGATCCTTTCATAACATGTTTTCACTCACCATTTTCACATTTTATTGTCAAAGACTTTCTTCTGATTAGAAACAAAACAAAGCATGATTCTGCTTTTAGCACTGAACTCAGAAATAAAAATCTAAACCAAATGCATTGCAGCTGAGTTAATTCCAACTTGTAGTGGCCCCATAGGATTTCCAAGGCTGTGACTCTCTGTGGAAGCAGACTGCTACATCTTTCTCCCGTGGAGACACTGGTGGTTTTGACCTGCTGACCTTCTGGTTAGCAGTGGATCACTTTAACCACAGAGCTTCTTGATGAAGATTATAATGGTAGTTTATTTTTTAATTTTTTAAATTGTGAACTGTATCAAGTAAACAACATTGCTTATGTAGTAGACATTTCCAGTTTGAGGGATAACCACTTGAGAAAATAAACAGTACTCAAGAGTTTTGGAGACCCTTTGTGTTGGTTTGGCTGGCTTGTGTCTCTCTTGATTGCTTCTCCCTCCTTGTACCCAAAGGGAAGCAGAACTCTGAATTTTGTGTTAATTATTTCCTTAGTTTTCTTTATAGTTTCATCGTATCTGTATACATCCTTACAACCTCTTTATATTGGTTGAATCTTATAGTTTATCTTGGCGTCTTTCATTCAATGTCACACTTTCAGTGACCCATCCGTGTGGGTAGATGTGGTTGTATCTTTCATAACCTAACTGTATTCTTTTGAATTAGTAGACAAACATTCATTTATCCATTCTAGCAAGGAGGGATAATTGGATTGTTTTCAGTGCTCTCGTTTTTGGGGAAAAGTGTCGCTCTGATCGCTCTTGTACAGTGTCCTGATGCTCATTTGCAAATATTCCTCACTGGTGAAACTAGGACAGCGATTACAAGAAATGGGATTCAGGCCATGTCCAGCTCTACTAAGTAATGGCAAACACCACAACTGTGAGAGTGTTTGAACATAGATGTCTTATGTTCCTTCCTTTCTGGGCCTCACAGCGTAAGTGGAAAGACAAAGTCACTCCTCAGGAATAAGTTTGTGTCCCTGTTGAGTGATTTACAGAGTGTACTAGGAAAATGTGCTCTTTTTATAGTCTTCCCCAGCTGGAAGATCCTTCCTTGGCCTGAGCTAATCAATAAGAGGGTTGAGGCAGCAGCTCACAGTATCCAAGGGCCCATTTTAAAGAGAAAAGAAATAAGGAAGCTAAGGAACTGACTCTAAGTTTGAAAAGAAAAGAATATCATATTGTTATCTCTACACTGGGGGAGGCAAACCCTAGTGTGCTCAGGGATCAGGAAGATGGTGTGTTTTGTGAAGTCACTGGGGTGAAAAGCAAGAGAACTTTTAGGAACTGTGGTCCCTATTTGTAGAGTGCAAGCCTTTCCTGCAGACATTCAGACTGACACTTGGAAAAGAACAAACAAGATATCCTGTCCAAGCTAACCTATTATGCTTCATACTACCTTGGCTTTCTCCAGTTGAGACTGTAATATACTTATAGAGCCATCTGGTGTGCCAGGCTGTGTGCAGCTTGATTACATCACTAAGCTTTATATTCCCAGGGCCTACCATCATGCCTGGTACATACTAGGTACTCCGTAAAGGATTACTGAAATAGAGCATATATTTGTAAACATTCTATTCTGAAGTTTCTGGGTGGTGTAAACTGTTAGTGTGCTTGGCTACTAATAGATAGGTTGAAGGTTTGAGTCCACACAGAGGTGCTTTGGAAGAAAGGCCTGTGATCTACTACTCAAAAGTCAGCTATTGAAAACTCTATGGGGCAGAATTTTTCTCTGAAACATACAGGGTTTTTATAAGTAGAAGTCTACTTGAAAGCATTTTTTTTTTTTTTTTTTTTTTTTGGTTTAAGTCTTCTGGAGCGTGCTCAGCTAAGAGCTCTAAAAAAGTTTGAATGAATAAGTCATTTTCAAAGATGTAACCTTTACTTCTTATTATATTCACTTGGCTTGCTGTACTTTCTCCAACACACTGGTGGAGGAGGATGAGGCCTGTTCCCCATTTGACTGGTGTCTGCTTTGTTCTCCCTCATGGCAAGAGTTGTCATCTTCTGAATCACCTTCTGTGACTTTGCTCACCTGATTTTCCACCTGGAATACTCTGCCTCTTCATTAGAAAAATCATGTAAGAAAAATATGATTTCAAATGACAAAGAACTTTAAAATATTCAGAACCACATTCATCTAAAGGTAACCTCTGTTAACATTATGGTGCATGACTTCCTAGATTTCTGCACACATGTGTGAGGGTTCATGTACATTTATACACATGCACACACACTCACATACACATATATATGGTCAGACCATACTGTACATGTTGTTTTGTAATTTGATTTTTATGGTTAATATATCATGACTCTCTCCATATTAGTAGAAGTATTTATATAAGATAGCATGTAAGTGTGTACATTAATATGTGCTGTTTAGATAGTTTAATTAACCAACAGATTTCTTTTGGATATTCAGGTAATTTTCAGATTCCCTGGGCAGTGTTGGAAACTCTGCTGTCACAATGGTTGAGTGCTATCGCTGCTAGCTAAAATAACCTACCAGGCACTCCTTGAAAACTCTGTGGGGAAGCTCTATTCTCTCCTATAAGGTTGCTATGAGTTGGAATCCATTGAATGGCAGTTTTTGGATTTAGGGATCAGGAGTTGTGTAGTGCCAGTGGTTAAGTGTTTGACTGTTAGCTAAATGTTTGGCAGTGTGAACCCACCCAGGCACCCTGGAATACAGTACTGGAGATCTGTTTTTAAGAGGTCATAGCCTTAAAAAGCCTCTGCAGCAGGTCTATTCTGAACACACAGGGTTTGCATGAGTTGAAATTGACTTGACAGCAACTAATCACAATAACAGATAATTTCCAACTTTTTAAAAATCATAACAAAATAGTAATGTGATGAGCATCTATAGAGTTAAATCTTTGTATCCATCTTTAACTGTCTTAGGATAAATTCCCATAGATAAAGTTAGAGTTCATACTTTAACTCTCTAGCTGCATGATGCTAAGCTATGCTCCAGAGAGGTGTGCCCACCCTCAGGAGTATTTACGAGGGCCCGCTTCTCTACGTCTTTATCATTACAGGATATTGCTATTTGAAATGTTTTAAAAGTTGAAACGCCGTCTTCACTACATTCCTTCATTTGGTAACTAGCAAAGCTGAAAATTGGGAGCAGTGGTGGTTCAGTGGTGGAACTGTTACCTTCCATGTAGAAGACCGAGGTTTGATTACTGGTCATGTACCAGAAGAACAACCACCACTCGGTGGAAACTTGTGTGTTTCTATGATGCTGAACAGATTTCATTGTAGCTTCCAGACAAAGGTGGACTAGGAAGAAATAAATAACACACTGCTTCCAAAAATCATCTGATGAAAACCCTGTGGATCACAGAGCTTTGGTCTATAACATCATGGGGTGGGCACGGGCCTAGGTAGCTTATCATTCCACTGTGTATGGGATGGACATAAATCAGGTTTTGCTTGACAGCTGCCAACAACAACAAAGTTGTTGCATTTGTATTTATTTTTGAAAAACTTGTTCATTTCCACTCTTTTGCTAGTAGGATTTTTGTTTCTTTTGTATTGAAGTGAATCATACCCATTTTTCATGGCCATTTATCATGCTTTATCTTACCTCTTCTATGAAATTCCTGGATACTTGGCCCTGAGTAATCTTACTTTTTTAAATTTGTCTTTACTGTTAGAATTTCCCTTATTTTTTCAGGCTTGATATTCCATTGTCTATTATTATCTTACGGTTTGATATCTGATAGTGTTTCTTCCCACTTGCCAGAATGTTCCTTGAGGACAAGGACATGTTTTAGAGAATTAAACTGAGTGATTAAACACTGTCCCAGAACATAGCACTCAGGGTAGCTGAGGTTTCACCTTTTCAATATAACCTGTCATAAGCTACTGAGATATTGATTTTCTTCATTCTCTCTGTCCACACAGCGTATGTCTGCTGTAGGTCTGAGCGTTCGAGATCTTCTGACATTCAGGTGGCTATTTGACCATCAGGCTACCCTTTCTTCTGTGTCCTTTTTACTGATGGTCTTTCTGCTGCCAGGGTATCTCTATTACCATCATTTCTTCACTCACTCATCTGTCTCTGCATTCATCATATGCTGTTTGAATATCTGCCTAGTTGTGGGTGCTGTGTTGTATGTTGAGAGTACACCTGTTTCCTGACAAATAGGGACTGTATCAGATGGGGAGATAGATATTAAGCTAACAATCACAAAGGTAAGTGTATCTTTCCATACTCGGACAGCCTCTGTGTTGCACAAACCATTAATGTGCAAGTCTGCTAGCTTAAAGCTGGAGGCTTGAGTCCACCTAGAAGTGCCCTGGAAGAAAGGCCTGAAGATATACTTTCTAAAAGTCATCCACCGAAAACCCTTGGGAGCACAGTTCTACTCTCGCACTTGAGTTGAAATCCACTGTATGACAACTGGTACTGGTATATATTGATATGTGAACTATGAAAGAAGAAAGATTATAGTAGAACAGATTAAGGCTTCTTTGAAGAAGAGACTTTTCAGTTGCTCTCTGAGAAATTAGGAGGAGAAAACTAGATGACGGAGTGTCAGGGATAGGATGAGGCAGAGAATCTTCAAGACAGATGGCATTGCATAAGTAAAGCCCCCAAGGAAAACACAGGTTTAGCCAGCAGGACTGGAACATGTAGCTCCAGGGCAGATTGGCTTAAGATCAGTCTAGAACAGTGTATCACGAGGTAAGAACAGACAAGGAGAGATTCTTATAAAATGAACTTCTATTACCCAAGTTCATATCGAGTAGAGATTTTATCTTAAGTGTCTTAGTCATTTAGTGCTACTGTAACAGAAATACCATAAGCGGATAGCTTTAACAAAGACAAATTTATTTTCTTGCGGTCTGATAGGCTGTAAGGTACCTGCTGTAGGGGAATACTTCCTGCCGGGATCAGCTCTGGTGAAAGGTCCTTCTCATCAATCCCGCCCTGGTTGAGAAACTTCTCAGGTGCAGGGACCGCAGGTCCAAAGGACCCACTCTGCTCCAGGTGTGACCTTCCTGGTGATATGAGGCCCCTCAACTCTCTACTCATTTCTCTTTCCTTTTGTCACTTGAGATAAAAGGTGGTGCAGGCCACACCCCAGGAAAACTCATTGTATATTGGATCAGGGATCTGACCTGGAGTTAAGTGTGTTACAGTCCCACCCTAATGCTCCTTAACATAAAAACAATCATAGTATCGAGGACAGCCACACAATACTGGGAGTCATGGCTAGCCAAATTCATACACACGTTTTTGTGGGGACATCATTCAACCCATGAAACTAAATATTCAATATAGAGGTGTGAGGACTTTAATTAACGACTGGGACAATCTGGTTGCTGCTTGTGGGCAATACTTCATGGGGCAAGAATTAAAGCCGGGAAGCAGGTCAGGAAGCATCTGTAGCAGTATTATAGGTGAGAGGTAACGGTGGCTCCATATCATAAGTTATGGGTTGAATTGTGTCCCCCTGAAATATGTGTTCACCACTTATCTGTCAGTTTGTCATATTGTTGCTGTGATGCTAGAAGCTATGCCACCAATATTTCAAATACCAGCAGGGTCACTCATGGTGGACAGGACTGAATGGAGCTTCTAGATTAACACAGACTGGGAAGAAGGACCTGGTGATCTACTTCTGGGAAAGCTGGCCAGTGAAAGCTTTAGGAATTATAGAATGTTGTCTGACGTAGTGCTGTAACATGAATGCTTCAGGTTGGAAAGCACTCAAAATAAGGTTGGGAGGAGAGCTACCTTCGGAAAATAGAGCTGACCTTAGTGACGTGGATAGAGAAAAGATTTCAGGACTTTCATTTGCTCATGTGGCATGACTCAATATGAGGAGAAACAGCTGTAAATATCTGTTAATAACTAGAAAGCATAATTATGAATTACAAATCCAGGAAAACTATAATTTGTCAAAAATGAAATGGAATGCTTGAAGATTAGAATCCTAGACACTAATGAGCTGAAAAAGACCAATATTGACCACAAGTTAGATAGCCATGTAGTCTACAGTGCTGGGAATGACAAAATGAAGAGGAATGACATCATATTCATTGTTGAAAAGATTATTTCAAGATCTATCTTGAAGTACAATATTGTCTGTCACAGATAATATCCATGTGCATATAAAAAAGATCAGTTAATAAGACTGTTTTTCTAATTTGTGCAGCAACCACTAATGCCAGACTTCTGCAGTCTGAAATTGATCAGACACCCAATCAAGATGCATTGATAATCACTGGTTATTGGAACACGAAAGTTGGAAACACAATAAGATTGGCCGTGATCCAGAAAACACAAAACAACAAATGCTGGAGAAGCTGTGGAGAATGTGGAACCCTCCTACACTGTTGGTGGAGTTGTAAAATGGTCCAGCCTCTTTGGAAAGCAATCTGGCGCTTCCTTAAAAAAATGGATATTGATATACCATTTAACCCAGTAATTTCACTACTTGGAATATATCCTACAGAATCAAGGCCTTTCACACCAATGGACACATGCACCAGAATGTTTATTGCAGCACAGTCCGTGATCACAAAAAGATGGAATCAACCCAGGTGCCCAACAACAGAAGAATGGATAGGTAAACTATGGTACATATACTCAATGGAGCACTACACAATGATAAAGAATAACGATGATTTCAGGAAACATCTCCTACCTGGTTTCAACTGGAAGATATAATGTTGAGTGAAAGTAGTCAGCGACAAAGGGGCAAGTACTGTATGAGACCGCTAAGATAAGATCTCAAAAACAGACTTGTGTATAGAAGAAAAGACTCTTTGACAGCTGCAAGGGAGGGAAGGGAGGGAGGAGGAGGGGGGAGGGCTCGTTTAGATAGTTGCTAGAAATCTGGTTGGGAGAAAGCAGTGATAGCACACATTAGAAACAAGAACAACATTAAGTGGACTTCAGCATAACGAGTACTCCTTTCATCTTAACCCAATATTGCAAGGATAGAGTAGCTGGGGCAGGGGGCAGGGGACCATGCTCTTAGGTGAAATTGAGGCCAACTGGCTCAAATAGCGTTTTGCTAAGAGGGCTCTCTGCACCCCATATTGGTGAGTGGCGTCTGGGGTCTTAAAAGCTGCCAAGCTGCCATCCGAGGACACAGCAAATGGTCCCAACTCAGCAGGAAGGGATGCTCACCAAGGACCAAAATGATATGCAGTAAAGACAATCTAGAAGACAGAGAGACCTGCAAGAGTGGGTGCCTTCATCGACTTGGGACCCGAAGAACCGATGATGCCCGGCCACCACCAGTGATAGCCATGATGGAGCTCAGTAGGTTGAGTCTCATGGGCAACACAAGAATAAAAAGGGGTGCATCCTGAGATCTCCACTAAAAGACCTCAATTGACGGTCCAGTGGTTTCGGGGTTCCCCTGAGAGCATGGCCCCCAGCCCTGATGCTGCCCTTACCCATAAATTATAACAAAGGTCCACTCTTTGGACAGGAATGGATTGGACCTGGCAATGCAGAGTGACCATATATTGGTTGCACTTTAAGGTTCTACACATCTATAGGATATCATCCTGCTGACCTCTGGTTGGAGGAAGGAGAGTAGGTGGAGAGGAGTGGAATGGAGGCTATTGGGAGGATGAGACATATATGGAGCAGAGAGGAATAGTGTGCTGTCACCAGACAGGGAGAACAGTGGAAGCTGCATATAGGTAGGCATGTAAATTTATACGGGAATGTACATTTTCAGTCAGTCATGTTAAATAAAAAAAGTTGGAAACAAAGAAGAAGGGTCTACAGTTAGAAAATGTGGCATTGGTGGTGTAAATGACACCAGGCATTGCACAACAGAAATTTATAAGACCAACAACCTATTCATTGGAACCACCTTTTTTTCCCAACAACATAAACAGCAGTTATATATTCTCTCTGGACAGAATACACAGTAATCTATTTGACAACCTATGTGAAAAGAGACAATTCAGAAGCTGAATATTACCATTCAGAGCAAGGCCAGGGCTGCCTATGAAGACAGACCATCAATTGTTCACATGCAATTCAAATAGAAGCTGAAAAATATTAAGATAAACTCATGATGGACAAAATATGACCTTGAATGTATCTGCATGTGGAGGCCATTTCAAGAATAGATTTGACATACTGAACACCAATGACAAAGACCACATGAGTTGTGGAATGACAGATGGATGTCATGCATGAAGAAAGCTAAAGAACATTAAAAAGACAGAACAGAAACTATCAATATGGATGTCATAAGAGACTCTGAAACTTGATTTTGAAGGTGGAGTAGCTAAAACAGATGGAGGAACTGATGAAGTGAAAGAACTGAACAGAAGATTTCAAAAGGCATTTCAAGAAAGCAAAGTATTGTAATGAAATGTGCAAAGACCTAGAGATAGAGAACTAAAAAGAATGAACACATACTGCGTTTCTCAAGCTGAAAGAACTAAAGAAGAAATTCAAGCCTAGAGTTAAATACTGAAGGAATTTATGGGCAAAATACTGAACCATGTGGAAAGCATTAAAAGAAGATGAAAGGAATACACAGTCACTTTGCCTACAACTATCGGTCCATGTTCAGCCATTTTAGGAGGCATCATCTGATCAAGAACTGATGGGAGTGAAAGAAACTGTCCAAGCTATACTGAAGGTTTTGGCAAAAAAACAAGGCTTTAGCAATTGTTGGAATTGAGGTGTGTCAGTAGATGGATCTAGTACTGAAAGAGCATATTTGTCTATGCTAAGAAGTGTGACAGACAGCTACCTAGCCAACCAGCGGGCAGAGGTGCACATCTGAGTCTGTTCCAAGAAAGGTGGTCCAACACAATGTGGAAGTTATGGAACAACGTCATTAATATCGTGAACAATAGAATTTTGCTGAAGGTAACTAAAAACTGATTGCAGCAGTGTATCAACAGAGAACTGCTATAAATTTAAGCTGGATTCAGAGGAGAATGGTGGAAGCAACAAGAGCACTAATCCACACACTCAGGTTGGTCTTGGCTGAAAGCAAAGAGTAGCAAAAAAGCTGTTTATCTATGTTTTATTAACTGTGCAAAGGCATTCCATTGCATATACTTAGCAAATTATGTGTATCATTGTGAAGAATGTTACCAGAACACTTAATTGTGACCATGTGGAATCTGGACAGAGAACCTGGACATAGAATAAGAGACAGTCCTCTGAACAGAACAAGGTCGTATTGTGTGGTTTAAAATTAGGACAGGTGTGCATCAGAGTTGTATCCTTTCACAATACTTATTCAATCTATATGTTTAGCAAATAATCTGAGAAGCTGCCAGGTCAGGATTGAAGCAAGACCCATTGACAACCTGCGAAATGCAGATAACACAGCCTTGTCCGAAGCAAGTGAAGAGAGCCTGAAGCACTTAGTGATGACGATCAAAGACTGTCGTGCTCAATATGCGTTACACTTCAACCTAAAGAAAACAAAACTTCTCACAAGCAGACCAGTGAGCAACATCATGATATGTAGAGAAAACATCGAGATTGTAAAGAATTTCATTTTACTTGAATTCAGTATCAGTGCCCACAGAAACAGAAGAAATCAAGTGATGTATTTCACTGGGCAAATATGTGCAAAAGATCTCTTTGAAGTGTTAAAAATCAAAGCTTTCATTTTGGGGGCTAAGATGCTCCTGACCCAAGTTGTGGTATTTTAAATAGCTTCACAAGTGTGTAAAAGACAGACAATCAACTAAGAAAACAGGAAAAATTGATGCCTTGAAATTCTGGTGTCAGTGAAGAATGCTGACTATATCATGGACCTCCAGAAGAATGCAGTCATAATGCTCCTTTAAAGCCAGAATAGTAAGACCTCATAGCCCATATTTTGGACATGTTATCGGAAGTGACCAGTCCCCGAAGAAGGATGTGCTACTAGGTAAAGTAGAAGATCATCAAAAAAATAGGAAGACCTGCATGAGTTTGATTGATATAGTGGCTGAAACAGTGGGCTCAAACGTAACAATGATTGTGAACATGGAGCCGAACTGGATGTTTTCTTCTGCTGTACACAGGGTCACTATGAGTCACAATCAGCTCTACTGTACTTTAAGACAACAATAAAATATCTGTTGGAATGCTAGACCCTACACCAGTGGGTATAATCCCTTTGGGAAATAAACGTTTTTCTTCGTTGTGTTAATGAGGCCATATTAGTGTAGAAATTCTCTTAAACCTAACAACTTTTAATCTAAAAAGAGCAGATTAGGTACAGAAGCAAGTACAAGTAGGGAAAAGATAGATGCCATATGATGATTACCAGGGAATTGCAGAGTGCCCAAGCTAGAAAAGCTGATACCAGGGTATTTCCCCAGAGTGGACAGAGAGAGCTTTACCCTAGAGATGGCATCTGAGTTCCAACTAAAAGCCTGCTAATCTGTAAGAAAATAAACTTTTTGTTTGGTAAGGCCTAACTGTGGTATTTCTGTCACAGCTGCACTAGCTAAGAACGCTAATCTGTTACCGGAGTCGGTGCCATGTTATTAGCCACTGCTCTTTCTTTTTCTTCCCTTTCTTTACATTTTCTCTTTTATCTATTGTATGCAATCATTTTCCTTCAGTATCTCAAATGTTTACAAAACTGCTGGGCTTTTACAGATGTGGTCCAGCCATCAGAGTGTCTCCAGCTTATTGGTGGAAAGCAGTCTTTGGCATTTAACTGTTTTAATTGATAATGCAAACTTTTGCTCTTCTTATCTAAATCTTGAACTCCTTCATCTGTCCTTTAACTTGAGTTTCTCTTTTCCTGTTTCCATCCTAATCTTTTCATCTCCAGCTTCTTACTTGTGTTTGACCAGAAGACTGTTCTTTGGAAAGCAAATAGGACTTGGGTTGTACTTTGATCACTCAGTGTCAGTGAGCTGCATAGGGCACATGTAACAAATATAGATACTTGTCTTGTGACAAGTCTGTTAGAACCTGTTTTTCAGGCATAAGTTATTATTATAAATTAACTATAATGTGAATAAAAACAAAAAAAGCCAAATTCCAGATTCCTTCCCCAGGGATAAAAATCTTATGCCTAGCCATCAAAATTCATTCATTTAACACTTATTGAATACATAGGGTGATGTGAAATGCAGTTTCTATTACTATCAACCTCACCAGTGGTTGGGGAGAAGACTTATAAGGGGAAGACTCATAGGAACCCAAAGTGTTAGAAGAAGCCAAGTACTGTGGAGGAGGTAGTCTTTCCTACTAGAGAGGGCCGTGAGAGACTTTCTAAAACAAACAAGGGTTCCAGTGTTAATTCTTGAGGAATAATTAAATGGGAGATAGCATTTTCCCTGACTATCCCACAGAGTCTTTGGGGAAAATCAAATCAAATAAAGTATGCAGAACACTCTGTTGTGATTACTTTGATACTAACAATTCACGGAGGTGATAGGATACAGCACTTGGCCGCTCCTACCTTTTCCGACACACAGTTTGACTTCTCAGCTCCAAGTCTGCCAAGATCCTGGGCATGCCCAATATCTGTGCTGATGGTCCTGCCAATAAACTGTTGTCTTAGTTATTTTACTTCCTCATGTCCGTAATTACTTCCCTCATTTCTCCTCAGCCATTTGCTTCTATAGTCACCCATTGGAGCTCATGAGAACTTTTTCCACACCAAAGTTGTAATTCCAGTGTTCTGCTGTCTGATGACATCTTTCTGTCCTTTCAGCTTGCTCAGTTAATGGTTTTCTGTATCCTGGCTCTTGAGTCTCACCAGGTTCTCCGGTCGTTGATCTTTTACCCTCCAAATTTCTTACATAGCGTTGATCCCATCATCCACATTTGCAATATTCAGATCTCACACTTCCCTTCCCTCTCTAGTCTGGATGGAATTTGTGACCTATGTTTACCCCATTGGCAACTGAGCAGTCATGTGTTTCTGTGATGGCTAATTTTTTCAGTTGGCTACGCTACGTTTCCCAGTGGTTTTACCAAACACAGACTGGTTGTTGTTCTGTTACATAATATAGCAATGCAGTGTAATCACTTTCTGTGATATTTATGTGTCAACTTGTCTGTATAAAGTGGCAGGGGCAGCATCTGTGGTGGCTCACCTGCCACCCTCAGCCTTCATCTTTCTGGCTTCTGCCTCCTCACCTTTCTGAAGTTTTGGCTTGTTGCAGATCCAGCAGCTGCTGCCCTCCTGTCTTACATTTGGTGCTTGGGACTTTAAAGCAGCTCTTGAGATTCACTGATCTTCAGAGCCTGCAAGTAAGAGTCCTGTTCTTTTTCCTGCTAATCCTGGGTTCACCAGCCCCTGAAGCTATGTGAATCAGCAGAAACACTGCAGTCTTGCCTGGCATCTTGGGATTCCCAGACCCTCGAATGTTGTGAGCAGGAACTCTAATCTCTGACCTGCCCTCCCTCTCCCTTTGTGTTTGCCAGCTCTCACGGCTGCAGAAGGCTTGTATTCTGATCTAGGACTTGGGACATTTCATCCTCTACAACTGTGTGAGCTGTTTCCTATACTAAAAAAAGTATTTTTCTGTACATATTTATATGCTTTACTGGTTTTGCTTTCCTAGAGAACTCAGCCTAAAACTCTTTCCATGATGAATTCTAATGTAATCAACCAATCAGTTGAAAGAGAAATTTCTTAGGATGTGGTCTATCTTCAGACAACAAATAGATATTTTGGCAGAACTTACTCTGTCTCTTGACTCTGCAGAATTCTTGTCACCTGACCTATAGGTCTTGGGACTCAATCCTGCAGAAGTTTCCAACCTGCTGCCTGACCTATGGATTTTGGACTTTCCACATCCCACAATTCTAATTGTGTAAACCACTCCCTTGAGGTATCTCTCTCTCTCTCTGTGCCTGTGTACATAGATGTTACATATATGTATATATGTCAAACCGAACTCACTGCCGTCGAGTCAATTCTGACTCATAGTGATCCTATAAGCCACAGTAGAACTGTCTCACAAGGTTTCCAAGGCTGCCATCTTTATGGAAGAAGACTGCCAATTTACTGTCCATCGGGTGGCTGGTGTGTTTGAAATACCTGCAGCCAGGGCTCCTCACACACATCAGCGCACACACGCACACACATTTCCACATCTCTCATTGGGTCTGTTTCTCTAGAGACCTTTAAGACAGCCTCCAATAGAATAAAATTGCTACTGCTATAAATTCTTGATCACTGAACCCATAGATACCATTGTGTTTCAGAGGACAATGTATTCAGCTACAGACCTACCTGCTACCACCGTCACCATTAGAAGAGAATCTCCCTTCTGCTAAAGGATCTCACAAAGAAAAGAGAATTCAACTGAGGGAAACTATCTTGAGTCCCTCATAGCTTAACATACAGAGCTTCTCACACACGTACCTGTTCTCTTCTGCTTTTCCTCTAATATCACTGAGAAACAGCTTGGGTGGAATTCTGTGCTGCCCTGCCCAGTCCTGCTTCAGGAATGCAGGGCTATCATCTAGCTTCTGGAAGTGCTGCCTGAAGAAAGCCATCAGCTGCCAGCCCAGTCAAGGATTGTCTCAGTGAAGAAAGTCTTCTTAGCAATGGCCCAGGAGGCAGAGGATGGAGGAAGATGCGGCCCCTCTTAATATCATCTGTCAACCTCGTCAAAGAATTTGTGCTCCTTGTGTCTGTAACTCTGAGCTCTGCAGTCAGCAATGAAATGTCGGATTCCTCTCATTTTCTTGTCTCTTTACCCTTTTCTATCTTCTTCCTTCTGTTCCTCCTCCATTAGCACCTCCCCTAGTCTCTTTTCCCTTATCTTTTCTCCCCTCCTCTCTCCTCTCCTCTTTCTTTTCTCAAATACTTTCCATGTCTGTGAATTAAATTGCCAACATTTATATCTGTATCTCCGATCTCTGACTTCCATATACATAAAATGAATTCCTACTGTTACCTCATCTCCAGTTGTAATGTAAACATAGCCAAGGCTGAACTCATGAGTTCCCTCCCCAGCCTGGCCTCCTCTGGTGCCCCTAACATCTGTTTGATTATGCAAACCTAAATCTGCACATTCTCCTTTATACTTCCCTCTCTTTCCACTTTCAAATCTATTCACTCACGAAGTTCTGGTCTATGTTGTCACCTAAATACTTCTAGAATGCATCATTCTTTCCCTTGCTGCCATTATTGCTCTAGTCAAAGCTGCTAACCTCTCTCACTGATCCTGTGACCGCCTCCTAAGTAGCTTTCCTATCTCCACCTGGATGGTATCCTTCTTTCTCTACACTGCATGCTTGGTACTCTTTCCAATGCAAATTGAATCGTGTTTCAGACCTTACTCAAAGCCTGGCCCTGGCTCTCATTACTCTCAAAATAAGGATACGCATTCTTTACTTGGCCTGTAAGCTCCAGACTGGTCTGGCCTTTGCTTCCCTCAGAACTGTACTTCTCACTCTCTGGGTCTTTTAGTACTGTGAGTGTGCCCTGCCTTGCCCTGATGTAGGCTTTTACACAGGCTGTCTTGGTTCCCCACTAGCCTGTCACTGTGTGGTCTGACTACTCCTCAGACCCCACATCAGAAAATAGTCCTCACACAAGAGATTTCTGGCCTCAACAATACAATTTTGTTTTTTTAGTGTACTTTCATGGTACCATCTTACTTTCCCTCAGAATGCTCAGTCTGTGAGTATTCATGTGTTCAAACAACAAAACAGAACAAACAAAACAAAACAAGACACAGATCAGTGAAGGGCAGGGGTAAAAGCTGCTGGGCCTCTCCACCGACAGCTCTCCAGTCAAACACATAGGCCTCTCAACCCTAAAAGAGAACTTTATTTATGTGTGGAGAACCGTCCAACTGGTGGAAAGCAGAGGACTGCCAAGTAAGTAGCTGTCCAAGTGCTGCTGAAAGCAGTGAAGCCCTCAGGAGCAGCAGACCCCGCCTTCCAGCTGACAATGAAAGTATGTTATAGGCCTTTCACAGAAGCTGCGATTCTCCGATAAGGTGAAACAGCAGAAGCAGAGGACAGCAGCTGCTGGCTTATCTTGGGAGGGCACATTTAGTCCAATACTGGTGTCTAGTCAAATATGCCAAGTCCTAGGGCTCCCCCAATGTCTAGTGCTCCATATAAATATCATTCCAGGGCGTAGTTCTCAGAAGGAGTTGAGGAGACATGTGTTTAGTCTGCCATCTTCAGGGTTGTCTGACAGCTGTCTCCATAAGTACGGCGCCATCTTTAGCACCCAATACACAGAGACTACCACCCCAGAGAGTCCACCTGGCTCCTTGAAAGAGAAAAACTTCCAATGAAAAATTATATATCCTGCAAAATTGTCTATCAAATATGATGGTGAAATTAAGACATTTACAGATAAAGAGAAACTCAGAGACTTTGTAAAAACTAAACCAAAACTATAAGAAATATTGAAAGAAGCTCTTTGCTTAGAAGAACAAAACCATTCAGTTTATATTTAAGGAGGCAATGCAGGACTCAGCATCCAGAATCCTACTCAGTTGGGGAAGTCACAAAACTCAACCAAGCTACAATATTAAAAGAAAGGAATCATTGATCATATCATGAAAACTATGACACCATCACACTAAAAAGAGGGATGTACTACAGTAGTTATTGTCCTTTCAGATGGAGAGGAAGTTAAAAAATATGTAGAAGTTAAAATCCGGTTTAAACTTAGAATATTAAAGGGGATCATAGAGGTGGCGATGCAGTGTATTGAAACAAGAAATGCAACACAAGAGTCTGAACAAACACAAAACTAACGTTGAAAAGTCAACCCATAAAGAAGATGGACCCAGAACAGGATATTAAGAGCAACTTAGAAAACACCAACACAAAAATAAATACATGAAAACGACAGCACTAAATACATTACCTATCGAAAATTGTACTGAACATAAACAGATTGCATGCTCCAATAATGAGACAACATGTGACATCTTGAATCAAAAGACACAGTGCTTCTATACGTTGTTTACAAGAAACACAACCTAGACTCAAAGATGCGAACAAACTGAAAATGAAAGGATGGAAGAATATATACCAAGCTAACCACATACAAAGAAGTGCAAGAGTGGCAACGCTAATCTCAGATAAAATAGATTTTAATGTAAAATCCACAGCCATGGACAAGAATGGTTACTATTTATTGATGAGAGATTCAATACACAAGCAGGACTTAACAATATTAAATATTTATGCACCCAATACCAGAGCATCTAAATACATTGAGCAAACACTGACTACACTGAAAAATGAGATAGATCATTCCACACTAATAGTTAGAGACATCAACACTCCCCTTTCAGTAATGGACAGATTATCCAGAAAAAAATTCAGTAAAGATACAGAAGATCTTACTGCAACAATCAACCAACTTGAGCTTATTGACGTATACAGATCTTTTCACCCATCAACAGATAAGTACATCTTATTCTCCAATGCATATGGATTATGCTCCAGAATAGACCATGTGTTAGATCATAAAGCAATTCTCTACAAAATCCAAACCACTTATTTATTGCAAAGCATCTTCTTGGAGCTTTAAGCCATAAAAGTTGAAATCAATAGCAGAAAAATAATAGGTAGAAATTGGAACTCATGGAAACTGAGCAACATCTTGCTCAGAAAACCATGAGTTGCGGAAGAAATCAAGAATGAAATAAAGAAATTTATGGAATCAAATGAGAATGAAAACACATCCTGCCAGAATCTATGGGATACAGCAAAAGCGGTGCTCAGAAGTCAGTTTACCTCTATAATTGCACACATCCACAGGGAAGAAAGGGCCCAAATTAAAGTATCAATGCTACAGCAAGAAAGAGAGCAGCAGAGGAACCCCTCAAGCACCAGAGGGAAACAGATAGTAAAGATTAGAACAGAACTAAATGAATTAGAGAATAGAAGAACAGTTGAAAAAACTAACAAAACCAAAAGCTGGTTCTTTCAAATGACCAACAAAATTGATAAACAGTTGGCTAAACTTACAAAAGAAAAACAGTGAAGACACAAATAACCCAATTAAGAAATGAGATGGGAGATATTACAACAGACTCAGCTGAAATCAAAGTGTCATAACAGAGTACTACAAAAGGCTGTATTCTAACAGATTTGAAAATCTAGAGGAAATGGACAAACTTCTAGATTCATATCACCTGCTAAGATTGCTATAAAGAGAAGTAGGTCAACTTAATAAACCTAACACAAAGGAAGAGACTGAAAGTCATACAAAAATCTACCAACCAAAAAAGTTCTGGCCCAGATGGATTCACTGGAGAATTCTACCAAACTTTTAGAGAAAAACCTTGATACCACTGAGGCTATTTCACAGCACAGAAAGGAATGGACTACTCTCAAATTCATTCTATGAAGCCAGCAGAGCTGTAATACCAAAGCCAGGGGAGAATCCTACCAAAAAAAGAGAAAATTACAGACCAATATCACTCATGAACCTACCAAAAATCTTCAGCAAAATCCTTGCCAATGGAATTCAACAGTGTATCAAAAAAAATAAAATAAAATAAAATAATAATTCATCATGACCAAGGTGGTTTCATTCCAGGGATGCAAGTCTTGTTCAACATCAGAAAAACAGTTAATGTGATCAATCACATAAATAACACAAAAGACAGGAATCACCTGACTTTGTCAGTTGATGCAGAAAAGGCATTCGACAAGGTCCAACACCATTCATGCTAAAAACTCTCAGCAAAATAGAATAGAGGGGAAATTTCTCAATGCAATTAGTGGCATCTATCGGAAGCCAACTGCCTCATCGTCCTGAATGATGAAAGACTGAAAGAATTCCCCTCAAGAAAGTATCTGAACAAGAATGTCCACTCTCACCTCTTCTATTCAACATTGTACTAGAAATTCTAGCCAGAGCAATTAGACAAGACAAAGAAATGAAGGGCATCCTTATTGGCAATGAAGAAGTAAAAATCTCCCTATTTGCAGTGATATGACTGTATATCTACAGAATCCATAAGTAAACTACTGGAAGTAGTAGAGATATTCAGCAAAGTATCAGGATGCAAAATAAACATAAGTAAATTAGTAGGACTCCTTTATACCAACAAAGAGATCATTAAAGAAATGACCAAATCAATACCATTTACTATAACTACCAAGAAGATAAACTACCTAGGAATAAATCTAACTAAAGAAATAAGAGACGTATACAGAGAGAACTAGTAGGCCTTGCTGCAAGAAACCAAAAAAGACTTACAAAACCAGAGAAACCTACCCTGTTCCTGGATAGGAAGACTTAACATTGTGACAATGTCTATTTTACCTAAAGTGATCTACTTATACAATGCAATTCCAATACAAATTCCAGTGTCATTTTTAATTAGATGAGAAACATATTACCAACTTTGTTTGGAAATGGAAGAAACTCCGGCTAAGTAAAGTGCTACTGAAGAAGAGCAACACAATGGGAGGTCTCACACTACCCAACTTAGAACCTATTGCACTGCTACCATAGTCAAAACAGCTTGCTACTGGTACAAAAAGAGACATACAGACCAATGGAATAGAGTAGAGACCCCAGAGATGTCAGCATCCTCCTATGAGTAGCTGATAGTTGACAAAGGCCCCAAGACCGTAAACTGGGGTAAAAATAGTCTCTTTAACAAATGGTGTTGGCAAAATTGGATGTCTATCCATCAGATATCCAAAAAACTGAAATAAGATCAGTATCTCACATCTTACACAAAAACTAACTCAGAATGGATCAAAGACCTAGATATCAAACCCAAGACGATAAAGATCATACAAGAAAAAATAGGATCAATGATGGGCATTCAAATACACAGTTTAGACAGACTTCAAAAGCTAACTAACAAAGCATGATTAACAGTTGAGAAAATAGATAAATGGAAACTACTAAGAATCAAACACTTTTGCTTGTTCAAAGACTTTATCAAAAGAGACTTTATTAAAGAATTTATTAAAAGACCACCTACAGAACGGGAAAAAATACTTGGCAGCTACATGTCGGACCATCATCTAATCTGTGTAATCTACAAGGTTCTGCAAAATATCAGCAAGGAAAAGGTAACTTGACAGAATTAAGTGATGGGCAAAGGTGATGGGCAGACACTTTACTAGAGAGGACATCCAGGCAGCAAAAACACATATGAGGTGCCAGGAGCCAGCCCCAGCAGGGTTTCGGGACCATGAAGAGATGGGTGGCATCAGCAAAGGAGGAAATGATGAGACTGAGACAACCAGGAATCTGGAGATCGACAGCCTGTCAGAGTCTGTCTTTATTTTTGTAATCAATGAGGTAACTGCTCTTTGACCATGTAAGCTATTGGTTAGTAAGAAGTTGATACGTTGTGGTCTCTCTTCATGTTAATTATTAGGGTCTTCTCTAGCTAATAAAGAACTGCTAACATTGTGGTCTTTTTTCATGTTAATCATTAGGGCCTTTTAGATAATGTCCCAAGACAAATATATTGTGATTATAATCAACAGTGAAAATAAAGCTATTATCTTCAGCTCTATCCTCAAAGTCAAAGGTGCTGGAAGGAGGGATAGACTCATCTTAAAAGTTAATCTGATTGTCTCTATTTGTTCCTTCTTTGTCCTTTCTTATCTCTTCCTGTGGGGACAGTAAGTGCCGACCATCCCCGACTCTAAGTCTCTCTTAAACTGTTCTAAGAAGGGTATTTCTTTAGTATTTGTCTATTTGCCATACCATATATAATAAACTTGGAAGCCTCTCTGTCTTCCTGATGTAGGGCGTGGAAAGGCTGTGTGTGGTGTCGTCCCTGGGAAGCTCCCCAGGGCTTTTCTGCAATCTTGCATTTCACATGTGGAGGGGGAAGTGCAGATAGGGGAAGCCAGCAGAGCTGGGCCGGCCTCAGTATTCCTGGCTGGACGTGTTGTGTCGGAATTCATTAAGCCGAGGAGGTTGTAAAACCTTTCTTTGATCCTTGTGCTGGGAGATAAGAAGGTATTTTTGAGGAAGATTTGATTAGGTTGCAAAATATTATCAAGGAGAGTACGGCCAGAAATATGTCACGGGTGAGACGCCTCCGCCTGCCATCACATAAGCTTGTAACTTTGTTTACAGAGGCTTTTGTAGGTGACAGGCCTGGGCAATGAGGAAACGCTCACGATCATTAGCTATAAGAGAAATCCAAATCAAAATTACAATGAGATACCATCTCACCCAAACAAAGTTGGCCCTCATCCAAGAATACAAAATGACAAATGCTGGAGAGGCTGTGGAAAGACAGCAACTCTCCTATACTGCTGGCGGGATTGCAAATTGGTACAATCTCTTTGGAAAGCAAAAAAGCTGGAAATAGACATATCATTTGATCCTGTGATTCCACTGCTCGGAATTTATCCTACAGAAACAAAGGTTGTCACATGAACAGACACACGCCCAAGAATGTTTACTGCAGCACAGTTCACAATAGCAAAAAGATGGAATCATCCCAGATGCCCATCAACAGATGAATGGATAAACAAACTATGGTACCTATACTCAACAGAACACTATGCTGCGATAAAAAATGATGATTTTAGAAAACATCTCATAATATGTTTTGTATTGGAAGATACGCTGAGTGAAATCAGTCCATGGAAGAAGGACAAATACTATATGAGACCCCCGTCATAAGGACTTAAAACCAGAATTATCTATAGAAGAAAAAACTCTTTGACAGTTACAAGGGTGGAGGGGGGGATGAGGGTTTGTCAGAGATAAGATAGTTGATAGATGTTAGAAATTTTATTCACTTACTGTGATGAATAAACAAATAAATAAAATTATTTAAACAAAACAAAACAAGAAAACCTGCTGTCCATGAGTCAGTTCAGTGGTGCATAGTTATTTCTTTAAAGCTTCTCCCTTATTGGACTTGGTGGACATCATGGCTGTGTTTTCTCAGCATTTTGTTCCTACTTCCTTGCAAAAGCGTAGACGTGAGAAACCTTGAATGAACAAATGACCACTCTGTACTACCTCACTTCATTAGCTCTGTATAGAAAATGTAGAGCACAGTGTTAAAGTGAGATCTGGAGGTCCAGAAGGGGAAATAATCAGTGCACCACTTATAGTCTCAAGGCAGAAGACTTTGTTCACAGTAATTTCTAGAGTCTGGGTGTTTGCTTTCTTTTTTAAATTAATTTATCTGCTGAGAGTTTCTGGATAGCGTACACCCTCAGGGATAGTTATTATCGATTAACTAACTTTATTAACTAATGGTAAACATGTACTCAGCTATGTAAGACCACCTGCACTTGGTTTTTGGTAGTCAGATACGCTTTCAGAAAGATTTCTCTGATTTAAGTTCTGGGTTTATCAAACACTGTTTTGCAGTGTTTTGCAGACTCAAATAAAGAGATCTCCCTTCTTGAGAGTGGTCTTGCTTACATATTTCTGAATCAAAGAGTAAAATCTATAAAACTGTATGCCTCCCACCAGTGTTGCCTACCTTCCCCCTTACCCAACTTGGGATGAATTATCTCTATTTATTTTTGTGAAAGTTAGAGTACTATTGAACTCACAAAATTGGGTCTTTGGTGCCTTCAGTCTTGCCAATCATTTGAACATCAGTCTTTGAGAAAGGGGAACTAACTTTACCGTAATGTGCACAACAAGGAATTGGGAGGAAGTTCCCAGACCCAGCTCCCTGAGCTATGGGGAAGCAGGTCTTATTTGTGATTTGGGCAGCAAAGTGGTAGCCATGCAGGCATAATGGGGACAGAAAATTATGGAGGATGGCGAGGAAACAGGAGGTGATGTGGTTCTTGTTGGATCTCTCACTTCAAACAGAGTCGGGGTGATTTTCCTTCTTACTTTTTCCTCTTATTGCTGCGTTCTGTGTTGGGGTCAATTAACAGTTATAACTAGTCCTTCTTTAGGTGTAGACAAGGCCAAATCTGACTTGGGCTAGTTTAAGGGTTAATGGAAATTTTGCTAACATTCATAGGGTCAGGTTACAAGACATGTTAAGAAGAATTATCTAAAACAAACAAACAGGAAAAAAGATGACTCTAAAGTGCCTGACAATTAAGTTCATGAACTCGTTTTAGAAAAAGTGCTACATACCTCAATGCTGAATATTGCTATGGTCACCTTGAAGTACTACCCTTAGGAAACTATGCATTTATGCCAACACCTAGTCTACCCACGAAAGCAATTTTGGAACTGTTTGTCTGGAATGGCCATCAGAGCTATTGTCATATTACCCTTCATGTTCTGGATGCCATCCAAAACATCTTCCTTTCAATATTTCCTTTATGTTTGGTTAAAGGAAACAGTTACTAGGGCCGAGATCAGGTAAATACAGAAAGGTTTCAATACAGTTATATGTTAATGGCTAAAAAGTTCTTCACAGATAACTGTACAATTAAGTCTGCAAGCTTGCCACTGTGCCACTGCAGGCAATGGCTTTTCCAGAAAGAGTTTCAAAATTGCTTTGAAGCGTGACTGGGGATTGGCATCAATGCATAGCTTCCCAAGGGGAGTACTTTGAAGATGGCTCTAGTGATATTCAGCACTGAGGTACGTAAGACTTAGAACAATTGAGTTTGTGGACTTAATTGTTGGAACTTGTATACATCTGTTTAGTGTCAAACTGGAGTAGCCATTCTCCAAGTGTGGTATGTGGAACCCAGGGAGTCCAAGATGCTCTCAGGGGACTATGAGGCCAAAATTATTTATGAATAATACTATTTGCAGTCTTCACTGGGTTGATCTTCACACAGACACACATACACACAGACACAGGCACACAGACACACATACACACAGACACAGGCACACAGACACACACACACACCCCAGTTGCTGTCACGTCAGTTCTGATTCGTGGTGGTCTCATGTAAGTAGGAGTAAATGCTGTAGACTTTTCAAGGCTATGACCTTTTGGAAACAAATCACCTTACCTCCCTTCTGAGGCCTGTCTGGATGGATTCAGATTATCAGCCTTTATGGTCAGCAGTTGAGTATTTAATTCTTTGCGTCATTTGGATATTTCAGGGTCACCCAGAGACATATGAACACTAGTACAAAAACAAGGATATGTAAAATGCTTGTGCCTTAGCACTACTCAAGACAAGGGCACCAAGCGGTACAAGTTGTTGTTGTTGTTGCGTTCAAGGTGGCCATAGTAACATTCTGCGTTGCGGCATATAGCACTTTTTCTAGAATGAGTTCATGAACTTAATTGTCGGGCACCTCATAGTCATCTTTTTTGCCTGTTTGTATGTCTTAGATAACACTTAACACTTTTTGTAACCTGACTCTACAAATGTTAGCAAAATTTCCATTAGCCCTTAAACTAGCCCAAGTCAGATTTGGCCTGGTCTACACCTAAAGAAGGGCCAGTTACTGACCTTAATAGAGAAAGCAGCAATAGGAGGAAATAATCAGAAGGAAAATCATCCCTTTGTATTTGAAGTGAGAGGTCCAACAAGAACCATATCGCCTCCTGTTTCCTCACCATCTTCCAATTACAGTTCCAACTTGTAGTTACCATCTATACAACAGGATGAAACACCCTCAGGTCCTGCACCAACCCCACAATCATTCCTGTGTTTGAACCCATCGTTGCAGCCGCTGTGTCAGTCCCTCTCTTGGAGGGTTTCTCTCTTTGTTTATGAATCTCTGCTTCACCAGACATTATGTCTTTCACCAGAGACTGGTCCCTCCTGATAACATGTCCAAAGTGAGTGAAATGAAGTGTCAGCATTCATGTTTCTAAGAAGTATTCTGGCTGTTCTCCTTCCAAGACAGATTTGTTTGTTCTTTTGGCAGTCCATGGTGTATTCAATACTCTTCACTAACACTGTAACTAAAACGCCTCATTTCTTCTTGGTCTTCCTTGTATTCTTTCCTGCCACGTACAGCCGATAAGAAGCAGTTTCACTGACAAGTTGGGTAATACCAATGAAGGTTTCTTTGATATAGGACCTCAACAAGTTCATTGATAAAGTTCCAGATTTCACCTTATAACTGTTGTTAAGAACTATCATTTGTCAAGATTTGGTGTAGTAGTAACAAATAAGAATAAAGAATAAAAAGAACTCTGGTAGTGCAACAGTTAATCAGTTAACTTAACTAAGGTTGAGTTTCTGGCCCACCGAGGAGAAAGACCTGGTGATCTGCTTCTGAAAGACTGCAGCCAGGAGAACTCTGTGATAGTTCTAGTCTGTCACATGAGGTCACTATGAGCCCAAAATTGACTCCAAGCCAAGTGCCGTGGAGTCAGATTCTTCAGCAAAGAATAATATTCACAACTATCTGAAAAGGGCATTAAAATATCCTTACCTTTTCCAACTATGTATCTATGGGAGGTGGGATTTCCTCCAGAAATTTCTACCAAAGCAACACACTGTAGCAGATCTGAGAGTCCTTCTGTCACAGAGTAGACTGTATTCCCAAATAGTCCGTAGCAATCTGACTGAGTCAGGATTCCTGGTGTGGATGATGTTCTTCCATGTTGGAATTTCTGCCTCTATGATGTTAATGAGGGTGGGTGGGCTGTAGTCCAGTTGGTGGGGCAGGACTCAATGTGTTGGATTGCATTTTGGCTTTGGGAGGCCTCTTGAGATATATAAGAAAGGGGGGCAAGCTGAGATTTGGGGGACCTTATATCTTGCTTCCATAAAATTACTGTATTGGAAGCCCTAGAAGTCGTTTCTACTCTGTGCTATAGGATCCCTATGAATCAAAATCAATTTAACAGACTAAAGAAAGAAAACCTTAGGTGCACAGTGGTTAAGTGATACAGCTACTAACCAAAAGCTCAGCAGCTCTCATCTGTCCTGCAGGGTCACTATGAGTCCGAATCAACTTGACAGCAGTGGGTTCAGTTTGGTTTGGAGTTAATGACAGAACCACGGTCCCTGTGCCTCAGAATCTTCCAGTCTAGGGGAAGACTGATAACAAGGACCTTCCTCCAGTGCTAGCAGAGAAAGCCCTCCCCTGGAGCTGTCACCCTGAGCGTGGACTTCTGGCTTACTGGCCTGTGACAAATAAAATTTCTTTGTTTCAAGTTATCCACTAACTTTTGTTAAAATAGCACCAAATGATCTGACTCGACAGCACTTGTTTTGGCAGATGACTAAAATAGCTGTTAAGCCAAATGTAAATGTTAATCCCATTCTCTTCACTAGCAGTTCTTTTTTTTTAAGTAAGGGTTATTATTTTTTTTAATGAAAGTGTGTTGTTTGTGTTTAAATATAAATGGGTGTATTATGATTATTTTAAAATAAAAATAAATTGGTGATTGAAAATAAAATAAATTTAGAATAAATTTTAAACTAAGTTAACATTTATTTAAAATTAGCAAAACAAAAATATGTTAGTGTTCACCTCTAATATAATAAATACTGAGAGGTACACTCCACATCAGCAAAGCTCTTTGGGCCCTCAATAACTTTTAAAAGTGTTAAGGGGTCCTAAGACCAAAAAGTTTGAGAACTGTTGTGACTGAGCATTTTCCAGCAAACCACTTACAGGTAATCTTCTTCTTTATGGGGGCATAATGTAGCATGCACAATTGATTAGGGTTCAAACATCATATTTTACTACCTGGCAAGAAATCAACCAGTTTCTTGTCTAATTTCTCAGTCTTATCTTGATATTTCTTTTTAATTTTTTCATTGAATAGAGAAGCTCAGCATTGTGTAATGTTTTGAATCAAATTTGCCTTTCTGCTTGATCTTTCATTAATCCAGAACCAAATCGAACCTGCTGCTGTCAAGTTGATTTGGACTCATTGTGACCCTATAGACAGCGTAGAGTTGTCTTACAGAGTTTCCTAGGAGAATATGGTAGATTCGATCAGCTGATCTTTTGGTTAGCAGCCATAGCACTTAACTACTGCGCAACCAGCGTTTTCTTTCATTAAGCAGTTAAGTTGATTTTGATTCATTCATAGGAATCCCATAGCACAGAGTAGAAGTACCTTCTAGGGCTTCCAATGCTCTAATTTTATGGAACCAGAATGTTTTAGCCAGCTAGTACTGCTCTAACAGAAATATCACAGAGTGCATGGCTTTAACAAAGGGAAGTTTATTCTTACACAGTCTAGTAGGCTTCAAGTCCAAATTCAGGATGTCTGCTCCAGAGGAAGGCTTTCCCCCTTGTCAGTCCTGGAGGTAAGTGCGGTATTGCATCAGTCTTTGTTCAGGGAGCAGTTTGGCACAGGAACCTCAGGTCTGAAGGACATGTTCTTCTCCTGGTGCTGCTTTCTTGATGGTGTGAGGTTCTCAGCTCTCTACTTGCTTTCCTTTTATCTCTTGTAGGATGAAAGGATTAAGGGTGGTGCAAGGCATACTTCTCCCTTTACAGTAGTGCAGGGAAGTGATCCTATATTTACAGTCCCACACTAATCCTTTAATGTACAGCATGGGAAAATCACAAAATGGAGGACAATCATTAACTATTGGGAATCATGGCCCAGTCACATGGCTACACATATTTTTGGAGGGACACACTTCAATCCATGACACAGACTGTCACATCTTTCTCCCAAGGATTGACTGATAGGTTCAAGCTGAGCCTTTCAGTTAGCACCTGAGCACTTGACCACTATACCATCAGCATTTCTTGAAAATGTTGGTAGAACTTATGTTCCTCTTCACTTCTTTCTATGCACTTTGGAAAGAAGAGTAGCCTTAGAGATCCCAATGAGAATCCAGGAACTGCCACTGAAGGCTGTTTGCAACCGTATAGTTGTTTAGCCTCTGAGATTTAGCTGTTTCATCTATCAGCTAATAATGAAGCAGAAGAGTTGAACAGAAGATATTAAAGCACAGCCTGAGAAAACAAAGTATTGTAACGACATGTACCAAGGCCTGGAGACATAAAACCAAAGGGAAGAATATGCTCAGCATTTCTCAAGCTGAAAGAACTGAAGAAAAAATTTAAGCCTAGAGTTGCAATACTGAAGAACTCTATCAGAGAATATTAAATGACAATGGAAACATCAAAAGAAGATGGAAGGAATGCACAGTAATTACATTGAAAGGAACTGGTTGGTGTTGAAACAATGCAGGAAGTAACTTGATCAGGAACCGACAGTACTAAAGGAAAAAGTCCAAGAGCAAGCTGCACTGAAGATACTGATGAAAAATAAGGCTCCAGGAATTGGCTGAATACCAGTTGAGATGTTTCAACAAGTGGATACAATGCTGAAAGTGCTCTCTCACCTATGCTAAGAAATTTGGAAGATGGTTACCTGACTGACCAGAAGAGATCCATATTTATGCCTTTTCCAGAGAAAGGTCATCCAGTTGAATGTGGAAGTTATTACAGAATTCCATTAATATCACAGGTAAGTAGAAGTTTGCTGAAGATCATTCAAAAGTAGCTTCAGCAGTATATTGATAGGGAACTGCCAGAACTCCAAGCTAGATTCAGAAAAGGATGTGGAACCAGAGATATCATTGCTGATACCAGATGGAGCTTGGCTGAAAGTAGAGAATACCATAAAGGTGTTCAGTGTTGTTTTATTGACTAGGCTAAGGCATTTGACTGTGTAGATCATAACAAATTATGAATAACATTGTGGAGAATGGGAATTCTGGAAGATTCTACTGTACTCATGAGAAATTTGTACATGAATCCAGAATCAGTAATTCGAATAGAATGGGAGACACTGTATAATTTAAAGTGAGGAAGTGTGTGCCTCAGGGTTTAATCCTTTCACCATATCTATTCTGCCTGTATGCTAGGTAAATAATTTGAGAAGCTGGACTATATCAAGAACAGGCAACAGGACTGAAGGAAAACTCAACAACTTGTGTTGTGCAGATAACAAAATCTTGCTTGTTGAAAGTGAAGACAACTTGAAGTACTTACCAATGAAGATCAAAGACCACAGCCTTCAGTATGGATTGCACTTCAACACAAAGAAAACAAAAATCCTTGCACCTGGAACATTAAGCTATATCATAATAAATAGGGAAAATACTGAGATTGTCAAAGACTTCATTTTCCTTGGATTCACACTTAACATTGCAGCAGTCAAGAAATGAAAAGATGTATGGCATCGATCAAGTCTGCTGTAAAAGTCTGTTTAAAGTATTGAAAAGCAAACATATCATATTGAGAACTAGGGTGAACCTGATCCAAATCATGGTGGTTTTCAACAGCCTCATATACATGTGAAAGCTGAGTGGTAATAGAAAGACAGAGGAAGAAGTGGTGCCTGTGAAGTGCAGTGTGGGTGAAGAATATTGAATATACCATGTTGTTGATGTTGTTAGGTGCTACTTCTGATTCATAATGACCTTATGCACAACAGAATGAAACACTGCCTAGTCTTGTGCCATGTCCACAATAATTTTTATGCTTAAGCCCATCTTTGCAGCTACTGTGTCAATCTACCTTGTTGAGGGTTTTCCTCTTTTTTGCTGACCCTCCACTCTACCAAGCGCATATCCTTCTCCAGGGACTGATCCTTCCTGATAACATGTCCAAAGTATATAAAATGCAGTCTTGCCATCTTTTTTTCTAAGGAGCAGTCTGGTTGTTCTTCTTCCAAAATAGATCTGTTTATTCTTTTGGTGGTCCACGGTACAGTCAATATTCTTCCCCAGTGCCACAGTTCAAAGGCATCAATACTTCTTCTGTCTTCCTCGTTCATTGTCCAGCTTTTGCATGTATATGATGTGATTGAAAACACCATGACTTGGGTCAGGAGCACTTTAGTCTTCAAGGTGTCACCTTTACTTTTCAATACTTTAAAGATATCTTTTGCAGCCTATTTCCCCAGTGCAAAGTGTCTTTTGATTTCATGACTGCTGCTTCCATGAGTGTTGACTGTGGACTCAATTAAAATGAAATCCTTGACGACCTCAGTCCTTTCACCATTTATCCAAATATTGCTTACTGATCCAGTTCTGAGGGTTTTTGTTTTCTTGATGTTAAGATGCAATCTTTACTGAATGCTGTGATCTTTGATCTTCATCAGGAATTTGAATACACCGTAGACTGCTAAAATAATGAATCTTGGAAGAAGTACAGAGTGCTCCTTAGAAGCAAGAATGCTGAGACTATGCCTCACATACATTGGGTGTGTTATCAGGAAGGATCAGTCCTAAAAAAAGACATTATGTTTGGCAAAGTAGAGCCTCTGTGAAAAAAATGAAGACCCTCAATAGGAGGATTAACACAGTTGCTAAAAAAAAAAAAAAAATGGGCTGAAACATAGCAACATTTATGAGCATGCCACAGGACTGGGTAGCATTTCATGCTGTTGTGCATAGGGTCACTGTGAGTCAGAACCAACTTGATGGTACCTAATGACAATAATATCTATCCATTAGAGAACATTTTGAAGAACGAGAATTCCAGAACACTTAATTGTATTCATGTGGAATCTATGCAGGAATCAAGAGGCAATCATTGAAACAGAACAAGGAGGTACTGCCTCATTCAAAATTAAGAAATGTGCACAGCCAAGAACAGATAAAAGCACCAGAATATTTATTGCAGCACAGTCCACAATAGCAAAAAGATGGAATCAACCCAGATGCCCAACAACAGATGAATGATAAACTATCGTATATATACTCAGTGGAACAAAGAACAATGATGATTTTAGGAAGCTTCTCATAACCTGGTTTCAACTGGAAGAGATTATGTTGAGTGAAAATACTCAGTGGCACAAGCGAAGCCAACCAGTGGCACAAGGACAAATATTATATGAGACCCCTACTATAAGGACTTAAAAAAAGACACATGTACAGAAGAAAAGACTCTTTGATGGATGCAAGAGTCGAGAGGGAGGGAGGGAGAGGGTTGGTTATTGATTAGATAGTTAATAGAAGTTTGGTTGGGTGAAATCGCTGACAGCACACATTAGAAAGAAAATCAATTTAACTGGATTTCAACATAACTTGAAAACTCTTCCAATCTTAACCCAATACTGCAAGAATACAGTAGTGGGGGGTGGGTAGGGGGTTCTGGAGACCATGCTGTCAGGGGACATTGAGACCAGTTGGCATAACTAGCCTATTGCTAAGAGAGTCTTCTGCACCCCATGTCGGTGAGTGTCTTCAGTGGTCTTAAAAGCGAGTAAGCTGCCATCTGAGGTACACCAAGTTGTCCCAACTCAGCTGGAACAGATAATCACGAAGGACAGTAACAACATGGGGGAAAGAGAACCTAAAAGAAAGACTCACCTGAAGGGGTGACTACATCAACATGTGACCAGAAGAACCAGATGGTGCCTGGCCACCATCAATGATATCCATGATGGGGCTCACAATGTTGAGTCCCCTCACTCAACATTGTGAGACCCAGTGATAACATGAGAAAAAAAAGGGTGCACCCTGAGAACGCCACTAAAAGACCTCGAGTGGTAGTCTAAAGTCCTGGGGATTCCCCTAGGAGCATGGCCCCTAAACCAATGCTGCCCCAGATCATAAATCATTACTGAGGTCAACTCTTCAGACCGGAGTGGACTGGACTAGGGGAAACAGAGTGACCATATCTTGTGTGCACTTTATAGTCCTATGCATCTATAAGATGTTGTCCTAATGGCCTCTTACTGGAGGGGAGTGGAGAGGGTACAGAGGAGGGAAAGGAGATTATTAAGAGGACATGACATGAATAGAACAGAAAGGAGGAGTGTGCTGTCACCGGGCAAGAAGAGCAAAAGGAGCTGCATATAGGCAGACATGCTAATTTGAATTGGATTATACAGTTTCACACAATCACAATTAAAAAAAAAAAGAAATGTGTGCAGCATGGATGTAATTTTCTACTGTAGCTATTTTATCTGTTTCTTGAACAAATAACAAATAATCCAAGAATCCTAACTATATGAAGGATTGGAGGAAGATTCACTAACAACTTGTGATATACAGACAACACAAATTTTGTTGCTGTAAATGAAGCACTTACTAATAAAGGTCAAAAACTGTGGTGTTCAGTATGGATTATGACTGAACATAAAGAAAATGAAAATTACTATTTTACCCAAAGCAATCTACATACATAATGCAATCTCAAAACAAATACCAGTGACATTTTTTAATGAGATGGAGAAACAAATCACCAGCTTTGTTTGGAAAGGGAAGAAACCCTGGAAAAGTAAAGCACTACTGAAGAAGAAAAAGATACTGGAAGGCCTCTCACTACCCAACTTTAGAATGTATTATACTGCCACAGTAGTCAAAAGAGCCTGGTACTTGTACAAAAAGAGACATACAGACCAATAGAACAGAGTTGAGACCCTAGAGATGCCACCATCCTCCTATGAACAGTTGGTATTTGACAAAGGCCCTATGATTTTAAACTGGGGTAAAAACAGTCTGTTTAATAAATGGTGCTGGCAAAACCGGATATCAGTCTGCAAAAAAGAAAGTGAAAATCCTTACAACTTGACCAATCAATGATATCATAATAAATGGAGAAAAAGTTGAAGTTATCAAGTATTTCATTCTACATCATTTCGTTGTCTGAACAACCAACATCCAGGAAGCAGCAGTTAAGAAGACAAACAATGTATCACATTGGACAAAATTGCTGCAAAAGATGTCTTTGAAATATTGGAAAGCAAAGATGTCTCTTTGACAACCAAGATTTGCCTGACCCAAGGCATAGTCTCTTCAGTCACCTTATAAGTATGTAAATTCTTGTCAATGTGAGAAGCAGCCATAAGAAGAATTGAAGCATTTGAATTGCAGTGCTGACAAAGCATATTGAATATGCTAGTATGTACTCGAATAACAAACAGATTAGTCTTAGAAGAAATACAACCAAAATATTCCTTAGAAGAAACGATGATGAGACTTGAGCTTGCTTACTTTGGACATGTCATGAGTAAAGACCAACCACTGGAAAAGGACATCATATTGGTAAAGTAGAAGGTCAGTGAAAATAAAGAAAACCCTTGATGAGATGAACGGTCACAACAGAGACAACAATGGCCCCAAACACACCAATCAAAGATCATGAAGCTGGTGCAGGGCCAAGCTATGTTCGATCACGCGTAACATTGCTGTAAGTGGGAGTTGCTTCAGTAGCAACCAACCATAATGCTAGGGATTAAAAGGCTGATTGCACCTCACTTAGTGTTTGTGAGACTAAATGACTGACTTGTTTAAAGTGCCTGGCAGAGTGTTTGAACCAGGTCTCTAATACCATGATACTTGGGTGTAACAAAACTGGAATACTTTAGTGATATTTCACAATACGTGTTTATACAGCTTACTGGATTGGGCTTGCCCTTGTGACAGGGTCAGGGGATATCCAGGAGATCCTGTGTTGGCTCTTCTACATTTCTAAAGATGGGCTGGCAGCTGCTTGATCTAGGGTGGTCTTTGTTGGAGCAACTGAAATTACTTGGCTGTGCTCTCCTGTGTCTCCTTTTCCAGCAAGCAAGCTCGATCATGTCCTTGTCTGAACATCGTGATGATGGAAAAGGACAAAAACAGAGATCCAGTCCAAAAGTGCAAATGTGTTTAAAGCACCTGTTTGCCTGTATCTCATTGACTAAAACCAGTTACAAGGCTAAGCCCAGAGTGAGAGTAGCAGGGAACACAGAAAAGGGTGAAGATGTGATGTGTCTGTCTGTCTGTGTGTGTGTGAGAGAGAGAGAGACAGAAGAAATGGCACATTAATGTAATAAGTTCTATTGAAACCTGTCCATCATTGGTGACTCTATTTGTATTTGAAATACCAGTGACATAGTGTCCGGCAGCATAGCACCGTGCAAGCCACCACAGTATAACAAAATGTATCGTGGTAGACAGGTTTCAGTGCAACTTCTAGACTTAGAAGAACTAGGAATAAAGGCCTGGTGATCTACTTCTAAAAATTAGCCAGTGAAAACCTTGTGGATAATAACATAAGAGTGTCTGACACAGCATTGCAAGGTCACCTCCTAGGTGATCAAACATACCAATGATCGTGAAGATGCTGCAGGACTGGCAACAGACTGGCTCTGACTTGACAGAAACCAAAACCAACAACAGCGCAATCAGGCACCAAGACCCTGAGCTCATAGCATTATTGTGCATTCAGTTATCTAAACCTTTCTTGAATGTATTTGAATTTTCATCTTATAAGATGGAGGAAGAAAACAAGTGTTTATCAAATATCAACTCTATATCAGACATTTCATTATACTGTCCATTTTAGTTACCTAGTACTACTATAACAGAAATATCACAAGTGGATGGCTTTAACAAAAGAAATTAATTCTGTCACAGTCTAGAAGGCTAGAAGTCTGAATTTAGGGTGGCAGATCCTAGAGAAGACTTTCTCTCTCTGTTAATTCTGGGAGAAGGTCCTTGTCATCAACTTTCCCTTAGTTTAGGAGCTTCTCAACACAGGGTCTCCAGGTCTAAGGGAACTGTTTTGTCACCTCTCTCTTTTGTCATCTCATGCTTGCTTGCTGACATGAAGATGCTATGCTCTCAGCTTGCTTCACTCTTTTACTTCAGAAGAGATTGACTGAAGGTACAGTTTAATCCTCTAGACTGAGTCCTGCCTGGTTACATAACTGTCTCTAATCCCACCTCATTAACATCAGAGAGATCAAGACTTGCAACACATAGGATAATCATATCATATCACAAAACAGTAGACAACTACATGATACTATGTTGGCGTAGCGAAGCCAACATACATTTTTGGGGACACAATTAAATTCATAACAATATCTTATTTAATTTTTCCAAGTACAGGGTAGGTAGGCATTATTACGTGCTTTTATCAGATAAGGAAAAGGAGTTTCTCTAAAGTTAAAAACTCCTCTAAAGTGACTTTACTAGGAAGGATTTCTTTTTTAATCCAGACCTATCTCATTCCAAGAGATTTTTTTTTCCCTTCCCAGTTCTTTTTGAAACTTTGCATCAAAATAGATAATATACAAGTACTATTTTTAGTGAAGGGAAAGCCAACACAATATAGGGGATACCAGGACAGCCTGACAAAGGCAAAGTCATAGACGTTTCCTAGACACATTCGAATACTTTGAAGGACCAAGTTGCTGTACTGAGGGTTTGGGACCCTAAAACTAGTCTTGGGGGACATCTGGGTCAGTTGATATAACATAGTTCATAAAGGAAGTGATCTACATCCTTCTTAGCATCTGGAGTCTTAAAAGCTTGAGAGCGGCCATCTAAGATACATTTATTGGTCCCATGCCATCCAGAGCAAAGGAGAAAGACAAAATGACAGAAACGTCAAAACTATTATCCCAAAGGGTTAAAGGGCCACATGATCCAGAATCTCCACCAGCCTGAGCCCAGAAGAACTAGATGATGCCCTGTTATCACTATTGACTGCTCTGATAGGGATCACAACAAAAAGTTCCAAAGAGAAGAGGAGAAAAATAATAGAACAAAATTCGAACTCATGAAAAAGACCAGACTTACAGGTCTGACAGGACCTTGTGGAATGCCCCAAACTGTGGACCCCTTCCTACCCTACTCAGACATTCTGTAAACTCAGAATTGAAACCACTCTCTAGTTCTACTTTTCACATAAAGACTATACAAGCCTATAAAACAAAAAATAACATGTGTGAAGAACATGCTTCCTAGCTCAATCAAATATACAAGACCAGAAGGGCAACTCCTGACCAACAACGACATAAAAAGGAGGAAAGGACAGGAATTAGACGAATGGTTACAGGGAACCTGAGCAGAAAGGGGGAGAGTGCTGTCATACAGTGGGTATTGTACCCAAAGTCACAAAGGAATATGTGTATATGCTCTCTAATGAGAAATTAACTTGAGGTATAAACTTCCACCTGAAGCGTACATGCCCGCGCATGCACAAGCACACACAAAGAGTCTATGGAAAGAGGAGAATTCGTCCCCTAAGAAGCCTAAAAAATATTACTTAAATTGCCCATTGCAGGGTGAGAATTCTTCAAAGTTATAAATCCTATCTTAAAATTACGTATTCTACTTCATGATAGAACTTCTTAAAATACAAAAACCTCTTGATGTCTTTAAGTAGAAAAGATGTTCCTGGAATATGTGCATATTTAGCCAGAATTTTGTAGTACTTCTGGCTCACAGCTGCGTGCCCTCAGGAGCTTGTCTAACTGAGTTTGAAAAGCATGACATTGCATCGGGCAGTCTTCCTAGAACAATAATGTTGAATGACAGCATTTGTTTGGTTGTTAGCATGCCCCATTATTGCAAATGGATATGACAGATTTTTGGCATCTTCTGTCATTTGACTGACACTCCCAGACATTTCACTGACGTGTATAGACTGTGTTCTACAACCCATTTGTCATTTGGGGTGCCTGTATGAACTTAAGGAATAGTCTAGCAAGGAGAGGACAGCCTTGATTCTGGGCCTTTGAGGTCTGCTGCTTAAATATTCTTCTTGAGTGAATCCTTTCTCTTCTAGACTTTTATTATATATTGACATCATGACTGGTTTAAAGATGCTTTATGTGAAAGATTTCTATCTCCTGGTGACCGTAGCCTTCAAGATTTCCTGTGTCACAAAGTCCACCACCACCAGCAGTTACTGCCAGGTTCACGCCACATACATCAGAGTAAAACTGTTCTCCACAGGGTTTGCAATGGCTGGTTTTTAAGAAGTAGATTGACAGGGTTTTCTTCCAAAGAGCATCTTTGGTGGACTCTAATTGCCAACCTTTTGGTTAGCAGTTGGAAGAGTTAACTAGTTGTACCAGCCAGGGACTCTGATGCTAAGGCAGAGCTGTATTTAATAAGCAGCCTGCACTGGAATTTTATGCTTTTGGTCTTCAAGGCAGTATGCAAACCAGTCTCTGTTAGAACTCGAATCTCTTGTTGGACAGTGGTGATAGGAGAGTGTGGGCTTCCTTTATGGGTTTCAAATTCTTTCAGAAACTGTTTGGGTCACTGTCATATCCCTGTGGTCCCTAGAGTATACTTTAGAATTAGGGTTTCCATCTCAGAATCTCCTGCTTGTATCAGATGACTCTGGTGCCTCGACTTACATCCTTTTCACCTCATCTTTGATTTTAGCTGGGGCTAGAGTGCATAGTTCTGTGCAGGCTTTGATTTACTTGCTGCTGCTACTGTCTGAACCCAAGGATGTATCCTTTGTCTTGCTTTCTGCCCTTGGGCTCTTTCCGCAGCTGAATGAGCAGGAGCTTGCTCTGACAACCTGTGTGCAGCTCAGAAGGGCAAGAGAGTTAATTCCTCTGAGGACAGCCCTTCACTATTTGGGAACAGGAGTGATGGACAGATGCTCCAGCCTCTATCCTTCAGGCAGTAATCCTAGGGACCGTTGTATATACTGTTCAGGAGACCCTAAAGGAGTACGAGTTTCCATTGCCAAAGCAGTGACCTTGGCAATGTATTCTATCGGCTTTTCCTTCTTTCCTGTCTCACTTTGTACAGCCTCTGCTTCCTGACATCTTCCACCACATAAATTATTTGCACTTAAGCTTTTGTTTTAGCCTCCGCTCTCTGGAGACTCAGGTTAAAATCCCCTTTCTGGGCAAATTGGCTTCACTTCCGTGGTCTTTTTCAGCAGCCTCAACTCTTTAAGGACTGGATAATGCAAATCATTAAGAACTCAACTACTAGATAAAAGGTTGGTGGTTTGAACCCACCCAGAGGAACCTTGGAAGACAATCATGGTGATCTGCTTCTGAAAGATCACAGCTCTGAGAAACTTAGGAGCACAGTTGTACTCTGACACACATGGTACTACCGTAAGTTAGCATCAACTTGGCAACTGACAGCAGCAACAGCGTTGATTGTTGGAGGGCAGTGGTGGTGTAGTGGTAGAATTCTTGCCTTCCACGTGGGAGACCTGAGTTTGATTCCTAGCCAACATCCTTCCTGCACAGCCACCACTCAGATGGGGTCGTACCTTGTTACAATGCCAAACAGATTTCAACAGAGCTTCCAGACTTGGAAGAAAGGTCTGATGATTTACTTTTGAAAATCAACCAATGAAAAGTATGGATCACAGTGGTCTGATTCTCCACAAGTCATAGGAGTGGAGCAGGACTGGCAGTGTTTCATAACATGTGTAGAGTTGTCACAAACTGGGGGACAACTGGATAGCAGCTAACAACAGCATTGATTATTGAATTTTCTTCTGACTCTGAAGATACATAGTGCTATTTGAATGTTTCTTCTCCCCAGAAAGAAATTATCTCTTCTCCATTCACTCATCAGTCAAATTTTCCACATTTCAACTGCTTGATTTTTGAATTTCAGATGAGCTACTTTGTCACCCTGGTTGCTCTAGAATGGTGAGAAGCACAGTTACTTCCTGAATGACTTTTTATTCCTCTCTGTCTAGAACACTCACTGCATCCTGTTCTTTAAGTGAAAGGTATGCATCATTTTTTACTGGCTTTGGCACCAAGACATTGATGCTCTTGGAGAGGAGCAGAGCCAATTAGTTCCTGCTGATACGTTTTCTACTTTTTGAAAAATTCTGACTCTCCTTCAGGTAGTCTTGACTAATTCAGACCTGCCCACCTAAGAAGGGCTTACAGCTGCATGTCTCTCACGGATAGCACCGAATCGCTGAGGATAGGAAACAGCTAAAAGTAACAGCCAACTTTGTGCTTTCTGCCTGCTGCTCATTCAGTTCCCAGTGTGTCCTTGAAGCTCAGTCATTGTAAGGTTGTGCCCTATATAACGGGGTAAGGGGAAGGCAAGCTGGTAGGGAGAGACTCAACTCATATCCATCTTTGCTAAGTATTTTCTAAATTGTAGGAATCTACCCTAACTCCCTTCTCCCTGAAATCTTCATTGGATTCAACCTATGGGTCCAGCTTACAGGAACCACTGCCATTTATCAAATATGTGTGATGAGCCACATGCCAGTCCTTTTATCCAAATTCTCATAATAATCCTTGTGGTAGTTAAGGTCTTGTATCTACTTGGCTAGGCTATAATTCTCAGTGGTTTGGCAGATATTATAGAAATCCTGGTGGTGTAGTGTTTAAGCTCTATGGTGGTTAACCAGCAAAAGGTTGACAGTTTGAATTCACCAGGCACTCCTTGAAAACTCTACAGGGCAATTCCACTCTGTCCCATATGGTTAATATAGGGTCACTGAGTCAGAATCCTCTCAGTGGCAAAGGGTTTGGTTTTGGATTTGGAGTCACTGTCTTGCATTCTGGGATGTGATTTAAGCAGCCAATCAGTCGAAAAGGCAGTTTCCTTGGGAGTGTGACTCGCGCTCGTGATATAAATTAATGCTATGGTAAAGCGTCTCATGGCGACCCTAGGGGCCAGGCTCAGATCCGACTCAATGGCACTTGGCTGGCTGGTGGCAAAGCATGCTGTCTCTCAATCCTGCATGCATCTTGTCATTCTCTGACCTATGGATTCTGGGAGGTGAGAATCTTAACTGGCGAATTTTGGATTCACCAGCTCCTAAAGCCCTTGATCAGCAGCCTGCCACTTGTCCTACAGATTTTAGGTTTGTCAGCCCCTGCAGCCAAGTAGTCAGGAGCAGCCTCCAGTTTGCCCTCTGAGCTGTTGCGTGAATCATTCCCTTTAAATTATCTATTTGTGTGTGTGATTCATTCACTTTGTTCTTCTAGAGAATCCAGCCTAAGACAATCTTGTAGCAGAAGGATTATTACGCTCATGTTTTTTCAAGAGGAAATACAAAATAAACATTTCTTTGTTCTTTTCTTACAAATAACAGACACATTTTGAATCTTTTCCTCAAATGGTCATATATTTGAAATATCTCATTATGTCATCTGAAAATAGAAAAAGGAAAAACAAAGTGGAATATACATGATTCACATGAATGATAAGTATAAAAGGCAAAATTGTTGTCCTCATTTTGATGGATGGAGAAAATGAGGCATATTCAGGGTACAAAGGCATGGTTGTTTTTGTTTTAGTTGTCCTGAGTCATTAGCTGCCAACTCATAGCAGTCCTGTGTACAACAGAACAAAACATCACTGGTCCTGTGCTCTTCAGGATTGTGGAGTGTTTGAATACATTGTTGTGGCTATTATGTCAATTTATCTAACAAAGGATGTTAAACTAAGACAAAAGCTTCCCCTCATTTTCCCAGAACCTCTGCTTTACTAAATGTGGTGTCCTTTTCTAGCTGTGTGTCTTTCCTGAGGACAGTACTGTAGTGTTTAGATCTACTCTATTTCTAAGTACTTTATTGCTTATTTTTACTCATGATAGGTGCTTAGTAAATATTTTGCTGAAGGAATGAATAAATAAATGACACTTAGAGTTAAGAACTTGTCCAAGGTAGGCTGGAACTTAAACCTGCACCCGGCTGAGTCCTAGGCCTACACCCCCCCGACCCCACCGGGGCACCTCTTCAGCTCTGTTGGGGTTTCTATACTCGTTACTTGCATTGCCAGTATCCCTCGTGTCCAGGCACAGTCGTTAAGAGCTTGAGTACAGCTGTTCCTTGGAAACCCTATTCTGTGCTGTAGGGTTGCTGTGAATTGGAATCTGCTCGACAGCCGTGTGTTTAGTGTTTTTTGTTTGTTTTTTTTCTTCTCTAACTTTCATCTCCCTTCGACTTAGGCGATTTCTGCCTTCCTTTAAAATTACATGTTGGTTCAACACATACATATACTACACATACTATCTGAGCTCGTACTGTGTACCTTACTCAACCAGTGCTGCTATAATAGAAATATGACAAGTGGATGGCTTTAACAAAGAGAACTTTATTTCCTCACAGCAAAGTAGGCTGCAAGTCCAAATGCAGAGCAGCCACTCCAAGTGAAGGCTTCTTCTCTCTTTAGGCTCTGAAAGCAGATCTTTGTCATCAGTTTTACCCTGGTGGCAGAGCTTCGCAGGCACAGGGTGCCTGGATCTAAAGGATGTGCTCTGCTCCCAGTGCAGCTTTCTTGCTGGTATGAGCTCTTTAACTCTTTGTTTGCTACCCTTTTCTTTCATCTCTTGAGAGATATAAAGGCTACACCCTAGGAAAACTCCGTTTATATTGGACCAGGGATGTAACCTTAGCAAGGGTATTATAGTCCCACCCTAATCTTCTTTAACATAAAATTACAATGGCAAAATGAAAGACAACCACACAATAGTGGGAATCATGACCCAGCCAAATTGCTCCACATGTTTTTGTGAGGGCATAATTCAATCCAGGACACTGTACATATAATTTTGTAACATTTTCATTCAGCACAATTTATTTAAGACTCTCTATAAATAGTATGCTTTAAGGCTGCATTCATGGCAAAGCAGAAATCCCAGGGCAGTTTAGGCTAGATTAGGTAGGTTTTAGGTTCACATACAAATCAGACCACTGGAAAGTTAATAAGTAGTTAAAAGACTCAGGGTCTTGAGAGGTGGTTTTGTTCAAATTCTGATTTCTGACCTTGGAAAGTCAGCCTCCCCGGTGCTCAGATTTTTAACTTGCAAGTAAAGGCTTTCAAGACTTTGGAGTTGGTTCCAGTGATTTCCATTCTCTTGTACTCTAAACTGTTTCGTTTAATGACATCAAGACTAATAAAATGAATGAAGATGACTATTTCATTTTGTATAACACATTTTGCCCTTGACATAGTTTCAGGACCATTAGATCTTCATAATCTCTCTTTGAAGAAGGCAGGAACATAGCCATCTCCGGAGTTGTGTCACACACTCTCCCTCTTCTGGGCATGGGTGCTTGCCTTTTCTCTGTGTTTCTAGACCTCTCCATGATGTTAACTAAAGCAAAAAACTTTGCAAAAGACTTAATTCTGACTCATGGTGGCCCCAAGTGTTATAGAGAAGAACTGCTTCATAGAGTTACCCTGGCTGTAATCTTTATAGAAGCAGATAACCAGGTCTTTCTTCTGTGATGCCACTGTGTGGGTTCAAACCACCACACTTCTGGCCAGTAGCTAGAGAAACTATTTGTGCCACCTAGGGACCTGATGTTCACCCAGGAGTGTGTAAATAACACATTCTTTCCCCTGCCTTATGCACTGGGTGTGGACCCCCGAGGGAAAGTCATAATTTTTCTCCCAGTCTTATGTTCCCAATGCCTATGAAGCCTAAGAGCTGTTCCTACCCTCAGAGTCCCCAGAAGTTTCCCAGTTCCTCCTTTCTGCTGCACAAATATACTACAAATTTCTTTATTAAAAAGTAACTCTACCTGAGTCAAAAACTTGTCCTCCACTGAAGCTTTGACTAGTCCTTGGTGCTTCAGCTGATTTACACTGAGAGCTAGTAAGTGTTTTTTCCAAGTCCAAGAATTGCAGCCTCCGACAGTAACACTCTTCCTACACCCAATCAGTGGTCACGAGTTAACTGCCCTTGAGGACTTTCTGAGAAGCAGTACTTCCCTCTCCCAAATGAAATATGAGTATCCCCATGTCACAACTGCCTTTTAATTAAGCTGTCATTGTCTCTATAATTGAGTGATCCTAATCACCCTGGAAAGGAGAAAAAGACAAAAATTTCCACTAAGGGGTGCTCCTGGGTTTATCTAGATCTGCTGATTAAATTGAGATCGATTGCTTGCATGATTGATGGGTGTCATGTGGATTACTGTGTGAACTGTGTAATAGCCATCTTAGACTCACATTCTCATTCTATGAGCAGTATAATGTGCTTGTTACATTGCACAGATACTGACGCCAGATTGCCTGAATTCAATTCTTACTTTTGCCCTGAACCAGCGTCATATGGACAAGTTCCTTAACCTCTCTGTGCCTCAGATTCCTCGCCTGACAAATACTGATAATAGTAGTATTGCATTAACCTCAGAAAACTGTTGAAATGATTACCTTAGTTAAAATTGCAAAGTGCTTAGAACAATTTCTGGCTAATAGGGTTATATGTATCTTAACTGTCATTATCATTTTTGGGATCCCGGTCCACGTATCCTGTATCAGTGCTTATCAAAGGCCAAACAAAAACCAGGATTTTTATTTTTAAAGGTCACTCTTAAGAGTTTTCTGTGGTTATTATTCCCTTAAGGGAGAGAATCTTCATGAAAAGTACACCCTGATTTCTGAGCATTCTCATTCCATATTTATTATTTTAGGGTCTGGAAATCACTGTTTGGATATGTAGAACTCTTATTAAGATTTCTGGGAAACATGTGTGATCTGAGGTCGAACATATTAACTGAAGGAAAAAGACATCATTCCTGCTCCATTTTCTAGCAAGAAGACTCAAGAGCTGATGCTTCTTAATGAGGCTCTGTGGAACTCAGCAGGATTTCACCATGTTCTTTTTCATATTCTCTGTCTGTGACATCTTGAGTATTGGTCCTGACTCTTCACTTATCACTTCATTTATGCCCTTTGCCATGTGATTTGTGTTTCCTTTCACAAAATGTAGTGTTTTACATTCCTGGTCCTTTCCTTTAAATTAAGTCATGTGACTTACTTTGGCCAATGAAATGTGGACAGAAGTGATGTGATGTCAGCTCCCAGCCCAGGTGTCAAGAGGTATTGCATACTTCTGCTTGCTCTAGACCTCCTCTGCCATCACCATGAGCAAAACCTGCCCTGCCTGGCCAGCTCAGCCAAGCTGTATGTGAGCCATGTGTAGCAGACTTGCGCCCAAACTGATCAGCAAAATCACGCCAGCTGAACCACTGTGGTAAGCGGGATGCGAAGGCCCAAGATGGCGCCCAAGGCCAGAACCGCACCCCAACCACACCCTTGTTTACCAGACCTAGGGCTTTCATGGTGCATGCCTGTGGGCAGTGGCTTCCCACTAGCCTATCATGGGCCTCCATCTTGGGAGGGCGTGGCACAAGAGGATTGGAGGGATCTGGGGTATAAAGTGAGCAAGCACCAGGAAATAGGGGAGGGAGAAGACTAAAGCAAGCAACTTGCAAGGCGGCTCGTATCCATGTGTCCTGTCTTCTTTCCGCCGGCTGACAGTTAGGCAGTGACAAGTGGTGGCCCGTACGGGGACACTTTTTCAATCAAGGAGCCCAAGAGGAGGAACGCTAGCGTAAGTAAGTCCCCGGGTTAGAGGGGCAATCTCAAGTCCCCGGGTTAGAGGGGCAATCTCAAGTCCCCGGGTTAGAGGGGCAATCTCAAGTCCCCGGGTGAGAGGGGCAATCTCAAGTCCCCGGGTTAGAGGGGCAATCTCAAGTCCCCGGGTTAGAGGGGCAATCTCAAGTCCCCGGGTTAGAGGGGCAATCTCAAGTCCCCGGGTTAGAGGGGCAATCTCAAGTCCTCGAGTTAGAGGGGCGATCTCAGGTCCCCGGAGCGAAAGGGCAATCTTAAAACCCCAATTGGAGGGGTAAACTCAGAACTGTAGAGCTTCCCTTTGAAGCACCTGTGCTACAAGATGGGGAACCAACCTTCCACCAGACACCTTCAGGATGCCTGTAAGAGCTTATTTAAACAGCGTGGCATAGGCATTGAACAGGGCACGCTGGAACGCTTCCTGCTGGCAGTCGAGGAGGTAGCCCCTTGGTTTTTGGTGTCAGGACATCTCACTGTTGCGGCATGGAATAAGTTAGGAACGGACCTTATAATGGCTGATGCTAAGGAGTGGCTACCCCCGGGAGTGATGGGTATCTGGATACTCGTTCTGACTTGCTTGGAGGACGAGTCCGGTGTATTCCAGAAGTGCTTAGAGAAGGGGCAATCAGCCTTAGAGCAGGTTAAAGAGGAACACTCCCAGCAGGGCAGTGTCTGTGGGGAACTGAATGTGGAACCGAAAGAAAGTGAGTCAGAGGAGGAGGACTCTGATGAGGAGAAGGCGGAGGAGACGTCAGGAAGTCTTTGGCGTATCCACCTGACGTCTGTGAAGCCCTCCGCCCCGGAGCCACCTAAGAAATCTCTGGACGTGTACCAAGACATGCCTCCACCCTATAATCCAGACAGAAAACAGATTAGAACAGGGACCGAAGGATCAGGCAGAAGTTTCTGCCCCAAGGTATGGAGAGAAGTGCCGCACACCATGGGTGCTTTTCCAGTGTTTCAGGACCAGCAGGGCAATAGGTACCACGAGCCCCTAGACTGGAAGGTGGTTAAGAATATAGCAGAGGGGGTAAGAACATACGGTGTGGCTGCCTCCTTTGTGATAGCATCCTTAGAAAATCTCCATAGATACTGTATGACACCTTCAGATTGGCAGAACCTGGCCCGCGCTTGCCTAACGTCAGGCCAGTATTTAGACTGGAAGTCCTTAACTATTGAATTTGCCATTGAGCAGGCTGCCCATAAGGCCCGCAACAATCAGCAGGCGTGGGATGTGGACATGTTGATGGGTCAGGGGCGCTTTGCTAATCAGCAGACCGATTATCCTCAGCAAGTTTATGATCAGATCAATCAAATCTGTACTAGGGCATGGAAGTCCCTCCCAAACTGAGGGGAACCAGCCGGAAATTTAACAAAAATTATTCAGGGACCCACAGAAACCTTCTCTGACTTTGTTGCCCGCATGGTTGATTGTACCACTAAGATATTTGGGGATCCAGATGCCGCCATGCTGTTAGTCAAGCAGCTCGTGTTCGAACAATGCACCAAAGAATGCCGAGCGGCTATTACCCCCTATAAGCAGAAAGGGTTGGAAGTTTGGATGAAAGTCTGTCGGGAAATCGGTGGAGGCCTGACTAATGCCGGCCTAGCAGCCGCGGTTATGACCGCAGTGGACAGGGCCCGACGCCCTCAGGGGCCAAAAAGGGGGGCATGAGGAGACACAGTCACGGGGTGTTTCCAGTGTGGACAGCCAGATCACTTTAAGCGAGAGTGCCCTTTGAGAAGAGGATCGAGCGGCCCTGCTGCCCCTGAGACCAGTGTTCCAAAGCCTGGGCTGTGCCCACGCTGTAAGAAAGGCAACCACTGGGCCTCTGATTGTTTCTCCCTGAAAGCAGTAGACGGAACCCCACTGGAACCCCGCAATTTAGGTGCCCGGCCAAAAAACGCCCAGTGGGGCCCCCGCCACCAGGGCCCTCAAATATATGGGGCACTCCAGACCCAAGCGACCGGGGATGTGATCCAGGCCGGTCAATGGTCCTCACTTTGAACCCCACCGAGGCATGCCCCACTGCCCCTCGGAGGGCCACCTCCGGCAGCACAGGATTGGACCTCCGTGCCACCACCAGACTCATATTAACACCCTCTATGGGAGTTCAACCTATAGATTCAGACCTCTCTGGGCCCCTTGAGTCGGGCACAGTAGGCCTGATTATTGGCCGGAGTTCTGCCACATTAAAAGGGATAGTCATCCACCCCGGAGTTATAGACCCCGATTACACAGGAGTTATCAAAATCATCATGTCCTCTCCAAAAGGAATACTGGCCATATCCCCAGGCGATAAGCTAGCTCAGCTACTTGTCCTCCCCAGTAATCATGAAAGGTACCCAGCCTCCGCTAAGGTCCGGGGAAAGAAAGGGTTCGGCTCTACAGGACCGAGCAGTGTCCTACTTGCCTTAGATCTTGATCGCCGACCTGTGTATACTCTCAAAGTGAATGGAAGAAAGATCTTGGGGCTGTTAGATACGGGAGTTGACCATAGTGTAATCAGTGACCGGGACTGGCCTAACAAGTGGCCGCACCAGCAATCACAGCAGGTCCTGAGAGGACTTGGCTATGCAGAAGAGCCTCAGATTAGCTCCTCAGAGCTCCACTGGAGTGACGAAGAAGGACATTCGGGTGTCTTTCAACCCTATGTACTGGAAGTCCCTGTTACCTTATGGGGTCGGGACATAATGGCTGGCTTGGACCTTCGCCTTACCAATGAGCAGCTGTACAGCCCTCAGTCCAGAGCCATCATGGCGGACATGGGCTACATCCTCAATTTTGGAATGGGAAAGTTCTCTCTAGGGAGAAAGAGTCCCGTGCCCGTGTCCAATCACTCTGGTAGAGAAGGACTGGGATTTTCACAGGGGCCACTGAGGCAATAAAAACCAGTAGCCCTTTCCCTCACTTATCTCCCTGAAGCTCCTTGTTCTGAGTCACTCTTACATCACTTGACTTGTCTTCTACAGAGCATTTATCTGTCTCTGAAATTGTTCTGCATGCATTCAGTCTTCACGTTTCAACATGGTTAGTTTCCAAAGACTAGATTGTTAGCAAAATCAGCATTAAGCAAAAATGGTGGTAGACTACATCAAGGCACAGTTATCAAATCACATCATTACATGACTACCAGATTACATCATTATATAACTGCTAACCACTGAGAATCATGACCTAGCCAAGTTGACACATAACTTTAACCATCATATCCAGTGTTAATCTCACCTCTCATCTCAGCATTTGTCACTTCCAGACATACGTTGTTAATGTGCAAAGTAATCAGATGGCAGATTTTTTACACTGTTGTAAATGTGAAATACTGGGTAAAGAGGTGGCTGATGTGTGAGAGGTAGGTATTTTTACATGTGTTTTTGCTTATTTATCATTTTTTTTAAACTAGACTGCAAATTCCCTGGAAATAGAGATCATGTACATCTAGTTTACAGCTAAAATTTCCAAATCTAGAACAGTGACTGCCACATGGTATAGGTTTAATAGTTCTTTGTTTAATAAATGAATATTATGGAGAAAAGAATGACTATTCTGGCTTACAAAATCTTAGGCAATTTTATTAACATAACAATGTGTATTACTATCATGGCAGCAGGCAATGTTATTCTCCATGTCTAGTTCAAAAAATATTTTTTACACAGGCTTATACATAGGTTGGTTAAACAGTGGTTAAGAGCTCAGCTACTGTTTTTATCAGCTAGTGCTGCTCTAACAGAAATACCACAGAGTGGACGGCTTTAACAAAGGAAAGTCTATTCTTACACAGTCCGGTAGGCTACAAGTCCAAATTCAGGATGTCTGCTTCAGGGGGGAAGTCTTTCCCTGTTGTCGGCTCTGGAAGAAAGTCTGGTATTGCGTTAGTCTTTGTCGAGGAAGTGTCTTGGCACAGGAACCTCTGATCTAAGGGGCACGCTCTTCTTCCAGTGCTGCTTTCTTGATGGTGTGAGGTTCCCAATTCTCTGCTTGCTTCTCTTTCTTTTTATCTCTTGTAGGATGAAAGGATTAAGAGTGGGCCAAGCCATACTACAGGGAAACTCCTTTTACAGTACAGCAAGGAGGTGATCCTATGAAGGGATTTACTGCCCCACCCTAAGCCTTTAACATACAGCATAGGAAAACCACAAAATGGAGGCCAGTCACAAGACACTGGGCATCATGGCCCAGCCACATGGCTACACATATTTTTTGGGGGACGCAATTCAATCCTTGACAGCTGCTAACCAAAATGTCAGCAGTTTGCAACTACCAGCTGCTCCTTGGCTAAATTCAATGGGCAGTTCTACTCTTTCCTACAGAGACACTATTAGTTGAAACTGGCCTGATAGCAACAGGATATATACAGGTTGAAACTGCCATGGTGGTATAATGGTTAAGTGTCTGACTGTTAACCAAAAGGTTGGAGGTTAGAATCTACCAGCTACTCTGTGGGATAAAAGATCTGATGATGTGCTGCCATAAAGATTTCAGCCTAGGAATCCTAATGGGGCAAGTCAATTCTGTTCTATAGAATCTTTATGAGTTGGAACTGAGTCAACAGCATACAACAACAACATACACAAGTTAGGAAATCTCTAAATGATGCAAACAGTAAATGCTTTTGGTTGTTAATCAAAAGACTGGTGGTTCACATCCACTCAGAGATGCCTCAGAAGAAAGATCTGGCTCTCTGCTTCTGAAACCCTATGAAGTACAATAAAGACAAAACCATGAGTCAATTAATCAAAATTGTATCAAGTAGTCCCCAGAGTCCTAAAAGGTTACAAATGGCCATCCAATGTACAATTGATCTTTATTTGCCTAGAGCAAGAAAGAAGAGGCAAAGTCAGAAATAGGAGGAGGAGGCAGAATGAGTGCCTAATTAGTTCCAGGAGCAAATGCGTCTTTTGACACAAGCACAGAACAGGATGATTCTTGCATACCACTGTTGAATGTTATGATCAGATGTTCTATAAGAGAATCCTTATTAAAGGGATAAATTGTGGAGCAGAATTCCAAATTCTTATGGAATCTAGACTTTCTGGATCCACTGAAGCTAGATTAACTTGCAAAATTGTTGCCCTGAGATAATCTGTAAACCATAAACCAAACATATCCCTTGAAGTCTTCTTTAAATCAAACGATACGTTAGCTTATTTAGGAAAGGGTGCTTATCTTAAACATCGTACTCTCATGAAGAGCTATCTACATGGGTTTGAATTGACAACAGTAACTTGAAAGATCAGATAGGAAGCTTTGGGGGCAGTGAATTCATGTTAACGGGAAAAACAATGAACAAAAAGAGAATAAGAATGCACAATTTGAAGAATGTCATCAGTGTCACTAAATTGTCCATGTAGAAGCTTTGAACGGGTGTTGCCTGTTTTGCTGTGTATACTTTAAACAACAATTCAAAAAAGAAAAAGTAGGCCCCACAATGAATAAGATAAATATGATTCTTGAGTTCAGAGAATACACTTCCAGGTGAGAATGAAGAGGAACTATTTAACACCACCCCCTCCCCCCGGGAGCCACCTCGCCTCGCTCTGGAACCAGAATGATCCGTTCCCTGCCACCTGACCTTCCGCATCCCCCAGCCACTCTATCCCTGTCTGCAACCAACCCAATGAAACACCCAAATCCCTGACACAGGGGGCCAGTGCTTTGGAGAGCATTAACCCACGTTGGCCCGCGAGCGTAATAAACTGCTACTACTTCTGAAACCTAGAGGTGCCGGCTCATTTTTCCACATCAAGAAGACAGATAAAACCCTCTCTTAGGAAAAAGTCAATTTGTTATTAAGCAGACAGATAACATTTTTCGTAGGAAAACATGAAAAATGTTTTCTTCACAATACTTCATAAATGTTATGGAGAAATTAAAAAATGTTTGAGAATTAAAAACACAGTATGAGTTTCACTTGGTTATTGAGAATTTACAATTTATAGAGGTTGTGGAGAGATTGGAACTCCTATGCACTGCCGGTGGGAATTTAAAATGATACAACCACTTTGGAAAATGACTTGGCATTTCATTAAAGACCTAGACATAGAAATACCATAGGATCCAGAAATTCCACTGCTAGGGTATTAGGAATATGCCCCAGGGAAATAAGAGCCATTGCAGAAATAGAAATACTATTCACATCCATATTCTTTGTAGCACTGTTCACAAGTAGCAAAAAGGTGGAAACAACCTATTTGCCCATCAACAGATGAATGGATAAAAAATTTTTGGTATATACACACAATGGAATACTATATGACGATAAAGAACTATGATGAATTCATGCAACATCTCACAACACGAATGAGTCTAGTGGACATTATGTTAAGTGAAGTTAGTCACACAACAACAAATATTGTATGAGATCACTATTGTAAGAATTCAAGATTTAAGCACAGGAAAAAAGAACAATTCTCTGGTGGTTACAAGGGTGGGGAGGGAGGGGAAATCGGTAGATAGTGATCAACTTTGGTAAAGGGAATTTTTTTAAATTTAGAAAAAAATATTAATTTTCACTAATTGAATTTTGAACAGCCACATGTGAAGAGTGACTACCATATTGAACTTTAAAGATTTATATGATTTCAATCTTTTGAGATTTGTTAGGACTTGCTTTATGACCCGTCCCAGTTTTTAAAGTTGGATGCTGTTTTACATATATATTTATTTCCATGAGATCAAATCTGTAAATTGTAAAAATGCATCTTTTTTTCTCACTATATACTTATTTTACCAGTTGCTTAGTGTGCTAACATCTGCCGTTACAATGATGTGTTTGTTTCTTCTTTTAGTTCTATAAATACTTGCTTTATGTATTTTGAGGCCATTTTGTATGATGCATCCAAACTTAGCATTATTGTATATCTTGGATGAATTGATCTCTGTTTTCTTTTCTTTAAGAATTGGTCCTCTTCATTTCTTGTGATCCTTTTTGTCATTAGCTCTACTTTACTATTTTAGCATAGCTAATTTTAGTTTGTGTTTGCATGGATATCATTCCTCATCCTTTTGATTACTGAATGCAGCTCTTTTAAGTAGCATACAATGTATCTTTTTGATACAGTGTGGCAATTTTTATCCTTTAGCAGAGTTAATTTTCATTTATTGATAAATTTACCTTTAAAAATACCTTCTTATTATGTGCTACTACTATCTTACTCTGTTCTACTTTCCTTTTTCTAGTCTTTATTGAATTCTTAGGATTGAAAACAATCATTCCATTTTTTTCTCTCTTTTTGTCACTTTTGTTTCGTTCTGTATAGTCTTAACACGTCTAATCTACTATAAATTTATCCAATGAAATCTTAATTTGTCATTACATATTTCAGGTCTAGAGCTTCTATTTGCTTCTTTCAAATTCATAATGTCCCCTTTTAGATTTCTCTGATCCTTTTTTTTTAAAAAAATATTTATTTACTTATTATTAAATAAAAAATGAAAGTGTACACACTCTATGCTTACAATATTGCATTAAGAGAGGAGGAGTACACAAGTTGTGTTGAAGTTCCATTAATATTGATCTTCTTACTACTGTGTATTGTCACCAATTTCGCCCAACCAAATTTCTAACGACTATCTAATCTAAACCCTCGACCCTCGACCCTCGACCCTCGACCCCCCGCCCTCCCACCCTCCTACCCTCCCCACACCTGTAGCCATCAAAGAGTCTTTTCTATTATATATAAGTGTCCTTTTAGGTTTTTATCATAAGGGTCTCATATAATAATTGTCCTTCTGTTGCTGACTAGTTTCACTCAGCATAAGGTCCTCCATTTGAGACCAAATTGAGAGATGTTTCCTGCTATCATCGTTGTTCTTTATCAATGTATAGTACTCCATTGAGTACATATACCAAAGTTTACCCATCCATTCTTCTGTTGTTGGACATCTGGGTTGATTCCAACTTTTTGCTATCATGGACTGTGCTGCAATGAACATTTGTGTGCATCTATCAGTTGGTGTGAATGCCCTTGATTCTGTAGGATGTATTTCGAGCAGAGGAATTACTGTGTCAAATGGTATATCTACATTCATTATTTTAAGGTAACGCCAAATTGCTTTCCAAAGAGGTTGCACCATTCTGCAATCCCACCAACAGTGTAGGAGAGTTCCAATCTCTCCACAGACTCTCCAACATTTAGTGTTTTGTGTTTTTTTGGATCATGGCCAATCTTGTTGGGGTGAAGTGGTGTCTCATTATCGTTTTGATTTGAATTTCTTTAATAATTAATGATCGTGAGCATGTCCACATGTGTTTTTTGGCTGCCTGGATCTCCTCTTTAGAGAAGTGTTTGCCCATCTCCTTTGCCTATCGCTTAATTGGATGACTTGTCTTTTTCTTATTGATATTTTGTAGAACCTTATAGATTATGGAGATCAGGCGTTGGTCTGACATAGAGTTGCCTAATATTTTTTCCCATTCTGTAGGTGGCCTTTTAATTTTTTGATGAAGTCTTTGGACGAGCAGAAGTGTTTGATTCTTATTAATTCCCATTTATCTGTTTTCTCTTCTGACTAATGTGTTTTGTTTGTCAGATTTTGAAATCTGTCTACATTGTGTATTAAAACGTCCATTGTTGACTCTATTTTATCTTGGATGAACTTTACCATTTTAGCTTTTATATTTGGGTCTTTTATCCAATTTGAGTTGATTTTTGTATAAAGTGTGAGATACAGGTCTTGTTTCAGTTTTCTGCAGATGGCTATCCAAGTACACCAGCACCATTTGTTAAAGAGACTGTTTTTACCCAAGTTCAAAATCTTAGGACCTTTGTCAAATATCAGCTGTTCATAGGAGGATGGTGCATCTCTGGGGTCTCTACTTTGTTCCATTGGTCTGTATGTGTCTTTTTGTACCAATATCAGGCTGTTTTGACTACTGTGGCAGTGTAATAGCTTTTAAAGTCAGGTAGTGAGAGGCCTCCCAGTATGTTCTTCTTTTATAGTAGTGCTTTACTTATTCAGGGCTTCTTCCCTTTCCAAATAAAGCTGATAATTTGTTTCTCCATCTCATTAAAAAATGTCACTGAAATTTGTATTGGGATTGCATTATATAAGTAGAATGCTTTGGAAAATAGACATTTTCACAATATTGAGCCTTCCTATCCATGATCAGGGCAGATTATTCCTCTTATGTAAGTCTGTCCTAGTTTCTTGTGGTAGGGTCTTGTAGTTTTCTCTGTAAAAATCTCTTATTTCTCTAGTTAGATTTATTCCTAGGTATTTTATCTTCTTGGGGGCTATAGTAAATGGAATTGATTTGGTGCTTTCTTCATTAATAATTTCATTGTTGGTATAAAGGAATCCTATTGATTTAGTTCTGTTTATCTGGGTTGTCTTGTATCCCGATACTTTGCTGAATTCTTCTATTGGCTCTAATAGTTTAATTATGGATTTCTTTGAATTGTCTATAAACAATCATATCATCTGCAAAGAGGGAAATCTTTACTTCTTCATTGCCAATAAGGATGCCTTTTGTTTCTTTGACTTGTCTAACTGCTCTGGCTAGAACTTCTAGCACAATGTTGAATAGAAGTGGTGAGAGCGGGCATCCTTGCCTAGTTCCCGTTCTCAAAGGGAATTCTTTCAGTCTTTCACCATTCAGGATGATGAAAGCAGTTGGCTTTGCATAGATGCTACTGATTATATTGAGGAATTTCCCCTTTATTCCTATTTTTCTGAGTTTTAAGCATGAATTGATGTTGAACTTTGTCAAATGCCTTTTCTGCATCAGTTGACAAAATCAGGTGATTTTTATCTTTTGTGTTATTAATATGGTTGATTACATTAATTGTTTTTCTCATGTTGTACGTTACTTGTTTTTATCATGTTGAACCAGCCTTGCATCTCTGGAATGAAACCAACTTGATCATGATGAATTATTTTACTATACGCTGTTAAATTCTATTGGCTAGAATTTTGTTGAAGATTTTTGCATCTGGATTCATGAGTGATATTGCTCTGTAATTTTCTTTTTTTGTGGGATCTTTCCCTGGTTTGGGTATCAGGGTTATGCTGGCTTCATAGAATGAATTTGGAAGTATTTCATCTCTTTCTACGGTGTGAAATAGCCTCGTTAGTACTGGAGTTAATTCTTCTCTAAAAGTTTGTTAGAATTCTGTGGTGAAATCATCTGGGCCAGGACTTTTTCTGGCTGGCAGATTTTTGATGACTTTTTCAATCTCTTCCTTTGTGATAGATTTATTAAGTTGATCTGTTTCTCCTTGTGATAGTCTTGGTGAGTCGTATGAATCTAGAACTTTGTCCGTTTCCCCTAGGTTTTCAAACCTGTCAGAGTATAGCTTTTCATAGTATTCTGTTATGATATATTTTATTTCAGATGAGTCTGTTGTAACATCTCCCAACTCATTTCTTAATCGGGTTATTTGCATTTTCTGTTGTTTTCTTTTGTGAGTTTAGCCAACGGTTTATCAATTTTGTTGATCTTTTTGAAGAATCAGCTTTTGGTTTTGTTAATTTTTTTCAATTGTTTTTCTATTCTCCAATTCATTTAGTTCTGCTCTAATCTTTATAATCTGTTTTCTTCTGGTGCCTGAGGAGTGTCTTTGTTGCTCTCTTCCTACTTGTTCAAGTTGTGAGATTAATTTTTTAACTTGTGCTCTTTCTTCTTTCTGGAAGTGTGTGTTTATAGAGATAAACTGACCTCTGAGCACTGCTTTTGCTGTGTCCCATAAATTCTGGTAGGATGTGTTTTCATTCTCATTTGAATCCATAAATTTCTTTAATGTGTCTTTAATTTCTTTTATAACCCAAGGCTTTAGGAGTAAAGTGTTGTTCAGTTTCCACAAGTTGGAATTTTTACCTATGAATTTTCTGTTATTGATTTCAACTTTTGTAGCTCTGTGGTCCAAGAAGGTACTTTGCAATAAATCAATTGTTTGGATTTTATGGAGAATTGTTTTAAGACCTAACATATGGTCTATTCTGGAGAATGTTCCATGTGCTTTGGGGAAGAAGATGTATTTATCTGCTGATGGATGAAAAAAATTTGTATATGTTGATAAGGTCAAGTTGGTTGATTGTTGTAATAAGATCTTCTGTATCTTTACTGAGCTTTTTTCTGGATGATCTATCCTTAACTGAAAGGGGAGTGTTAAAGTCCCCAACTATTATTGTGGAACGATCAATATCATTTTTCCATGCTGTCAATATTTGTTCAGTGTATTTAGGTGCTTTGGTATTGGGTGTGCAAATATTTAATATTGTTAAGTCTTGCTTGAGTGTTGAACCTTCCAGCAATAAATAGTGACCATCCTTGTCCACAGCAGTGGATTTTACATTAAAATCTATTTTAATATTAATCTGAGATTAATATTGCCACATCTGCTCTTTTTCATGTATTATTAGCTTGATACACATTACTCCAAACTTTATTTCTCAATCTGTTCTTATCTTTAAGTCTAAGATGTGTTTCTTGTAAGCAATATATAGATGGGTCATGTCTTTTGATCCAGGATATCACTCACTGTCTCTTTACTGGAGTGTTCAGTCCAATTACATTCAATGTGATTATTGATAGGTATATGTTTAGTGATGTCATTGTGATATGTTTATTTTCATTTTGATGATTTCTCTGTTGTTCTTATTAATCTGTTCTGGGACATTCTTCTTTATGGATCGTATAAGTTTTGATTTTATATTTGTTGAGACTCCTGTATTGTGATTTTTAATTTCAAATGATAGATTGTTAATCTGTTCTATGGCTACACACCTAATCCCCCTTAACATATATTTATTGAAATCAATTTTAACTATTTTATAAGTCTGAAACTTTTGCTGCATCAAAAACAAGTGTAACAATTGTAGTGTATCCTTCTTTTAATGCGATGGTATTATAGTTGTCATGATATGATCATGGATTCCTTTATTATAATGCTGTAGCTTTTGGCTTAGTTTGGTGAAGTTTTGTGCCTTCCTTTACTGGTTAGAAATTTGCATGAAGTGCCTTAAATTATCACCTAAAACATACATTTAGGGAAGAGCTTCTTTCAATATTTCATGTAATTTTGGTTTAATTTTTATGAAGTCTTTAAATTTCTCTTTATTTTCAAAAGTCTTTATTTCACCATTATATTTGATAGACCATTTTGCAGGATAAATAATTCTAGGTGGAAGTTTTTCTCATTCTGGGCTGTGAATGTGTCTGCCCGTTGTTTTCTAGCCTGTATTGTTTTGACAGAAAGGTCAGATGAAAGTCTACAGGGTTTCTCTCAGAATGTTAGTTTTGATTTGAGCCTTGGTATCTTCAGAAGCATCTCTTTGTGTTTTAGCTTATTAAGCTTAATTATAAAATGCTTTGACGTTCTTCTTTTTTTGGATCTAACTTTTGCGGTGTTCAATAAACATCTTGGATATCTATGTTCTCTTTGTTCATAATCTCAGGAAAGTTTTCTGTCAGCATCTCTATAGCAATATTCTCTATGTTGTCATTAATCCTCCCTTGTTCAGGAACTTCAATTAAATGTAAATTATTCCTCTTCATGGAGTCCCATATGTTCCTTCATTTTTCTTATTTCTTTTCTCTGATTTTACTTCATAAATATTGACGTTAGTTACTTTGTCTTCTAGGTCACTGATTGAAACTTCCATCTGTTCAATCCTACTATTTTGGCTTTGGATAGAGTTATCTAATTCTGTAATTTTGTTATTAATCCAATTATTTCAGATAATTGATGTTCTAGCATTTCAAATAGTTTACCAAATTTTTCATTTTGTTCTATTGCATTTTGTTTAATCTCTAGGAGGGTTGTCTACATAACTCTTTTTTATTCAACTTCTGTTAGATTCAGAAAGGCTTCTTCATCTGGGGAATTTTTTGAATCTTTATTTAGGGAATTTTCTGGAGCATTTGATGACTGTTTCTTTAAATGATTAATTATGGTCTATTGCCTGTGTGCCATCTAGATGCTGTTTGATTTCTCTGATAATAGATCTAAGAGAATTGTTGGTCATCAGCTGTCTACTGATTTAGTCTAATTAGCCTACTGATTTGCCCCAGGTGGACTCTCAAGGGTGGAAGACTTTGCTTATTGGGTAGCAAAGAAGCTGTTCTGTTTCTGGAGAAACTGGGGGCCATCAGCCAATCTTACAATGTGAGTTAGAGAAAAGAGGTTTTTCAATAGAGAATTTTTGGGGAGAAAACACAAGCCTCTCAGTCTTGAAAAGTAAACCTTAAAAGTTGCACTTCTATGCAGGGAGCTGTCCAGGTGCTGAACTGGGAGCCGGAAGCTGTCCAACAGGCTGACATGAACAGGCAGTGGGGAACAGCAGACTTCACCTGCCAGCTTATAATGAAAGTATGTTACCGTTATTGGCTGTTTGCGGAAGCTGCAGTTCTCTGTTACAATGAAGCAGCAGAAGCAGAGGTCAGACAGTCACTGGATTTTTTTTGAGAGAAGATTAATCCAATACTGTTGACCAGTCAAATATGTTAGGTCCCAAAGCTCCCCAAGTATTCAATGCTCCGTAAAAAATATCATCCAGACCTTAGTTCTCAGAGGGAAATGAGGAGATGTCTGTTTACTCTGTCATCTTGTAACAGAATTCTTTCTGATTCTTGAAAAATTTTAAAACTTGACTTTCATGTAACTTAACAAAGTAATTATAGTTGTTACATAATCTATATCCATTTTTTTAATGCAAGCTCATGGTATTTTGTCTTTACATCTGATTATATCCTATATATATATAGTATACATATATGTGTTATATATATATAAACCATGTGTGTATGTCCTTATATATCCTACATATTGTGCTGATGAATTATTTGTTGAAATAGCTTGAGAGATAGTATCCTACCTCCAGAGAGTATTTCCATTGTTTTCATGATGCACCTGGGGGTAATAGTGATCCTGGGCCATTTTGCGTATAGTCATCTTAATCTAAAATGAGGTTTCGTGGGCCAGCAGGTGATATGAATACACCTTGTTGCTTGAAAAAAGGTCTGGTTCACTTCCAGTTTACTGTCAATCCAGGAAGTAGACCTTTGTTGCTCCTCTCAGCCCAAAGTAGAGGATGATTTACACAGATTTTCTCCCTTGAAAGGCATTGGATTATAATGTTATCTCCTTGTTCCACAGGGCTTCAAAATACAGCTCAGCCTTTTGGCTCTGTTAGCTGGGACCACAGCTATCTCATGGCAACATTGACTGCTGGCCTCAACTTTCAGAATTCCAGCCCATTACTAGATCTCAGCCAAGTAATTCTTGCTGTCTTGTTGATGGATTGATGTTTCAGGATGGATTTTTAAATTGTCTTTAATGGGAGGATTAGTCTGAGTTATGTAGCTTGTTATAGTTACAGATAAAAATCCACTGTGTGCTTTTAAGCAAGTTACTTAATGCTTCTGAACCCTGTTTTCAATTTTTTCCCCTAAGTAGTGTTTTTGGAGACAGTTCTCACTGATGCAGCTCTTTGGCACTTCCTTATTAGATCTACATTTTGACATGTTCTGAGAAACAAATTAATGTTCCCTCTTTGAATGACAACTTTGGCATCAACAGCAAGTCACCGACCCAGTGTTAATGTGATGTCTTCCACTGAAAACTTTACAGAATGTTCTTGTGCTTTCATGGAATCAAGCAATGTAGCTTAATGTGCTTTATTTTTCTTATTTTCCATTACACAGCCAAGACATGTGCATGGAACTTCACACAATGACCGTGTGTGGGAGACGGCAGTCATTGCTCAGCCAGCGGGGTGGGAACTGTTAGCAAATTACATTTGACTGTCTCCCATAGATGATAAGAGAACAATAGTGTGCATAGCTGTCTATTTTTACAATGCTTTTGGGGGAGTGATTCATGATGTATTTATACAAGCTAAAAGTTTAAATGTGGATAAGCAGTTTTGGAGTAGAATAAATTAGGTCAAGCTTGTTTTGAATAATTTTATTCAACTTTGATAATGGGACAAAATAAAAATCACAATCCTCTTTTTATGTTCCATACACAGAAAAACTAAATCAAGACAGAGCAATACATACTATTTATTGAGCACTAACTAAGTTCTCCCCTACTCATCTGTCAGTTAGTCACACTGTGGAGGCTGTGATGCTGGAAAGCTATGCTGCTGGTATTTCTTCTACCAAAAGAATCACGCTGGTACGTAAGTATCAATGGAACTTTGAGGCTAACACAGAATGGAAAGAACAGCCTGATCTACTTGAGGAAATCAGCCAGTAAAAACCCTGTGGATGACAACTGAACATAGTTTGAAGTAGTGCTGACAGATGAACTCCTCAGGTTTGAATTAACTGAAAATGCCCAGTGGCCACAAAGATAAACTCAACCTTACCAACAGTTGTGAAGATGGTATGGGAGTAGGCAGCATTTTGTTCTGCTGGGCATGGTCTTGCTACGAGCAGGAGCCAACCTGATAGCAACAATCAACAGCAATATTTTGGTTGCTGCAGTCAACTGCTGCCCAAGATTGGCCACCAGACTGAGAGAAGAAGAAAAAGCTTTTAAGAAAATAACACTTAAATTCCAGAAGGTCTGGGTGCAGGGCTTGTGAACCTGTAAATGAGTGATTGTAAACAGCTGAAAATGGCTGGGATACACGACATCAGATCCTTGAAAATGTCATGTCTGGTACACTAAATGTGACCTCTGCACCCACACCCAGGCCTGCTTTCCTCCTTGAAAGGTGAATTCACCAGAGGAAGCAGCCTTTGTTATACTGTTTAGATAAGAAGGCACTGGATTGCTTTGGGAGGAACTTCACAAGCTCTATTTGAATCAGTGCTTGCTTTCTGCCTGACGCCTGAATTAGGGTTGGAGCACCAGCATTCCTCTGCTCTCCATAGAAATTCTGAGATAAGCCCAATTTCTAAAGAGAAGGTAGAAGTTCAGATGCCTCTCCAGCCAAGATGCTCCCTCCGCCACCGTAGAAATTCTTGATAAGCCCAGTTTCTAAGGAGGGCGTAGCTTCTTCCCATGTAACTTAATGCTAACTGCTTATCTAATGCCTCTTTAAGTATACTGGACCAATAGAAATGCAATATGGAAATCTGTATACCTGTAATTGCCAGGTAAGAGAATATAAGGAGATTCTTTTGTGTGCTTTCTTGGAAAAACATATAAATAGCTATGTCTGATAATAGAATGGGGGGGTGCTTCTGTTTTTCAGCCTTGAGTCCATTTGCTGCACTGGTAGCTAATAAACAGCCTCTTCCTCTACAAACAAAACAGTGTTTGAGGTGTTCTGCTCTGTGGCCCGAACTTATCTTTTTCCTACAAGACCTTTAAGGATTCCGCTCTGCAGTGTCCTTGGTATGGTGGCTTGCTGGGGACTGGAAAGGGAGTGGCTACTGAGAGTGTGGCACCTGATAATATTAGCACAGCCTTCATTGTCTGAGGGAGCCAAGTAGGTTCAGAAAGAGGAAGTTAATAGGCGATCTGGCTGCACTGGAGGACCAGGGTTGGGGAGTGGTGAGAAGTTTACTAGGACAGGTAACCAGGCTGTAGGGTAGTGGAGAGGGACAGGGTGAAGAACAGCTTATCTCTGGAGCTGGCTTGAACTATGGAAAAGTGAGTGGAATATGACTTTGGAGTCCAAGAAGCCAGACTGTAGATCCAGAATTGACCACTTACCAGCTGTGTGACCCTGAGGACATCGTTAGCTTCTCACAGCCTGGAACTCAGATAGAGATAATGTATGCTTCATTTAGTTGTGAGAAGAAATGTTAGGCAACACTGGGAGCATTTTTACTGGCACCTGTTTAGGGCTTGATTTGTTCTCACCGTAACAGAACCAAGTTTGGATTTTTTTGTGCAGGGTGGTGACCCTTCTGCAGCTTTGTGCTATGGTTTAGGTCAGGGAGCAGACTGCATATGCTATTTCAGGTGCATGAGAGCTCTGGTTTTATGTGAGGAAAGGATGATGGGTTCTCTTGGTTTCCAGGCTGCCCTTCCTGACCACCGCTAGCACTTCTTTGGTATTGCTAGGCTGCCATATAACTTTGTGTTCTGGGAAGAGCCTATGTGGACTTGTACATCTCCATTCTGAGTGGTGGTTGAGTGCCCATTGCTCCAGAAACGTGGTTTGAGTTATTGTTCGGGTGCAGTTGGGCACCTCCAGGCACCTAAATTGGTGGAGTTACAGACTTTTGGAACATTTCCCCAGCAGGGTAGATGCAGGCCTAAGGCCTGGGCCATGAGGCCACAGGAAGCAGAAGCTGAAGAGACCAGGAGTTGAGAAGCTGAGCTACTTCAACCTCAAAAGGTATGGCCATGATCTCAAGGGTTTGAAAGGGTGGAGTCATGGCTTCCTGTGTTTCTAAGGGTAGAATTACCACTCACTTGATCTTATGGTTCTCCTAAAACTGAGGGATAAGAATTGCTGTCTTAGTGGGCCTGGAAGGTAGAGCTGTAGCACAGGGCCTGGGGGTGAGGGTGTCTTCACTCAGAATCTGGAGAGTATGGTGAATACCTAGAGTCTGGAGGGCAGGGCCATTGTGTAGAATGTTTCAGAAAATGGAAGATTGTTTTCAAATCTTTGATGGCTACTGTAATGTGTTCTGCTGACTTGCTTGCTACCTGTTTTGCCTTCTTTCTCTCATTTGTAATGGAAATGTCTAACTTGTACCTGCCTGTTGTGCAACTGAATTTGGAAAACAGATAACTTGTATTCTGGACTTCACAGCTGATCAGGAATTTCTGGATTTTGGACTTGGACTTAAGACTTTTGGTACGATAGAGTGAATATGTTTTACATGTTACAAGGTTGTGATTTTGGGGGGAATAAAGGGTGGAATGTCATGGGTTGAATTGTGTTCCCCCCAAAATGTGTGTAGAAATTTGGCTGGGGCATGATTCCCAGTAGTGTATGCTATAAACCCTACCCCTATGATGTTAATCAGTGAGGATGGGTGGCAGTTGAGTTGGTGGGGCAGGACTCAGTGTGTAAGATTGTTTTATCCCTTGAGGCAGTCTCTTGGAATATAAAGGAAAGAAGCTAACAGAGAGATCTGAGGACTTTATAGCACCAAGAAACTGCTGAAGGCTAAGCATGCCCTTAGGAAAGGACTGGGGTCTCTGTGCCTCAGAAGCTTCCAGTACAGTGGAAGATTGATGACAAGGACCTTTCTCCAAACCCAGCACAGAAAGCTGTCATGGATCGAGTTGTATCCCCCTAAAAATATATGTAGCCATGTGGCTGGGACATGATTCCCAGTGTCTTGTGACTGTCCTCCATTTTGGGATTTCCTATGCTGTATGTTAAAGGGTTAGGGTGGGACTGTAAATCCCTTTATAAGATCACCTCCTGCTCCACTGTAAAGGGAGTTTCCCTGGAGTATGGCTTGCCCCACCCTTAATCCTTTCATCCTACAAGAGATAAAAGGAAAGAGAAGCAAGCAGAGAATTGGGAACCTCGTACCATCAAGAAAGCAGCACCGAGAGAAGAGTGCGTCCTTCAGACCTGAGGTTCCTGTGCCAAGATGCTCCCTGGACAAAGACTGATACAATACTGGACTTTCCCCAGAGCTGACAAGGGGAAAGCCTTTTCTTGGAGTGGACATCCTGAATTTGGACTTGCAGCCTACCAGACTGTGTAAGAATAAATCTTCCTTTGTTAAAGCCATCCACTCTGTGGTATTTCTGTTAGAGCAGCCGTAGCTGACTAAAACAGAATTTGGTACCAGGAGTAGGATACTGCTCTAGCAAATACCTGAAATGTGGGAGCCATTTTGAAGCTGTCAATGGACAGAAGATTCAGAAAGAATGAAGAAGGCACAGATGGTGAGAAACAACAGAGGACTGGTGGTGGCAGCGGCAGAACCAGAGGCAGCTGGAGCCGATCAATGGAGTGAGAGAGCTGAGTGTCTGTGTGCAGAGTTTTCTTCACAGAATGGAATGCCTCCAGGCACTTAAATCAGTGGAGCTGGACTTGCTGACCCACAGAGCGAGAGAGCTGAGTATGTTCGGGCAGGCCACTTTCTGGCAATAGTGGGGTGCCTCTGGGCACTTAAATCAGTGGAGCTACAGAGCTTTGGAATACTGGCCTGGCAGGGCAGATGTGGGCCAGAGGCCCAGGCCACGCGGCCATAGGAAGCTGAAGCTGAAGAGACAAACAGCGTGAGAAGGTGAGTTGCCTCAGTCTCAAAAGTTATGGCTGTGACATCAGGGGTTTGAAAATGTGGAACCATGACATCCTGTGTTTGTAAGGGTGGAATTGACACTCATTTGGATTTAGGGTGCTCCTAAAGTTGATGGGGCAGAGTTTTGTCCAAGTTGGCCTTGAAGGCAGAGTTGTAGCACAGGGCTGGAGGTCTCCTCTCAAAATCCAGAGAGTGTGGCCAATACCTAGAGTTTGGAGAGAAGGGCCATTGTGCAGAATGTCTCAGAAAATGTAAGAATATTTCCAAAGCTTTGAGGGCTAATGTAATGTGTTCTGTTGACTCATTTGTTGCCTGTTAATGCCTTCTTTCCCTGCAATTTCTCCTATTTACAATGGAATGTCCAACTTGTGCCTGTTCTGCCATTGTACCTTTAGAAACAGATGGCTTACCTTCTAGGTTTCACAGATGTAGAAGATTCTAGTTTTTGTATTTTGGACTTGGAACTGATTTAAGACTTCTGTTGTATGGGATGGACATGATTTTGCTACGGTGAGATGAATGTGTTGCATGTTTCTGTCATGTGATTTTGGGGTTGCCAAAGAGTGAGAGGTCATGGATCGAGTTGTGTCCCCCCAAAAATATGTGTAGCCATGTGGCTGGGCCATGATTCCCAGTGTCTTGTGATTGTCCTCCATTTTGTGGTTTTCCTATGCTGTATGTTAAAGGATTAAGGTGGGACTGTAAATCCCTTTATAAGATCACCTCTCTGCTCCACTGTAAAGGGAGCTTCCCTGGAGTATGACTTGCCTCACCCTTAATCCTTTCAGCCTGTGAGAGAGAAAAGGAAAGAGAAGCAAGCAGAGAATTGGGAACCTTGTACCATCAAGAAAGCAGCACCGGGATAAGAGTGCATCCTTCAGATCTGAGATTCCTGTGCCAAGATGCTTCCTGGACAAAGAGTGATACAATACCAGACTTTCCTACAGAGCTGACAAGAAGAAAGCCTTCCCCTGGAGTAGACATCCTGAATTTGGACTTGCAGCCTACCAGACTGTGTAAGAATAAATCTTCCTTTGTTAAAGCCATCCACTCTGCGATATTTCTGTTAGAGCAGCCCTCGCTGACTAAAACAAAAGCCTTCCCCTGGAGCAGAAACACTGAATTTGGACTTTCTCATGGATTGAGTTTTGTCCCCCAAAAATATGTATAGAAACTTAGGTGGGTTGTGATTACTAGTACTGTGTGATTGCCCTCCATTTTGTGATTTTTCTATGTTGTAAATCCTAATCTCTGCCTGTGGCTAATAGATAAGATTATGTTAAAGAAGCTTAGAGGAGAACTGTAAAACCCTTCTTAAGATTACCTCCCTGGTCCAATGTAAAGAGAGTTTCCCTGGAGTATGGCTTGCACCATGCTTTTTCCTACAAGAGATAAAAGGAAAGCGAAGCAAGCAGAGTTAGAAACCTCATACCGGCAAGAAAGCAGGACCAGCATTACAGCACATCCTTCAGACCTGAGATTTCTGTGCCAAAATACTCCCTGACAAAACCTTGATGCAGCACAAGGACTTTCCTCCAGAGCTGACAGAGGGAAAGCCTTCTCCTGAAATGACATCCTGAATTCAGATTTGAAGTCTACTGGACTATATAAGAATAAACTTTTCTGTGCTAAAGCCATCCACTTGTGGTATTTCTGTTAAAGTAGCACTAGACGACTAAAACAGTACAAAATTAATTTGACCTGTAAACTTTCACCTAAGGACATTAATAAAAAAAAAAAAATCCCTGGGTGGTACAAACAGCTAAGTCCTCATGTCTACCAGAAAAACTAGAGATTTGAATCTACCTAGCAGTGATTTGAAAGAAAAGACTAGAGATCTAATTCTGAAAATTCAGTCATTGAAAACCCTACTGAGCGCAGCTCAATTTGGTAACACATAGGATCACCATGATGAGGTGCAATTGATTCAATGCTACCCGGTAGGGGGCCAAAACAGCAGATTAAGCAATCTTTGCTTGCTGTTGAGCCTGTTTCCTGACTTCATGACATAATTTGAGCTTGGGAGACAGCCTTGGGTCTCTAGGCCCTTCTCACATATTCAACACTGTGAACTTACACAGACTCTGTGGCCGAGGGCGGGTCTCGATAGAGATCCTTCTGACATTCCCCGTTGGAGCTCTTGTCCAACAGAAAGTAACATGACTATCTAGTGAGTTGTTACGAAGTGCTCATCAGAAATCCATTTAGGGAGAGTGTCATACTCATTTGGAAGAATTACTTTGATAAATTTCTTGGGCTATATGAGGTTTGACTACCAAATTTAATGGCTAAATGGGCACGTGTGGATAAAGAAGAGTTGGAGGGAAGGTCCTGGGGTGGGCAAGATGACCATGGGAGAAATGAAGGAGTCTGTGAGTCATCAACAGCTGTGCATGGGATTTCATCTGGGGACCCTTGGTCTTTGATAAATTTGGCTGAACTCTTCAAAGCTGGGGACAAGTTGAATTTCTTTTGAAATCAGACAAAACTGTGAAAGTTTTCTCAGGAATTGGTAGAAATTATAGCAGAGAGCGTTCAGCATCTATCAGCCATAGAATTAGGGATTTAAGCCACATTTAGTTCGTTTTCTGAGGGGGCTATAACATCTACATTATAGAGATATATACGCATACACGTACATGTATAAGGTATTTCTACTCTTCATCTTTCTATTTGTAGCTATCCTCATGAAGGAAACTTTAGTGGTTAACAGCTACAGCTGCTAACCAAAAGGCTGGCAGTTTGATTCTACCAGGCTCTCTATGTAACCCTATTGGGCAGTTCTATTCTGTCCTATCAGGTTGCTATGAGTCAGAATTGATTTGACAGCAATAGGTTTTGGGGATCCTCATGAAAAGTCTGAAAAGGGTTACATAAAAATAAGAAAAATAATTGGGTGAGGCAATCTGGCAAGAGAGACACCCAAGGTTACAAGATAAATATTCATAAGGTTAGCATATGGAAAAGCATAGCCAAATAGAAAATTTCAAATTTCATGAGATTCTTGGTAGCCATGGCTCAAAAGGGAAAAAGAGCAGCTAAAACACAGTCTTGTGCCTGTACTAGTTATTGTTAGGTGCTGTCAATTTGGTTCTGACTCACAGCCAACCTATAGGATGAAGTAGGACAGCCCCCATAGGATTTCTCAGGAGCCGCTGGTAGATTTGAATTGCCAAGCTTCTGGTTACCGGCTGAGCTGTTAACTACTACACCCCAGAGTTCTCTAAGGCCTCTGAGGCATTGCTGCCAAAGATGTCTAAAGTCACAAAATACTGTGGGAGACAGAGAAATCAGCACTGGTCACAGTATTTGGTGAATTTAGTCACCTTTGGCAGCAAAGGGAACACTTAACAATACTTTTGTACTTAAATCTACCACCCATGTGTCAGTTTGTCATACAGTGAGTGACAACTTGCTTGTTGTCATGATACTGGAAACCATGTTACTGATCTTTAAAACAACCAGCAGGGTCATCCATAATGGACAGGTTTCAGTGGAGCTTTCAGACTAATATGAGCTAGGAAGAAAGACCTGGTGGTCTGCTCCTGAAAATTAACTCATCTTTCATATGAAACCTGCAGTTATGACAATTACATTCACGAACTCATCCTAGAAAAACTAGAAAGTGATATTCATTGCTGAATATCACTGTGTTCATCTTTGAAGTACTCCCTTTGGAAAGCTGTGCACCGATGCCAGTGCCTACTCTACCCTTCAAAGCAATTCTGAAACTCTTTTCTTGGAATGGCCATCAGAACCATTGTCATAATAGCTTTGATATCCTGAATGTCATCAAAATGTCTTTTTTTCAATAGTTCCTCTATCTTCGGGTAAAGAAAAAAGCCACCGGGGGCTAGATCAGGTGAGTAGGGAGAGTGTTCTGATATAGTTATTTGTTTACTGTCTAAAAGCTCCCTCACAAACAACTATACAATTAAGTTTGTGAACTTACCACTGTCCCACTGTGTGCAATGACTGTTCCAGAACAACTGAGTTCACGGACTTAACTGTTAGAACTTGCACGTGAAATTGTGCACTACAGATTAGTAAGCAAACACGATTAATCCTCTGTGTACCTTGCTTATTGTAAACCTAAGTACTTCCTGCTAACTAGTTGCTCTGCCTCTGAAAAATAATTGAGACAAAGTCTTGTCATCGTGGCTTCTAAGGAGCAGTCGGGCTGTATTTCTTCTAAGACAAGTTTTTTTATTCTTCTAGAAGTCTGTGGTATATTCAATACTCTTCACCAACACCGTAATTCAAATACACCAATACTTCTTTGATATGCCTTATTGAGTGTTCTGAAGATCAATGACCACAGTCTTCAATATGGATTACAACTCAACATAAAGAAAACAAAAATCCTCACGACTGGGCCAGTAGGCAACATCATAATACACAGGGAAAAGACTGAAGTTATCAAGGATTTAATTTTACCTGATTCACATACAATCAGCACCCATGGAAACAACAGAAAAATCAAAAAATGCATTTCATTGGGCCAATATACTGCAAAAGACCTCTTTAAACTGTTGAAAAGCAAAGGTGACACCTTGAAAACTAAGGTGTACCTGACCTAAACTGTGGTGCTTTCAACTGCCTCCCAGGCATGCAAGGGTTGGAGGGTGAATAAAGAAGACCAAGGAATAATTGATGCCTTTGAATTATGATGCTGGAGAATCCTGAATTATGGACTACCAAAATACCAAACAAATCTGTCTTGGAAGAAGCACAACAAGAGAGCTCATTAGAAGTAAAGATGGCAGGACTACATCTCCCATGCTTTGGACATGTTGTCAGGAGAGATCAGTCCCATGAGCAAGGCATCATATGTGGTAAAGCAGACGGTCAGTGAAAAAGAGAAAGATCTTCTATGAGATGAATTAACACAGTGGACTTAAGCATAGCAAGAATTATAAAGATGGCGCAGGACCAGGCAATGTTTTGTTCTGTTGTGCATAGAGTCACTGCAAGTTAGAACTGACTCAACGGCTCCTAACAACAACAACAACAACCACTGTTCAGCATTTGCATGTGTGTAAGGAAAGTGAGAATAACATAGCTTGGGTCAGGTGTCTTCAAAGAGACATCCTTGCTTTCCAACACTAAGTACACAGGCATGTATATTTGGCAAAATTCATTTACCTATGTGTGTTTAAAATAGGTACATTTTATTACTTGTACATTACAACTTAATAAATTTTATTTTAAAAGAAAATGAAAAAAGTAAATAACTCAAACCTGCAAATCTAGAGTCCAATGCTCAGTATTGCTCAGGGTGGCTGTCACCTCATCACACTACCCTCTGCCTCCCTGGGCTGAAGCTGCTCTCTGACTTTCTCTTGTGTGTGACGGCCAAGAGACCGTTATGAATATTTAATGATAGCAGTTGAGTCCTCCGTTCTTTGACAAGCTTTGTTTTATTACCTAAAGTGGCCTCAGAGACCCTGGGTGGTATAAACAGTTGAAGTGCTCAGCTGCTAAACAAAAGGCTGGAGGTTTGAGTCTACCCAGAGTTGAGTGGCCTTGGAAGAGGGGCCTGCTCTCTATTTTTGAAAAATCAGCTACTGAAAACCTGGCAGAGCACAGTTCTATTCAACCACACACGTATTGAAACTGACTCCTTGGCAATTGGTTTCTCATTTTTAAATTCCTGTTGCTGCTACCACTGACTGAAGAGCCACGAACTGTTCACTGCGGGAACAGTACCAAACTGCTCTCTCAAGTCCCATGAGCAGAATTGAGCCATTTGAACCTAACTGAGACAGTGAGCTTCTGGGAATGCAGCTGCCAATTTTATGGAGGGACTCTCCTTTTTCCAGAAAGTTCTCTCCTGTATGACCTGCCTTTTGAAATACGGACCTTGTTCTCCAGTACTTGGATGATGAGTGCTGGTTTTCACACGGTAAGGTGTGACTGGTGGATAGCCAAGACCCAGCACCATCGTTCAAATCAGAAAAGCCTTGGTGCTTTATTTAGCCTTCCCGAGTCTTAGTTGCCTGCTTTCTAATTAGATATGGTCGGGCCTGAATCACAAAAGTTCCTTGGTTTTATAACTCTCCAACTCTTTATAACTCATACTTCAGATATGGCTTCAGGTGTTCCTCCTCAGTGACATGTCTCCAGTGATGTCAGTTTCTCCAAATCCCATCTTCTCCTCCTGTAGTCCTGCTAGTCTCAGCCATCCTAGGTATAACACTTCTCTGAATTGTTGCTTTTATTGAATCAAATGCTTTTTTCAACTAGAATATAAACTCCTCATGGCCAGGAGTCAGTTTTCCTACTCTGTCTGGTCTTACGTACTCTCTCGTTATCTTGTTATATCTCTCCATAGTCCTTGGCACTATCTGGAATTATCTCACTTATTTATTGGTTGCTCGTTTATCTTGTCTCTGTTAGCAGACTGCAGCCTTTTAGAGAGCCAGAATCGCAGTTGTATCATTTACTAACCTATGCCCTGGAGTCTAGAATGGTGTGTACTGGAAATATAATGGGGCTTCTATAAATATTTGGGAAATAATGTGCTTTTTTCCCATGCCCAACTCAGAGAGGAGTCAATCTTGGGCCCTGCACACAATCTCCGGCCTGTTACACGGCTGATTAAATTATCCACAGGACCACCCTGATGATTAGTTGTGGGATTAGGAAGGTCCACAGATGTTTGGCATGAATGAGGCATAAGGGACATGATTGATTTTATGGGCCCCATGGTGGTAACAGATAGCAGCAGTTTCAAGAGAAGTGGCTTCAGTTGCAAAGGATGGCACTGTCTGACACTGGCTTCTCTCTTGTCTATCTGCTCTGAAAATTGGTTTTTATGAAAGGACATTTTAATGAAAGTGTTAGTTTTGTGAAATGGAAGCAAAAGATAAAGATTAGGGACATGGCTTTGAGGCCTACAAATAGGTTCGCCTCCCACCCCTAAATTTAGGAGGCATTGACATTCCCCAGAGAAGAACTGACATGTTTTATCTGCCTTCAGTTTTCAGACAGTATCTATCTTGCTTCCTCAGTGTGATTCTAGTTAGGTCATCAATTCCCTTCCATGCAGAAACCCATTTTGAGGAATGACCTTTGTCCTACCCCAAGCCCTGGTAAGAGTAAGTTCAAGTCGCCGGGTGTTGCTGGGGTCAACATGACCAGCATTTAATTCTTCCTTTAATATACTGGGCCATCCCTGCTCCCTGTGCTGACAGTGGAAGCTATCTTAATCTGTGAGCCCGACTGGAGTATGTCCCTCTCACAAGGGCAGGACTTCTACTATCTGATGTCAACTATGTCATTTTACAGAGGACTGAATCTCTATTGACAGATACACTGGTTTTGGCTTATATGTGACCCCTGTTGGAAGAGTACACTTCTAGATGTGTCATTGGGGGTGTGAGTTCTTAAGAGGGAGGTAGTACTGTGGAGCAAGTAGGGGCTTCCAACAGACCACCCCGAGCTTTCTACTCATTCAGTTCCTCTGTGCATCAACTAGCCTTGAGTAAGATAATTTTTCTTTCTTAACTTTAGTTTACTAAAGGGGGTAATAACCTCTTATTTACTAAGTTCGTTAAAAATGGTAAGGACTACTTCTCGGGCACAACCAAATACCTCACAGGACTGGTTTACCAGGTTTCAGAGCTCAGGACTATAGTCTGGTGGGTCAACTTGATGAGTTGGCACAATATAGTCTACAAAGACCATGCTCTACATCTTAGCTTGGTGACTAGTATTCAGGGTCTTAAAAGCTCATAAGTGGCTGTCTTGGGTACAGGTGTTGGTCTCCCTTAGTCTCGAGTGAAAGGGAAAGGAAGAAACCAAACACTCAGAGAAGAAACTAGTCTATAGAACAAAGAACAACATCACCTGCTTTGAGAACTGGAAGAATTATATGGTACCCACCTACCACTAATGAACATTCTGACCAGAGACTCAATAGACAGAATGAGAGAAAAAGTAGAACACAGCTCATATTCCTCAAAAATAGCCAAAACTCACTGGACCAGTAGAGAGTAGATGAATTCCAGGCACTATGGTTCTGAGGTGATCTTTAAACTTGGAGTTCAAACCACTCCTACGGGTTATCTTTTAGCTAGATGACAGAGTATCCAATAAAATAAATAACATTGTCCAATGAAACCAAATTGTAAACATTTACCCTAGTGGCAGGGAAGCCAGATTAATAGAAAGAGAATGAACAGAATGGAAATAATGAGAATGTTGATAGACTGTGAAACTGTAACCAATGTTGCTGAACAAACCTGTATAGAAATTGTTGAATGAGAACCTAATTTCCTGTGTGAACACAAGAAAATATTTTTTGAAAAATAAAAAGGTTAAAGCACTCCATATTGGTGAGTGGCATCTCGGGTCTTAAAAGCTAGCAAGCTGCCATCTGAGGTACACCAAATGGGCCCAACTCAGCTGGAACAAATGATCACCACGCATAACAAAGACAGGAGGGAAAAAGAGTCCAGAAGACAGAAGGAGCCAAGTGAATGGGTGACTGTATCAACATGTGACCCGAAAAAACAGACGGTGCCCGGCCACCACCAAAGACAGCCATGATGGGGCATACAATGTGAAGTCCCAGTGGCAACATGAGAAAATGAGGGGTGCATCTCAAGAATTCCACTAAAAGACCACAATTGATGGTCTGAAGGCCTAGGAGTTTCCCTGGGAGCATGACCCCTAGACTTGATGCTGCCCTGATCATAAATCATTAATGAGGTCAGCTTTTCAGACAGGAATAGATTGAACTCGGAGACACAAAGTGACCATATGATGTGTGCACTTTATGGTTCTGTGCATCTATAGGATGTCATTCTATTGGCCTCTCACTAGAAGGGAGAAGAGAGGGTGGGGGCGGGAACAGGAGATTGTTAAGAAGATAACACATATATAGAATGGAAAGAAGGAGTGTGCTGTTACTGGGCAAGGAGAGCAGAAGGAGCTGCAGATAGGTTGGCATGCAAATTTAGCTTGTATTGTATACTTTCATTCAATCACAATAAAAAAATAAATAAACTTTCAACGGGGGAGGGGGAGAAATAAACGGATCAGGAATAGTTGGGGAACGTACCAGATACTGGAAGGTGCTCACTAGGGAACAGCTGTTATTGCCATAATCCATGTGATCATCAGCATCCTCAGTAAAGCAAATAATTGCTATGCTGAGGTCTGGGCAGTGTGCTCAATCTTGAAAATGGAGAGACAGTACCTATAATGTTCAGATCAAAATATCATGTCTTACGTCTAATTCACCAATCTGTTTTGGAAAAGTCCTTGCAGATAAATTTCAGATAGTGAAGCATTTAATGGCTGCCATTATTGAAAAGGATGTACCATTGTGCTGTTCCAGCTGAGAGCAGAAACAGTGTGTGGCTAAGATGTGTTCTCAGAGGGGATGAAAAACTGAGTTAGGGTAGTGCTGGTGCTAGCGGTGGTGCGGGTGGGTGGGTGGGGTTTTCTGTAGTCTAACGGGGTGCTGGAGGGCATACAGCAGAGTTTCCTTCTTTAGCAGCCTTCATTTTTCTGTATGTTGCCCTTAATTGTCTGACTTGAAATTTGGTAGGTCCCAGAGAATCTCAGAGTTCTTGAGTCCAGGGGGTCTGGGGAGGCAGGGCAGCCACAGTCCACTGGCTCCTGTGCTCTTCTTGGCATTTCGCCTCGAACTGCCTGGTCATCAGGGTCAGGAGCAGTAACGAGGCATCCAGTTACAGGAGACATGTCCCTTGCACACACTTACATGTGTGGTTCCATATATATCTATCTGCTCTGGCTCAGATCCAGTTTCTTCAATAAGGAGATGGCCTTGACTTTGCATCGTGGTCTCCCTCTCAGGACAAAACCAGACCTGGCCAGAGAACAGTGCCTTCTCTGGCTGCATAGAACTCTCCCCAGACTCTTCTACTGAGCATATTATTGATACAAAGAGAGACAAGAGATGTGTGTGTGTGTGTGATAGTGGTGAGGGTTATATTTAGTTGCTTGAAATTTTGAACAAATTAGGCTTTGCCTCAGAGAAAGAGAGAGATAATCAGGGGAGGCACTGTCTCCCTCTCAGGAAAGGGCTGTGCACTGGTGGGTCATGGAATTTGAAAGCAGAGAATGTCAGGGATGGACTCAGCCTCATTTCTTATCCCTCCCAGACTCTCCTTAGGGCGGCAAAGACATGATTTTGAACCATTTGTTCTCAGATGCTTTTCTCTCCATTGCTAAAAATGGTATATTCTAAAAAACAAAAAAGAAAAAAAGTTATATTCTGGAAAATTGCAGGATTTAACGTTGTGAAAACCTGTTTTTAGCTATTCAGTGGATCTCCTGGGGTCCTGAGATACAGTAATCTCTGTAATTTCCCTCAGGAGAAACATAACAGGCATTATATTTAAGAAAGATCTGTGTTCTGTTTTTCTCTGAAGTCACTGATAATAATAATAATATAAAAATACACATTAGGCATTGTGCTACTCCATTTAATCTTTGCAACAGCTTATGAGACATTATTACCCATAGTTTATGAAATAGATAATTCATGCTCAGAGGGATTTGCCAAGAGCTCAAGGTCAGCCAGGTGGGAGATGTCAGCAGGTTCCCAAAGTGCTACATTTCTGAAATCAGATGCCACCTCTCTTCCAGTGGAATAACCAGTATTTTTAGCAGAAAAGAATTCCCAATGTCTCTCCAACCTGGTGATTGAGAAAGAACATGTTATCAATACCAATTAATTAATAAAACACGGATCTCCTCCAGACATCCCACTGATCAAGAATTATAACCTTGTAAGTGACATATTTTTATTTAATTCCAGCTGCCCTGGAGATGGAGTGTAATTTCATGCTACGGCTCCTTGGCCTGCTTATTGCTTTAAAGTAACTGTATCCCTGGAAGTATTTAAAAGAGAAATTGCTCCAGGGGACATAAAATCCCTTAGATATTTGCATCTAAATAAACTGGCAGTGCCATTAAAGGGCAGATAAAGGAATATTATTAAGCAGTGTAATTAAAGTATTGATTCTTTCTGTGCAGATGAAAAGCAAAAAGTACTAATTAGCAATTAATATAATCTAAGATTAGGCTAGGAAGATACTAAAACGAAGCACTCAATCCAATATTGAACACTATATTGTTTTCCAATTAGAAGTTTTATATTTGAGAAAGAATTATGAAAAAAGACAAGTTAATGTTTCTACTCAACTTAAGCTGGAATTATTTTCTTAAAGAGTTTGTCATTTTTTTTCTGAGCACTTCCACGTGTTTCAGCAACTTCTAAGAGGAGCAGGAAAGCACAGCTATTTTGGGTTGATGTGGCTAGCTGTAGGGAGTCAGGAGACAATTGGCATTCAGCATCTGAGCCTTATAACTGCAGGCCAAGTAAGCAGTCAGTTGATAGACCAGCTTCTCAAAGCTTCTCCTGTATCTTCACTGATGAGGCATTCCTTTTGTGGGATGTAAAGCCTTTTATTCCACCGTTAGATACAGTTTAAATGCACATACTTCAGGGAGAGTGAGTGACCATATAAATGACTTCCTGGGGATCATTTCACACAGAATGGTCTTGGTTTTTCTCCTGTCGGGGTGCAATGCAGGGAGGAGGATGAACAATTGATTGGGGGCTGAGGCCACAGAGAAGGGAACAGAAAAAGGGCCCTGAGTTGTACTAGAAAGGTAAGATTTGATTCCTTCTTCTGCCACGCTGTGTGCTCTGGGCAAGTGATGGCCTTTCATGGTTTCCTTTCCTCACTGTCACACTCAGGGTAGTAGTCCTATCATCTCCAGGATCTTGCGAGCATCCTGTGGAACGACATTTGAACAGTGCTGAAAGCTGTTCACTACACTTCAGCTTCCTTCTCTCCCCTGCAAACAAGGCCTCAGCACCTACGACGGTCCTGCCTCCACAGACCTCACTTGGTACAATGTTGTGCTGCCCCCCTCTTGAAAACTCTAACAAGGAGTCCTGTGTTTTCATTTTATGCTATGTCCCCCATCTTCTCACAATCCTGTCGCAGGCTTGTCTGCCCTGCTATAGAAGCTGTCCACTGACAATTCTTCCCTCTGGGGGCATTTGGCTGACCTCCTCGCTTACTGTCCTTCCAAATAATGATGTCTACATGAACAGTGGTATAAGCGAATCCAGCAATGTAAGCAATCAAACCTCAGTAAGACATGTGCTGATTTACCTGTATGAAACAAGCTGCTTACCCGCTGAAGTGGGACGTTCCCCCTGGTTGTGTTGATAGATGACGGCAGTGCCGAATGGGAATTTACATGGCGCAAGCACATAACTGAGTGTACACGGACAGATTTAATACGCTACAGACTATGTAGTCCGTTAGCAAACTCTCAGCTTAATGTTATAGTCAGATACATCATCTGAAAACAAAAACAAGGAACCAAAATAAAACATTTTGAAAGTCTAGTGAAGTGAGGGTTTTGCATCAGGGCAGTCTGTACTTCAAGTGTGTGTTCGGTGCGGTCATGGTGTTCCGGGGCCTTCAGGGTTGACTGGGTATGTGAGAGAGCTGGGGAGGATTGTCTCAGAGCCTGTCCATGACGGCCACCGGCAGGGGCGAGAACGCTCTGGCAGAAAGAAGTCAGAGGGATCTCTGGGGGCCCAGATGAGGCGCTGAACTGTGGATAAAAGGCGCAGCTCCCTAAATCAAGAGCATTTCCAGCACAAGATTCCTCTCAGGGACAGGGGTCTCTGATGAATTCCTATAGGGATAGGGTCCCCATGAGAGATCTGGTTCTAACCTCCACCAGCCCAGAGAGCTCTGACACTGAGTCATGGTAAGAGTATGAGAGAAATCTGCACTTTCTTGTCCCCTTGTGTCTCTCACTTGCCCAACTCTGAGATTAGAGAAGTGAGAAACGAGAGCTGTTAATGCCAGAGGAAGAAGAAGGTCCACCTTTTCGGCCTCCAGCCTCCAGCCAGCAATGTGCCTTGCTGGCGGAGGGGAGAGGCTTTCTTTTAATTGGGAACGAAAAATTGTTGAGTCTTATGCTGACCTGTACCTGCTTGTTGTTGACCTAAGAAAGTGTTTTGATTTTAAAGTGACTGGGGACTCTGTGGAGCCCTGGTAGTGCACTGGTTAAGAACTTGGCTGCTAACCAAAAGATCAGCAGTTTGAATCTATCAGCTGCTTCCTGGAAACTCCACGGGGGCAGTTCTACTCTGTCTATAAGATCACTATGAGTTGAAATCAACTGGATGGCAATGGGTTTGGTTTTTGGTGTGGTACTCTGCGTATCTCAGAAACCCTAGTGGCATAGTGGTTAAGGGCTATAGCTGCTAACCAAAGGTCAGCAGTTTATATCCCCCAGGCACTCCTAGGAAACTCAATGGGACAGTTCTACTCTGTTGTACAGGGTCATTATGAGTTGGAATTGACTCGATGGCAATGGGTTTCTGTGTACCCAAGAATGTCAAGAGTATGGTGAGTCTGCTAAGGATTTCGTTCAGACTGCAGGGTAACAGTGAGAGGGTATAGTTGGCTTATGACGACGTGGCAGAATCCTGGTTGTTTAGCTAACTGATCATGTGAGCATGTAATTGGCCTCACCACATGTCAAACTTTGTGCCTGTTAGGATTTCACATCCCTCCCAGCATTTAGTCCTTATAGCTCCCTTATAAGGTAAACACATTCAATGCAACCTTACCTCTAGTGAACATAAGGCCTTGCGCCATGACCTTGTCAGGCTAGCTTTGGTCCAACCTTTAGGCACGAATGTATTCTGGGGAGCTACAGGGTAGCACAAATGGCTAAACATGGGCTATTAACTGAAAGTTGGTGGTTCAAACCCATCTAAAACCACCTTGGGAGATGGGCCTGAAGATCTGTTTCCAAAACCTCCCAGACAAGAAAATCCTGTGTAGAGCAGTTCTGTTTTACCCTATACTGGGTTGCCATGAGTTGGGGATCTGTTTGAAGGGAACTGGTTTGTGTTTTACATTGTTGGTGCTCCCAAGGGAGTACGCGGGAGCAATCTCATGCTGGAAATTCTCTTGATTTGGAGAACTGCATCTCTTACCCACAGCTTACCTCCTCATCTCCTGGGTACCTGGAGATTACTCTGGCTTCTTGCTGCCAGAGGGTCCTTGCCCCTACTGGTGGCCGTCATGGACAGTCTCTAAGACAACCCTCACCAGCTCTCTCACATACCCAGAAACTAGAATCAACACTGGTTCTTTGGAAATTCAGCCAGACAAAAGCTGTACTGCCCTCTTTTGTGACCTCTTTATAAAGCATTCAGAGGAATGATTCCAGCTCTTGCAGATGCCTGACTTCTTCTTTGCCAGCAGCCCCAGCCAGTTCCAGGCCACCAGAACAATCCAGTTGTATGTCAGGGGCTGCACTTTCTGCCTCTTGCCGTTATGTCCAGATTTAACTGGCAGGACCAAGGGATGGACATTCTCTGACCAATATACCAGGCAACGTGCCATGCTAGCAGGTGGGCACCACAGGGCATGTGCCAGGGAAATTCAAGGGCTGAGGATTAGGGCCTGGACACCTGTCACCAAACATCAGTCTAGCTCCTGGGGCTGAGTCCTTCCCTGTCGTGGTAAGGATGGGGGCATTATCTGCTACCCTCACCCCAACCCCCTCACCAGACAGCTGCCCTTCTGGCCGCTGGTGACACTTCCTGGCTGGATTTGCCTTTGGGCTCTTTGTTTATTGAGAAAGTTAGACACTAGCAGCCCCTCTTGAGAGGGCTGACAGGACTAAGTCCAGCCAAATCATTTGCTGTTATTTTCATGGCTAGGCCAATTTTTACACAATCCAGCAGTCCATTTTTATTCACTCAGCACTAAGAAACCTCTCCTTTCTCGCACTGTTGCCAGGCCTGTTCACAGATGCACATTCTGAAATGAGTTCTATCATGATTGATGGATTAGATGGACTTAGCCTGGGCAGCACAAGCATTTTTCAAAATAGCAGGACCTCTGCCCTTTTGGCGTGTATAAAGCTTTGCTATTATACCCGTTATACTGAGCTGTAAGTTCTGACCTCGTGTTTTTGGCCTCCCAAGAACTGTTCTGACTGATATCATGTTTATATTGATTATAGTGATTTTTTAAGGGTATTTTCCATTATTTACTGCATCCAAGACAGTAATCTAATAAAAATTTTGTTTTATTCTATCCTCAGCAACTAAGATTTTCACTTATGATCAATGCAGATTGAGTGATTTGTATATTATCTCTTCTTACTTTGACTGCCAGGAAACTAAGAACCTAATTTGTAGACCAATTTTAGTTATAGTATGGCAATAAACTATCTTTCCCCTGGTCTTGCTGTACTTTTCTATCAGTGATATTTCTATGTCATTTTACTGAAGTTTTTCATGTAGTAAGTTGTCACAAATCCTTTACAGAAGTACTTGGAGGAAATATATGAACATAAACAGAAATGTCAGCATCTAAAGATGAGCTTTTTCTATCTCAATTTCTTTTGAGGCATGAAAGCAATAGATAATACATTCTAACATGCATGTCCTGCAAAAACTTCAAAGGAGGTAGCCAAGAGCTGAATCCTTCATTCTTAAACTCTGCACTCAAGTCAAGGATATACAAATGTCCAGAGAAAGGAGACAGCAAAAAGTTTGGGGTGGTGTGACAGTTACTTTTATGTGTCAACTTGGCAAGGCTATGGTTCTCAAGGGTTTTGCCAACACTAGACTTGTTGATGTTCCATTATGTAATCAAATTCAGTATAATGCAATTACATTCAATAATGTAATCTAGTGTAATAGAATCAATCAATCATTTGAAAGGGGAGTTTCCTTAGTGTGTGTGGTCTGCTTGACTTATGGATCTTGGAACGGAACCCAACAGGGGTCTCCAGCCTGTTAACTGCCCCCACAGTTGTGTTACCCAATGCCTTTAAGCAAATCTCACTTTCACTATATGCCAGTGTGACAATTAATGCCAAGAAGAAGTTAAATTATCTCTATTTCTGGATGATGTAACCCTATACATAGAAAAACCCAAAGATTCTACAAGAAAACATCTAGAGCAAACAGAGGAATTTAGCAAAGTTGGATGGTACAAGGTTAACAAGCAAAAAACAGGTAGGATTTCTGTACACCACAAAAGAAAAATCTGAAATAAAAATTAGAGAAACAATTCCATTCACAATAGCATCTAAGATAATAAAACATCTAGGAATAAATCTAACCAGAAATGTGAAGGACTTACTAAATAATAATCATAACACAGTGCTGGAAGAGATCAGAGAAGACTTAAATAAATGGAAATATATTACATCTTCATGTATTGGAAGGCTTAATGTTGTTGTCAATTGATGTCAATACTAGCCGCATCTATCTATAGATTCAACACAAATTCCAGCAGCCTTCTTTATAGAAATAGGAAACAAACAAACAAACAAAAAACCCTCAACTTTATATGGAACAGGAAGAAGCCCCAGTTACAACAATGCTGAAAGAGAGGTACAAAATAGGAGGACTCACACTTACCGATTTTAAACCATACGCTGGAATTCAGTAATTAGAAGCCTGGTACTGGTGTAACAATAGGTACCTAGAACACGGAAATAGAATTGAGAGTCCAGAAATAAACACACATCTATGGTCAAATGATTTTTGACAAGGTATTAATCTTTTTCATGGGGAAATAAGAGTTCTTTCAGTAAATGGTAAAATTGGATTTCTACATGCAGAAAAATAAAACAGGATCCATGGCCCACACTCAACATGAAAACAAATTCAAAGTTAATTAAGCACCTAAATGTGAAAATTAAAACCATAAAATTCTTAGAAGAAAACAGGGACAACACTGTTAGGCCTACCTTTTAACAATGATTAATGTAATAACAAAAGTGTAAACAACAAAAGATAAAATAAACAAATGGGACCTCAAGACAATGCTTTCATTCATCAAAAGGTTTTACAAAAAAGTAAAAAGACAAGCTACTGGTCTTCAGAAATCATGTTTCTGATGATAATTTAACAAACAATATACACAAAACTTTGACAACAAGAAGACACAAATAATTTAACCATAAAATAGGCAAAGCACTTGAATAGGCAAAGGTCCAAACCACAGCTTCCCGAACCTTTCTTCTGAGTTTCTAGGGTACCAAGGGGAACATCTCTGGCTGAAAAGCACTTAGTTCAAGCATCCCCACCCACATGCTATCGATCTCCAAAGGGTCCCCTCCATTCTCTTGTGGTATAAGCTCCAAATGGGGACACCAACTCCTCAGAAACTATTCTCTGTGCTTCTAGACTGTGACCCCAACCTCCTCTTTGTTTTCTCATCCTTGTGAATAGATGGTGCTTTTTACATCCTGAACTCTGCCCTACCACTGTGTTCACTTTTGCTTCTTTAAGCCTTCCAAGACCTGTGTGTATCAAATCCCCATATTAAATTTTCCTTGTGCAGTGCTAGTGTTGTTTCCTGACCAGACCTGCCCCTTAAAGGACCACCATCTTCTAAGCAGAGCTGGCTCCCAAAGTGAAATCCTGCTGTTTGCTCTTCCCTGCAAAGTACCTTGGCAGAGCAAAGTGGCAGCTCTAGCTCCACCCATCAGTGAATCTTTCATAGGCCTTGAAGCTACAGTACCCACTTCTACTGTCAAGTTCTTTCTTCAGCCCTTTTTGGCTGCCAGCCTCAGGCCTTGCCGAGAGCAGTTTGGGAGCAGTTTCTCCTACTTTTAACTTCTTCTCTGGGTAGCCCGAAAGCTTCCACTGACCTTGGTACACCTGTGAAAGGGAAATAAGATACTCTGCTTGGCAGGCAGGGTACAGGCAGGCTGGTGACCAGCAGCACTTAAAGATCAGTAGAGGGTAGGATCTCGCATTAGACTTGGTGGAGATAGAAGATAGGGAATGCTTTTCCCCTCCCTCAACGTCAACTGAGTTCTTATCTTAACAGTATTGTAGTGTCGCCTTCTCCCCCAACACCCTAAGTCTGACTTAACAGTGTTAACCATGTCTTCAAAGGTTCTGGTCAGTAATATATGGCACACAATAAGTTAAGGAACTTAACGAAGGTTTTTTTTTAGGATCTTCCAGCACAATAAGGCTGGTAGAAAAGGTGAACCTAGACGTTCGTTCACAATAAAATTCTCAGTTTTATTGTTGTTCGTGGTGTTCAGTTGCTCTGACTGACGGGAACTTTGTGTGCAACAGAATGAAATGCTTCCTTGTCTTGTGCCATCCTCAGAGCTGCTGGTTTGTTTTCAGTCCATTGTTGCAGTTGTTGCATCAGCCTGCCTCACTGAGGGTTCCTTTCATCTTTACTGACCCTCTAACTTGCCAACAACGGGATTCTCTCCCAGGCGTTGGTCTTTCCTGATGATATGTCCAGAGTAAGTGAATTACATGTCCAAAGTCTTGCCATTCTCACTTCTGAGTAATATATTAGTTTTATTTTTTCTAAGATTGTATTGTTGGTTCTCTGGCCAAAATACCAAACCAAACCTGTTGTTGCTGAGTTGATTCCAATGCACAGTCCATGGTATATTCAATAGTCTCACCAAAAGCATAATTTGAATGTATCAGTTCTTCTGTCTTCCTCTTTCACTATCTGGCTTTCGCATGCATAGGAGGTGATTGCAAAGTCTAGGGCTTGGGTCAGGCACACTTCTGTCATCAAAGCGTCGTCTTTGACTTTTGAAACTTTAAAGAAGGGAGCATATTTGTCCAATGCTTCATTAGATTTCTTGACTAGTGCTTCCACGGGCACTGAATGTTGATCCAGAAGGATAAAAGTAAAGTTGTCAATGATTCATGATATAGAGGCTATGTGTTCCAAACAAAAATCTCAAAATAAGGTCTGACAATTGTGATAGGACTTGTGTAAAATTAAAAACTGAAATACTAGGTAGGATTGGAGTAAGGGCATCTGTAGATCTACAGAGGAGTCTTTGAGAACCTCATGAAAGGAGTTGCTCTGAGTGAGGTGCAAGCTTTATCTACTTTACACTGAATCAGCTTGGACCTAACCTTACCTTGGAGACTGAATAGAAAAGAGCAGCCTTTCTCTCTCTAGCTCAGAAGCCACAGTCAAAGGATATACTACTGGTTTATAAGGCTCAAACAATGACTCCCTTCTCTCAGTGGCTGAGAGACCCTCTCCCCGGAGTGTTAACTCTGATGCTTACAATAGAAAGGTCTGGCTCTGGTCACCACAGAAAGCCCTCAACAAAGGCTCTGGCCATTTGAAGTCAAACCAGTAAGTACTCAAACATTAAGTCTCATGGAAGTGTGAGCATCTGTCTCAAGAACCATACTTGCCAAGTGGTTGCTCCAGTTGGATTTAATGTCATTTTTTTAATTTTAATTTTGTTACAATTGAGCAAAAATGTACAATCGCATAAAAACTTGCATAGCCGCCTGTGTGTAGCTCCCTCTGCTCTCCCAGCTTGGTGACAGCACATTCCTCTTCTCCATTCTATACATGTCATATCCTCCTAACAATCTCCTGTCCCCTCCTCTTCACCTTCTGCCCCCCCTCCAGTAAGAGGTCAGCAGGATGACATCCTACAGATAAATGAAACCATAAAGTGCACACATGATACGGTCACTTCGTGTTGCCAAGTCCAATCCACTCCTGTCCGAACAGTTGACTTCCATTATGATTTATGGACAGAGGCAGCATAAGGGCCAGGGGCTGTGCTCCCAGGGGAATCCCAGGCCCATGGACCATCAATAGCAGTCTTTTAGTGGAGATCTCAGGGTGCATCCCTTTTTATTCTCATGTTGCCAGTGAGACTCAACTTTGTGAGCCCCATCACAGCTGTCACTGGTGGTGTCCAGAGACCATCTGGTCCTTCTGGTCCCATGTTGATGTAGTCACCCACTCATATGGGTCTCTCTTCTTCTGGGTTCTCTTTCACTCATGTTGTTTTGGTCCTTGGTGATCATCCGCTTCTGCTGAGTTGGGACCATTTGGTGTACCTCAGATGGCAGCCTGGCAGCTTTAAAGAACCCAGATGCCACTCACCAATGTGGGGTGTAGAAGACTCTCTTAGCAAAATGCTAGTTATGTCAGTTGGCGTTGATGTCCCCTGAGACCATGTCCCCAGTCCCCCACCCCAGCTACTCAGCCCTTGCAATAATGGGTTAAGATGGGAGGAGTAATCATGTTATGTTGAAGTCCAGTTAAAATTGATCTTGTTTCGATTGTGTGCTGTCACAGATTTCACCCAACCAAATTTCTATCAACTATTGGTGCTGTAGTGGGTTAAGTGCTACCACTGCTAACCAAAAGGTCAGCAGTTCAAACCCACCAGGCACTCCTTGAATATTCCTGGGGTAGTTCTACTCTGGCCCTTAGGGTCACCATGAGTTGGATCTGACTCAAGGGCACTGGGTATCTAATCTATCCAACCTCCCTACCCACCCTTGCAGCCATTAAAGAGTTTTTTCCTCTATACATAAGTCTGTTTTTAAGTTCTTATTGTAGGGATCTCATACAATATTTGTCCTTTTGCCGCTGACTACTTTCACTCAACATAATGTCCTCTAATTGAAACCAGGTTATGAGATGCTTCCTGAAATCATCATTGTTCTTTATCATTGCCTATTGTTCCACTGAGTCTATACACCATAGTTTACCTATCCATTCCTCTGTTGATTCTATCTTTCTGCTATTGTGGACTGTGCTGCAATAAACATTCGTGTGCATGTACCTGTTGGTGAAAGTGCCCTTAATTCTGCAGGATATATTCCAAGCAGTGGAATTACTGGGTCAAATGGTATACCTATTTCCAGCTTTTTAAGGAAGCACCAGATTGCTTTCCAGAGAGGTTGCACCATTTTGCAATCTCACCAACAGTGTCGCAGCATTCTGATTTCTCTATAGCCTCTCCAGCATTTGTTGTTTTGTGTTCTTTGGGTCATGGCCAACCTTGCTGGGGTGAGATGGTATCTCATCATAATTTTGATTGGAATTTCTTTAATAGCTAGTGATCATGAACATTTCTGCATGTGTTTTTTGGCTGCCTGGATATCCTCTTTAGAGAAGTGTCTATCCGTCTCCTCTGCCCATCACTTTAATTGGATTGTTTATGTTATTCCTGTTGATATTTTGTAATACCTTATAGATTGTGGAGATTAGATGTTGGTCTGACATATAGTTGCCAAATATCTTACCCCGTTCTGTACATGGTCTGTCAGTTCTTTTGATAATGTCTTTGGATGAGCAAAAGTGTTTGATTCTTAGTAGTTTCCATTTGCCTATTTTCTCTTCTATTGATTGTGCTTTGTCTGGCAGATTTTGAGGTCTGTCTACATTGTGTATTAAAACTTCCATTGCCAAAACAGCCAAGTGCCGTCGAGTCGGATCTGACTCTTGGCAACCCTAGAGCCCGGGGTAGAACTGATCCCCGTTACTGATCCCATGTTTTCTTGGATGAACTTTATCATTTTAGATTTAATATGTAGGTCTTTTATCCAGTTTGAGTTGGTTTTTGTATAAGGTATGAGATATTGATCTCGTTTCAGTTTTTTTGAAAATGGATATCCAATTTTGCGAACACCATTTGTTGGAGAGACTGCTTTTACCCCACTTTAATGTCTTAGGGCCTTTGTCAAATATCAACTGTTCATAGGAGGATGGTGGCATCTCTGGGGTCTCAACTCTGTTCCATTGATCTGTCTGTCTCTTCTTGTACCAATACCAGGCTGTTTTGACTACTGTGACAATGTAATAGGTTCTAAAGTTGGGTAGTGAGAGTCCTCCCAGTGTGTTCTTCTTCAGTAGTGCTTTACTTACCTGGGGTTTCTTCCATTTACAAACAAAGTTGGTGAGTTGTTTCTCCATCTCATTGAAAAATGACACAGGAATTTGTATTGGGATTGTGTTAAACAATTAGATTGCTTTGGGTAAAATAGATATTTTCACAATGTTAAGTCTTCCTATTCATGAGCAGGGTAGGTTTCTCTGTTTATGTAAGTCTCTCTTAGTTTCTTGTAATATGATCTTGTAGTTCTCTTTGTAAAGGTCTGATATTTCTCTTGTTAGATTTATTTCTAGGTATTTTGTCTTCTTGGGGGCTATAGTAAATGGTATTGATTTGGTGATTTCTTCTTTAATAATGTCATTATTGGTGTAAAGGAATCCTGTTGATTTACGTATGTTTATTTTGTATGCTGACACTTTGCTGAACTTTTCTATCAGTTTGTATAGTTTACTTACTGATTCTTTAGGATTCTCTGTGTATACAATCATATCATCTACAAATAGGGAGATGTTTACTTCCTCTTTGCCAGTGCAGATGCCCTTTATTTCTTGGTCTTGTCTAGTTGCTCTGGCTAGAACTTCTGGTACAATGCTGAATAGGAGAGGTGAGACTGGGCATTCTTGTCTAGTTCTTGTTCTTAAGGGGAGTTGTTTCAGTCTCTCTCCATTCAGGATCATGTTTATACAAAGCAGTTGGCTTTGTATAAATGGCCCTTGTTACATTATGGAATCTGCCATCTATTCCTGTTTTGCTGAGTTTTTAGCATGAATGGGTGTTGGATTTTATCAAGTGCCTTTTCTATATCAATTGACAAAATCAGGTGATTCTTGTCTTCTGTGTTATTTATGTGGTTGATCACATTAATTGTTTTTCTGATGTTGAACCAGCCTTGCATCCCTGTTATGAATCTGACTTGGTCATGATGAATTATTTTTTTGATATGTTGTTGTATTCTATTGGGAAGTATTTTGTTGAAGATTTTTGCATCTAGGTTCATGAGTGATATTGGTCTGTAGTTCTCCTTTTTTGTTGAGTCTTTCCCTAGCTTTGGTATCAGAGTTACGCTGGCTTCATAGAAAAAATTTGGGAGTATTCCATCCCTTTCTATGTTGTGGAATAGTCTCAGTAGTATTGAAGATAACTCTTCTCTAAAAGTTTGATAGAATTCTATGGTGAATCCATCTGGACCAGGCTTTTTTTGGTTGTCAGTTTTTAGATGACTTCTTCAATCTCTTCCTTTTGTGATTGGTTTATTCAGTTGTTCTGCTTCCCCTTGTGATAATTTTGGTAGGTGATATGAATATAGCAATTTTTCCATTTTGTCTAGGTTTTCATATTTGTTGGAGTACAGTCTTTCATAGTATTCTGTTATGATATTCTTGATTTCTTTTGGATCTGTTGTGACATCTCCCATCCCGTTTCTTATTTGGGTTGTTTCCTTTCCTGTTTTTCTTTATTACGTTTAGCCAGTGGTTTGTCAGTTTGGTTGATCTTTTCAAAAAATCAGCTTTTGGTCTTTTCAATTTTTCACTTGTTCTTCTATTGTCTAATTCATTCAGTTCTCCTCTAGTCTTTATGATCTGTTTTCTTCTGGTGCTTGAGGGGTTCCTCTGTTGCTGTCTCTCTGAATGTTCAAGCTGTAGGGTTAGATCTTTGGTTTGGGGTTTTTTTTCCTTCTGCATGTGTGCATTAGTAGAGATAAACTGACCCCTGAGCATTGCTGTGACTGTATCCCATAGGTTCTGGTAAGAAGTGTTTTCATTCTCATTGGAATCTGTAAATTTCTTTATTTCATCCTTGATTTCTTCTATAGCCCATAGCTTTTTGAGCAAGATGTTCTGCTACCATGAGTTCCACTTTCTGTCTGTGTTTTTTTCTGCTATTGATTTTGACTTTTATGTTGTTATGGTCTGAGAGGATTGTTTGCAATATTTCAGTGGAATGGATTTTGCTGCAATTTGCTTTATGTCCTAACATATGTTCTATTCTGGAAAATGTGCCATGTGCACTGCAGAAGAAGGTATAGTTGCCTGCTGATGAATAGGAAATTCTGTATATTTTGATGAGGTCCAGTTGATTAACTGTGGTGGTAAGATCTTCTGGGTCTTTATTGAGCTTTTTTCTAGAAACTCTGTCCATTATTGAGAGTGGAGAGTTGAAGTCTCCCACTATTATTGCAGAGTGAGGTATCTCATTTATTTAGTGCAGTTGGTGTTTCTTCAATGTATTTAGATGCTCTGATATTAGGTGCATAAATATTTAACATTGCTAAGTCCTGCTTGTGTATTGAACCTTTCAGTGATAAATAGTGTCCATCCTTGCCCATGATGGTGGATTTTACATTAAAGTCTATTTTATATGAGATTAGTATTGCCAAACCTGCTCTTCTTTGTGTATTGTTAGCTTGGTATATATTCTTCCATCCTTTAATTCTCAGTTTGTTCTTATCTTTAAGTATAAGGTGAGTTTCTTGTAAGCAACATAGAGATGGAGCGTGTCTTTTGATCCAAGATGTCACTTGTTGTCTCTTTACTGAACATTCAGCCCATTTATGTTCAGCATAATTATTGATAGGTGTGTGTTTAGTGCTGTTATTGTGATGTATTTATTTTTGTGTTGATGTTTTGTCTGTTGTTGTTACTACTGTGTTACAAGACATTCTTCTTTATTAGTTGATTTTTCACCTTTTTTAGTGTTGCTTTGTGGTTGTTGAGACTCCTGTATTACTTTTCTTGATTTGATATGTTGCATCTTTACTGTGATTCACAGCTACCCTTGTGATCCCCTTTAATAATCTATGTTTAAACCCAATTATAACTACTACCAGTCTTAGTAACTTCCTCTCCATCTGGAAGGACTATAATGACTGTATACATCCCTCTTTTTAATATGATGCTATGTTTCCTTGGCTTTGAATTGAATTTTCTATCTTTTTTATTTTATTATCGATCTGTTGGATTTCAGAGTATTGGTGTTCTATCAGATTGAACAGCTTGCTTAATTGTTCTTGGCTCTGCTGCATTTTGTATAAGGTCTAGGAAAGCTCTCTATATAATTCTTTTGTACTCATCCTCTGATAGTTTCAGAAAGGCATCTTTGTCTGGGGAGTTCTTTGGTTCTTTCTTTTGGGGGCGTTCTGGAGCCATAAGGGAATTTTTCTTTACATTTCTTTCCAAAGTTTGCTGCTTTTTGGGTATCTGGAAATTGTTTTGTTTCTCCAGTTTTACCTAATGGGATCTAAAGCTCAGTCTGAAAAGGAAAGTGATCACCAGCCACCTCGAGGTACTCCAGTGACCAAGTCCAGTGGAATCTCTGGGGTAGCAGACTCCATCTCCTGATTGGCAAAGACACAGCCTTACTTATAGAATCCCTGGGGCGGGGGCATCATCTGACCCTATGATGTGATTCAGTAAAGGCTAGAAGAGATGCCATCAGGATACCCCACAGTTATTTCTCTAGGCAGTCTTGTATTTAAAGGTAATGGCTATCTGACAGCTCCCCAGATCAGTCTGGCTTTCAGGTATGCAAGTCCCTCTTCCCAGCTGGCAAAGTAAGCACCTCTATATCCAACTTCAGGTGCTGTAAACCACTATAAAATATGGAAAGGCTACTGCTGTACTGTCATCTGCTGCCAAGCCCCATCTGTAAGGTCATGCTGTGAAAAACATCACTTTTCTGCCAGGAAAGTGCTTCCCGGGCAGGCACTGCCTCCCTGCCTGGGAATTGGGTCCTGCTGGGGCCTCTGTTTGAGTAACTCTGCCTCCTGGTTGACAAGATGGTGTCCTACAGAAGCTCTACTGCCTGTTGCAGAATAGGTGAAATAATGATGAGGTTTGGAAAGAGGGGGTGGAGTGGCCTATGTGCTCAGAGTCCAAAGCAGGGCTCTCAAAATGTGGCAATTCCACCTGCTGATCCCATTAGCAGTGAATCTGAGCTTTGCTGCCAGTGAAGCTCCAGCCTGCCCACCAGCTAAGACAGAGAAAAAATAAGCTAATATCATGAGTTGCCTTCAGACTGCGAGAGTCAGCATTCAAAAAGAGCAAGGGTTGAGGGATGGTGAAAGAGAAATTTCCAGTTCAGTGGCATATAGTCTAAATTGACAGCCCTGTGCTGTATCCTGGGGCTTACTAGGTGTCTAGAAGGCTCCATTAAGTTATTAGTTCAGGCTTTGGTTTCCAGAGACAGTTACAGAGACGTGTGTTTAGTCTGCCAGCTTGACTCCAACTGGATTTAATGTGACTTGGAAACATAAAGAAATAGTACATTAGTCACAAGCCAAATGTTATATATGTTGTTGCTGTTAGGTGCTATCAAGTCTCTTCTGACTCATAGTGGCTCCATGTACAACAAAACAAAATACTGCCCAGTTCTGTGCCACGCCCACAGTGGTTTCTATACTTAAGCCCATTGTTGCAGCTGCTCTGTCATTGCATCTTGTTGAGGGTCTTCCTCTTTTTCACTGACCCTCTTCCTTACCAAGCATGATGTCCTTTTCCAGGGATTGATCCCTCCTGACAACATGCCCAAAGTATGTAAGATACAGTTTCATCATCCTTGCCTCCAAGGAGCACACTGGTTGCATTTATTCCAGAAGAGATCCATTTGTTCCTTTGGCAGTCCATGGTAGTACTCAACATTCTTCTCCAACATCAAAATTCAAAGACATCAATTCTTCTTCTGTCTTCTTTATTTATTGCACAGCTTTTGCGTGCATATGATGCAATTGAAAATACCACAGGGTGGGTCAGGTATACCTTAGTCTTCATGGTGACATCTTTACTTTCCAACACTCTAAAGAGGTACTTTGCAGCAGATTTTCTCAATGCAATGTGTCTTTTGATTTATTGATTACCACTTACATGGGGGTTGGTTGTGGAACCAAATAAAATAAAATACTTGACAACCCAATCTTTTCTCCATTTATCATGATGTAACTTACTAGTCCAGTTGGGAGAGTTTCAGTTTTCTTGATGTTGAAGTGCAACCAATACTGAAAGCTGTGGTCTCTGATCTTTGTCATAAGTACTTCAAGTCCTCTTCATTTTCAGCAAGCAACGTTGTTTAAGTAAAGTATTACACATATACTATATATTTATATGTGCTGTAGTTTTTTTCTGATTTGAATTTCCCTGCCTCTGTTTTGGATTTCTACTTTAAAGCACCCACTTCTCAGCAACAGGTTCCCTTCTTCTCATGGGCCTCCACCTGTACCAACTATCTGTAGTGAACCAGGTGCATACACTAAAACACCTGCCCCATGCCACATCATTTCATTTATTTCACAGGTGTCTGGCATCTCACTAGATTACTGCAACAAAAAGTTTATTTCTTACTTAGTCCCATGTGGGATTGTGTGACACTTGAGGACTTTGGAGATCCATTGCCTTGACCTCATGACTCCACATGCCCCTGGGAAGTGTCCATGCTCACTGCTACAGGGGCAAGAGAGTGAAGGAGAATCACTGGGGGGGGGGGGGCAGAGGGGGTTGCTCCTCAGACCATAAGAAGTATGATTCACTTTCATTCTCATTGCCTTGTTCAGAACAAGTCACGACATCCTATTTAAGTGCCAGGGCACTAGAAACTCTCATAGTGCACGTGCCCAGAGAAGAAAGAAGAAACGGTACTGTGTGCACTAGCTGTGTCTTCTTTAGTCATTCCTGGGGAGGTGAACCACAGTACAGGGATCATGCTAAGTGCAGTTTTCATTAGAACATGTGAAGCCTGCTCTAGAACCCAGAATGTAGAGTCACAGTTGCTTTAGGACTCACTAAGTTTGCAAATCTTTGCTCTGTAAATTCTTATGGTTAAATAGAACTGCCTGTCAGAATATTTAGTTTTAGAAAAATTTAGTTTTCACCAAATTGCTGTATAATCTATGTGAATACTGAGAGTTCACAAGTAAAAGCTACAAGACAAATTCCTACTATGAACATGTGACAAGTGACAGCCATAGGCTGAGTCCAGTTGGCACACCATAGGCTGACTCCAATTGTGATGATAGAAGGAGCCTTAAACTGGGAGAAGGTGGTGCTTTGGAGATGTCTGTGATAGCACTCAGAAGCTGACCAAGAAACATCCATGCCCTGGTAACTATGATACTCAGACAGATATCAGTGAAATCTCTCAGACTTGTGAGCCAGATGGGACTTTGACTTTTAGGTTATCACAGTACTCCAACAGGAGGCTGACAATGGGGTTCTGGCACTGCGATTAATAACTGTAGTCACATATTAAGAACGAGTACAGACACTAAAATGATCAGTCTCGTGGGCTTTATACTAAAGAAATGCTGAGAATGAAGAAATACTGAGAAACTGAATGAAGTGGTTGATTCACTGGTTTGGTTCCTGCTGACCTAGTCACAGTTCCTTCTTTGCCTAGGAAACATTTAAACTTATAAATATAGAGGCCTTCAGTAATTCTTTTTTTATCCTAAATATTTAAATATGCTCTTTGCCACCATAAGCAGTTGCCTTTACTTCTGAGCTACTTCAAAGTCAGATGAGCAGACCCTGAGCCTATTCCCAGCTCAGGAAACCACATGCATCAGATTTAGAACATGGTCCAGGAGTCTTTGATGATAGAGACAGCAGTCTTGCCCCCAAAACAAGAGCAGAGACAGCTGCACGTCCCCTGGGGTCACGCTGCCAGACTGGCACAGGTTGAGCCATTGCAACATTTCATATCACTCAGTCCCTTAGAAATACGTAACTATTTCTGCAGAGAAAATCATGCTCATAAACCCAGCACCACCAATCCATCCACACCTTTTCCTGAGGAGAGAAGGACCTGTCAGTCAACTATCAGAATGTGACTCATCTAATTCTCTCAACAAGAAATTTCAATGCCAGGTGGGGTGACCTTGAGACTTTATGGAGAAGTCGGGGTGCGGGGGAGGGGGCGGTGAGAAGACTGCCTTAACACTTATAGAAGGAACTTAGTAATAAAATTTTAATTAACACTATAATTTATAAACCTTGCACATTGTGTGAAATAGAACATAAACCCAAAGTGGTCGTTCTTCCAGGACTTCAGAATTACCCGCACGGCTAAAACAATGAACTGATCTATTTAATGGCTTTATTCAGCCACAGTGGAGGCTTTCTGGGTTTCAGAAGGAACAGGTTTTCTCATTGTGTCTTTCAATGATTTATTCTCTCTTCCATCTCTGAAGAAGCTAAGTTGATTCTTATAGACTTGACACAAGGAAGAATTGTTTCATGTGTGCTGGATGTGCCCTGTGAATATCATTTCTGGTATAGCGACAAAATAGTCTCAGGCTGGTGTATATTATTAATGCATTTGGCTGCTAAACAAAAGGTGGGAGTTTCAAGTCCAATCAGAGGCACCTTGGAAGAAAGGCCAGGTGATCTACTGCCTCCCACCAAAAAAAAGAAAAAATCACAGTTAAGGATTGAACTGTGTCCCCTCAAAATATGTCTTGTAAACCCCTAACCTCTATGCCTGTGGTCATAATCCCAGTTAGGAATGGGTTGTCTCTAACAAAGACATAACAAGTTAATGAAACAGGGTAAGTGCAGGATGTGTCTTGAGTCAGTTTTTGAGTTATAAAAGAGAGTAAACAAGCAAAGCAAAAGAAGCAGAGAAGGGTAAGACAGATGTCAAGCCATCTAAAACTGTCCAGGAGCAGAGGCTCAAAGAGACAAGGATCTTCCCCTAAGATCAGCAGAGAAAGAAAGCATTCCCCTATAGTTGGTACCCTACCCATCAACTGTGAGAAAATAAATGTCTGTTGTTAAAGCCACCCACTTCAAGTATTTCTGTTACAGTTGCAGTGGATAATTAAGACAATCATTCAACCGAAAACCCTGTAAGCACATTTTTACTCTGACACATCTGCGGTTACCATGAATCCAAGGCAACTTCATGGCAACTGGTTTTTATAGAAACAAGCTTCCTCCAGCAGGCTAGGATAGGAGAGGCAAAGTTTGAATGTAGGTATTCTACGTAACGAGGAAAAAGAGACATGAATCATGGGAAACTGCAAATGTGAGCTGTGACAGCAGAATCTGAACCTGGCTCTGTCCATTTCCCAAGTCTGTGTTCCCCCCATTCCACTGTGTAGAAGTGACAGATACATCCACTAAACATCGTGCTCTGGTGGCACAGAAGTTAAGAGATTGGCTGCTAACCAAAAGGCCGGCCTTTCAAATCTGCAGGTACTCTGTGGAAACCTTATGGGGCAGTTCTATTCTGTCCTATAGGGTCACTATAAGGTCTATTAGTGAGAAGCAACTAGAAGACAATGGTGAGATATACTTTTTTCTGAGTCCATTAAAAATACTGGGCATTTCCTGCCACTGTTTTCCTTTTTCTATCACTTTCTGGTTCCATTTTCTTCAGGTTAAGCACTGTCACACAGCCAAGCACGTCATTGGAAGTGAAAACAGTAACAAGTGCAACATCAATGATCCTGTTAGGAGATGGCTTATTTCAAATTTATGGAAGCCATTTGAAAAAAATTAGTAAGCATGTACTTTACTTCTAAAGATTCAGTGGCAATCACATACTGTTCATAAGTTATACCAAACTCTGGTGATTTTCAGGGAACTCTACCTTCTGATTTTTATCAATATAAGCTTCAGTCCCAAAATGGAAACTCATCCTGTAAAACAGGAGAGTAGTCTGTTATTTAAATATAAAATTGATGTCTGGCTCCTGGTTAGGATGTAATTGTAAAAATCCTTCAGTTAACTCATCAGTGTCACCTTGGCAATTTCACAATGACTTGAAATCTGTGCATTTTCTAGAATTCCCATAGCCCTCCAACTTACCGAGAGACACTGCCCCTAGAAACAGTAAGCCAACAAACAAACAAACCCCATTCACTGAGTAGATTCCAACTCTTAGTGATCCTACAGGACCCACTGAGCTGCCCTATAGGGCTCACTTTATGCAAGCAGACTGTCAAATCTTTCTTCCCAGGAGCAGCTGGTAGATTCAAACTACCAACATTTTGCTTAGCATTTGAGTTCTTAACCACTGTACCACCAGGGCTCTTCCTAAAAACGCTACCATTGTCAAATTTCCTGAATGATTTTACTTCTAATGATGTGTAAGATGAATTTTTCTTCAGTTCATTCTCCATGCAAAAAGCAGAGTTTCTTGTATACCCTATTCAAAGGAATAAAAGCTGATCTGAGTATCTTTCTTAAAAAATATGTGACTGAACAGCCTTTTGATTTCAGTCATGATGTAATCAGAGATCCTTGTCTATTCTTTTACGATGTATAGTTTGAACCAGGAAGCTCTCATACTTCTCAAATATATTTCACCTGTAAGATACATGAAGGCAGTGGGGCTGAGTGGTAGAATTCTTGCCTTCTAAAAGGGAAAATGGAGTTCAGTTCCCAGCCAATGTACCTCCTGTGCAGTTACTAGTCATCAGTCACTGGTGGCTTGTGTGTTGCTGTGGTACTGAACAGGTTTCTGCAGAGCTTCTAGACTAAGATAGACTAAAAAGAAAGGCCTGGAGATCTGCTTCTAGAACTTGACTAACGAAAATCCAGTGGATCACAGGGATCTGACCCACAAATGATCATGGGAGTGGTGCAGGGCTGGGCAACATTTCATTCCGTTGTGCATGGGGTCTCTATGAATCAGGGGTGACTCAATGGCAGCTAACAACAGTAAACAAGATGTTTAAAAGCCTACTGCTGGCAAGGCATTCTTTGGGTTAATATTGTCTTCTGTTAGCCAGCCAAGCCAAGTGCTGTCGAGTCGGATCCGATATCTTCTGTTAGGCTATCCTAAAATGAAATAATCTTAGGTGGTATAGAATTCTTTCCCTAACACCTAAGTTTACTTTATGAAACACTGTGAGGTGCCTGACTGTACTGCTTGATAGAGAGAAAAAGTGAACAAGAACACGTGTCTTCCCTTGAGAAGCCACTGCAGAAACAGACAAACATATCAGTTATGAAAATCTGTCAAGTGCATTGGGAAATTCAACTTATTCAACTTTGTGTGGGCTTTAATTATGGATGGGTTTGCCAAGGTAGTTTCTTCTCTGCTTGAATACGAAATAGTAAATACCAAGGCACGAGCTGGGTGAGAGAAACTGTTGAAAGAGGAAGAAGACTCCAGAAAAAGGGGTGAGAGACTCAAGAAAAGTGTCACTCTGAAAACTGACCTTCGTGTGAAAAAGAGAAAGAGATAACTCAGAAGCATAAGGAACTGTGGGCCAGGATGCACTTACCACCCATGATGAGATCTGGTGTCTCTGTCTGGCAGCATCGTGTGCTCATTCCACCGCCATAGTGGTAGGCACTCCATCTTTACACAATAACAGCAGCCAAGCCAAGACGCACCTTGCCACTCGCATTTCCCTTCCCCCTGCCCTGGGGCCCATGGGCTCCCTCTGGGCTGAGCCCCAGGGTGCTCCTACTCAATCACATACCCCGAGTAGGTTCAAACAATGATCGTCAGACAGACACTAAATGAACAGCACACAGTAAGGATGCCCCAGGACTGCAAAACTGCTGTCTGGTAAGATGGACAGAGGAGAATTGCCCAAGGGACTAACTCCCACAAGTGCATAGACTCACGTCAAGATTGTGGAGTAAACAAAGTTTACTTCCCCTCCTGATTGTTGGCCATAAGCTTGAGCCCTGGGTGTTGAGGTAGTGCAGGTCAGCATCCAGAGGTCAGCACAGGCCCTTGGCTGGGGCTGGTCATGGCCTGGACCCCTTCTCTCTTGCACTTTGCTGTCCTTGTCTGCTTGGACATGCCCCTGAGGCTTCTCTGGCTTTACTACTCGGGGCCACTGACAACCACTACCCTACTTGGACACACCTGATCCCAGGATTCCTGTCAAGCTCCTGTGACACCTCTACAGGAGGCAAGATATGCTTCTATTACTGCCCCCAAACCCCGAGTTTTCTCTAGGGTGTCAAGTCCTTACTTTCCCAGTTCCTTAAATTTTTCTTTCAGAAATCCATCTGAGCCCTGGCCAAGCCTGATGTTGTGCTGGATACGCAAACAGATGCTGTTGTGTACAGGTAAACTGACTTCCACACTGTGTGGGTCACTCAAATGATGTAGGTATTCTAACATCACGCATCAATGGGGTGGCTGTCCTGCCTTCCCTCAGTGAAGGCCAGTGAGGACCTTTTCTCAGATTCCAGTAAGCCCTGTAGGCCTGCTTTCTGCACAGGGCAGTCAGCCTGCCTTTCTCTCCCCACTGAAAGCTGTCCTCATTTCATCTGTTCTTTGAGGCAAATTGTGCTGTATAAGAAATAAAGCGCCTAGGTTCAAAGCTCCAAAGTACTGGCTGAAGAGGCTGCAGAATTTGGCTCCTGGCTTTTTCAGCTGTGAGACCTGCGGCAGATATCATTATCTCTGAATTTCAATGTCCTTACTGGTAAGGAATTGGTGTGGCCTTGGTGCGTCACCTCCTGAGTTGCACGTAGCTCAGATGAGACAGTGTCCTAAGGCCTGAGAGGGTGCTTGGCTTATGGGAGATCCTTACTGCCTTACCCTTATAGTCTAGAAATCAAAGAATATGAAGCAACTAACACAATAGGACATGTGAGAAGCTGCTGAGTATGGCTGGGCTCGGATCGGAAATGCAGACCTGAGCAGTCTGCTCTCGATGGGCAACCAAGGCAGGGGCTTACTGAGAGTCAGTCCTCACTGTCACCAGAGTGCTCAAACCAGCACCTGTGAAAGACCCTCAGGGGAGATGTACATGGAGATCGGGAGACAGGAGGTTAGAAACCAGAGAGACCTGGATGGGCAAGGTGGAAGGAATTGGAAAGAGCACTTTTTGCCTTAGGCTGGCACTTTATGTCACAACTCTGAAAGCAAACTCACTGACTTCAGATGAGGAAGATTGGCATAGCTGAATTCCTGATGCAAGTTTTGTATGACAAATATAAAATATAAAACCAAGACCGTGATCAAGTGAGACTCATGGGATATGATCCACAACCACATGCTATTTCTGCCTCCTACTGTTATAGGAAAATGAAGCGAGCAACACCCAGGAGGAGGCAAGGGGCAAGTTTATTACGTCGACGGGCCAAATGGGACCTCTGCAGGCTCCAACAAAATGGCCCCGAGTCAAGTTTTGAGTCTCTACTTATAGTGTAGTCGTGGTTGAGACAAATGGGGTAAGCAGACGGAGTTCTGAGGAGGGGGGCATCCTGCTAGGTGGGTGGGAGACTTTGATAAGCAGAGCATAGGCATGAGATTCGTGAAAGGGAACTATCCCATCTGGCAAGGGAAGGGGGCCGGGCTGGGAAAGGAAAAGGGGAATGGGGTTATCACATCTTGCCAGCTGGGGTGCCGGTCTGGGAAAGGAAAAGGGGAGTGGGGTTATCACATCTTGCCAGCTGGGGAGTCGAGCTGGGAAAAGGAAACAGGGGGTATCCAGCCAGCCTGGGAGCCGGGCTTATCAAGGGAGAGTGTCTTTGTCTGGCGAGAGCTGCTGTGAAATGAAGGGGGAGCTAGGTGGGTGTAGGACTGGCAAGGATTGGGGGGAGGAAAATTTTTCAGTCTCTATATTACTACTGTCTGTCTCACTTTCATTTTATTTTCCCTAAATTTTATTTAGTTTGTTGTTGTGAAAATATGTGCAGTGAAATATATACCAATTCAACAGTTTCTGCATGTACCATTTAGTGATATTGATTATATTCTTGAGTTGTGCAACCTTTCTCACCCTCCTTTTCTGAATTGTTCCTCCACAGTTAACATAAACTCATTGCCCCTCCAGTTCCTATCTAATCTTTCCAGTTCCTGTTGTCAGTTTGATCCCACACAGACAGTTCTTAGGAAAGAGAAGAATGCTGTGCCCCACAGGTGCTCCTTCCCTGTTTACCTGGCCTGGCCTTGCTCTGTGGTCCAGAGCACTTTTTTCTGAGGTCAGGATGGCTCAGGGTCACAGCCAAGCATGTCGTCCTTGCTGACCAAAGGCAGACCTGCTGGTTGTCACTGCAGGCATAAACTTTCTCTGGGGAGTGGCACTAGATGAGGGATGGAGAGAGAGAGGCTGAGGGACCTCAGGCAAATTGTTCTATGGATGGTATCAAATTTCAACACAGCTAAGTGATCCTGAGCCCTAAACCAGAATAAAGACGGGCCTAGCAGTCTATGAGGAGTAGACTGCTTGACTCCTCTCCCCATCCAGGCTTTTATCTGCTCTTTAGACAATTAGCTGTAAAGAGCAAAAACAAATATCCCCAAGGCATTGCACTTGGATTCTAATTTTTATGCATGCTCTGAGTGCTTACCAGGCATTAGTTTCAGCTCTGGTGATAGGACAGAGGGTATTAAAAGCATCTTCTTCTTTTGCCTAGTAATTTCAGGGCAGATAGATCAGGTGGTGGAGGAGGGTGGGGCATGGTGTCTGGCAGGGGCAGGTTCTGCAGCTGACAGAGAACACGGAGCTGCCCCACCATTAAACCAGGATGAAAAGGAGGAATCAAAACTATGGGCAAGGGCTGGGGAACCAACCCTTCCCAGTGTTCCCCAGGGATTTTCTGGTTTTTGCACAGGAAGCCCCTACACTAGAGTTCTTAAGCTCTGAAGGACAGGGGAGCCTTTGGGGACACAGAACAGGGATGAGAAGAGGAAGAGAGGACCAGAGGGGCTAGCGGAGGATAGAGGTGAGCACAGTAAACTCTTTCTCCTCTTTAAGCCCCAGTTTTTGCATACCTAGTATGGTAAAGATTGCTGTGAATATTAAAAGATAGAATCCACCTGCTGTTTGTATAAAACGGAAGTTTATCTGGGTCATTTTATTCCTCACTTTCCCTACTTACCCCAACCCTTACTTTGTATATTTGATTTTTAGTTGTTAGGCATTGTCCAGTTGGCTATGACTCAAAGGAACCCTGTGTGCAATAGAATGAAACACTGACAGGTTCTGGGCCATTCTCACAGTCATTGGTATATTTGAGCCCATTATTGTCAGTTATCAGGTTGAGCACTGACCCTCTGCCATCCATACTTGACATCCTTCACTGGGAACTGGTCCACCCTCATAATGTATCCAAAGTACACAAGATGAACTCTCACCATCTGTCATGGATTGACTTATGTTTTCCCCAAAATGTGTGCATCATTTTGGCTGGGCTATGATTCCCAGTGCTGTATGATTGTACTATTTTGTCATTTGATAGAATTTTCTTAGGTATTGTTAATTCTAAACACTATGAATGTAAGACTGGATAGTGTCTTAAGCCAATTTCTTTTGAGATATGAAAGAAAGAAGGAGGCAGAGAGAACATGGAAAACTCATACCACCAAGAAAGAAGTGCCAGGAGCAGAGCACATTCTTTGGACCTGAGGTCCCTGTGTCATGATTCTCTCAGAGCAAAGGAAGACTGATGTATCACAAGGACATTTCTCAAGAGCCGACAGAGAGTGTTCTCCTGGAGCCTTGAATTTAGACTTACACACAACTGAACTGTGAGAGAATAAACCTGTGACAACTGTTAGGCTGAAACCCAAGCCCACTCCCCTACCACTCCCAGAGCGTCCCGAGTCAAAATGTTTTGTCTGCCAGTTATCCCTGAAATTCCATTCAAATGAGAGGAGCTACCTGGCCCAACTAGCTATCACTCCTTTCCCATAGGCTCAACTCCACTGAAATGAAACCCCCTGTTAGGGTCCCAATTTCAAGACGCGACGTGGTTACTTTTTGAAAGTTAAGTTTTACTAAAAAATGTGCCCAATAAGAAAAAGACTGGTGCACTAGGGATGCACCCCAAACTATGCAGAGCAGGGGACAACCACAAGCTTCCTTAGCACCCAGTATTTAAGCCGTGAAATCACAAGGTAGGGAGGGGGAGCTGACCTTTGCATTGATTGGCTGAGGTTGGCTGAGGCCATATGGAGTTTCTGCAAGTTGCAAAATTTAGCTATGGGTGAATGTGTTAACCACATGGAATTTCCGTTAGTAGATGTTTTACTAGGCTGGCTCCAGGGGTTATTTGTAAGGCTGTCTCCAGGCCCTATCTGTTTTGGTGTAATTACCCTATGGTATTTTTCTTGTTGTTATTTCCTGCTAAATTGGTACCTGCAGCCTGAATTTTCACTGCACTTTTCCTCTAAATGGAGTTACTTATGTCTCATTTCAACACCCCTTATGTTAATTAAGTAACTTTAATCATCCACAACCCCATAGGCTACTTGCCACGGACACCGTTCTCATCCTCACAGGCGATGTTTTCAGTGCTGTCCTCAATAAGGTCCGCCTGCCACCTTTATAAACCCCCAACCCCCGAGCCAGTGTGCAGTTTTGCAGGCTCCCTCCTGGGAGCTCTGTAAAGCTGCCTGGGACGCAAATAAACTTTTCCTTTTCTTTCTCCTCCTCTCTCTGATTTTTCCTCTACATACCTTCGATTAAACGAAACCCACTGCACCCAAAAATCTCTAACAAAAACTACCCACTTGTGGTATTTCTGTTACAGCAGCACTAGATGGCTGAGACATTATCCTTGATTTTAAGGAGAATTCTGGCTGTGCTTCTTCAGAGAAGGGTTTGTTCATTCTTCTAGCATCTTATAGTATATTAAATATTTTTCCCCAACACCATAATTAATAGAGATCAATTCTTCAGTCTTCCTGACTCATTGTCTAACTATAATATGCACACGGGTTGACTGAAAATATCATGGCTTGAGTTAGGTACTTTTTAGTGCTCAAAGTGACATCTTTGCTTCTTAGCATTTTAAAAGAGATCTTCTGCAGCAGATTTGTCTAATGCAGCACATCATTTGATTTCTTGACTGATGCTTTCATGGGTGTTGATTGGAATTCAAGTAAGATGAAATTGTTGACAATGTCAAATTTTCTCCATTCAACATGATGTTACTTATTGGTTCAATTGTGAAGATTCGTATTTATGCTGAGTTGTAATCCATATCGAAGGCTGTGGATTTTGATCTTCATCATTAAGTACTTCAAGTACTCTTGCTGTTCAGCAAGCAAGGTTGTGTCATTTGCTTGTAGCAGGTGGTTAATGAGTCTTCTTTCAATCTTTGTGCTGTGTTCTTCACATAGTCTGGTATGATTGGGTTATATGTTCAGCATAGAGACTGAATATATATGGCAAAAGGATACAGTCCTGACATATATTTTCTGATTTGAAGCCACTCAGTGTTACCTGACAAAACTCCAGATTCTCATTACCTGCCCCAAAAAGACAGTCTCTGAGAAATGTATTTGGGGTGAGTGATCAGAGAGTTTATTAACTGTGTTCTGCTAGCAAGAACATGGGGGACACAAATTTTAGAATCTTCAGGGCTGTCAAAATTGGTCAGGCTGAACCAGGGGTTTATATAGGGACAAGGGCATGCGCACACAGAGGTCTTGGGAGAACAATATGAGGGACTGTCGGAAAGCAGCTGGTGGGATATGCATGGGTCTAGACACTCCTGGCTGTCTCCTGGGGCAATTTTGAAAAAGTGGGGCTTTTATGTCTCTCCGTTTCTGTAACATATCTAAAGAAGTTATAAAAAGCTACTGTTACCTTAGTGATCCTTGTCAGTTAATGGATGACCATCTCAACCTAGCCCTGGGCTGAGGTGAGGAGTATCAGGAACCTTTACGGCAGGAGGAAAAAACAAGTAAGGAGGTTTAATCCTGGCTGTCTATTTTAATTTTCCCTTTTAAATCAGGGTGTCTAAAACTTCTCTCCTTTTTCATCAGTATCCTAATGCTTAGTTCAAATAATTGCCTCTTGCTCTATGTACACAGCCTTCATGAGTACCCTTAAGTGTTCTGGAGTTTCCTTTCATCTTCCTTATAGATATATAGATATTATTCTATTCCTAATGATGTTATATTTCAAGATAGATCTTGAAATGTTCTTTTTAGTAATGAATGCAACACCTTTCCTCTTCAGTTTGTTGTTCCAACATAGAAGACCATGTGATTGTTTCATTCAAAATGTCCAATAACAGCACATTTCAGCTCCCTAATGCTTAAGATATTGGTTTTCAAGTGTTCCATTTCATTTTTGACGACTTCCATTTTCTTAGGTTCATGTTTCATATAGTCTACTTTCTAATTACGAATGCTTACTTGCAGCTGTTTCTTCTCCTTTTGAGAAGAAGTTTCAGAACTTCCTGAAATTTTTACTTTACCCACATTAATAAGCTTGACTCTTATTTGAGGAAGCAGCTCTTCCTCAGTCTTCTCCAGTAGTACTTGAAGTGCTGTCTTTGGCTGAGTTCTCTGGAGAAGCAAAAGCAGTGAGACACTGACACACCTGTGTGCAGGTGTATACAGGGAAAGGAACAGACAGAGAATAGAAAGAGCAAGAGTTGGGAAGACAGAGAAAGAGAGAGAAACAGAGACAGAGAGAGAATGGGGAGAGTGAGAGAGAACTTTCCTCAAGGAAATGACTCACGTGGTTGCAAAGCTTGGAAAGTCCCAATTCTGTGAGTCAGGAATCAGGCTGGAGGATTCTACTGACTCACATAGCTGTGGGGGTTGATGAACCCAGGATTGACAGGCCAGACAACAGGCTGCTAGCTCATGGGCTGCAGAGGCTGACAAATTCAAAATTGGGGGGTAAGAAAGCAGGCTGCTGGCTCACAGGCTGTGAAGGTCAGTGAATCCCAAGGTCAGCAGGCAACACGGCAGTCCCCTGCCTCAAGTCCCAAGAACAGCAGGTCAGATGATGATGACCTGAATGCAGGATCCAGAATGAACAAAAGCCAGCAAGCTGTGCCAGAGCATTCATATGTATTGAATGCAGGCCATACACCCAAGAAAATTCACCTTACGATTGCTTGAATAATTGCATCAGATCTTCACAGAGGTTATCACATTATATCACAAAATGGAAATAACCACATCATTACATAACTGCTAGAAGCACTGAGAATCATGGGCCAGCCAAGTTGACACACAATCTTAACTATTGCAGATGACTTCCAACCCGAAGGGCTTACCTTCTGGTGCTGTATCGATGTTCTACTGCTATTTATAAGGTTTTCTTTGGCCAATTTTTTCAGAAGTAAATCACCAGGTCGTCTTCCCACTCTGTCTTAATCTGGAAGATGGCCTGAAAATTGTCTATCATGGGTGACCCTGCCAGTATTTGAAACACCAGTGACGTAGCTTACAGCATCACAGCAACAGCAAACCCCCTGTTATGAGAAACTCACAGATGAGTTGCGATGCTGAAAGATTCTATGGGCAAAATACTGAATGACGCAGGAAGTATCAAAAGAAAATGAAGGAAATACATAGATTTGATTTACCAAAAAGCATACTCTAACATGCAACCATTTCATGAAGTAGCATGTGACCTTTGGTAATGAAGGAAGAAATCAAAGCTGTGCTTGAAGTCATTGGCAAAAAACAAGTTTCCAGGAATAGGTGGTGTTTTAGTCAGCTAGGGCTGCTCTAACAGAAATACCACAGAGTGGATGGCTTTAATAAAGGAAGGTTTATTCTTACACAGTCTGGTAGGCTACAAGTCCAAATTCAGGATGTTCACTCCAGGGTAAGGCTTTCCCCCTAGTTGGCTCTGGAGGAAAGTCCAATATTGCATCAGTCTTTGTCCAGGGAGCATCTTGGCACAGGAACCTCAGGTCCGAAGGACAGGTTCTTCTCCCGGTGCTGCTTGCTCGATGGTGTGAGGTTCCCAATTCTCTGCTTGCTTCTCTTTCCTTTTATCTCTTGCAGGCTGAAAGGATTAAGGGTGGGGCAAGCCATACTCCAGGGAAACTCCCTTTACAGAGGAGCAGGGAGGTGATCTTATAAAGAGATTTACAGTCCCACCCTAATCTTTAACATACAGCATAGGAAAACCACAAAATGGAGGACAGTCACAAGATACTGGGAATCATGGCCCAACCACATGGCTACACATATTTTTGAGGGGACACAATTTGATCCAAGACAGGTGGAATATCAATTCAGTTGTTTCAACATAGGCAATATGAGAAGTAATCACTTGTGTGTGCCAAGAAATCTATACATATACTTAATGGAACACTATGCTATGATAAAAACCAATGGCAATTCTAGAAAACATCTCATAACATGGTCTCATTTGGAAGAGATCATGCTGAGAGAAATCAATCAGTGTCAAAAGGACAAATTTTGTATAAGACTCCTGTTATAAGGACTTAACAAGAGAATTATCCACAGAAGAAAATAACTCTGTTGGCTACATGAGTGGATGGAGGGCTGAGGGTTTATCATAGATAATTGATAGATGTTAGAAATTTTATTCTTTTATTGTAATTAATAAAAAATAAAAAAGTTGAAAAAATATGAAAGACAGCTACCTGGCCAATGGACCAGAAGAGATCTATATTTGTGCCCATTCCAAAAACAGATGATACAATGAAATGTGGAAATTATTGAACAATATGTTAATATCAAGTGCAAGTAAGATTTTGTTGAAGATAATTAAAAAGTGGTTGCAGAAATACATTGTAAGGCAGAAATACATTGTAAGCCAGAAATTCAAGCCAGATTGAGAAGTGGACATGGAATGGAGGGATAGGTAGCATTGCTGATGCCAGATAGATCATGATTGAAAATAGAGGAAACCAGAAAGATGTTTTATTGATTATATGTTTTATTGATTATGCATAGTACTTAGACCAAGAGGCAGTCATCTGGACAGAACAAGAGAAATTTCCTGATTTAAAATCAGCAAAGATGTACATTACGGCTGTATCCTTGAAACATACAATTTAATCTGTATGCTGAACAAATAATCTGAGAAACTGGAATACATAAAGAAGAATGTGACATAAGGATTGGAGGAAGAGTCTTTAGCCACCTGTTGTATGTGGCTGGGAAACCCTATTGGCATATTCATTAGCTGCTAACCAAAAGGTTCTCAGTTGGAATCCACCAGGCACTCCTTGGAAATTCTATGGGGCAGTTTTACTCTGTCCTATAAGGTCACTGTGAGTCGAAATCTACTCAATTGCAACAGTTTTTTTTTTTTTTTATGTAAATAACCTTGCTTGGTGAAGCAAAGAGGACTTGAAGCATTTACTGGTGAAGATAAAAGAAAGGCAGCTTTCAATATGGATCACAACTCGATATAAAAAGAATAAATCTCATAATAAGCAACATAATGTAAGTGGATAAAATATTGAAGTTGTCAAGGGTTTCATTTTACTGGGGTCCCAGTCAATACCCATGGGGGCAGTAATCAAGTAACCAAATAATGTATTGCACTGGGCAAATCTGCTGCAAAAATGCCTTTAAAGTGGTAAAAAACAAAGGTATCACTTTCAGAACTAAGATGCACCTGACCCAAAGCGTAATAATTTCAGTTGGTTCATATACATGCTAAAGCTGGGCCATGAATAAGGAAGACAGGAAAAAAAAAATCCATGTCTCTTAAATTATGATGTTGGTGAAAAAAACTGAATGTGTCACGCACTGCCAGAACAATTATCTTTGAAGAATTACAGCCAAGAATAGGCTTTAGGAAGGATGGGGAGACTACTTCTCATGTACTTTGAATGTGTTATCAGGAGGGACCAATCCCTGAAGAATGACATCATGCTTGGTAAAGTCAGTAAAAACTAGGAAGACACTCAAGGAGAGGAACTGACACACGAGGTGAAACAATATACTCAAACATATAGGATCAGGCAGTGTTTTGTTCTGTTGTACATAGGGTCGCTATGAGTCAGAATTGATTTGGTGGCACATGGCAACATCTGGTGAGAATGGCAGTGTCCAAATCATGCTGGGAATCAGGAGGTGACTGATCCCAATTCAAGGAGCCAACTTTGGGTACGCAGGGCTGTTCACAGACAGGAACAGATACTTCTCACTGGGATCCATTTCTCACTTTTGGTTCCAGTAATGTCCCTACTTGACAGAGAATGCGGCTGCTGTGATTTGGGGGTAGGGGTATAAATGATGTAGCAGGTGGGAAGGGGACTCCACCTCTACTAAACTTTGTAAAAACTTGTGTCTCTGGGCTGGGTTGAGCCTTTGTTATCCTGTTTTCATTCTGAGGCTGTTAATCTGTAATTTAAATGTCTTTGATCCTTGACTTTTTTTAAATCTCAGGCTGAGTCAACTGAGTCAGTGTTGAAAAACGTCTGCTCAGATACCCCTTACCATCAGCACTGTCCACAGAACACGTCTAGACACATCCGTGCGTAGACCTGTGCACAGATGCACATAGACACAGGCTCATGTCAGGCCCACATTATGAGTCAAAAAAACTGCAGCTTTTGACCATCTGCGTTAGCATTGTATAGTCTCAGGATAATGGTGATGCAGAAGCTGTAGAAATGCTGATTATTTGGGAATAATAAAGCTTTTGTTTAGTCCTTCAGAACCTTGTCCCTGCTACATTAGACCTAATATTTTCAACTTTCATCTCTTTTTTCCCCCTCCAGGCCAAGGGAGAGTTCATTTCTCCAAGGATAATGAGAGAAAATGCACAGAGTGAGCATGAAGGAGATTTATCTAATTTGTTTCTAAACCAGTGATTGAAATTGCAAGCACCAGGCACAGACGGGCAGTGGTTAGCAAAGCACTAGAGGAATTACCCCAGAGAAAGAAAGAGAGTAAAACGGTGTCACCTGCAATGTGTAGAGGAGATTGTCAGCTACAGGCCCAAGAGGAGTTCCCTCTATATGAATCTGCTTCGACTTCTCAGATGTTGTTGCACGCTGTAGTCAAATTGGTCCCTGACTTACGGCAACCCCTTGCAGTATAAAATGAAACACTGCCTGGTCCTTCATCATCCTCCACATTGATTGGGAATTGGAGCAAGCACTGTGATCCATGGTTGTTTTCACTGATTGAGTTTTGGAAGTGGCTTCTCAGGTCTTTCCTTGTAGTATGTCTTGTTCCGGAAGCTTTGCTGAAACCTGTTCTATATTATAGCAACATACAAATCTCCACTGTCAGACACGTGGTAAACGTGCATGACGTATATTGACTGGGAATTGAACCCAGGTTGCCTGGGTGGAAGATGAGAATTCTGTGCTTGAACTACCACCACACACATTCTCAGGAAAGATGTGACTGATACAACAGGTTTGGGAAGACAGTGTGTGATGCTTGAGAAGTACATACTTACAAGGCTACCGCTGACCAAGGTAAAAAGATAACCCAAAGGCTTCATGGAAATTCACATTAACACATTTTAGAGTATTTCAGATCTAGATTCGAATCTTGGTTTAGATACTTACCAGTCAGATAATATTTCTTTGAGCATCAGTTTCTTCATCTAGAAAATAGGGATTATGCTTCTCCCTTCATGGAGTCATTTGGTAGCTTAGAAATAACTTATGTGTGGTCTGTGTCACACAACTTAGCATATAATAGACAACTGAAAAATGGAAATGATTATGATAACAATAGAGATATACTCATAACTGCTCTGATTTTTGACTGGGAACAGATGGTAGCTGGTATAAGTTGGCAGAGAAGACTCTAGAGGGGAATTCATTTCTTCCTGTGGAGAATGGAGAGTGAGATGAGATCACGTACATTTCCCACAGCATGGTTTCACATTACAGGCTAGGGTACGGAATTGTCCTTTTCACTGCAGAATATAAATATACTTGATGAAGTAGATAAAGTAGGTGGATGAAATAAAATAGCAGATAAAAAAGCATACCATTTCATCCTGAGTGAATCCACGCAACCTCTTATCCACCATTTTTCTGACTGCCTTTTGAAGTTTATTGCAACCTGGAACATAGTTGAGCAAGATAACCAGCTTTAAGCCAGGCAAAGGTAACTGTATTTCTCCTCTTCACTTGGTCTAATGACCAAAAGCACAAGCCAAGACTTTTAAAGACAAGGAGGTTGGCTGGAGCCTCATTCTTAGGTGGCTCATATCCCCTTCACTGCCCTTTTCCTCTCAGCTGGCTTTCAGGTAACCACTTGCTGTGTGTGACTCCTAGTCCTCCAAAGCTCCTATCAGCCTATCAGCTTCTTTGTACAGGTCTTTGCTCTGCTTCCAGCTTGATGACCTACCTCATGTTCTGTGTTGTAGCACCTGGTAGACATAAGTACATCAGCAGGGCTCATCTACCACCTCAGGGCGATCCTTTCGAATTTTCTTTCCCTCTTGATGCTTGGTCCTTGAAGGTGTCTGTCTAATGTGACCCGCATTCTAGATAGTGAAAGGACTTATCAAGATTGATATTTAAAAGAAAGAGGATGGAAAGAGAGGAAGGCATGTATCACTAAACTGAGGCTGACAATGTTTAAGGCTGTGGTTTATCCTGCCAAATTATTTTCATGAAATAAAATCATCTTCTGAATTGGTCGTTTTTAAAGTTTCATCTGAGGCCAATTGGCAAGTGTCTAACACCCTTTCAAAGGGATCCTCACGGTCCAAACTCTTTTTTATACCAATGCTGAGGTGTTATGTGCCTTCACTCTCTCATTCTCTTGTGGTCTACAGTGTAGTTTTTCAGAAGTTATGTAAATGCAATGACATTATCTTTCTGTGGCTAATGAAATGTGTGCTGTGTATGCTTGTGATTTGAAAGTTTTCAACTTGAATTTCTAATCTGATAAATGTTAACAAAATATAACTAACATATATACTCAAGCTCTTTGGGTTTTCTCAAAGGGATCATGGCTTTCCATTCTACTGTGGAGTGGAATTGGGAGACAAAGTCACCAAAGGTGGGACAAGCAGATTCTCTAGGCTTTGTGAGCACAAAGGCTGGAGTGGAAGAGGTACTTTGCTATTGTATTAACTAATTAGACTTGTCCATTTCTTTGTTTATTCCTTAAGGTGTTGTAGCATTTTGCTGAAGCACACAGGTTCTAGGATCAGACTATCTGAATTCAGTTCCTGGCTTGGCCATTTTTCTAACTCTATGAACTTGGGCAAGATAGTTAATCTCTCTGTGCCTAATTTCCTCACCACCTGTGTTGGTTAATCTCCGTTTATCCTTCCTTGGTCCCCGGTACTTTCTTCACTCTTCTTTTCCTTGCTGTGTGTTGTGGGGCAGTAAGGAGGAGGTTAACTCCTGTGAGCTGACAACAGGCCATTCCCAACTGATGATGGCGTTCCATTCTGGTGACTCTGTTGTATATTAGTTCTGTTGTCAATCAAGTATCTCATTAAAAAAAATTCCTTATCACTGCCTTTTATTTTCAGTATCTTTATAAATACAGATAACTGGTGGTGTGTGGGTAACAACGTGTCTGTTAACCAAAAAGTTAGCAGTTCAAATCCTTGGAAACCTGTGAGGCAGTTCTACTCTGTTGTAGTGTGGCTGTGAGTCAGAATCAATGGAAGTGGGCAACAGGATAATCTTTATAAATCCAGTTTTTATGTGTTTTTGTAGGTTGGAAGCATTACATATAAACTTACAGATATAGTTTAACATTGCATGTAGTACATTAACAATAAGTTATATAAAAAAAGAAAAAGTGATCTTAAAGACTGTTCATCTTAACTCAGATATGTCATAAATTAGAGACTACCTGTATGTTATTTTGGCTTCCTTGCCTTCTGGCTTCCCAGTGAGTTGGGTCAGTGGGAGGCACCAGCAGCAGATGAGAGGTTGGAAGGCAGCCAGGGAGGGCCGTTTCTTCCCCTGCCTTTTCCTGCTTTGGTGCCAGTTCTCCCACCAGCTAGCTGGAACTCCTACTGGTGGCACCCTTCATGGTGCAAGGTCTCCCCGAGCCCTGGCAGCTCTGTTTCCTCTCCTTCCCTTCAGTCTAGATATGCTGCAAGAGGTAAGGTGTGCCTCACCATAAGTGAACCATAAGTGAACTCCAACTCCCAGTTTTAAACTGTCTCTACTAAATTCCTTCACAATTCTAGTAAGCATGCCCATTTTCTGCCTTGGTCCATACTGGGACACTCACTGCTAAGTGATAAGTTCCCAGTGTTAGTGGCTGCTGCTGAGTCTACTACACTTGCTGTTCCCTGTGTGGTGGTGGATTCTCCTGTTGCCTGTGGGAATTTCCTGCATTCATCCCCACACTAGGCAAAGAACAGCAGCTTCTGCTGTTAGGTGACTTGTGTCTAGGTAAAAGGATTGGATAGTTGTCGAAGAGAGTGTTAAGCAGAAGCTGGCTGCTATAAACATTAAGTGTCAATGCGGCTAGTACTGAGAATGCCAGCCATGTTGGCAAGGACTGCGGAGCTCAGAGGAGAAGAGCTGGCTGTTGAGAAACAGGTACTTTTTAATAGGATGACAAAAGTGCAGGTGAGGTAAAGGTACAGACTCAGGTATGGTGGGCTGGGAGATCACCTGTTTGGTGTGAATGAAGTCTGTGGAGAGGTGAGGTGTCTTGGTTATCTAATCTGTTGTAACGTAAACACCCTAGGTGGTTAGCTTTAAAGAACAGAAATCTATGGTCTTACAGGTTCGGAGGCTGGGAGCTGTAATTCAGGGCATGGACAAGACTATGATCCACCTACCTGAGGAGAAGACCCTGCTTTGTCTCTTTCAGTTTCTGGCAGCCCCAGGCCTGTGCTGGCACTCTTGTCTTGTGGTAGGTACTCACACAGCAGCTTCCTCTGTGTCTGTGTCTATTCTGCTATTTTTATAAGACACTGCTTAGAAGGGTTTAGGGCTAAGACTAATTAGGACATGAGGTGTGACCTCATGAACGTAACAAATGCAGAACTGTTCCAAACAGGGTCACGTTTACAGGTACAGGGTTAGGGATTCAACGTACCATTTTGGGGACTGAATTCAATCTGGAATGTGGAATAGCAAGGCTGGAGCTAGACCATGGAGGGCTGACCATGCCAGGCTGAGAAGTGGGGCTTTTCCCCTCTGTAGTCATCAAGATTTGTGATCAGGGTTGGAAGTGATAATGTGGTGGGTGGTGACACACATGTATGTGGTCTTCATAGGCTTAGGAGAAAGTCTGGGCAGGCGGGAGGAACTGCAGCTACTCAAGTGAAGAGCTGGAAGCTGGACTGCAGCATGGCAGCAAAGGAACAAGAGAGAGAGTTTGAGACAGAGAACCACTCTCCAGGCCCCGAGAGCTGAGACCAGGTCCTCTTCTCCAGCATGTAGAGCTTCCCATGAGAGGTCAGCTGAGGATGAAAAGCACTCCAAATTCAAGCCACGTGCCCAGGGCTTGACCCCCTATTTCTTTTTTTTTCTGAAATAAAAAATGAAAGTGTACATACTCTGTGCTTACAATACTGGGTTAAGAGAGGAGGAGTACACAAGCCGTGTTGAAGTCCCATTAATATTGATCTTCTTACTAATGTCTATTGTCACCAATTTCACCCAACCAAATTTCTAACAACTATCTAATCTAAACCTTCACCCCTCACACTCCCACCTTCCCACCCTCCCCACCCTTGTAGCTGTCAAAGAGTCTTTTCTATTATGTATGAGTATGCTTTTTTTATCGTAGAGGTCTCATATAATAATTGTCCTTCTGTTGCTGACTAGTTTCACTCAACATAATGTCCTCTAGTAGAGACCAAATTGACAGATCTTTCCTGTTATCATCGCTGTTCTTTATCGGTGTATAGTACTCCATTGAGTACATATACCAAAGTTTACCCATCCATTCTTCTGTTGTTGGGCATCTGGGTTGATACCAACCTTTTGCCATCGTGTACTGTGCTGCAATGAACATTCATGTGCATGTAGCAGTTGGTGTGAATGGCCTTGACTTTGTAGGATATATTCCGAGCAGAGGAATTACTGGGTCAAATGATATATCTCTATCCATTATTTTAAGGTAACGCCAGATTGCTTTCCAAAGAGGTTGCACCATTCTGCAATCCCACCAACAGTGAAGGAGAGTTCCAGTCTCTTTACAGCCTCTCCAACATTTATTGTTTTGTGTTTTTTGGATCACGGCCAATCTTGCTGGGATGAGATGGTATCTCATTGTCGTTTTGATTTGAATTTCCTTAATAATTAATGATCGTGAACATGTCCACATGTGTTTTTTGGCTGCCTGGATCTCCTCTTTAGAGAAGTGTCTGTCCATCTCCTTTACCCATCGCTTAATTGGATGATTTGTCTTTTTCTTATTGATATTTTGTAGAACCTTATAGATTATGGAGATCAGGTGTCGGTCTGACATAGTTGCCAAACATTTTTCCCCATTCTGTAGGTGGTCTTTTAATTCTTTTGATGAAGTCTTTGGATGAGCAGAAGTGTTTGATTCTTATTAATTCCCATTTATCTATTTTGTCTTCTGATGAATGTGTTTTGTTTGTCAGATTTTGAAGTCTGTCTATATTGTGTATTAAAATGTCCATTGTTGACCCTATCTTATCTTGGATGAGCTTTATTGTTTTAGCTTTTATATTCAGGTCTTTCATCCAATTTGAGTTGATTTTTATATAAGGTGTGAGATATGGGTCTTGTTTCAATTGTTTGCAGATGGACATCCAATTTTGCCAGCACCATTTGTTGAAGAGATTGCTTTTACCCCAGTTTAATGTCTTAAGCCCTTTGTTAAATATTAGCTGTTCATAGGAGGATGGTGGCACATTAAAGACACATTAAAGAAATTTATGGATTCAAATGAGAATGAAATCACATCCTATCAGAATTTATGGGATACAACAAAAGCAATGCTCAGAGGTCAGTTTATCTCTATAAATGCACACTTCCAGAAAGAAGAAAGAGCACAAATTAAAGAATTGCCCCCCTATTTCTGCCACCAATTGCCAGGTGGTCTTTGGCAATGTGCTTTCCTCTCCTCTTCTGTAGGACGAAGTTGTGGCACAGGCACTCCTCACAGCCCCTCCTCATGGGACCGGCTGTGAGTTCCTGCTAAAAACACTGCACTGGTCTTCGCTTCTTCTCATAGCAATTCTCTTGTTTACAGGTTATCGACTGGTAAGAAGAGAGAGAGCCTAGCAGCACTGTTCTTGTTGGCTTCCATCAAGTCAGCCCCTAAACCATGGTTACCTCATACACAAGAGAACAAAATATCACCCTAGTCCTGCAGATTGGATGGTTGTGACTCATAGGTTTTTCACTGGCTGATTTTCACAAGTAGATCACCAGACCGTTCTAGTCTGTCTTGCTGTGGATGTTCCTCTGAAACCTGCTCTGTAGCATGGTATCACATAAGCCTCCACTGGCAGATGGGTGGCAGCTGCACATGAGGTGCACCAGCTGGAATTCGAACCAGGGTATCCTGCAGAGAAGGTGAGCATTTTGCTACCGGATTACCACTGCCCTTACTTGGCAATATTCAGTGCTCCTGTTATTTTCCCAGCAGTGAGCTATGCAATGGCTGTCTATACACGATCTTACTGCCTTGGCATCTAACTTGCCCTCAGTTAGAAATGAATTTGACTGAAGTAGAAGGAAACCCTGATGTTGTAGCAGGTAATAGCTCAGCTGCTAACCAAAAAGTCGGCAGTTCAAAGCTACCCACATGCTCTGTGGAGACTATGGGGAAGTTCTCTTCTGTTCTATAGGATCACTGTTAGTCAGAACTGACCTGATGGCAACAATTTTTTCTTTTTTTTTAAGCAGAAAACCAGGCTTACTGTGGTCCAAATAAATATGGAGGCAGGTGCCTGCTGGCCTTGGTTCAGTGGCACAAATAGTGCAGGCATTTGTGATCTTGTGTTATCCCTCATGGACACATACGGGCTGATGAGGCTCCAATTATAGCCTTGTGAAAATAGGATGTGGGGTAAGGCTCAGCGCTAAGTGTTTTGGTCTTTTTCTATAGCAAAGCCAGTTTTACCGGTCCCAATTGTTTACAGAACACCAAGGCTAGAGAGGACTAGCCACTTTGGAAACATTGATGTTAAGCCTGATGCTTCTTCAGGGATTCTAGCCGACTCTCCTTAGGTCTGGACCAGTAAAATCCGTGGATGCCCCACCCACTAGGAGGGATCTGCACACTAATCGTATCAAACATCAAGGCAAAGTTAACAGCCAGAGGGTGTCCTTCTGGTTTCCTAAAATTGTTTGGAAGCTGGATTGTGGGTTGAGACTCTTGCCTACTTACTTTTTGGTGGAAACAAATGATATTAAAATTATTCAGGAAACATTATGTTGAGTGAAATTAATCTGGTGCAAAAAGGAAAATGCTGTATGAGACCATTATTATAATGACTTAAGAAAATGTTTAAGGACAGGACAAAATGATCTTTGATGATTACAAGGATGGGAAGGGAGTGAGGGGGTATTCATAGATTAGATAGTAAATCACATTGAAATTGGGTTAGGTAAATAGAGTGGTAGCACACAGTAGAAGGGAGGTTAGCACAACTGGACTACACCATAATCAAAAGGATTTTCTAAATACAACCCAAAATTTTGAAGGACAGAGTAGTAGGGACAGGGATCTAGGGACCATGGTTTCGGGGGACATGTAGGCTAACCGGTAAAACACTTTTTTTTTTAAGAAAATGTTCTGCATATCGCTTCGGTAAGTGGAGTCTGGGGTCTTAAAAGTTAGCAAGCTGCTATCTAAGTAGAATCAATTGGTCTCAGACCACCTGGAGCAGAGGAGAACAAAGGACATCAAAGATATGAGGAAAATATGAGCCCAGCAGACAGAAGGAGTGACGTGATCCAGAGATTGTACCAGCATGAGACCAGAAGAACTAGATGGTGCCTGGCTACCACCAATCACTGTGCTGACAGGGAATGCAATGTAAGTAGTAGGAGAAAAACTGATGTGCAGAACTATAACTCTATTAAAAGACCATGCTTGATAGTCTGTCAGGCTGAATGGGCCCCTGGAGAACTGGCTCCCAGGCTTTCTGTTAGCCTGGAGCTGAAATCAGTACTGAAACCAGCTCTTCAGATGATGATTTGATTGGACTATAGGAAACAGAGTGATTTTGACAAAGAACATGTTTCTTGGCTTTTGGCTTCAATGCATATTTGAAAGTGTTTGAGCAGCCCTTGTCCAGAGGAGAGATGAGAGGGTGGAGAGGAATAGGGGTTGTGTGAATCGATATAGGAAGTACAGGGTGGAAAGGAGGAGTGTGTTATCATGGGGTGTGTGAAGGGGAGAACAGTTAGAATCGCATCATAGTGTGGTTTGGGGGTTTTATATGGTGAATTGATTCAGACTGTAAACTTTTATTTAAAGCACAATAATATATATATACGTATATATACACATATTTAATTTCAGGACAAAAAAAGATTTGATGTGACAGAGATATGACCATCTTCTTCCCTGGATAGTCCTATATCTCCACCATTCCATCCAGACCCCTCTCCTCCTTCCTAAGTCTCCTCCATGGGCTTCCCAACGCCCACAAGGAATATCCACATTCAAACTGGAGGATGTCACTTGCTGAGCCAGCTCTGCCCCTCTGTCCTTGGCTGTAAAGACTGCACTGGACTATGAGCATCAGCAAATGGCATCAGGCAAATGTGTTTTTTTTCCCTCCACTGGGAAATTGCTAGATAATTATTATTTTTTTTTTTACAGAGATTTAATTTAAATGGAAGCAGGGACCTTGAACAAAATTGCAAATTAGTGCTAAGTGTGGAGAATTGGAAGCATGTAGGCATATTTTCTACTGTTTCTATATTTCTCTCCTGAGAAGCAGTCAGGGGGTCTAGGTTGGTAGAGTTGCTGGTGGCGCTTAGGGATGTTCAGCTTGGGACAATACCTCCCCTCCTTCCATCCCAATAGTTTTGTCCCAGTTATCTTTAATTTAAAATGTGGCTTATGAGAAAGCCACTGTGCAGGTCACTGTGGTGTGGCTTGTATAGGGTATGGGGCCATATGAGGAGGGAACAAAGGCTGGATCCCTGATATATTTTCTTGGTACCTAAATTTCTTTGCGTTGCTGCTTCCTGAGTTTGGGATAAAATGTGAACACGTAACTGTGTGGCTTAAAGCTGATCCAGGTTCCTGCACAGCTCAGAGCCTACTCTGCTACCCTCAAACCCAGTTCCTGGAGGGACAGTAAAACAGCAACAATCCAAAACTGTTGTCATCAAATTGATTCCAACTCATGATGGCCTCACATACATCAGAATATGGTTTTCAATGATTTATATTTTGGTAGACTGCCAGGCTTTTTTCTGAGGCACCACTGGATAGAATCAAGCCTCTAATCTTTTGGTTAGCAGCTGAGTGCATTAACTGTTTGCATTACCCATGAACTCCCCTATGGGAATGAGTTCCCCAGTGGGAATGAGCTTCCCTATGGGAATGAACACTGCACTCCTGTGCCCAGCATGCTGCTTCTCACTCACTACCTGCAATACTTCTGCCAACTCCCTTGTCCTAACACCAGCCTACCCTGACTCAGGAAGCCATGCACAAGTTCTTGAAATGGCCAAGGAGTTTCTTCTCCAGGCTGGTTGGTGTTAAATACCCACACATTCTCCTGTAATCTTAGAACTAGCTCTTTGTTTTCCTTGTGGATTTGAGAGACCTGTGATAGGAGAGACCATGTGTCATTCACCCTGAACTCCAGCCCTTAGCACAACACCTGGCCTGGAACAGTCACTCAGTAACTCATTGTTGAATGTACTGAACAAGGAACAAGGGAATGAGATTCTTTTTTTGCAATAGTTTTGCCAAGTCTTGAGCTCCCTTTCTGAACTTCTGAAGCCTTGGAAGCCACACATGTTGCTACAGGTCTCTGGCCTCCTGTGCCACCATCTCTTACAACAGAAGTGGGGTCTGGGTCCACGTAGTCAGACTCCTCCTCTGCCTTCTTTTCTGAGATTGTTTCCATTTCATATATGCACCTTGATGCATCCATTCCTACTGGAGGGCTCTAATAGCCCGCTTGACATTTTCCATTTTTTGGATGATCGTTTCTATTAAATTGTTGTAATGAAATAAATGAACAAGACTTCTTTTTCAAAATCTGTTTCTAAATGGACTGTGTACCAGGCTTGCTAGAGCAGTAGATATTCCATGAATGGCTTAACTAGTGCTTTGAAGGAAATAGTATCAAAGTGAGCATGAGAACTAGGCTTCTGGAAAGGTTTAGTCAGATAGTTTCATTTTTCAGAGATGAGGAAATGAGTCCAAAGAAGGAAAATGAGAGCCAAATTCACATTGCTAAAGGTAGAGCGCACTATCAATCTGCAGCCCTTACCATTGATAGGTTTATTTATGTTTTTAGTTATCAATAAATTTGTCACTAAAGACTCTTCAGAAATTGTCTAAGTATAGGTATAAGAATAAAATATATTAACTCATGTTTTCACCACCCAAGGCAATGGCTGTTAATATTTTAGTATACATTTTTTATGCTTATTTTAATAAACATGTAAATTTATTTTAATAGAAAAAATATAGCGAAGCATGAAGAGGAAAACGAAAAATCACCCATAACCATTGTCACCAGAGTTATGCACTGTGAGTAATTTGATATACAGTCTTTTGACTTACACTATTCATTATTTTTGGCAACTGGCTTTTTGTCAGTTTTTAGTATATCATGCACACCTTTTGGAAGCAAGAACTCACAACATTGTTTTGGATGATCAGATAGCAGTCCATGGTAGGACAATGTATTTATCAAACTTATTATTATCAGACTGTAAATCATTTCTAGTGTTTTGCTATTATTATACATAGCAAAAATATCTTCAATGGTAGAAGAATATACTTTTGACTCCTATTTATTATTCTGTTGGGATAAATTTGCATAAGTGTAATTTGTAAGTCTGTGTGTTTGCAGGGTCAAGAGATATTTGATGAATACACAAATTGCATTCCATAAGAAAGACGCCAGGTCGTTTCTCACTAGCAGCATATGAGAAAGACCAGCTTGCCACTTCCCTGCCTTTCTTCATTCACATTTTCCTCTTACTTCCCCAGTTTTGTTGAATTCATTTCTTTAAAAGGCAAACATTTCACTGAGATTTTAAGATTTATTATGATACAGTATACCTAGTTTTCTTACGATGAACAAGAAACCATTTTAAACCTGTAGTTGTAAGTCTTTTCTTATTCATAACAGTGAAGCTTTGCTTTTGTTTTGTTCTGCTTTATAGGATATAAATGAAGGACTTCCAGTGGTTGTATTTAACAGTTCCTTCCTTTCTATTTCTTAGGTTTTATTTTTTTTCTTCTAGTATTTTAAGTGAAGCACTTTATTTTTATTCACTTGTCTCTTAATTCTAATTCTACCCCTTTGTTCTAAGGGAATGGATAATTTGCGTGGCAGTGAGCCTCAGCTTCTTTAGGGCAAATGCCCTGTGCTCTTTCTTCCCCACTGTCCTCAGAGTTCACAGCCCAGTGAGCAGTGCAAAGAAAGTGTCTCACCCGTGTCGGTCAAATGAATGATGAATGAGTGAATGAATGCTAGATTCATCACATCTGACTTCCTTATTCCACTTGTTTCCCCTGTTTACATTTATTTGGCCTTAATGCCAACATTCCAGCTTTTCTACCTATATTAGCAGCTTTATGTAAGTCTTTATAAAATTTAGTCTGGTTAGTAAATCTTTTCCATAAGCTCTTGTGGATCCATTGTTGAACGTATCTTCCATTCCTTAAATGTACCTATTTTTCTAGTTACCATCAAGCTGATTCTGACTCATGGTGACTTCACGTGTGTTAGAGCAGAACTCTTCTCCACTGGATGTTGAATGGCTGAGGTTTTCAGTGGCTGAAGTGCCTCTGTGTGGACACAAACTACCAGTCTTTCAGTTAGCAGCTGAGCATCCTGACTGTTCACATCACCTAAGAACTGGGTATCAGTAATCTACTGTTACAAATTTGAGGTACTGTCAATTATTTTTGCTATTAAAATAACCTCTTAGGCTGGATTCTCTAGAGGAGCAAAGCCTGTGAAATGCATATATATATATATATATAAATACATAGGAAAAGGTCTAGTTCCAGGAAATGGTCATGTAGTTGCAGAGTCCAGCAAGTCTCAAATCCATGGCATCAGGCTGGGGGCTTCCCCTGACTCACATGGTTGCAGGGACTGATGAATGCAAGGTCAGCAAGTCAGACAGCAGGCTGCTGGCTCATGTCCCAGGAACCAGAAGTCAGATGGTGATGAGCTGCATACAGGATCCAAAGTAAGCGTGGACCTTGCTGGAACATCCCTTTATCTGTTGGAGGTAGGCCACATGACCATGGAAACTCCCTTTTCAGCTGATTGGTTACCACAGCAGATCTTATCATGGAAGCGATCATATTATATCAAATCTCATCATGGAAATAATCACATTATATTATGGAAGAACAATCTGTACAAAGTCTGCCTGACCGAGAACTGTAGCCCTTTCACACTGAGTCACAACATTCACTATCACAAAGAAATCTGTGAATATTTTTATGCATGGACTTTTTACAGTGTTGTACAAAATTTCTTTAAAATACAGTTGTTGTAGTGGAGCTTATGAACCGGAGGACAATATTTAGAGATCTTCCAAGGGTGTTGTATAAAATTTTGCAGTCACCAGTAATACATGAATGTAGTCATTTTCTTGTACTTTTGCTACTTAGGATGCTGCCTACTATGCTTGTTTCCATTTCTGACCTCATGCTCTTTGCACTGCCCTGCAATGTCTTTTGCCTTTCCTTAGACCTTTAGAAACTTGTCCGAGTTTCTTGAATGCAAAGAAGCTGGGAGTGAGTATGACCAAGAGCTGTGATAAACTTAATTTTTTGTCTCATATATTCTTCTTCTTCTTTTTTTTTTTTTAAGAAAAAACTAAGATTGAAAAGGCCTTCTTAAAATCAAGGAAGTGTAAAGAAGAAAATAAGCTACCAGTGGCCTCTTTATTACTGAATATATTTCCCAAGTAGCAGAAGTCAGACTGCTTAGAGTGGAAGAAAATGGAAAGCGAAAGCCTCATTTCCTATCTCCCATTATGCTCTCTGGAGGTAACCACTTCTGAATGTGTCTTTGATTCCTCGCAGAACTAATGTATATGTGCTGCACACAGCAAATTTGGATGTGGAATGAGGGATATCATTGCTGATGTCAGATGCGTTTTGGCTGCAAGCTGAGAATACCAGAAAAGCCTTTGTTTACCTGTGTTTAATCAACTATGCAAAGGTGCTCAACTGTGAGGATTATAACAAATTACGGGTAACATTACAAAGAACGGGAGTTCCAGAATACTTAATTGTGCTCATGCAGAACCTGCACTTGGACCGAGAGACAGTTATTCAGATAGAACAAAGGAATACTGCCTAGTTTAAAATCAGAAAAGGTGTGCATTTGTGTTGTATCATTTTACCATACTTATCCAATTTGTATAATGAGCAAATAATTGGAGAAGTCACCCTGCACAAAGAAGAATGTGACGTCAGGATTGGAGGAATATTCATCAGCAAGCTGTGATATGCAGGTGACAAAACTTTGCTTGCTGAAAGCAAAGAGTACTTGAAGCCCTTACTGTTGAAGATCAGAGACTGCAGCCTTTTTGTTTTCTTTTTGTTGAGATACAATCCATTACAGCCCTTTGTATGGATTATATCTCAACAGAAAGAAAACAAAAATCATCACAACTAGATCAATAATCAACATCATGGAAACTGAATAATACTGAAGTCGCCAAGGTTTCTTTTTACTTGAGTCCAAAATTAACATGCACTGGAGCAGCTGTGACAAGCTCAGTGTGTTGCATTGGGAAAATTTGCTGCAAAATACCTCTTTAAAGTATTAAAAAGAAAACGCATCACCTTGAGGACTAAGGTGGCCTGACCTAAGTCTTGGTATTTTGAACTGCCTCATATGCATGTGAAAGCTGAACAATGAATAAGCAGAACTGAGGATGAATCGGTGTCTTTGAGTTATGGTGTAGGTGAAGAATACTGAATATGCCATGAACTGCCAAAAGAATGAAGAAATCTGTCTTGAAAGAAGTACAGCCAGAATGTTACCTTAGAAGTGAGCATGGTGAGACCTTGTCTCAGTTACTTTGAATATGTTATCAGGAGGTACCAGTCACTGGAAAGGAACAGCATGCTTGGTGAAGCAGAAGGTCAGTAAAAAAGAGGAAGACTCTGGTGGAATGGATTGATGTGGTGGCTGCAACAATGTGCTTAAACACAGGAATGATTCTGAGGATGGTGCAGGACTGGGCAGTGTTTTATTCTGTTGCGCATAGTGTCGCTGTGAGCCAGAACCACCTCGACAGCACTTACTAATAACAATGGCAGAATCTAAGATGCTTTAGTGGTGGCCCATTCTTGATCTTCCTGGAAATATCCAGAGGATGCTCTTCAGACAAACTTGTAGCCACCTCCTGGCTGACTGTGGTTGTATGAGGTCCCAGGTTGTTAAGATACATCCTTTTCTGAAAGGTTACTTGTGCATTCAGAGCCACTTGTAACAAAGTCTGCAAAGCAGGTGCATCTATTTCCATAGATTTTTATCTATATAAAGGTGTCCTCCCACCATGCTGTTCTGCATCTTGCAGAGAAGATTACAAGTGATACCAGCTCACGTAACAACTCATGGGAGGAACCGACATTTGAGACAAGTTGATCTGCTATGGAAGTACATAGTTTCAGCCTCTAGTATAGTACACTTGGGACTGATGCCAAGTTACAGGGAAGAATAGACAGATTCAAAGAGAAAGTTCTGATGGTGAGACGGGGTAAACTGGGTTGCCTGTTTTGTGAAGGAGGGAGCTGGAGCGGGTCCTATTTTAGCAACATGAGCTTCAGTTAGAGATGTGATGAATTTTTTTCTGTTTCAGATGAACCTAAAAATGATGTCTAATACAGTGTGAGATACTTTTGCAGGACTGACTCAGGGGCAGTTGAGCAATTGGGAGCAGACTGTGCTTTGGGTGGAATGCCTGAGGCAGGGTTATTGCATCGACTCTAGCACTGACTCACAGTGAAACTTTGAGCCAATCTCTTCTTTGTACAGCAGATTTCTAATCTGTGAAATGAGAGAAACTGGACTTAATTCGTGCAAATATGCTTTCTAGCTTACTGAGTTCCTCTAACTCAGTAAGTTTTTTTGAGCATATAGTTTTCTTGGTAAGAATAAGAATCGTGGATACGAATGTTCAGGGGTGGAGTATTTTCAGCTCTGGGGCTAGGTGGCACTGGGAACTTACTTTAAAAGCCAAAAAGCAAAGTACACAGCCATTCTGTCTTATGTCTTCAAGGCTTCAGGGTAGCTGACAGCAAAAAAACTGAATCAAGGTGGAGAGAAACTGAGATCAAAGTGAGACTTCATTTGCAATAGAAAAGGTGCTGGGTCATATCCCCTGACTCCCAGTGCTGGACTTTCTTACTTACAGATTAATCTGTTGGCCTGATTTCTGGAACTTCACAGCTAAGACCCTCAGCCATGGCAGTAGCCAAAGTTACTAGTGAATGACTTGGGTTTTTAATGATTCTGTAGAAGACTGGGAAGATAACGTTGCAGACAGTAGAAGCACATTTACTAATTTTTATTTGTATGTGGGTTACATATCTCTTTCTGGATACCTGCCTCATTCCTTCCTTCCACCCACTAATATTTATTAAGCACCCGCTAGCATCCACTGCACATCAGGCATTTTTCTAAATGCTCAGGATTCAGTCACAAGCAGACAGACAAAAAACCTGCTGTCACAGAGCTCACGACCTACCTGAGGGACAACAAATAAACCCACGAAATGTATATTATTATGTCAGATAGCAATGTTACAAAGCACTGGGGGAGCAACAAGGCAAGACAAAATCACAGAGTGACCAAACAGGGTTGGAGGTGGCCATGGGTAGCTACGGAAGGGCTGGGGGGTTTTCTCTGAGAAGACAAGATTTGGTAAAGGGAGAAAGTTTTTCTAGTCGGGGGGAACAACAAGTGCTGACTCCCTGAAAAGGAAAAAAGCTTGGTATATCTGAGAAACAGCAAGAAGCCCAGGTGGCAGGTGACGAGCTCAGAGAGCTAGGGAAGAGCCAGGTGGTATCAGGCCTTGTCAGCTGAAGAAAGCTGGAATTTTATCCCGGTTTTAACAGTGTGTCATTAAAAGGTATGGAAGATGAGGTAGCATGTTCTGATTTACCCTTAAATACAGCTACTATGTGAAGATTTCATTATCGGGCATCTGGTAGAGGCAGGGAAAGTAGTCAGAAGGCTCCTGTAGAAGTCTGGGAGGAATCATGGCACCTGGATTGCAAAGGTAATGACACAAATGGTGGTATGTATGGTGGATTTTAGACATATTTTGTACAGTCAACAGCATTTGCTGACAGATTGGACATGAGGGGTAAGGGAAAGGGAAGAAGCAAGAATGGTGGAGATTTTTAGCTTGAGCAAGTAGGTGAACGGACACACCCTTTACTAAGGTGGGACGCTGGGGGTGGGGGGAAACACGAAATCAAGTATGTGTGTTACACCTGCTTGTCTAGGTCCCCAGGTGGTGCAAGCAGTTCATCCAAACCTAAAGACTGGTGGTTAAAATCTACCCAGCAGTGCTATGAAAGAAAGGCCTGGTGATCCACCTCCGTAAAAGTTACAGCTAGGACACTCTATGGAGCAGTTCTACTGTACAACACAGGGGGTTGTCATGAATCAACTCTACGTTAATGGCTTTGATTGTTTTGGTTACTTGCCCAAGAGGAGGTGTTGGGTGTGGAATCAGAGAATGGATTTGGAGCTCAGGGTAGTAGTCTGGACTAGGGACTACCTGGAAGTCTTTAGAATACGAGATCTGTGATTTAAGTTTCAGAACTCATCCTAGCAAAAGTGCTACACACCTCATTGCTGAATATGATTTATGGTCATTTTTAAAGTACTGTCCTTGGGAAGCTATACAGCTATGCCAGCACCTAGTCCACCCTTCAAAGCTTTTTCCAGAATGGCCATCAGAACTGTTGTCATATTATACTTTATGTCCTGAATGTCATCAAAATGTTTTCCTTTCAAGATTTCCTTTAACTTCGGGTAAAGAAAAACTTCACTGGGGGCCAGATCAGTTGGGTGGTGGGGGGGGTGTTCTAATGTAGTTATTTGTTTACTGGCTGAAAACTCCCTCATAGGCAACTATACAATTAAGTTCACTAACTTGCCACCTTGCCACCATGTGCAGTGGCCACTCAAGAAAGAGATCCAGAATTGCTCTGAAGAGTAGACTAGGCACTGGCATCTGTGCATAGCTTCCCAAGGGGAGGACTTCAAAGGTGACCTTGGTGACATTCAGCAATGAAGTACGTAACACGATAATCAAGTTCATGGACTTACTTGTCAGATTTCATAGGTGTGGATGTTATTTAGTCCATGGGACTGAATACTGTGTAAGGCAGCTTCACAGCCAGCCAGCTAGGGTAGATACTTTCACACGTAAGTATAGGGAGGTTGTCGGAGGGCCCATGTTAATATAAGGTCCTTTCTGGTTCTCCATTATCACCTTTCTATAAAGCTTTGATATCTGGAACCACCAGGCAAGTGACAACATTGAAAGGGTGATGTTCTGATCCTTTGAAAAGTATCTCTTAAACTCTATTACTTTTTATATTTTCATATTTTGCAAAAATATAGATAGTATAACACAGGCTAGTTCAACACTTGTCACATGTACAACTTAGTGACACCAATTCCATTAATTATACTACCATCATGAATCCCAATTGCCAAATTTTCCGTCACTAGAAAACTTTTTGGAAACCCTGGTGACACAGTGGTTAAGTGCTACAGCTGCTAATCAAAGACTGGCAGTTTGAATTCACCAGTGCTCCACACAGATTCCATGGGGTAATTCTACTCTGTCTTATAGCTTCACTATGAGTCAGAGTTGACTGGATGGAAATGGGTAACAGTAAAAGGCAAATAAATTTCTATTACCTTTAGGTTAGTGCTAAAGGTGAAGAGAAGTTCAGCAAAAAAGAGAGATAGCCTCAACAAGATGAAATGACACAACAACAGCAATAAAGATGAAGAGAGGTGAGTATCAGCATTCCAGATCTCTAATATGTTGATGCTTGGCTGGGAACTTTCCTTGAGAATAAACTCAAATATGCCTTGTGGAATTTTAGATCTCATCCCTTTTATATAGCATTAAAAAAAAAAAAAAAAAAAGACTCATAGGGTCGCTGTGATTTGGAATTGACTTGATGGCAATAGTTTTTATTTTTTTAATGCTGTGTAAGAAGTATGAGATTTAGAACACCACATAGGGAGAGTGAACCCCTCTTTGAGTCCACCACATCTGGTTTTAACAGACACGGGCCGTATAGGTGATAGAATTTAGGCTCTAGGACCGTGGGTTTTATAAGTAGGATGTAGTGAATTGCCTTCTAGTGACCTTTCTGGCCATGGCCTTGTAACTCCAGCCAAATGATTAACTGTGACACAGTCTTGAAAGGGATTGGTCAATTTACTATGCAAATTGAGTGATTTGTGGTTGATCAAGGAAACTGATCAGTACCTGCTCCTGGTGGAAGTACCAGCCCTTGAAATTGGCAAGGAGTTGGCTTATATAGTGGCCAGTCCCAGAGAGGTTTGAAGGGACATCACAGTCATCAAAAAGAGTGTAGAGCCAAATGTGCTCTTTAGACCTAGGTTTCCTGTGTTGAGAAATTCCTAGATCCAGAAGAGAGCTATAATGCTGAAGATGGAATGGTATGACTGTGGTATGTCTGTGTCTACAAATCAAAGCAGCTGAGATGGTCTTGGTGGCCCATGGAATGACTGCTGAGTATCCTTGGGCAGAAGGCTTACAGGCAGAGCTGAAGGCGCTGTTACCACACTCTTGTGCAGGACAGAGGCCTGAGCATGCCCTCTGTAGGGGTTACCACGGAGGATCCTATGCAGGGTGGAGCAGGATGTCTCTGGGTAGGAGGCTTGCCTGGAACTAAAACAGTTTATAGCAAGGCGAGAGAGGCATAAGTGTGTCCCATGAAGGGGTCGCATGCAGCTGCTTTCCCCTTACCCCCTGGGAAGCACAGGCTCCAGTAGTGTGGTGGCAAGAGAGCACTTCATGGTGGTAGCTGGAGGCAGTGGTAACATGAACACAGCCTTTGACCTGAACCACTAGGTTCCTGGCCTGTGGCAGAAGAACAGACAAGGCACTGTAAGGAGGGCGAGCAGATTCCCTCGTGAATCTGTTGTTATTGTTTACTGTTTTACTTTCTATAAATAATGACGTTCACTTTGCCAGCAATGTGTGTCTGTCTGTCCAGCTCCTTCACAGGTGAAAACAACATACAAGGAATGGTTGATCCAAGTGGCTATGTGTGTGTTACTCCTAGCAGTCTTCTAGCTGCCTAGAAGACGAGGCATAGCCTGCCCGCAAGTATAGTGCAGATAGACAGGAAAGACTTGAACCTGGTTAGGTGGTTCCAGATTCTGCTGTGGTTCCAGCTGAGAATAGTAAAGTTGTGCCTAAGGAAACACAGCCTGACTTCAAGACATTTCATGTTACTTTTCTTTGACCTTGGGAGGAACTGCTGGAGCACCATCTGTCTGACAGGACTTCTCTGGATCTATTCCTTCCTGTCTGCTTGCTCTCATCATCATCAGTAAGATGCCTTCCAGGACAAACCTGATGGTGATGACATAGTATGCTCTCAAGAGATGCTATTGAATGAATGAGTACTTAATGACTTTATAGGGGAGTCAAGGGTTTCTCTTTATTTTCCAAAGAAAGGGTGTTTGAATAAAAACTGAAACCATCAGAGCTTATCATTTGCTAAGTCCAAGGATTTCAAACAAATTGCCTCTGATTCAGTTGGACAAATTCATTCTCTTTTTGATGAATATGTATTGATTTATTGATTGGCTACATGGCAAGTATTTTTCCAGGCATTAAGTAGCAGTGGAGAAGATAAGTCCTTGCCTTCCCAGAATTGACATTCCAGTGTGGGTAGATAGGAAGGTAGGCAAATAAATGTAAAAATAAATAATAAAAGTATTCATGCAAATAAAACATGATGTTGAGTGGTTGTAAATGTTAAGAATACAAATAAAACACAGCAAGGAAATAGGGTATGGTGAGATGGATTGGGATGGCAATTCTGAGGAGGTGACACTTAAGCAGAGAGCCAAAAGAACTGAGGGAGGTGGTCAAGTGAGGATTTGTGGTAGGACTGATCAGAGGACTGTAGTGCAAAGGCCCTGAGGTAGATGTGAGGTATGTTCCTAGGCAACCAACCAGGAGGCCACTGTGGCTAGAGGGAGTGAAAGCAGCCTCAGGGCCTGTATACTTGTTAAGGACTTTAGATTTTATTTTATTGGGGCTGGGGAGCTGAAGGCTCTTGAACAGAGAAGTGACATAATTCGACTTTGGTTTTCAAAGGATGAATCTCCCTGCTATGTGAATAATGGATTGTAGGAAACAGGTGGAATGAGGAGACTAGGACACTGGCAGAAAGCCTGTGTGGGCAAGTGAAGGTTACAGGTACATTAGGTTGGTGAGGTGGGGGGCGGGGTGGGAGGAGTGAAGAGGCGGTAGGGTGCAGGGAGGGAGTGTGATGAGAAGCAGAGAGATCTTAGATATGTTCTAAACCTATGCAATTTACTGACAGATTGGATGCGGAATGAGAAAGAGGGATGTCAACTGTGCCTCACAGCAGTTTGGCCTCAGAGCTAGTTGTCCCAGTGAGAGGAAGGCACATCTAGGAGCAATGGAGAGTGGTGGGTGGGGTGGAGGCTGGAAATACACACTTGAGAGCTACCAGGAGGCACCAGCAAAAGGCCGGCGGCACTCACACCCATGGGCCTGGCTGAGCTCACTGAGGAAGTGGGAAGTATGTTTCTGACTGGCAGTGACAGTGGCCTCACATGCAGGAGGGCTTGGCAGAATACCCTTCTTTTCTCTTTCTGTTCTTTGTTTCTAAAAGAGAGAAATAACTGGCCTAAGATCTGTGTTTATTGGGCTCAGTTGGCACATGGCTAAACCCTTTACCCTGTTATCACTGAAGACCAGACGAGGACATCCAAAGAGCTGCGTGAGACTCATGCTTATAAGCAGCTTTTGTGATGTCAAACCCTCATGCTGCCTTCCTGTCCCCATTTCCTTTCTAACTCGTATTGGCAAAATATATACTGAGGCCCGAATCAAAGCACATCATATTTTCATTCTTCCAACAAGACTCTTTGTCCCGTAGATTTGCTTTTGGAGGAGGATAAAGCAGAAAATGTCATTTTGCTTTCAGGTTTGCACCAAAAAATATATCATGTGCTATCTCTGCCACACAAGAGAAGAGTGCATCTGTGATGGTGTTTTTGGTTGGTTTGCTTTTACACAGCAGACATGAAAGGACTGGGGACCTCCACACAGAGTGTTTACTTGTGGGAACTCGTTGGCCTGGTATTCATTAAGTGTTCCTTACTGTTCAAGAGAAAGGAGTAAGAGCCTTAAGTGCATGCCCTTTGTTGGCCAAATACAATCATTTAAACCAGAGGGATAAATCCAAGTCCTTCCACAGGGTCATGCAGAGGTGTTCTTTTGAAGAAAGTCCTCAAGAAATGTTTCCAGGAAGCCTGGAAATTCCAAGTACCAGGAAGGTCTTGACAATTGTTGCCAGCTGCTACTGAATCAACTCTAATTCGTGGAGACCCCATGTAAAAGAGAACGACATGCTGCCCAGTCCTGTGCTGTCTTCATGATTGCTGGTATGCACAGAACCATTGTTGCAGCCACTGTATACTGGCAGCCAGCCTCAGCAGGGTCTGGGATCACGAACGGAGGGGTAGCGTTGGCAAAGAAGAGATGATGAGACTGAGAAAACCAGGGATCTGGAGATTGGCCGCCCATCAGGGTCTGCCCTTCTTTATTTTTGATATAATCAGTAACGTGATTTCACCCTGCCCCCTTGACCACACAAGTTGTTGGCTAACAAAGAGCTGATACCTTGTGGCCTTTTTTCATGTTAATTATTGGGACCTACTGGATAATGGCCTGAAACAAGTGGTCTTTTTACATGTTAATCACTAAGGCCTCCTAGGTAATGGCCCGAGACAAGTATATTGTGATTATAAGCAACAGTGAAAACAAAAGTTATGTCTTGAGCTTAATCAGTTCTATCTATGCTTCAAGGTCAAGAGGTGCAGGGAGTAGAAAGGCTGTGTGGGGGGTCATCCCTGGGGAGCTTCCTAGGGCCTTCCTGCAATCTTGCATTTCACATGTGGAGGGGGATGTGCCAGCGGGGCTGGGCTGGCCTTGGCATTCCCAGACTGGGCGTTCCCAGGCTGGGCGTTCTCAGAAGGCATCTTCCTTAATCCTTATCCTGGGAGATGAGGGGGTATTTTTGAGGAAGATTTAATTAGGATGCAAAATATTATCAGGGACAGTACGCCCAAAAATATGTCACGGGTGAGATGCCTCCGCCCACCATCACATAGGCTTGTAACTTTGCTCACAGAGGCCTTTGTGGGTGATGGGCTTCGGCAACTGTATATTTTGAGTGTTTTCCAACTTAGAGGGATCATCTTTCAGCCCTACATCAGACAGTGTTCTGGTATATTTTGTAGGTTTTCCTTGGCTGGTGTTTGGAAGTGAAGTTTCTAAGACTTTCTTTCTAGTATGTCTTGGTCTACAAGCTCAGCTGAAACTTACCCGCACCACGGGTGACCTGTTGATATTTGAAGTAACTGTGGCATAGCTTCCAGCATCACAGCAACGGCAAACCGTGATACCACAAACTGACGGAAGGGCAATGGGATGCCCTCCAGTGGTCACAGCTAGCCTATGCTTCCATGCCCCCTCCTGATGGAATGGCAGGTGTGGCAGAGACCCAAAGATCTCTTGAGGTCCATTTCCCACATTCATAAAGGTATTAGAGAATGTAATTTTATTTTGGTTGACGTTAAAATTTATGGAGAATTAAAGATTTTTGAAGTTCCTAAAGGGTCTTGCTTTTCAGGGAAGCTGAGGTTTGTTTGTGACACTAGCTTGTTGATCTGATCCTCAGTCTCCCACCTTTCTCATCAGGATTCTCAATGTTTTTTTTTTTCCACCCAGTGGAGACTCCCTCCCCAAAATATTAGTTAAACCTAGGCCTGAAGAGGATAATCTTTGTTTGTTAAAGTTTCACTGTCCAATATGGCAGATATTAGCTACTGCTTGAAATGTGGTGGGTAAGATATTCTAGAAATGTAAACTACACACTGGATTTTGAAGCCTTAGTGCAATAAAAAGGATACAAAGTATCTCATTAGTATTTTTCATATTGATTAAATGCTGAAATGACAATGTTTAGAATACGCAGGGTTAAATAAAATGTTAAAATTCATTTTTCCTTTTTCCTTTTATTAGAATGTGCCTACTAGGAAATTGAAAATCACACGTATGGTTTGCATCCTATTTCTCACTGGGAACTGTTGTTGCTGTAATGAGCAACAATGTCATGTGTCTTGCTGCATCTTGAAGCTTTTTCCTTTCCCTGTAAAGTATCATACAGCTAGCTCTCCTCAGCTAACCAACAGCAACAGCAACACTAATGCCAACATCAACATCAACACCAACACCAACACCAACTTAACTTTTTCCACTACTTTTCAGAGTTTGGGGATGACTGTGAGTGAGACCTAGGCTCTTGCTTTGTGTCTATTGCCTCTCTGGACCTTTAAAGAATTGAAGTTGTTTGCACACAGGCAGTGGACAGTTGATGCACTGCATGCCCCAGCCACTGCTCTGAGGGTCAATATTCACCAAAGACCATGTATCAGCACCAGTATGGAACCTCTGTTCTTCTCGACCGAGGGTTTCGAGGACAGAGACTTCACCCCTAGCTTTCTTTATTAGGGTAGGCTGAACTGTTAATTGGATAATGTGTACATCCTCTTCTTGGGCTAACTGTTTGCCTCTCAGTTTGCAGGTACTTTAGATTCAATCTGCACCCATAGCTTTGAAGAAGCAAGGGTCTTGTTGCCAGCCCTAGGCTTAGGATCTCCTACTCAGGGGATTAGATTCTTACACTTCAAGATGTTTGGGGCAACTGGGAACTGTACACAACGTAAACAGCCTTGGGGGTGTTTTGCTTCTTAACTGTAATTAGTTTCTAGAGACTTACAGCTGTCTGAGGTTTGGGGCATTACTGTTTATAATTATGGCTAGTTTTATGAATGTAAATGTATGCATATTCGTTTGAACAATGTAAGTAAATTTGAAAATTCAAAAGTATGTATGCTTTCGTGTGTGTATACAATTGTTTTTTCTTTTGGTTATTGTTATTCTTAAGTAATGAAGGATTCTTCAGTGTTGCTTTTGGGGCTTCATGTGAGTCAATAGAGACTGGGAGAGATGCTGTGAGGATGGATCACAGTTGTTTCTCTAGGCCATCTTAAAATGAGAAGAAGTATATGACAACTTCCAAAATCAGTCAGGTTTTCAGGTATATAGGTCTGTCTCCCAGCTGGCAAAGTAAGCACCTCTATATTGAACCCCAGATGTTATAAACTAGCTCAAAATGTGGAAAGGATACTTCCCCGCTGGCCTCTGCTGTAGGGCCCCAGCTGTAGGTGATACTGTGTAGAATGCTGCTTTTCCACTCCCAAATAATGAAGGATTCTAAAGAATAAAATTGTACTAAGTGCCTCGGAGAAACCCTTGTGGCTAAGTGAAAAGGTCAGTAGTTTAAATCCACCAAGCACTTCTGGGAAACTCAATGGGGTAGCCTACTCTGTCTTATGGGGTCACTGTGAATCAGGATACACTCAATGGCAATGGTTTTATTGTTGCTGTTGTTTGCTTGTTTATGCGCCTTGGTTGTTGGTATGGATTTTGGAAAATAATGGATTTTATCCTCTGTGCTTGTCTGAATAAAACAATTCAGTGGAACAGTAGTGGATCAATTGCTACCAGGTATGTTATATTTGTGATCACATTTAACACTCTTAACAGCCCTATTTGATGTTTATTGTTATTATACCAGTTGCACACAAAGGTCAGGACAACCACTGAAATGGGCCCAGGGGAGAGTTGCTTGAAGATCAGCCATGGTCCCAAATGGGTTTCTTTTATCTTTAAGAGAGCCTAAACCCCACGACTATCTCTGGGTGGTGCAAATAGTTAATAGGCTCAGCTGGTAACTGAATAATTGAAGGTTTGAGTTCCCCAGAAGAAAGACCTGGTGATCTCCTTTGAAAAATCAGGCATTGAAAACCCACTAGAGCAGAGTTCTGCTCTGATGCACATGAGATGGCTGTGAGTTGGAGTCAACTTTACATCATATATATACATATACACGAGGTCTGAAAATTAAGTCTGTGAACTTAACAGTTCTAAGTGCTACGTACTTCATTGCTGAATATTACCACAGTCACCTTCGAAGTGCTCCGTACAATGACATTCAGGACATCAAGGATAATATGACAACAACTCTGATGGCTATTCCAGGAAAGAGTTCCAAAATTGCTCTGAAGGTTAGTCTAGGCACTGCCATAGGTACATAGCTTCCCAAGAGGAGTACTTCGAAGATGACATGAGGCAATGAAGCATGTAGCACTTTTTTTAGGATGAGTTCTTGAACTTAATTGGCAATCCTCGTGTGTGTTTGTGTGTGCACACGCATGTGTGTGTGCGTGCATGCATGCACGTTTGTAACCTTTGATTGCTCATGCTTTACTGGCCCAGATTTTTCCCTAAGCAATGGGTCATGAATCAAGGTGTGCCCAGGCACTTCTGTAGAATATCTTCCCAGAATCCTACTATCTCATTTCTACCCTATTCTTTTCCCTACTTGCCACTTGGAGGTTTGCCTGCCTTCTACCTCTGGCCTTTCATGAAGTTTCTCCCTGGTCTTGCCAACAGACTGTATGGTGGAGCTCAAGTGCCTTAGCTGAATCTTGGCTTCTTTAATACTTTCCCACTTGAAGGATAGGAACAATGTCAGTGGGGCCACAGGAACTAGAAAAGAGGGGCACCATTGGGGACAGCAAAAAGGGAGGCTAGGAGCATGTACATCCATGTTTTGTTTGCTTTTCAGGTCCCTGAATGGCAAAAATGGTTTGTGCTTGACCGCTAACCAAAGTTGAATAGCTTAAACTCACTCAGTGGTGCTACAGAAGAAAAGCCTGGTGATCTTCCTTCCTAAAGGTTGTTGTTATTGTGAGTTCTTGTCATTGCTCTAACTCAAAACAACCTTATGTATAACACAACAGAACATTGCCTGGTCCTGTATCATCCTCTCAATTATTACCATATCTGAATTCATTTTTGCAGACAATAGAGGGGTTTTCCCCCTTTATCCCCCCTTATCCTACACTTTAACAAGTCTGATGTCTTTTTCCAGTGAATGGTATCTCCTGATATCATGTCAGAAGTACGCAGGATAAAGTCTCACTATCTTTGTTTTTAAGGAACATTCTGGCTGTACTTCCGTACAGATTACAGCCAAGGAAACTCTGTGGAGAAGTTCTCCTCTGTAACACATTGTGTCCCTGTAAGTTGAAATTGACTCAAAATTATCATGAGTTGTAAAGTAAAAAGGAAAGATACCTTTGTTGGGTGAAGCAAAATAAATGTTGTTACTGTTAGGTTGTTATTGTTACACTCAATGCACCTAACGATAGGCACTATAGTACAGCATGGTACAACAGAATGAAACATGATTGCTACCCACCCATTCATTGCTATGTTTGAGCCCTCTATTTTACTAAGCATGGCGTCCTTCTCTGGAGACTGGTTCCTCCTGATAACATCTCCAAAGTATGTGAGATGAATTCTCATCATCCTCTCTTTTAAGGAGCATTCTGGCAATAGTTATTTCAAGACAAATTTGTTTGCTCTTCTGGTAGTCAACAGTATGTTCAATAATATTCACCAATACTGTAATTAGAGAACGTCAATTTCTTTTCAAATTCAAGGATAGTAAATTTAATTTCTACTTTAAGATTATCACTCTTCATTTGTCACCTTTTGAATCTCTTGATTATCTAGAACAGAATGTCAGTGTTATATTTCAGAGCAAAGTAAGCAAGAGAAAAATATAAATAATAGAATTTTAGTCTGATTGAAATACGGAGCTTGTTTTTAGCTCTAAGTTGAGAAGGGCTGAAGAAAATATGAACATGTCTTGATGCAAATACAAGGAGTTGTGTACATACCAGACTTTCTTCTTAAGTCACTGCCAGTCACGAAAAAAAGGAACTGTAGAACTGACCAGCTTGGGAGTGATGAGATATTCCTGGCTTACTACAAAGGCAAAAATATCATGTATGGAACCATTTAAATTGTGCTTTTTATTTCCCAGGGAGAAAAAGAGAAAGAGGGCAAGTCCAAGTTGCTTCGAAATCCAATTTGGTTTTTTCCAGTGAAATCATCTGTCTTCCTGTATCTGGTTTTGCCAGTTAAACACTAATGATGCACATTCTAAGACATGATATGTGAGCACAATTTATTTCTGGATTCAAGCCTTTCTTCTTAAGAGTATTTGTTACAATGGATATAGTGGAATAATACCAGGGATTAAATAGAAGAGGCACTTCAGAGAAAATAAATACCAGTGAGACTCCACTGGTGAAACAATTTTTACTTGTCTCCTCACACCCAAATTCAACAGACAATTCCTAGGGGATTTTAGCACCCAGAAATAAAACAATTTGATGAAAAATAACTGACCGATTGCTACCAGGCATCTTATATTCATGACCACTTTTAATACTCGTAACAGCCCTATTTGCTGTCTGTTGTTGTTATACCAGTTACAGCATAAAGTGGAGGAGGAAAACAACAACAAAACTCTCAGAGTTTGCTTCCTAAGTCTTCTGAACTCACTTTTCCTTAAAAAGTCTTGGCTGCGAAACACCAGTGTCTATGGTTCCTGGTCTTCCTTTCTTCCGATAGTTGGAGTCACTCCCCATGCACCATTTAGCATCTCTTTTTGTCAGTGCTGTCTCTCTGATGTCTGATCCATCAATAATTACTTTTTTTGGTGTCAGACTAGAATTTCCCATCTCTGTGTAAAGCCCTGAAGACCATGGGTGGTGCAAACAGTTAACATGCTTAGCTGTTAACTGAAAGAATGGTGGTTCAAAACTACCCAGAGGAGCTTCAGTAGAAAGCCCTGGTGATCTACTGTTAAAATCAGTCATTGGAAACCCTGTAAAGCACAGCTCTGCTGTGGCAAATGAGTTGGAGTCAACTCAACGGATAGCGATTATGTAAGTCCTTCGAGGTCAACCCACACTATGCAGCCTGGACTAGTAGGATCTATTTCACAATGGATTTTCAGGTCAAGTAAAGGTGTGCCCACAGCTTTGCAGGTCAATGATCAATTGACCTTTGCTGAGGTACTCTTCTCATCAAGCGCTTTGGTTTTACTTAGGTCTTTCTGTATGAAGTTTGACCCACGGACTTATTGTCTATTTGTTTGTGGTCTATGCTATTTGTCTCAGAGGCCATGTTGTCTTTTGCTTCTTATACATCTCCTGGGGTGCTGAGCTCTTGATGGAAAATTATGGTCATTCTTTACTCAAAAATATTTCTGAACACTTTCTATGTGTGAGGTGTAGTGCCAAGTGATGAAGACAAAAAACATGAGTTAAATACTTTGTCTGTCCTCAAAGAGTTTATGCTCAGAGGTAGTATATAAATGAACAAGTAGATATTTACAGAACAGTGTGCCAATTGTAGCTGTAGAGAGAGAAATTCAGAGGTTAAGATGGCTGCTAAAATAATCAATAGGGTCAGAGAATACTTACTGGAGAAGAAGTCTACACTGAATCTGGCAGGATAGGTAGATGTCTTAGAATTCTCTAGAGAAACAGAACAGTAAAATATCTACATACACAGATGTATTGATGTTGATAGGTGCCATTGAATCACTTTTCACTCATAGCAACCCTATACTATGAAACAGAATGAAACATTTGCCAGTACTGCACCACGCTCACAAGTGTTTTTATGCTTAATCCCATCTTTGCAGCCATCCATTCATGAAGTTATTCTATTTTGTTGAAGGTGTTCCTAGTTTTGTTGACCCTCTACCAAGCATGATGTCCTTCTCCAGGGATTAAATCTTTTTGACAACATGTTGAAAGTATGTAAGATGCAGTTGTGCCATCCTTGGTTCCAAGGAACACTCTGTTGTACTTCTTTTTTTTTTTTTTTTTAACTAAATTTTATTGTGGTATAAGTACAAGTGTGCAGTCCATTTCAATTTGCCATATAACATCTGGAACTCATACCTCCCTTCCACACCCTCCTGTGACTACACACTCCCTCTATCAAGAAGTTCTCAAGCCCAGCTGTGGTCTTTTGGTGGAGTTCTAGTTCTACACGCTTATGTTTCTGCTGCTACTTCAGGGGCTCTATATTGTGCACCCCATCCTGGTAGTCACTGGTGGTGGCTGGGCACCATCTGATTCTTCCGGTTCCATGTCAAAGTGGTCTCTGGATTACATGCTCCTTCCGTCAGCTGGGCTCATGTTTTCCTCCTGAATTGGGACCAGATGGTGCCACTTAGCAGACAGCTTGTTAGCTTTTAAGACCCCAGACACCACTCACCCAAGTGGTATGCATAACATGTTCATGCTCCCACTCCAGGCAGTTGTTGGTGGTGGCTGGATGCTATGTAGTTCTTCAGGTCACATGCTGAGGCAGACTCTCGCTTGTATGGCTCCTTCCACCTGGTAGGGTCACATTTTCTTCCTGTCCTTGATGTCTGTTGATTACTGCTGGTCCAGGTGTGTTTCTTAGATGGCAACTTGTTAGCTTTTAAGACCCAGGCCCCACCAGCCCAGTAGTATGCAGAACATTTTCTTTAGAGATAAAAAAAAAGAAAGAAAACAGAAAAAGAATTTGGATATTCAAATTAGTCTATATGTCTCACAAGAGCATGGTCACCTGAACGCAGACCCTGTAATTCTGTCCTTTTGGGGAACAGTTTAGTTTTGGAATGGAGCAGTGATGGGTACCTCATCTCTATTACATGTTACCATACCCTATAGCCAGCCCTAGTCCTAACCTCTATCTAATTTATAGAAATCCTTCTTGCTCCCTCTCCACCCTTTTAACCATCTATAATTGGTTTCTTATGTGCTAAAATGCTTTGTTGCTTCCTTGTATTAATGGTCTCACATAATATTTGTCCTTTTGTGTCTGGCTAATTTCACTCAGCAAAATGTCCTCCAGATGGTCCCATGTTGTCAGACATTTCTTGCAGCCTTCTTTGTTTCTTACCATTGCATAGTATTCCACTGCATGTATACATCATAGTTTAACCATTCAGCTGTTGATGGGCATCTAGGTTGCTTCCATCCTTCTGCTATTGTGGAGAGACCTGCAATAAACACTGGCATGCATGCATTCTCTGGGATATTTCCCAAGAAGTGAGATTGCTGGATCATAATGGTATTTCCATTTCTTCTTTTCTAAGAAAGTGCCAAATCAATTTCCAAAGTGGTTGTACTATTTTGCTCTCCTACCAGCAGTGTAGAAGAGTTCCAGTCTCTCCACATTCTCTCCAGCATTTATTATTTTGTGTTTTTTGGTGTAACTGCCAGGCTTGTTGGGGTGAGATGATATCTCACTGTAGTTTTGATTTGGATTTCTCTAATGACTAGTGATTGTGAGCATTTCCTCGTATATCTGTTGACATCCTGTGTGTCTTCTTTAGTGAAGTGCCTGTTCATGTCTTTTGCCTGTTTTTTACTTGGGTCTTTTTCTTGTTGAGGTTTTGCAATATCTTGTAGATAAGAGAGATTAGATGTTGATTGGAGGTGTGATAGCCAAAAGTTGTTTCCCATCTGTAGATGGTCTTTAACTCTTTTGATGAAAGCTTTGAATGGGCATAGCCAAGCCAAGTGCTGTCGAGTCGGATGCGTGTTTGATTTTTAAGAGCTCCCATTTGTCTATTTTCATTTCTGGTGTTTGAAAATTATTGGTGATTTTTCTGTAGATTGTTAATGCTACAGATTAGAGTTTCCATTATCTTCTCAATTTTTTCTTCCAAGATTTTTACTGTTTTAAGTTTTATATTTAGGTCTTTAATCCAATTTGGGTTTGGTTTATTGGTTTATGTACATATGTATTTGTATACACACACACAGATTTTATATATATGTATAAGAAAATGTATATAACTTATATAGAGAGTTGATTCTAACTCAAGATAGATCCAAGTGTAGAGAGTGAAACTGCTCCATAGAGTTTTCAAGCCTTCAGCATTAAGAAGTAGATACCTAGGTATGACTTTCAAGGCTCTTCTGGGTGGGTTTGGGGTTTGAACTGCAAAACTGTTGGCTGATGGTTGAATTGAGATTAACTGTTCAGTTGGTATTAACCCAATGACAGTGGTTTTGGGTTGTGTGTATGTGTGTGTATGTATATATGTGTATATATACACACATGTTGTTCCGTCTCTGTATATCCATAAAAAAATAAAAACCAAACCTATTGCTGTCGAGTCAATTCTGACTCATAGCAACCTTACAGAACAGAGTGGAACTGCCCCACAGTTTCCAATGACTGCCTGGTGGATTTGAACTGCCAGCATATTTGGTTGCAGATGTAGCACTTAACCACTATTCTAGCTGGGTTTCCTTATATACGCGTGTGTGTATATATACACATATGCTTACATATGTGTATTATATATATACATATACATATGTATACAGTGAAACCTGCAAAAACTGAAACTTGACTGGACTGCCTTGTGTCTACTGTGTCTTTCAAGTTTTCTGTCTTTGACAGGGTACAATTTTATCACTTTCTTATCCTTTGTATTAGTAGAAAATATTTGAGTGTTCTTTCTCTGAGATGTTTCTATACAAGTCCTAGCTTTCATAAGTATTACTATATATATTTTTGAATCAGACAATCATATGATCTACTATGCTGGGAATGATAGCTTGAAGAGGAATGGTATTGCATTTGTCAAAAGAACATTTCAAGATCTATCTCGAAGTACGACACTGTCAGTGATAGAATAATGTCCGTATGCCTACAAGGAAGACCAGTTAATATGGCTATTATTCAAATTTACATACAAATCACTGAGGCCAAAGATGAAGAAACTGAAGATTTTACTAACTTCTGTAATCTGAGATTGATCAAAGATGCAGTCAAAATGCATTGGTAATTGCTGGAGATTGCAATGTGAAATCTGGAACCAAAGGATTGGCAGTTGGAAAATATGGCCTTGGTGAAAGAAAGATGCTAGAGATCACGTGATAGAATTTTACAAGATCAACAGCTTCTTCATTGCAGGTACTTTTTTTCACCAACATAAATGCCTACTATACATGTGGACCATTCCAGATGGAATACACAGGAATAAAATTGACTATATTTGTGCAACGAGATGATGGTAAAGCTCAATATCACCAGTTAGAAGAAGGACAAGGGCTGACTTTGAAACAGACCATCAATTACTCATATACAAATTCAAGCCGAAACTGAAAAAAATTGGAACAAGTCCACAAAAGGCAAAGTACAACCTTGAACATATACCACCCGAGTTTAGAGACCATCTGAAGAATGGATTTGATGCACTGAACACTAATGGTTGAAGACCAGAGGAGTTGTAGAATAATATCAAGGTCATTGTACATGGAGAAAGCAAGAGCTCATTTAGAAGACAAGAAAAAAGAAAAGGTCAAAACAGATGTGAGAAGAGACTGAACCTTCCTGATAAATATAGAGTAGCTAAAATGAAGGGAAGAAATGATGAAGTAAAAGAGCTCAACAGAAGATTTCTAAGGGTTGCTTGAGAAGATAAAGTGCAGCAAAGACATATGCAAAGATCTGGAGTTAGATAGCCAAAAGTGAAGAGCGTGCTTGACATTTCTCAAGCTAAAAGAACTGAAGAAAAGACTTAAATCTTGAGTTGTAATATTGAAGGATTCTGTAGGGAAAATAAAGATGCAGGAAACACCAAAAGGAGATGAAATTAATACACAGTTATTATACCAAAAAAACCTGATTAATATTCAACCATTTCAGAAGGTAGCATATAATGAAGAGCTGATTGTCCAGGAAGATGAAGTCCAAGCTGCACTGAAGACTTTGGTGAAGAACAAGTCTCCAGAAATTGTTGGAATATCAGTTGAGACATTTCAAGAAATGGATGCAGAGCTGGAGGTACTGATTCATTTATTCCAAGAAATCTGGAAGACAGATATCTGGCCAAATGACTGTAGGAGGTCCATATCTGCCCATTCCAAAGAAAGGTGATTCAACAGAACTTAGACATTATCAGACAATTTAATTATTATCACTGTTAGAGCAGCACTAGCAGAAATACCACAGAGTGGATGGCTTTAAACACAGGAGTGTTTATTCTTACACAGTTTGGTAGGCTACAAGTCCAAATTCAGGATATCCACTCTAGGGGAAGGCTTTCCCCTTGTCAGCTCTGAATGAAAGTCCAGTATTGCATCAGTCTTTGTCTAGGGAGCATCATGATGCAGGAACCTCAGGCCTGAAGGACGCGCTCTTCTCCCGGTGCTGCTTTCTTGATTGTGTGAGGTTCCCAAGTCTCTGCTTGTTTCCTTTCCTTTTACCTCTTGCAGGATGGAAGGATTAAGGGTGGGGCAACCATACTCTAGGGAAACTCCCTTTACAGTGGAGCAGGGAGATGATCTTGTGAAGTGATTTACAGTCTCACCCTAAGCCTTTAACATACAGCACAGGAAAATCACAAAAAGGAGGGCAATCACAAAAATTGGGAATCATGACTCAGGCACGTGGCTATACATTTTTGGAGGGACACAATTCAATCCATGACAGCCACTTACAAGTAAAATTTTTTTGAAGCTCATTCAAAAGTAGCTGCAGCAGTACATTGACAAGGGACTGCCAGAACTTCATGCTTGATTTAGATGAGGACATGGAACCAATGATATCACTGCTTATATCAGATGGATCTTGGCTGAAAACAGAGAATACTAGTTCCCGGGTGATGCAAATGCTTAACAGAATTTTCAGCTAATTGAAAGTCTGCTAGTTTGAGTCTACCCAGACCTGTCTCGGAAGAAATGCCTGACAAATTAGAAAAATTGGTCATTGAAAACCCTAGGCAACATAGTTCTACTCTGACACATATGGCATCACCATATGTATCAGAACTAACTTGAGGGCTAGTGGTACAGGTAATGTGGGATAATAATGTCCAACCTACAGGCTGTGGTGAGAAATGCTTCTGGTAGTGACTGCCATATGGTAGGTGCCATGTGAGCTAATTGTCTCTCAGAATTAATGTCAACTATTTCACAGATTTCTGAAGAAGATAGTTCCATTTCCCTCCTGCATTTCCAGAGGGGTGGAGCAGGCAGTTAATGCCTGTGAGCAGCACATTTCAAAGAATAGTAGCTGCTACAATGTCAGACATTGGCACTAGGAGTCTTATGCACTCCAAATTAATTTTGATTATTGCATTTTCTCTAAAGAACAGGTACACAATTTTACAAATGAAGACACTGAGTTCATGAGAGACTGTGTAACTTGCCTAAGATTATGTGGATGAAAACATTCAAATTCAGCTGAATTTTCCTTTTGGTTAATATCAAACTTTCCATTAAGTACAAAGTATTTTGCTGGACACTGGAAAAATAATATAGCTGAATAAGACTTCTTAGAGATAAGTGAGAACCTCATAGAAAAGCAAAATCCATTGCTGTCAAGTCAAGTCTGACTCACAGTGGCCTTACAGGACAGAGTAGAACTACCCTATAGGGTTCGCAAGGAGCAGCTGGTGGATTCTAACTCTTGATCTTTTGGTTGGCAGCCAAGATCTTAACTACAGTGCCACTAGGGGCTCCAAGAAACTCATAGCTCATAAAATCAAAAAATGAAACCCACTGTTGCTGAGCCAGTTTCAACTCATAATGACCTTATAAGACAGAGCAGACTGCTTCACAGAGTTTCCAAGAAGCACCTGGTAAATTCAAACTGCTGACCTTTTGGTTAGTAGATGTAGCACTTAACAACTATGTCACTAGGGTTTCCCATGCCTCATGGGCTGTTGTAAAACAATGTGGAGGCAACAAAGAGGTATGTGCTTGGGATGTTTTGGGAGCACAGTAGGGGTGTAGCCTGAGAGTGGGAAAATTTGTGTGACCTTGGAGTCTGGAGTCTGTGATCTTCAGATTAGACTCTAATTATTAGAGGAACCCTCTAGGGCCAGCTTCAAAGTTGGCTACATCTAAAATGATTTCCTCCCTGTGCCCTGGTCTGTGGTTAAAGTCATTGGAAGTCACTTCAGAGATTTGTGCCTCATTGAAAACGCATGTCTCAGCATGGTTTCCATCCAACGGTTTCATCTCCAAGATGAGTTTCCCTTTTAATGGAAAGAGAAAACAATTTTTCCGCCTCTTGTCAGTATTTAGCTCACCACTGTGATTTATACTGCTACTATCCACTGCCAAGGAGAAGTGAGCGTGCCTTGGGGCTCATAAAAGCCATTAGAAGAGAAGAGGCTTAACTGAGAATCAACATGGAAGCACTTGCTATCAACCCCATAATGGGCCTTGTTCTCTTGTCTTCCTCCCTGTGGTCCAGCAGGATCACTGCTGCCCCAACCTCCACCCGCCCACGTTCTCCATGCTCTCCATACTAGGCATGGGCCCTACCTCAGTGCATCACTCAATGTTATTGAAGAACACATTTAGCCACTATTTAGGAACAGTTAAGTTAAAGCAGCTTGACAACTTGTTGTCAGTTTTTTACATGAAGTATTAATTAGGTAGAAAGTGGGGGCAACTTGATATTTGAGGATGTACCAGACTGTCTGAATCTTCTGCTGTGAAACATGTAATTCAGTTCAGTTTAGTTAATACTCACGAACTTTTCCTGGCTACCATCAAGGGCTACTGAGATGGATAAAACATGAGTCCTATTTCAAGGAGCTCACATATTTTGGTGTAAATGTGTACCAGTCCCTTTCTGTGTGTGTGTGTGTGAAATAATAAGTTGTTACATGTGATATGGAAAATGTTCTGTGGTTGGAGGAAGCACAAATTTCTCTAGTAGCCCAGAAAAGGGACATAAATGTTTTAATGTAGACTTGGGGTCAGCGGGTGGAGATGGGTGGGTGAAACACATGATCAGATTTACATTTAGAAAAAATAAATAACTCTGGATGCTGTGATTACCGAGAGCTATTTTAGTGTAGCAGGCTAAGGTAGCAGTTCATGTAAGAGATGGGTAGGATGATGGTGGATACAAGGAAACATAAATAGTTCAAGAGGTACTAGGAGATTGAAACCAGTAGATTTGGTGATGCATTTATTATGAAGAGTGAAAGCATTAAGGTTTCTGGCTTTAGCAACAACTTAGTGGTGCTATTGACTGAGATACAGCTCTTGAATGATACCAACACGGAGGCTTGGCAGAGAAGAGCAAGAGTTTGTTTTTAGTTCCTCCGAGTGTAAGATGTTTGGGGAAAATTCAAGGAAAGATGTTAACTAGGCAAATTAGCATAAAGAAACTAAACTCAGAGGAGAAGTCTGGACTGATTTTATTAATGTGTGAGACATCTTTGTTTTAGTTGGTAATTGAAGCTGTGGGCACAGAAAATAACATCGATGGAGAAGAGACAGGATGCCCAGGACTAGGTTTTAAGGAACTCCACTATTTATAGACAGAAGGAAGAGTGTAAGTCTGCAAATGGGATGGAGGAAGTCTGGTTAAAAAGCAAGAAATAGAACTAGGAGAGTGTTGTCTCAAAAGCCTAAAGGAAATTGTGTCAGAAAAAAGAGAATCAATAGTGTTCAGAAAATGCCCACTGAACTGACTGAACGGTCATCACCGGGTATGTAAGTGGGAACTTTCAGTGGAATGGTAGTGACCAAATCTACATCAGAGTGGGCTATGAATTGTATAGGAAATAAGAAACGGAAAGCTGGATGAGGACAACTCTTCCCTAATGTTTGACTGGAAAGGAGAGGAGGGAGGTGAGGAAGAATACGAGCCTGGATTCTGATGCTGACAGTGGAAGTATTCTTAAGTTCACAAAGGAATATGCAGACATGAATGAAAGAAAGAAAATGGAAGAAAAACATTCTTAAGGTCTTGAGTGGTGGTAGAATCCAAAGATCAAATAAATGATCAGGTAGTTCCTCTCCTATTGCAGGAGAAAAGGAGGTTGGGATGAGTCAAAGCAGAGACATGTGTGGATTTGGTTGTGGAATTTCCTTGCCTAACAGCTTTTCTGTTCTCTTAACTAGGAGGTAAGAGCTTTGATGGGATGGAGTGTGGGTGGGCACCAGGGGCAGAAGCTTGGTGAGAGTGAATAAAGTTTGAAAAAAATTACCATAAATTTTCTGGGGAGAGTTGTGGGGTCACTTGAGGTCAAAGGTTGAGAACCTGTAGTGCTACTGGGCTGCCCAGCATTTTCTGGTTAGAGAGTCATGGAAGTGACATCCAGAAGGATTTTCCCAAGATTGAGCATGGCTGGATGGTCAGGGGTGTTAGGATATGAATAAAAATGCTATGAAATCGTGAACTACCATGGAATTTAAGCTAAATCAGGAAGGAGAAGTGCTGACGACCTGGGAGATACCTGTTAAATACCATGAAGTCTATTTAAACTCACAGTGCCCTTATGCATAACAGAACAAAGCATTACCTGATTTTCTACTGTCGTGGACTGAATTGTGTTCCCCCAAAATATGTGTACCCATGTGACTGGGCCATGATTCCCAGTATTTTGTGATTGTCGTCCATTTTGTGATTTTCCTATGCTGTATGTTTAAAGGATAAGGGTGGGACTGTAAGTCCCTTCATAGGATTACTTCCTGCTCCACTGTAAAGGGAGTTTCCCTGGAGTATGGCTTGCCCAACTGTTAATCCTTTCATCCTGCTAGAGGTAAAAGGAAAGTGAAGCAGGCAGAGAACTGGGAACCTTGTACCATCAAGAAAACAGCACTGGGAGAAGAGCACGTCCTTCAGACCTGAAGTTCCCGCACCGAGAAAGCCTCCCCCTGGAGCGGACACCCTGAATTTGGACTTGTAGCCTACCGGACTGTATAAGAAGAATAAACTTTCCTTTGCTAAAGCCATCCACTCTGTGGTATTTCTGTCAGAGCAGCCCTAGCTGAGGAAAACATCCACCATCCTCACAATCATTGCTGTGTTTGTGGCAGCTACTGTGTCAGTTCGTCTTGTTGAGAGTCTTCTTTTTTCACTGACTATCGACTTTACAAAGCATGCTACTTTTCTCCAGGGACAGGTCACTCCTGATAACAGGTCTGAAGAAAATGATACAGTCTCACTATCCTTGCTTCCTGGGCACATTTTCTCTGTATATCTTTCCAGACAGATTTATTCATTTTTCTGGCATTCTGGCACATTCAATATTCTTCACCAACACCGTAACTCCAGTGCAGCAATTCTCTGGTGTTCCTTATTCACTGTGCAGTTTTCACATGCATATGCCCTCGTTAGGTGCCAGTGAATTGGTTCCGCCTCCTAGTGACCCTGTGTCCAACAGAACAAAACACTGTCCAATCCTGCACCATTCTCGTGGTGGTTGTTACGCTTGAGAACCACTGTTGCACCTAGTGTGTCAAATCACCTTGTTGCAGGTCTTCCTCTTTTTCAGTAACCTGTTACTTTACCAAGCATGGTGTCCTTTTCTAGGGACTGGGACCTTCTAATTACATATCCTGATAACATGCATCTGAGCCTATTGAAAATACTATGGATGAGTCAAGTGCACCTTACTCATCAAAGTGACATATTGGCTTTTCAATATTTTAAAGATATCTTTTGTAGCATATCTGCACAATGCAATACCTTGTTTGACTTTTTTAACTGTTGGCTTTCATGGACATTGATTGTTGATACAAAGAAAATGAAATCCTTGACATTTTCTCCTTTTGTCATAATTTTGCTTATTGGTCCAATTGCGAAGATCTTTGTTTTCTTTATGTTAAAGTGTAATGTAGGCTTTTGTTAAAGTGCATAAATCTAGGCTTTATGTTAAAGTGCAACCTAGCCTTTGATATTCATCGGTTAAGTGCTTCAAGTCCTCTTAGCTTTCAGCTAAGATGGATGTGTCATCTGCATATTGCAGGTTGTTAATGAGTCTTCCTCCAACCCTAGTGTAGCATTCTTCTTGGATTACACTTAGCATACAGATTGAATAATTATGGTGAAAGTATACAACCCTGATAAATGACTTTCCTGGTTTCAAATCATGCTTTATGCCTTGGTTCAGTTCAAATGACCATCTCTTGGTCTGTGTACAGATTCCTCACGAGCACAACTAACTGTTCCTGAATTCTCTTTGTTCACAACATTATTTATAATTTGCTATGATCTGCACAGTTGAATGATTTTGCATGGTCGATAAAACACAGGTAAACATCTTTCTAGCATTCTCAGCTTTAGCTAACATCCATCTGACATTAGTAATGATATCTCTCATTCCACATCTTCTTCTGCGTCTGGCTTGCGTTTTTGGTCATTCTTTGTTGACGACTGCAGCTGTTTTTGAATTGTCTTCAGCAAAAATTTGCTTGCATATGATATTAATGATCTTTTCGAATAATTTCTACATTTGGTTAGATCCTCTTTCTTTGGAATGGCCACAAATGTGGACATCTTCCATCTGGTTGGCCAGGTAGATGTCTTTAAATTCCTTGGCTTAAATGTTTAGCACTTTAAGCATTGTATTCATTTGTTGAAGCATCTCAGTTCATTTCCTTTCCTGGAACTTCATTTTTTGCCAATGCCTTCAGTACATCTTGGACTTCTTCATTTGATATCATTGGCACTTGACTATATACCACCTCCTGAAATGGTTGAACATTCACTAATTCTTTTTTATTCAGTGACACTGTGTGATCCTTCCATGTTCTTTGGATGCTTTCTCAGTCATTCAATATTTTTGCCCACAGAATCTTTCAATATTGCCAACTGAAGGCTTGAATTTTTCTTCAGTTTTTTTTTTTTTCCAGCTGAGAGTGTTTGTCTTAGGCTGGGTTCCTTAGAGAAACAAAAACAGTGCATATACATATACATGTATATGTGTGTGTGTGCATACACACACACACATACATAAAGAGAGACATAGAGAAACAGATCTACCTATCTATCTACCTATCAATTGATTGGCAGATGGAAAGAGATTATCTCAAGTAAATGGCTGTCACAGTTGTAGAGGCTGGCAAGTCCCAATTCTGCAGATCAGGCATCTGACTGGAGGCTTCTCCAGACTTGCATAGCTGCAGGACCTGAGGGACCCAAGATCAGCAGTTCATATGGCAAGTTGCTGGCTCACAGACTATGGGGGCAGACAAATTCCAAGTTTGGAAGACAGTAACACAGGTTGCTGGCTAAAGCCTCAAGAGCTGGAAATCGGATAATGACAAACTGGTTGTAGAATTCAGAGGAAGCAAGCAAAGTTTGCTAGAATGCCTATGTGTATACATTTATTGGATGTAGGCCATATCCTTGTGGAAACTCCTCTTACAACTGATTAGCTGATCACATCAGATGACATTATAGAAGGGGATTACTACATCATTACTTAACTGCCCAATTACATCATTACATAAATGTCAAACCTATGTCGTCACAAACTACGTCATTACGTAACTGCCAAATCATTGAAAATCATAGTTCAGGCAGGTTGGCACACATCTGTAACCATCACAGTGTTCTTCCCTTTTGGTTTTCTAATTGCCAGTCTTTGCACATTTAAATATAAAACTTTACTTTGTCTTCTTGAGTGACTCTATGAAATTTTCTTTTAAAGTCTTTTACTTCATTATTTCTCTTTGCTTTGGGTACTCTGTGTTTAACAGCAAGTGTTAGAGTCTCTTTTGGTCTTTTCTTTCTTTCCTGTCTTCTTAAAAGACTTTTTGTTTTTTTTGTGTATGATGTCCTTCTAGTTTGTCTGATCTTTACTCACTATCATTCATTGCATCAAATCTAATTTTGAGATGGTCTCTAAATTCAAGCAGGATACACTCAAGGTTATATTTTGGTGTTCATGGGCTTACCTTAAGTTTTTTTTGGCTTCCATTTGAATTTTCATAAAAGCAATTAATGGCCTGTTCTGCAGTCAGCTGCTGTGTATTCTACTTGGCAAGGTCCATGTGCATAGTCGCTGTTTATGTTGTTGAAAAAACACTTATTGAATGTTGAGCATTCCACATACTCAGTTTCTTTTCTCTTTGCCAACAGCTGCGCTGACAAGTGAATGAAACATTTTCCAGGGGTCCTACGGTCCAGTAGAAGACACAAACACAAAGACATGGCCCTATAATGCAATGTCTTATGCTATTTCTATATTTGGTATTAGTCAAAGGGCCAAGAAGCAATTGATGCTATTTCTGAAATAGAGGGATCATTTTCATGGCTGTTACAAAGGAGTGAGTTCTTAATTCTCATTAATTAATGTGCCAGAAGAGATGGTATTTGGCTTGTATACTGGAGAATTAGTGATTTCAACAGCTGGAGAAGGGTGGTAGAGAGAGAGATATACTCTTTAGTTAGCAGAACTAGCAGAGGGAAGACTTTGAGGTGTGAGAGTCCATGGGGAACGTATCTCTCATCTGGGTCTTCTTCATTTTGCCTCCTGGAACAAAGCCCAATCATAGTTTGATTCTCTGAGTTTGAATTTTAGGATGAAAAATGAAGGAAAGGGGGACTAATTCCCTGGGGGCCATCTTTAACCTCTAAAAGGTTAAAGATGAAAGAGAATTTGTAGATATCAAACGAAATGAGTGATATGGTTATGAAAGAAGACATCGCATACAAGTTTGCAAGAAAAGGCATCAGGAAGTGACCATACCCTTCCAACCCAGGTATCACTGCCTGCAAATGCAATGAGGCAATTCGTTGTTCTTACATAGTTTGGTTAGGGATGTGCCTTTTGCTTCAGAATTTGTGGAATTTAATTTCATTGCTTCTTCTTACTGGATGTATGACCTTGTTAAATTTAATTGACTTCCCTATGACTTAATTTACTCATCATTAAAGTGGGGATAATTTAGAACCTATTTCTACAGTCCTGGTAGCTCAAAGTTTAGCACAGTGTCCTCATCTTCTACTGAGGGTGATCATAAGAAATATTCTAGGAAAGATTATAATTGTACATTTTATAAGGATATCACTGAAGATATTAACCTGTAAACCACACCATGCCATGCCATGCCACGTGTCATGGATTGAATTGTGTCCCCCCCCAAAATATGTGTAGCCATGTGGCTTGGCCATGATTCTCAGTATTTTGTGATTGTCCTGTGCTGTATGTTAGAGGATTAGAGTGGGGCTATGAATCCCTTCATAGGAGTCTGGAAGGTAGGGCCACTATGTAAAATGTCTCAGAAAGTGTAAGATTATTTTCAAACCTTTGAGGGCTAATGTAATGTGTTCTGCTGATTCAGTTGTTGTCTGTTAAAGGCATCTTTCCCTGCAATTTCTACCATGTGTAATGGAATTTCTAACTTGTTCTTGTTCTGCCATTGTACCTTTGGGAGCTGATAGCTTACATTCTAGGTTTCATAGGTGTAAAGGAATTTTTGAATTTTGGACTTCAAACTGATTTAAGACTTCTACCATATGGGATGGACATGATTTTGCTATGATGGGATGAATGTGTTACATGTTTCAATGATGTGATTTTTGGGGTGACAAAGGGTGGGATGTCATGGATTGAATTGTGTCCCCCCCCAAAATATGTGTAGTGATGTAGCTTGGCCATGATTCTCCATGTTTTGTGATTGTCCTGTGCTGTATTTTAAAGGATTAGGGTGGGACTATGAATCCTTTCATAGGAGTACCTTCCTGCTCCACTGTAAAGGGAGTTTCCCTGGAGTATGGCTTGCCCCACCCTTAATCCTTTCATCCTACAAGAGATAAAAGGAAAGAGAAGCAAGCAGAGAGTTAGGAACCTCGCACCATCAAGAAAGCAGCACCAGGAGAAGAGTGCCTTCTTCAGACCTGAGATTCCTGTGCCAAGATGCTCCGTGGACAAAGACTGATGTAATACTGGACTTTCATTCAGAGCTGACAAGGGGAAAAGACTTCCCCTGGAGTGGACATCCTGAATATGGACTTGTAGCCTACCAGCCTGTGTCAGAATAAACTTTCCTTTTTTAAAGCCATTTACTCCATGGTATTTCTGTTAGAGCAGCAATAGCTGACTAAAACACCATGCCATGCCATGCCATGCCACACCATACCATACTAATCCATACTCGTTTGTTGTTGATTATAACTCATAGCAACACTATGTGCTTCATTGTAGAATTGTGCTCCATAGGGTTCAAATGGCTGTGATCTTTCGAGTACATTGCTAGTACTTTCTTCTGATAACTCGAATTGCCAGTCTTTCAGTTAGCGGTGGAATGCTAAACCATCTGTGCTACACAGGGCAACATATACCAGGTCACCTTTATGTGGACCAAAAGAAGAAATTGTTCAAAATCACACTATTGGGTAAATCTGGGATTCTCCTGTGAAGGTGGTTTATTTTTGCATTAGTTAGACCAGACACTGGTGACACATTCAATTTTTCTCTATACTTTGGCTACTGGGAGGCTCAAAGCCAAACTGGTAATCTTCTATCGAGCGACTGGCTCATAATAGTGTATTTGTATGCACTGAATGACTATATTGCTTTAATTTTTGAAAAGACACATTGGAATGCCAGCCCTAGGCATATTAGCTGCTCCTGCTTACTTCTGGTTGTGGGCCTAAGTCGCCACTTTGAATGCTGTTACCTGCCACTGGCCTTAACTGATTATTGGATAAACAGCAGCTACATACGTGGCCAAGTCACAGCTCTTCCTGGAATTTGGGGCTGGAGGAAGAACAAATCAGCATCTCTCCATAAGACTTTAGCTCTAAGAATCAAGCCTGAGGCTACAGGTAACCTTATGTACGTCAACAGGAAAGCAGGTCTTCTAATAAGCAGGAGTTGAAATAGGTGCAGCATGAGAAATAGCTGGAGAACAGGAGTTCCCTGAGATCCAGAAAAAAGCCTCATGGCCAGTTACTGTCCTCCCAGGCATTTGGGTACTCTACTGATCTTGAGTTGAACATAGTCAACCTACAGAAAGCTCACATTTTTGTAGCAAAATTTCATAATCTTTTTTTTTTTTCTTGATCTATCTTGGTGCTATTGGTTGAAGTATATATCTCCCAAATGTATCAGACTCCTAAACTCTATACCTGTGGATATAATTGTGTTTGGAAATAGGGTTTTCTTTGTTGTGTGATGAGGTTGTATCAGTGTAGCGTGTATTATAAACATAACTACTGTCTGGTTATGAGAAGCAACATGGGCACAGAAATAAGCAAATATAAACAGGGGTGAGGGTGAGATAAGGGAACAGAGGTCATGTGAGGAGCACATGACCAAGGAATACTGGATGTGTGGGAGATGAGACAAGGATCTTTTCCTGGAGCCCCTAGAGACTGAGACTTGCCCTAGAGCTGATGCCCTGAATTTGGATCTTTAGCTTTTTAAAACGTGAGGAAATAGATTTCTGTTTTTTAAAACCACCCAGGTGTAGTATTTTTGTTGCAGTAGTGCAAAGAAAGTAAGACAGTTGCATTCATTTCTGTAATTGGCAAACAGAAATTCTAAAAAAAAAATTCTTTGCTCTGATGCTTCTTCATCTTTTCACATTTATGTTTTTTACTGCTTGAACTTTGGTCAGATTCTTGAGAATCCTTTGTGGGAGCAGGTGGACAACAAGTAGCTGGCAAGAACTGAGCTCTTCTCTTTTATAGCTGGACTGGAGCTGCTGAGACACATACTGGAGTCTCCTGAATGCCCTAGATCAGAAGACAGGGTTTGTAAGAGTCCAGCCTGTTGAGATTCTGGTGACTGACCGGAGGGCCTTTAGTTGTAGGAATGTGTCTTACTCCACACAGAAGAATTGCACTGGATTGACATGACTTATTTTTAAAATACACCATTATCTTTTTCTTAGTTTGCTCTTGCTTTGCCATGAATTGCTGATTGGTGGGTTATTTGTGCTTATTTCTCTGTACACATCATGAATAGCTTCAATTATTGTTCCAAACAATTGCAGTTGCTATTACTGAGGAGGATTTATAGAAACACTTACATTTCTAAACATCCTTTGTAACTCTCTATTTCTATGGTAACCTAGGTAGGTTACTCAGTATACATGGGCACCACTTTGGGAAAACCTGATAGAAGAAAACATGAATTGATGGAAGAGACAAATAAGAGGTTGGCTATTCTCATGGTTCCATAGAGGATTTACAGATAGCAGGGTCTCCTGGTACATTCTGTGCACTCCCTATTCTCTTTACAGATCAGGAACAATGCCCTATGCATAATAGCCTCAGAATGAAAATTTTGTTGATTGATTTATGAGCCACTCAGAAAGGAGAGAAATGTAAAGGTAGGGTTATAGTTTGCTACTGCCAACTGGAGATAAATCAGGGAGGAATAGAAAGCATATTTGAGCAGATAGCTATAGTCAGTGGGAAAATAGGACTCAATTTTTAAAAATGTGATTCATGTACAGTTTTGAGAAGGTACATGATGCATAAACTAAAATACATACAAATTCTTCACATCAATAGCTCCGTAGACCCGGCAGATTGGGCTACTAACACTGAGCAATCAAAAGAGGAGGTAGGCCTTCAGTTTGTGTCTTTCAAAGGGGAGCTACTCTTTACTTTCTAAAGTTGAGATGATGATGGAGAAGGATCATGTTTTGCGAACTTGATTTCTTGAATAGCATGGAGAGCAGACACTTCTTCTGTGAGCCAGGATTTGTAAGAATTCTTGGTTACAAAGAGTAGACGCCACTAAGGCTAATTTACACAGGGAAGGGGAATGCACTGTAAGAAACAAGAGCTACTTTCTGGACTTTAGGGGTGGGAACACAGCTGGGCCTCAAACAGGGTTGACCCAGGAGGAAAAATGTTGTCAGAAAACTAGTAAGTTCCTATCTCACATTTGGTCCTCACATTTGTGGCTTTATCTGCTTCTTAAAGCCTGTAGGGTGCACAGGGTAGGAAGAAGTTGACTGACAGCCAACAGACATCCCAAAGAGTGTCTTGTGATTAGCCTGAGAAAGTACGTCCTGTTGCAACTAGCGATCTGCGACTAATGTCGTCAAGTCAAAGCTTCCCTTGGGAAGCTCTGCACTGATGCCAGCTCTTAGTTCACCCTTCAAAGTAGTTTTAAAACTTTTTCTGGAATGGCCATTGGAGCTGTTGTTAGATTACCCTTGATATCCTGAATGTCATTAAAATGTCTTCCTTTCAATATTTCCTTTATCTTCTGGTAAAGAAAGAAGTCATTGGGGGATAGATCAGGTGAGTAAGAGGGTGTTCTGACAGGTTATTTGTGTACTGGCTAAAAGATCCCTCACAGACAACCACACACTTAAGTTCGTGAATTTGCCACCCTGACACTGTGGGCAACGGACATTCCAGAAAGAGTTCCAAAATTGCTTTGAAGCGTGGACTGGGTGCTAATATCCATGCATAGCTCCTCATGGGGAGTACTTCAACGGTGACCATAGTGATATTCAGCAATGAGATATGTAGCACTTGCAACAATTATGTTTGCAAACTTAACTGTCAGACCTCAAATATACATACAGTAGACTACTACTCAGCCATAAAGATAAATGAAGCCCACGCTTCAACATGCATGAGTTTTGAAAACATCTTACCAAGCGAAATAAGTCAGACACGTAAGGACAAGTGTTGAAATGATTCAATTTATATGAAATACTTAGAATTAGCAAATATATAGAGATGAAGGTTTATTAACGGTTACCAGGAGCTGGGAGGAGAAGAGACTAGGAAGTCATTGCTGAAGAGGTACTAAATTACTGCTTGAGATTATAAAAAACCTTTCAGAAATCGATAGTGGTGACAGTTGTCCAACATGGTCAATATAACTACTAAGATCCCTGAACTGTGCATTTAATAATGGTAAAAGTAGAATTTTTTGTTATATGTATTTTGCCACAAGAAAGTAAACACAAACTATAGACTGGATACAGGAGGAGTCCAGTATGTACTGTTTGTACCAAGTGCTGGGATATAAGACAAAGAAGAACTATCCCTTGCTATTGTTCATTGTCCAACTGGGGTGACAGGTAAGTCAGCAGATTTATGATGAAAATTGCCAAGATGGAGATAAACAAAGACTTTTTTGTTTGTTTCAAAGAAGGAATGTGTTACATTTCTCTGTGTGCATGTTTTCACTAAATGCATATTTATTTGAGTGCTCTCTGTGGCCAGAGTATCTCTAGAGCCTGGCAATATAGCAGTGGAGATGGAATACACAGTCTTTATTTCCAAGGAACTTTACTTCCAGAAAAGAAGACAGACAACAGACTAGTGATTAAATAAATAAATGAGATAACTTTAGAGAGTGATAAGTTTACAAAAGTGAAGACAGACAGAATGACCAGGGCAGGGGCTATTTTGGGTGGAGGGTTCAGGAGATCCTCCGTGAGGAGTTGTTGTGGGACGCTGAGGAGACTAGAGAAGAGCATTTCTGTCTCAGAACATCAAACCTCATCCTATGCCATCTTTATGATCTTTGGTATGTTCGATTCCACTGTAGCAGCTATTGTGTCAATCCGTATTACTGTGGATTACTCTTGTCACTGTCACTCTATCAAACTTGGTATCCTTTTCTAGAGACTGGTCTTTCCTGGTGATATATCCAAACTATAAAGTGAAGTCTCACCATCCTTGCTTTAAGGTTGCACTTTTTGCAAGACTGATTCATTCATTCCTCTAGCAGTCCATAGCATATTAAGTATTCTTCGCCAGCACTTCAGTTTAAACGTATCAATTCTTGTGTCGTCTTTTTGCTTGTCTTGCTTTCCTATGCAGATGAAGTGATTGAAACGGCTATAGCTTGGGGTCCTCAAAATGGATATTTTGTGTACATTTGGAAGATATCAAAGGTTTTGTCATGGTTGGCTCAGTAGTGTTATAAAAATATCTTTCTGGCTGCTGGGTGGAGGATGAGCTGTAGAGATCAAGGGAGGAAGCAGGACCTGTCAGGACACTCCTGTCCTGTGTTGGTGAGAGGTCCTGTGACTGCAGTCAAGGGATTAATCGAATTGGAGAGAAGTAGAGACCAACAATATAGTTTGAAGGTAAAACCATTGTAACATACAAATGAGTTGGATGAAAAGAGTGCAGAGAAGAGAACCGTTCAAGCGCCTTTACTCACAAGCAATGGTGGCGATGTTTATTAAGAAATGAAAACCAAAGGAGAAAAGGCATGGGGGACAGAGACTGTGTGGAGGGTGAAAATCAAGCATTTTGTCTGTCCCTGTTAAACGTGATCTTTCTCTTGGACACTCAAGTAGAGATGTCAGGTAAACAGAAAAAGGTAAGGTCCTAGAACTCTTACAATGTGAGCCACATCTGTGATTTAAACTTACTAGTAGTCAAATTAATGGTCCCTGCCAAGCCAAGCCAAGTGCTGTGAGTGGGTTCCGACTCATGGCAACCCTAGGGGCTAGTGGTCCCTAGCTGGTGTGAATGGTTTGTACTTGGCTTGTAAATGAAAGGTTGGTAATTCAAACCCACCCACTGGCACAATGGAAGAGAAGACCTCGTAATCTGCTTCCATAAAGATTACAGCCAAGAAAACCTCATGGGGTAGTTCTACTCTGTAACATTAGTAACTGTGAGTTGGAATCAACTTGATGGCACAAGACAGCAACAGTAGCCACACTGAAAAGGTAAAAAGAAACAAGCGAAGTTAATTTTAACAAAACATTTTGTTTAATCCAATGTATCTAAAATATCAGTTCCTTGTGTAACCAATATAAAATTAATGATGAAGTATTTTGCATTAATTTGTACTAAATCTTCAAAACATGGTGTATATTTTACAGTTCTAGTCTATGTCATTTCAACCCAGGCACATTTTCAGGGCTCCGTAGCCATATAGGAAGCCCTGGAGGTGTAGTAGTTAAGTGCTACTGCTGCTAACCAAAAGATTAGCAGTTCAGCTCCACCAGGCACTCTTTGGAAACTCTGTGGGACAGTTTTTCTCTGACCCATAGGGTTGCTATGGGTTAGAACCAACTTGACAACAGTGAGTTTTATAGCCATATGTAGTTAGTGACTGCTTTATTGAACAGTAGAGTTCTAGGGAGAGTTCAGGACTACAGACCGAATTTTGGAAGTTGTCGTTGGCTAACCAGCTTGTCAGAGTAGACTTGTGCTCCACAGGGCTTTCAGTGGTTGGGTTTATTGGAAGTAGATAGCCAGGTCTGTCTTCTAATGTGCCTCTGGGTGGACTCAAACCTCCGACCTTTCCCTTAGCAACTGAGTGATTAGCCATCTCCACTGCATGGGATGCCTTTTAGTTTAGGAGGCAGCTAAGGCATGGGACTACCTAGAAACTACTGGGGAGTATAGTGAGAAGACAGCTGAAGAGTGATTCCTGGTGCACTCCAAAATTGACAGGGTGGATAAAGGAAGAGGAACCAGTGGAGACTAGTGACTAGGTATCAGAGTATGAGGTGTCAAACAAGACGAGAAATAAAAGGGACTCAAGGAATAAGAATTGGCTGAGTCTTTTCTTATGAGACAGGTAAGAAGGGGAAAGGACTTTCTGAATGTCAAAGATAGCAGAAGCAATGGAATAAAAGACAAAGAAACATTATTGATGGGGAATAAGAGTATAGATTTACTGGAGGGAGCTGAGGAGTGGTAGGAGGGGATGCTGGGCCCCCAGAAAGCCTCTTGACCAGCTTTGCTCTCTGGGCCAGTGGTCTCAGCTAGGCCGTGCAGCACCACCACAGGGGCCTTGTTCACATACACCACACCTCCTCTGATCACTCTGAGGGGACAGACAGTTCCCTCTCCACTAGAATCTGTCTCTGAATTCGATCTTGTTCAAGAACCGAGTGACTGAAAGTAATTTTCTACCTGGGTAACCTCTCTACTTTAAAAATATAAGGTTTCATTTCTAAATTTAACTTGTGTTACAAACTATATTGCCACACAACACATAGATGATTGCAACATATTGATATGTCCCAAGGTTGCAGTTAAAATTACTGTTGTGGCCATGGGGAGCCACTGAAGGGCTCCTTCAAGCAAGAATGAACCAAAACAAACCCACTGCCTTCAAGTTGAATCCAATTCATAGCAATCCTATAGCACAGAGTAGAACTGCTGCATAAGGTTTCCAGAAGAGAGGCTGGTGAATTAGAACTACCAACATTTTGTTTGGCAGCCGAGGTCTGAATTACTGCACCACCAGGACTCCAGGTAGAGAAGAGACAGCACAGATTTGCATTTTAGAGGGATGCTCAGAAGCAGTAAGAGATGAGTCTCTGCCTGTTTGCTACGAACTTCCTGCCCCAGTCAAGGTCTCCATTTCCTTAGGACTTCTGCATGTTTTAATTTCTCCACCTGCAATGAGCAGACAAAAATCTGTACCCTGTGCGACACCTCAGAATTCCTGTGCAATATTTATCACAGGTATGTTATTCAGTAATGCTTAATTACGCCAAACACATACATCATTGATCACACCAGGAATCAGAGAAGGGGATGGACTGAATACAGCAAATCTGAGCTCAGCATCTTTGAGTTTGTCTCATGTGTGATTTTACTGTCAGCTCCAAAGAAGAGACATATCCATATCCATAAGCACCACTGTGCAGTAGGTCTGTATACTCAGGGAGCTTAGGGCATGGTGAGCCCCAGGATAAAGGAGAGACAAGACTGGTCCTCAAATTTGTCTTCTCTGAATAGATCTGAATCTCACTGCCAGCATAAGCATCCCCAAGACATAGTCTGATTAGGCCTGATGATGAATAAAAAGTCAGGAATTCTTCCACCATGCATTTATTCACACAAATTATATGGATATTGAAGACTTACTCTATGCCAGGAATTGATTATATAGTGTTTTTTTTTTTTTTAATGGTATAGTCTTTTAAAACAAGATTTCAATACATGATTACAAATTTTTGTTAAGTGCCGTGAAAGGAAGGTATTTGATTCTACTAGAAAGAACTGCAGTAATATCTATGTGCATTTGGGAGAAATCAGTTACACAGAGTAACACAGCGATTAAGAGAACAGAAAGGTCAGCAGTGCGAATTCACTAGGTGCTCCCTGAGAACCCTATAGCGCAGTTCAACTCTCTCCTGTAAGATCACTGAGTTAGAAATGACTTGATAGAAATGAGTTAAGGATGCACTAATCTTTGGACCCAGAGCTCACACCTGGCCTTGCTTCTGTAAATGACTGGTCAAAGATGGATCAAGAAGGAAAGAATGAACTGTTGGAACTAATAGAAGAGTTTAGCAAAGTAATGGGATACAAGATAAACATAAGTAAATTAGTAGGATTCCTTTATATTAACAATGACATTATTAAAGAAGAAATCACCAAATCAATTCCATGTACTATAGTCCCCAAGAAGATAAAATACCCAGGAATAAATACAACTAGAGAAATAAGAGATCTTTACAAAGAGAACTACAAGACCTTACTATAAGAAACTAAGAGAGACTTACATAAGTGGAATAATCTACTTTGCTCATGGACAGGAAGACTCAGCATTGTGAAAATGTCTATTTTGCCCAAAGCAATCTACTTGTATAATGGAATCCTAATACAAATTCCAGTGACATTTTTTAATGAGATGGAGAAACAAATAATCAACTTTGTTTGGAAACATAAGAAACATCAGATAAGTAAAGCACTACTGAAGAAGAAGAACACACTGGGAGGCCTCTCACTACTTGACTTGAGAACTGTTACACTGCCACAGTTGTCAAAACACCCTGGTACTGGTACAGAAAGAGACAGATAGACCAATGGAACAGAGTGGAGACCCCAGAGATCCACCATCCTCCTATTTGACCAAGGCCCCTAGATTTTAACCTGGGTTAAGAATGGTCTCTTTAACAAATGGTACTGGCAAAATTGGATATCCATCCACAAAAAATTGAAACAAGACCCATGTCTCACACCTTACACAAAAAAACCAACTCAAATTGTATAAAAGACCTAAACATAAGATCTAAAACGATAAAGCTCATCCAAGATAAAATAGGATCAACAATGGAAGTTTTAATACACAATGTAGACAGACTTCAAAATCTGACCAACAAAGCACATTCAACAAAAGAGAAAACAGATAAATGGGAACTACTAAGAATCAAACACTTTTGCTCATCCAAAGACTTCATCAAGAGAATTAAAAGACCACCTATAGAATGGGAAAAAATATTTGGCAACTCTATTTCAGACCAATGTCTGATCTTCGTAATCTATAAGATATTACAAAACTTCAACAAGAAAAGGATAAATAATCCAATTAAGCGATGGGTGAAGGGGTGGACAGACATTTCTCTAAAGAGGAGATCCAGACAGCCAAAAAATACATGTGGACGTGCTCACGATCATTAATTATTAAAGAAATTCAAATCAATGAGATACCATCTCACCCCAGCAAGGTTGGCCATGATCCAAAAAACACAAAACAACAAATGCTGGAGAGGCTGTGGAGAAATTAGAACTCTCCTACACTGCTGGTGGAATTGCAAAAGGGTACAACCTCTTTGGAAAACAGTCTGGTGCTTCCTCAAAAAGCTGGAAATAAATATACCATTTGATCCTGTAATTCTACTGCTTGCTATTTATCCTTCAGACACAAAGGTTGTCACACGTACAGACACATGTACATGAATGTTTGTTGCAGCACAGTCCACAATAGCAAAAAGCTGGAATCAACCCCAATGCCTATCAATAGATGAATGGACAAGCGCACTATGGGACATATACTCAATGGAACATTATGCTATGATAAAAAACAATGACGATTTTAGAAAACATCTCACAACACGGTCTCATTTGGAAGAAATCATGCTGACTGAAATCAATCAGTGTCAAAAGGACAAATTTCGTATGAGATCCCTGTTACAAGGACTTAATAAGAGAATTATATGCAGAAGAAAATGACTGTGTTGGCTACATGGGTGGGTGGGGGGGCTGAGGGTTTATCACAGGTGACATAATTGATAGATGTTAGAAATTTTATTCTTTTACTGTAATTAATAAAAAAATAAAAATATTTTTAAAAAAGAAAAAAGGAAAGAATGAGCTCACAAGGTGGACTAGGAGTCGCTGGGCTGGAGCCAGAAATCCCAGGTGAGTCCTTAGGGGGGTCACTTGCCCTCCCAAAGCTTTCATTTTCAAACAGTGCTCCATGGAATTACCTTTTGAGTTTACTGCATAGATCAGACATGGCCTATGAGTGTGCTTTGAAAACCGCGTAACATCACACAAATGTAAAGCAGTTTTTCTCATGCAAACAACATTTTTGTGCCAGGTCCATGCCAGACATTGTGGGTAATTAAATAGTTTATAAGACATAGGCCTCACGTGCAAGGCCAAGTAAGCCAATGGTGGGGCTAGAGCTACTAAATATTTCACATGATGTTGTCCAGAGTCCTTGACTGCAAATAGTGCTCTAGAAGCGCCAACCAAATTGCTGTTCTCTCTGATCAAAACCTTTCAGTGCTCCCTTTTCCTTATGAAGAAAGAAGCCCCATTGTCTTGGCCTGGCTGGTAGGATCCCAGGACCTCAGAGAGTGCTATCTCCTGCTCTGCTCTGTGCCTCAAAGCATACCTGTTGCTTTAGGCTTCCTGCTTCCTTATTTTTGCACACATTCTTGCCTTATTTACATACTTATCTTTAAAGTTCGGCCTTAGTTACCTACTACCGCAGGAACACAAATACTGTAATATGGTAGTGTTAAAGAACAAAAATTTATTTTCTCTTAGTTTCTGGATACTAAAAGCCCAAATCAGGATTTCAGCCATATCAGTTCCATCTGGGAGCCTCTTTCCGAGTTTCTGTCTGCCTGTGATCTTTGACATTCCTTTGCTTGTAGAAGATCTTCACATGTTTATATTTCCTTGTGTGACTCCATGTCTATTGCAGTCTTTTTTATAACTTAGAAGTGTTTAGTTCTATGATCTACCCTATGACCTTAACTGACTGGTTAATCACATTACATTATGTTATAGAAGGTGATCTGCTCTACCGAAGTCAAGCTGATTTAACTTTGTAGAACTAGGCTTCTGGGTACCTCAAACAGTTCACTTGTGGGTACAAATCTGAAGGCTGATGGTTTAAACCTACCCAATAGAAACATGAATCGAAATCCTGCTGATCTGCTTCTGTAACGATTGTAGTCAAGAAAACTCTATGGAGAAGTTCTAATATGTAACAGCTGGGGTTGTCAAGAGTCCGAATCAACTCATGGCAATGCGTTTGGTTTACCTATGCCCTGACAGCAACTAGGCTAGTGTTTGGTCAAAGCCTGAGAACTATAACCTCTCCAGGTTATCGAATAAAATTAACCATCACAAACCACACATACTCTCTTTGTGGAGCTTTGCTTATCTCCTTACTGTCATCATCATTTTTTCTCTTCTCTCTGCTAAACCAAATTTTCACACCTATCTCTGCTTTTCTGCACTTAGCAGGCACAACTTAGATCATTTCTTTGCTTCTGTAGATGGGGCTGTTTAGTTACAAGTAACTGAAATCTAATCAACAGCTTTAAAAAGACGTCAGCTTTGATTGCTGTGGTTGTTTTTGCAGGAGGCATTATGCACAGTTCTTGAAACTGGGGAATTTTCAAAATGTGAATGTGGCTCAGCCACAGATAGATCAAAGGTTTTGATTGAAGCCTTTTCCTGTCAGTTAGTTCTACTTTCTCAATGAGGCGTTGTTCTCAGGCAGACTCTGCCCTCAGAGTAGCAGGCATGACAGCGGCAGTTCTGCTATGCCTTAACGAGGACAGCAGCATCTACTTCCTATTGGTTTTAAAGATCTGGGGCTGATGAGTCACAAGTCCATCCCCAGTGCAACTGGTCAACTAATCGCATAGCTAGTGGTGTGGTGTGGACACTGTCTGAGTAGGCCTGAGACACATGGCTTGATGTTACAGATGGCAGCTCCAACTGCAGCCATGTAGACTTGTGTGTGGGGTTCACCAGAGGAAAACACAGGTGCTTTTGCTGGAAGAAGGGAGGCTGGGCAGGCAAATGGTAGTATCGTCCACTTTGGTCTCACCTACAAATTTCTTACTGGGATGATAAGTTTTTTGAGGGCCAAAGCCATATCTTATTCATCTTTGTATCCTCAGTGACTATCCTAGAATGGTAATGTAACACTCAGTAAATGTTTACCAAATGATTGTGTTCACTGGAGCCAGGGCAGACGTCAGCACTGAAGAAGCTGGTCCTAGCTCCACGGAGCAAGGAAGCCAACTGAAAGATGAACTTTGGACTATAGGTGGAAATAGCAGGGACGGCTGAAACAAGAATTAGGGGGAATGATAGGCAAGACTTGTTGACACATTTTCCATGGAAGCTGTGAGGCAGTAAAAGTGTGTCTAGGGTTTTGTGATTGAGTGACTGGAAATTATTTGCCCATTATTTATTTATCTCCTCATGTCACTTGGGACATACAGTGGAATATTTAGTAGGTGTTCACAAATGTAGGTCTGGTTATGGAGTCTGGGAAGTCTGAAATTCACAGTTCTACTAACAGGCAGGAAATTCTGGCTGTTCTGTGTCCCCCCATCGTTAGGCCAAGCAGTGGGAATAGTGATTCTGGAAGGTTATCTAAGCACAGTCTTGAGTCAACATTTTTCTCTGTACAGAAATTTTGGCCTTTAACGGATTGGATGACACCCACCCACATTATGGAAAGTGACCTGCTGTATGGAGGGCCACTGATTCAAATTATGTTATTATTAGTTTCCTTTTAGTTGATTCATACTTGTGGTGAACCCATGTATGCAGAGTAGAACTGCTCCATAGGTTTTCAAGGCTGTACATTCTTGGAAGCAGACTGCCAAGCCTGTGTTTCAAGGTGACTCTTGAGTTGAAACCACCAACCTTTGGGCTAGTAGTTCAAATCTTAACCATTTGTGTCATCCAGAAGCTCTGATTTAAATGTTAATCACATGTAAATGTCTTCACCACAACATTTAGACTAGCATTTGAGCAAAGAAATGGGCACCATAGCTCACCAAGTTGACCTATAAAATTAACCATTACAGAGAGAAAATCTGAGTATCTTCAAGAAGAAGGTTTTGAAGTAAATTATGCTCTCTTCAGAAACATTGTAGGGGAAAAAGAGTTACAGAGCCGTACATCTTACTGTCTTAGGCTAAGTTCTCTAGAGGAATAAAACCAGTGAGACACATAGATAGGTAGACGGACAGATAGACAGATGGATACACAGAAGGGTGGATGGATAGACAGATTTAACGGAAGGAAATGACTCATGCAGCTGAGGAGGCTGGCGAGCTCCAAATCCATGGGTCAAGCATCAGGCTGCACGCTTATACTGACTTACGTGGATGCAGGGCCTAACAAATCCAAGACTGTAGGTCAGACTGCTGGCTCACGTCCCACAAACCGGAGAGGCCAGATGGTGATAAGTTGGACACAGGAGCCAGAGTGTGAGCTTTGCAAGAGCATCCATTTATACACTGGAAGTGTGTTGCATCTCCAGGAAAGTCCCCTTTCAACTGACTGCTGCTTATAACAGATCTCATCATGGAGGTGATTGCATTGCATCAGATCTCATCAGGGAGGTAATCACATTGTATTACATTACGGAAGAGCAATCAGTGGAATACGTGCGAAACCAGTGAGACTCACAGCCTAGCTAAGCTGACAGACAGCATTAACCATCACATGCACCTTAGGCAAAGTTCTCCTCCAGCGCGGTGAGGAGTCTTGGGGTCAGAAAGCTCTGAAGGCAGCAATACTTAGAGTCCTTCTAACTACAAGGTTTTATCTTATCTAGGATAAGAGTGCAGCCTTATTGAATATGGAAATTGGACTGGCTGTAAGTGGCTACAAATCTGTTTATTTGGACTATTTGTAGAACAGTCAAACATACAGGATTCATAGTTTGGCAATGGCAGGCTTTTTGGGCTAATAGGCTTCGGCTTGCTATGAAGAAGGTCGCAGTCTGAGATCAACATACAGAGGCTGTCACTAATAGGCAGTATGATTTAGAGGATCAGTGTTAGTCTTCCAGAAAGCAGTTTTGTGAATGTTGAACCCCTGACAGCTAGCTGAATTGTTGGTGATTTGAACCTACCCAGAAATGTCTTGAAAGACAAGCCTGGAAATCTGCATCCTGAAGATGACTTTCTTGAAAATGTTATGGAGTATGCTCTGTGTACATGGAATTGTTATGATTTAGAATCAACCAGACAGTGACTAACAACATGAAGGAGAGTCATGAGGTTTGTGGGTAGTACAAATCATTTGTTCTTGGCTACTAACCAAAGGTTGGCAGTTTGAGCTTACCCAGTATTACCATGGAAGAAAGACATCTCAATCTACTTCATAAAGATTACAATCAAAATAATCTTATGGAGCAGTTCTGCTATGTAACACATGGAATTGCCATGTGTTAGAACTGACTTGAAGATTACAGGTTTGGTTTGATTTTTAGGGGGAGCTCGATTCCAGGGAATTAAGAGATAATAGGAGGAGCAACATAGGAGCCCTGGTGGTGCAGGGTTAAGTGCTTGGTTGTTAACCAAAAGGTTGGCAGTTGGAACACACCAGCTGCTCCACAGGGGAAGTATGGCAGTCTGCTTCCACAAAGGTTACAGTCTTGGAAACCCTATGGAGCAGCTCTCCTCTGTCCGCTGTAGGGTCGCTAGCAGTTGGAATCAGCTCGCTGGCAATGGGTTTTTGGTTTTAAGAGAAATGACATAGAAGAGCACCAAATCCTATTGATTATGAATTGTAGAAGTTTGTTCCATAATACAAAGTAGACCTATCCCTGTAGGCCCTGACTATTATTGTTCCTTGAATGTAATGAATCTCAGTTTCCCTACTTTTAAAGTTTGTATTAAAATATCAGCTGCTGTGAAACTTAATACTAAATTTACAAGTGGCTTTGGACTTTTGATGGTAATGGATGAGGATAGGAATTCACATTTGAAATCAATATTTTAGAAGATTTAATGGCAGCATGACAATTGCACATTTGTGGCCCTTGAAAGGGCAGGTCTGTGCAAATCAGAGAAGATAGAGCAAAAATTGGTAATTTCATGTCTTGCTTGAGAAGGAACATGCATAGAGAATTTTAACAAGGAATGAAGCTGTTAGGAGGGGCTCCCTTTCATGTTAGTTTTTCTTCTAAGCATCTTGATAGCAGATTCAGGTTGCGGCTGTTGAAAATAGTTAATTAAAAAGCTGCAGGAACTTCCTTTTTAAAATGTATGTTATTTTTGTCATTGAAAATATGCACAGCAGAACATATGCCAGCTCAACAATTTTTACACGTACAATTCAGTGACATTGATTACATTTTCTAGTTGTACAACTGTTCTCACCCTCTTTTTCTGAATTGATTCTCTCCCGCTAATATAAACTCACTCTTCTTAAATTTTCTATCTTTTGAGCTGCTATTGCCAGTTTGATTTCATATAGACAGCTCTTTAAAAGAGCACAATGCCCAAGACACATTTTTTTTTAGTGTATCTAAACCATTGTTTGCTTTTTTTTTTGTTCTGTATTTTTTTTTTTTTTATTTAACATAACTGAGTGAAAATGTACATTCACATGTAAATTTACATGCCCCCCTATATGCAGCTTCCACTGATCTCCCTGTCCGGTGACTGCACACTATTCCTCTCTGCTCCATACATGTCTCATCCTCCCAACAGTCTCCTTTCCCCTCATCTCCGTCCACTCCCCTTCCCCCAGCCAGAGGTCAGCAAGATGATATCCTATAGATGTATAGAACCATAAAGTGCTTCCAACATATGGTTACTCTGCATTGTCAAGTCCATTCCATTCCTGTCCAAAGAGTGGACCTTTGTTACAATTTATGGGAACGGGCAGCATCAGGGCCGGGGGCCATGCTCTCAGAGGAACCCCAAAACCGCTGGACCATCAATTGAGGTCTTTTAGTGGAAATCTCATGATGCACCTCTTTTTATTCTTGTGTTGCCAGTGAGGCTCCTCTCTGTGAGCTCCGTCATGGCTATCACTGGTGGTGGCGGGCACCATTCGGTTCTTCCAGTCCCAGGTCGATGTAGGCACCCACTCTTGTGGGTCTCTCTGTCTTCTCGGTTGTCTTTACCGCATGCCATTTTGGCCCTCGGTGAGCATCCGTTCCTGCTGAGTTGGGACCTTTGCTGTGTCCTCGGATGGCAGCTTGGCAGCTTTTAAGACCCCAGACGCCACTCACCAATGTGGGGTGCAGAGAGCTCTCTTAGCAAAACGCTAGTTGTGCGAATTGGCCTGGAATTCGCCTAAGAGCATGGTCCCCCGCCCCCCGCCCCAGCTACTCTATCCTTGCAGTATTGAGTTAAGATGGAAGGAGTACTCAAGTTATGCTGAAGTCTGCTTAATGTTGTTCTTGTTCCTAATGTGTGCTGTCACCGCTTTCTCCCAACTAGATTTCTAGTAACTACCTAAACTAAACCCTTCCCCCTTGTCCTCCCTCCCTCCCTCCCCTCCCTTGCAGCTGTCAAAGAGTCTTTTCTTCTATACACAAATCTGTTTTTGAGATCTTATCATAGAGGTCTCATACAGTATTTGTCCTTTTGTCGCTGACTGCTTTCATTCAACATAATGTCTTCCAGTTGAAACCAGGTTAGGAGATGTTTCCTGGAATCATCGTTATTCTTTATCATTGCGTAGTGCTCCATTGAGTATATGTACCACAGTTTACCTATCCATTCTTCTATTGTTGGGCATCTGGGTTGATTCCATCTTTTTGCTGTTGTGGACTGTGCTGTGATAAACATTCTGGTGCATGTGTCTGTTGGTGTGAAAGGCCTTGAATCTGTAGGATATATTCCAAGTAGTGGAATTACTGGGTCAAATGGTATATCAATATCCATTTTTTTAAGGAAGCGCCAGATTGCCTTCCAAAGAGGCTGGACCATTTTGCAACCCCATCAACAGTGTAGGCGGGTTCCACTTTCTCCACAGCCTCTCCAGCATTTGTTGTTTTGTGTTTTCTGGATCATGGCCAGTCTTGTTGGGGTGAGATGGTATCTCATTGTTGTCTTGATTTGAATTTCTTTAATAGCTAAAGATCGTGAACATGTCCGCATGTGTTTTTTGGCTGCCTGGATCTCCTCTTTAGTAAAGTATCTGTCCATCTCCTTTGTCCATCGCTTAATTGGATGGTTTATCTTCTTCTTATTGATATTTTGTAGTATCTTATAGATTATGGAGATCAGGCGTTGATCTGACATAGGGTTGCGAAATATTTTTTCCCACTCTGTGGGTGTTCTTTTAATTCTATTAATAAAGTCTTTGGATGAGCAAAAGTGTTTGATTCTTAATAGTTCCCATTTATCTACTTTCTCTTCTGTTGATTGAGGTTTCTTTGACAGATTTTGGAGTCTGTCCTCATTGTGTATTAAAATTTCCATTGTTGTTCCTACCTTTTCTTCGATGACCTTTATCGTTTTAGGTTTGATATTTAGGTCTTTTATCCAGTTGGAGTTGGTTTTTGTATAAGGTGTAAGATATGGATCTTGATTCAGTTTATTGCAGATGGATAACCAATTTTGCCAGCACCGTTTGTTGAAGATGCTGTTTTTACACCAGTTTAATGTCTTAGGGCCTTTGTCGAATATCAACTGTTCATAGGCAGATGGTGTCATCTCTGGGGTCTCAATTCTGTTCCATTGATCAGTCTGTCTGTTCTTGTACCAGTACCAGACTGTTTTGACCACTGTGGCAGTGTAGTATGTTCTAAGGTCGGATAATGAGAGGCCTCCCAGTGTGTTCTTCTTCTTTAGTAGTACCTTACTTATCAGGGGCTTCTTCCCTTTCCAAACAAAATTGGTGATTTGTTTCTCCATCTCATTAAAAAATGATACTGGAACTTGTATTGGAATTGCATTATATAAATAAATTGCTTTGGGTAAAATAGACATTTTCACAATGTTAAGTCTTCCTATCCATGAGCAGGGTAGGTTTTTCCATTTATCTAAGTCTCTCTTAGTTTCTTGTAGTAAGGGCTTGTAGTTCTCTTTGTAAAGGTCTGTTGTTTCTCTGGTTAGATTAATTCCAGGTACTTTATCTTCTTAGGGGCTATCACAAATTGTATAGATTTGATAATTTCCTCCTTAACAGTCGCGTTGTTGGTATAAAGAATCCTACTGATTTATTTATGTTTATCTTGTATCCTGAGACTTTGCTGAACTCTTCTATCAGTTTGAGTAACTTACTTATAGATTCCTTGGGGTTCTCTGCATATACAATCATATCATCTGCGAACAGGGAGATTTTAACTTCCTCTTTGCCGATGCAGATGCCCTTTATTTGTTCGTCTTGTCTAATTGCTCTGGCTAGAACTTCTAGCACAATGTTGAATAGGAGAGGTGACAGTGGGCATCCTTGTCTAGTTCCTGATCTCAGGGGAAAGTCTTTCAGTCTCTCTCCATTCAGGATGATGTGGGCAATTGGCTTTGTATAAATGGCCCTTATTGTGTTGAGAAATTTGCCGTCTATGCCCATTTTGCTAAGAGTTTTTAGCATGAATGGGTGTTGGACTTTATCAACTGCCTTTTCGGCATCAATGGACAAAATCAGGTGATCTTTGTCTTTTGTGTTATTTATGTGGTTAATCACATTAATTGTTTTCCTGATGTTGCATCCCTGGTATGAATCCCACTTGGTCATGATGGATTATTTTCTTGATATGTTGTTGTATTCTGTTGGTAAGAATTTTGTTGAAGATTTTTGCATCTAAGTTCATGAGTGATATCGGTCTGTAGTTCTCTGTCTTTGTTGGATCTTTCCCGGGCTTAAGTATCAGGGTTATGCTGACTTCATAGAATGAGTTTGGGAGTACTTCATCCCTTTCTATACTGTGAAATAGTTTCAGTAGTATTGGAGATAACTCTTCTCTAAATGCTTGGTAGAATTCTGCCATGAAGCCATCTGGGCCTGGACTTTTTTGGGTTGGCAGTGTTTTGATGACCTTTTCAATCTCTTCCTTTGTGATGGGTTTATTAAGTTGTTCGGCTTCACATTGTGATAATTTGGGTAGGTGGTATGAGTCAAGGAATTGGTCCATTTCCCCTAGGTTTTCAAATTTGTTAGAGTACAGTCTTTCATAGTATTCTGTTATGATGTTTTTGATTTCTGTTGCGTCTGTGGTGACAACTCCCTTCTCATTTCTAATTTGGTTTATTTGTTTCCTTTCGTGCTTTTCTTTAGTAAGTTTAGCCAGTGGTTTATCAATTTTGTTGATCTTTTCAAAAAGCAGCTTTTGGTCTTTTCGATTTTTTCAATTGTTTTTCTATTCTCTAATTCATTTAGCTCTGCTCTAATCTTTACGATCTCCTTTCTTCCAGTGCCCGAGGGGTTCCTCTGTTGTTCTCTTTCTACTTGTTCAAGCTGTAGAGTTAGTTCCTTGATTTGGTTTCTTTCTTCCTTCCCGATGTGTGCATTTATGGAGATAAACAGACCTCTGAGCACTGCTTTGGCTGTATCCCATAGGTTCTGGTAGGAAGTGTTTTCGTTCTCATTGGAATCCATGAATTTCTTTAATTGATCCCTGATTTCCTCTATAACCCATGTTTTTTTGAGCAAGATGTTGTTCAGTTTCCAAGAGTTCCACTTTCTATCTCTGTTTTTTCTGCTGTTGATTTCAACTTTGATGGCTTTATGATCTGAGAAGATGCTTTGCAATAATTCAATGGTATGGATTTTGTTGAGCATTGCATTGTGGCCTATCACATGGTCAATTCTGGAGAATGTTCCATGTGCACTGGAGAAGAAGGTGTAGTTGTCTGCTGATGGGTGGAAAGTTCTGTATATATCAATGAGGTTTAGTTGGTTAATTGTGTCAATGAGGTCTTCTGTATCTTTACTGAGCTTTTTTCTAGATGATCTGTCTAGTAATGAGAGTGGAGTGTTAAAGTCTCCCACTGTTATTGTGGAGTCATCTAACTCTCTTTTGAGCATAGTCAGTGTTTCTTTGTCATATTTAGGTGCTCTGACATTAGGTGCATAAATGTTTAATATAGTTAAGTCTTGCTTGTGTACTGAACCTTTCAGCAGTAGCGTCCATCTTTGTCCACGATGGTGGATTTGACATTAAAGTTGATTTTTTCTGAGATTAGAATTGCCACCCCTGCTCTTCTTTGTTCATTGTTAGCTTGATACATATTCTTCCAACCTTTAATTTCAGTTTGTTCCTGTCTTTAGGTCTCAAGTGAGTTTCTTGTAGACAACATATGAATGGGTCATGTCTTTTGATCCAAGATGACACTCGGTGTCTCTTTACTGGAGCATTCAGTCCATTCACATTCAATGTAATTATTGATAGGTATGTGTTCACTGCTGCCATTGTGATATGTTTATTTTTATGTTGTTGTTTTCTCTGTTGTTCTTATTAGTCTGTTCTGAGACACTCTTTTTTGTAAGTTGATTTTTCACCTTTTTCAGAGCTGGTTTTATAGTTGTTGAGACTCGTGTGTTAGATTTCTTGAAATGATGTGATACATCTTTGTTGTGCTTTACAGCTGCCCCTATGAACCCCCTTAATAAACTATTTGTAAACCCAATTTTAATTACTACCAGTCTGGTCATCTTCCTCTCCATCTGGAAGGACTATAACAACGGTAGTACATCCCTCTTTTATTATGACGACACCATAGTTTTCATGATGATCACTAGATTGCTTCTTTCCAAATCAAAGCTGTGATTTACTTTGGAGCCTTCCCTAAATGAGTATTGAGTAGTGTGTCATTCTAAAATATAAAGTTAGTGGTTTCGTTCTTCTAAGCCAGAGCCAAGAACTTCTTTCAGTATTTCTTGTAGTTTGGGTTTGGTTTTTACAAAGTCTCTGAGTTTCTGTTTATCTGGAAATGTCTTAATTTCATTTTCATGTTTGAAAGACAGTTTTGCAGGATATATAATTCTTGGTTGGAAGTTCTTCTCCTTCAAGACTTTGAATGTGTCGTGCCACTGTCTCCGTGCCAGCATGGTTTCTGCTGAGAAATCTGACGAGAGCCTACAGGGTTTCCCTCTGAATGTTAGCTTTGCCTTGAGTCTTGCTGCCTTTAAGAGTTGCTGCTTATGTTTCATTTTGTTAAGCTTGATTAGAATATGTCTTGGAGTCTTTCTTTTGAGATCTATATTGGGTGGCGTACGATATGCATCTGAGATGTCTATATTCTCTTCCTTCATGATTTCTGGGAAGTTTTCTTTCAGCAGCTCAGCAACAATATTCTCTGTGTTCTCAGATGTCTCACCCTGTTCAGGGACTCCAATTAATCGAAGGTTGTTCCTCTTAATAGAGTCCCACATGCTTCTTAATGTTTCCTCATTTTTCTTCTTTCTTTTTTCTGATTTCTGCTCATAGACACTGGCATCAGTAGCTCTGTCTTCCAAGTCAGAAATTCTTTTTTCCATTTGTTCCATTCTGTTTTCTTGGGTTTGCATGGAAGCTTCTATGTCTTTGATTTTCTTCTTGATCTGTTGGGTTTCAGAGTACTGGTGTTCCATCAGATCGAACAACTTGCTTAATTTTTCATTTTGTTCTGCTGCATTTTGTATAAGGTCTAGAAGAGCCCTGTATATAATCAATTTGTATTCACTTCCTGATGCTTTCATAAAAGTTTCTTCATCTGGAACACTCCTTGGTTGCTTTGTTTGGGAGCCTTCTGAAGCCATGAGTGATTGCTTGTATGCCACAATTGTCTGTTGCTTTTTGGGTCCCATGTGAGTATATAGAGGCTGGAAGAGGTACTGTGAGGATGGTTTGCAAATGTTTCTCTAGGCTGTCTTCAAATGTAAAGCAAAAGGTATCTGACCAGTTTACAAGTCAGTTAGGTTTTCAGGTGTAGAGGTCCCTCTTCCCATCTGACAAAGTAAGCGCCTCTGTATCCAACCCCAGATGATAACAAACTAGTTCAGAATACAGCACTGCTAGTGCCCTGGTGGCCTCTGCTGACAGGGGCTAGCCTTATCCAACACTGCCTTGAGTACTGGTTTTGTGATAGAAAAGCACTCTCCTGGGGGCAGGTTCTGGCTCCCAAGCTAAGAATTAGGTCCAGCTGCGGCCACCATACCCAAGATGGCGTCCTCCACACAGGCAGCAGACAGGGGGGCTAAAGATGCCCAGAGGCAGCAATTCCTCTGCTTCTGTTGCAGGGCCCCCAATGTAGGCAGCACTATGCAAAATCACTACTTTTCTGATGGAGAAGCACTGTCCCGTTTGCAGGCGCTGGCTCCCAGGCTAAGAACGAGGTCCCGCTAAAATCTCGGTACCAACATGGCGTCCCGCACCCTGACCACGGAGCTCCGCAGAAACGCCACTGAGGCAGCTACAAAACGAAAGGCTCAAAGTGTCTAAATTAACAGAGTCCCGAGCCTGGCTCTCAGAACATGGGAATTTCGCCTGCCTATCCCCCCAGCAGCGTGTCTGAGTCCAGCCGCCGGGCAAGGCCCAGCTCCGCCCGCCAGCCAAGACCGAGGAAAAAAAAAAGTCAAAATGGTGCGTTTACCTTCCGTCCGTGAGAGCCGGGGCTAGCAAGGAGCGGGGGTCAGCGAAAGAGAGGAGATATTTCACTGAATGGTATAAAGTCCCAATTAACAGCTCTGTGCCATGTCCTGAGGCTGATTAGGTGATCAGAAGGCTCTGTTTGATTGTCAATTCAGGTCTTGGTTTCCAGAGATGTGTCCTTAGTCCGCCATCTTGACTCCGCCCCCCACCATTGTTTGCTTTAAAGAAGACTTCAGGGAATATTTTCATTTTAAGATTTAAAAAGTATCTCAGGGCAATTGTTTCAGGGCTTCATGCAGCCTCCACGGCTCCAGAAATTTTGGATTTTATGAGGAACCCAAATTCTGTTCCACATTTCCCCCAGTTTTTGATGAAGATGCTTCTACAGAATCTTTGATAAGAATGTTCAGTATTGGTAGCCGGGTACTATCCAGTTCTTCTGGGCTTATGGAAAAGCAGGCAGTTGTTCTTGAAGGTGACTGGCCACACATTCTCTGTCCTCCTCCTAGTACTGACCCCCCTTCTTCTGTTGCTCCAGGTAAATAGAGAGTACTTGTTGTGTTTGAATAACAACTTGCAAGCGCTTAAGACCCCAGACACTAAACAACAAACAAGGATGCTGAATAAATGTACTGAACACTTTATTAGGCTTATTAATAGGGATGACCTGTGAAACCATGACCTCCAAACCAAGGAACAAAATCCCGTGAGATATTTCGTTACACACAAGCAATCTCAGCAGCTGCCTTTCTTTTCTTTTTCTTCTTTTTTTTTGGTAAGTGTATCTGTCACATAACTTTTGCTAATTTAATTTTTTACAAATGTACAATTTATTGACAGAAATTGCAATAATCGGTAGTGCAACCCTACCCTTAATCAATGAGATTTTTCTATCATCATTATGCTTCATAGAGTTTTCAGTGACTGATTTTTTAGAAGTAGATCACCAAGCTTTTCTTCCAAGTGGCCTATGAATGGACTGTCACCACCAATCTTCTGTTTAGCAGATGAACACATTAACCATTTGTATCATCCACGGACTTCAGGACCTAGAACAGTTTGAGGAATGTGTACACAGGTAAATATTTGTTAAGATAAATATCTTTAATAAAGTGATTTTAATGTTATTAATAGTGTTGGGGGTAGACTGGGGAAAAACATAGACATGTGTTTCTAAGAATTTCAGAAGTCACTATTGCTCTGTAAGCATCCCAGGATGTATGAGCTAATAGCCTGGTGCCGGCCCAAGAGCACTACCTATAAACACTACCCAGGGTCATCACAGGACCACTTTTCCTGAACCAAAGGGCCTAGGCCAACGGTTCTCAACCAGAGATATCTATTAGAATCACCTGGGAGCTTCTACGAACTATACATGCTGTTTTGGTCAAATTAACTACAAAAAGATGTTTTGAGGCAATTGAGGACATTTGATTCCGGGTTAGGTCTGTACTGTCCAACAGAAATATAATGCAAGCCACATAGATCGTTTTAAGTTTTCTAGTAGTCACACCATGTAAAGAAAAAAGAAATGCCCAAAATTGAATTTGACAATATATTTATTTAAACAAATATATAAACCCCACTGCTGTTGAGTCAGGTCTAACACTCAGCAACCCTAGAGGTCAGAGGGAAACTGTGTGTTTTAGTCAGCTGAGGCCGCTCTAACAGAAATACCACAGAGTGGATGGCTTTAACAAAGAAAGATTTATTCTTACACAGTCCGATAGGTTGCAAGTCCATATTCAGGGTGTCCGCTCCAGGGAAAGACTTTCCCCTTGTCGGCTCTGGAGGAAAGTCCGGTATTGCATCAGTCTTTGTCCAGGGAGCATCCTCACGCAAGAACCTCTGGTCTGAAGGACACGCTGTGCTCCCGGTGCTGCTTGCTTGATGGTAGCGAGGTTCTCAAATTGTCCTTTGTTTCTTTTTCCTTTTATTCCTTGCAAGCTAAAAGCATTAAGGCTAGGGCAAGCCATACTCCAGGGAAACTCCCCCCACAGCAGGAATTTACAGCCCCACCCTAATCCTTTAACATACAGGTTAGCAAAACCACACAATGGAGGACAGTCCCAAGATACTGGGAACCATATCCCAGCCATGTGGCTGCACACATTTTTGGGGGGACACAATTCCAACTATGACATCCCACCCTTTTACAACCCAAAAATCACATCACAAAACATTTAACACATTGATCTCACCATAGCAAAATTATGTCCATCCATATAACAGAAGTCTTAAATCAGTTCCAGGTCCAAAATACAAAAACGCTTCCACATCTGTGAAACTTAGAAGGCATTAACAGGCAACAGGCAAGTCAACAGAACACATTACATTAGCCCTCAAAGCTTTGGAAATACTCTTACATTTTCTGAGACATTCTACACAATAGCAATGCTCTCCAGACTCTAGGTTTCGGCCACACTCTCAGGTTTCTGAGTGGAGACCTCCAGCCCCGTGCTACAACTCTGCCTTCAAGGCCCACTTGGACAGAAACTCTGTCCCATCGGCTTTAGGAGCACCCTAAGCCAAACTGAATGGCAATTCCACCCTTATGAACACAGCACACCATGGTTCCACCCTTTCAAACCCCTGAGGTCATGGCCATACCTCTTGAGACTGAGGCAGCTCAGCTTCTTATGCTATTTGTCTCTTCAGCTTCAGCTTCCTATGGCCGCATGGCCCGGGCCTCAGGCCCACATCTGCCCTGTCGGGCAAGTGTTCCAAAGCTCTGTAGCTCCACTGGTTAAGTGCCTGGAGGCACCCTGTTCCGCGAGGAAAACTCTGCTCAGGCACTGACCTCTCTCGCTCCACAGGTCGGCTCCAGCGCTGCCTCTGGGTCTTCTGCTGCCGCTGCCGCTGCTGCCGGTCCTCTGTTGTTTCTCACCATCTGCGCCGTCTTCATTCCTTCTGAATCGTCTATCCATTCACAGTTTCAAAGTGGCTTCCACATTTTAGGTATTTGCTAGAGCAGCACCCCACTCTCACGGTACCAATTCTGTTTTAGTCAGCTGGGGCTGCTCTAACAGAAATACCACAGAGTGGATGGCTTTAACAAATGTGTGCAGCCACGTGGCTGGGATATGGTTCCCAGTATCTTGGGACTGTCCTCCATTGTGTGGTTTTGCTAACCTGTATGTTAAAGGATTAGGGTGAGGCTGTAAATTCCTGCTGTGGGGGCAGTTTCCCCGGAGTATGGCTTGCCCCACGCTTAATGCTTTTAGCTTGCAAGGAATAAAAGGAAAAAGAAACAAAGGACAATTTGAGAACCTCGCTACCATCAAGCAAGCAGCACCGGGAGCAGAGCGCGTCCTTCAGACCAGAGGTTCTTGTGTGAGGATGCTCCCTGGACAAAGACTGATGCAATACCGGACTTTCCTCCAGAGCTGACAAGGGGAAAGTCTTTCCCTAGAGTGGACACCCTGAATATGGACTTGCAACCTACCGGACTGTGTAAGAATAAATCTTTCTTTGTTAAAGCCATCCACTCTTTGGTATTGCTGTTAGAGCGGCCCCAGCTGACTAAAACACTGTCCCATAGAGTTTCCAAGGAGTGACTGACAGATTTGAACTGCTGACCTTTTTGTTAGCAGGCATAGCACTTAACGTACTGCACCACCAGGCTTTCCCCAAAATATTATTTCAATTAGTAATTGATAAAAACATCTATTGCTAAACTAATTTACATTTTATTTTTCACATTAAATCTTCAAAATACACTGTACACTTTATGCTTATAGAACATCTGAATTTGGATGCTAAAATTTCATTGGAAATACTTGTATTTACATTCCATAGAATTTTCAGTTGAATAAATAGATTCACATACTGAAGGGATCCCAAATATACTCAAAAATTTCCAATAACCGAGTACCAAAAAATCATTTTCTCTTAATATTTACATTATTATTGACGAGATTGGTTCCTCGTTTTATTTTCTGAGAACTGATTTGAATTTGAAGCAGTATCTATCAGTTCAAAAATACATCTGTCTGCTGTTGATAGGTACTGTTGGTTCTCACTCATAGATACCCTGTATAAAACCAAACGTGACACTGCTGGGTCCTGCACCACATCCGCAGCCACTGTTAAGCTTGAGCTCATTGCTGTAGCCACTGCGTCAGTCCATCTCGTTAAAGACTTTCTTTTTTACTGACCCTCTCCTTTATCAAGCATAATGTTTTTCTCCAAGGACTGATCCCTCCTGCCAACATGTCCAAAGTATGTTACACTTAGTCTCTCCATCTTTGTATCTAAAGGACACTTTGCCTATAATTCATCCAAGACAGATCTGAGCTATTTAAATCCACAAACTTTTGTGTAAACTGAGTATCGTTAACACTGGGTTCTAAAAGATATTACCTAACCTGAAAATCAACTCTGAGTTTGCTAATATCAACAAAATATTCTTATAGTTTTTATTGTAGTTTATTTATCCTGTTTATCTAATGTTGCTAATTAAAATTAAAATCTTCTCCATATTAGTTCAAGTTAGAAAACTGCGAAAAGAATTATTACTGATTCATGTCATCAAATAGTTCCATTTCAACATAACTTCTTTACCTCTTTTTCTAGTACCTACTCATGAATAGGCTTTTCCCTTCCTTGGAGCTTCAAATTTTGAATACTAGCATATAATATGGTACTAGTTAGAAAGCATAAATCACATTGTTACTTTTCATCTCTGGTTATTGAATATTTGGCAAAGACCCCTTTTGTTTCAAGTAATCTTGAATCAGAGTTAACAATACAGTACAACTTTGTGAAACTCTTTCATGAAACTACCAACAAGCAAAGAACACAAAGTTATTAAATTCATTGTCTCCTATTGCTTTCTGGTGGTTGCATAACATTTGCACATAGACTGAAAAATATTAATAACGGTATCCATGACACTTTGCACAGAATCTGCTTCAGAAAATAGCACAGATGTTTTCAATATTTAACATATAATACAACAAAACTATATCAATTTCATGTCTGAAAGTTCCAATAAATCTAGGCTATTGATCTAACATAGCTGGAGTACCTTTCTGCCCACCACCCTTCTTTTCTTTCTATATGTATTTGGCTGAAATTCTTCTTTGATGGAAGCCAAAGACTCAAAAATATCTCTGCCACAACACTTGTTCATAAATTTGGGAGTCCTTTGAGACAAAAGCACATCCCCAGCATTAATTGAGCAGTGTCTTCTTATATTGCATGATTCAGCTAAAGCTAGAGTACTTAGAATTTTTAAAGTTTTGAATGAGCTGATTTTTGGTACTCTTAGAAATGTCTCTTTTTACAGGGAACTGTTTTGGTGGCTTAACTGAAGACCTTTATTTTCTGAAAAATACGTTTTTTAGTTTTATAACTCTGGCAACAGTCTCACAGCTAAAATAATTTTCCTTGTATCTCCATAAGAAATGGTTTTCTTTTTAGGATACAAGCCAATTTACAAAGCTACAGCTCAATATCTGCTAAAAATCAACTAAATTTTTCTGCTGGGCATTTAATTCTGATTTCAGGTGACTGATTACATTGATTATATTTTGACTCTTGAAGGCAAACAGCTTATCAAACTTCCTGTGTATTTGCTGAAAAGCCTTTTAATATTGTTCACCTTATTATCCTTAAAATTATTTTACACAAAGAACATCTTTTTTGTTTAGCTCTGCCACAACAAATTGCACTTGTCATTTGTAGAGGAATTTGTAATGCACTGTCTCTCAGCTGTGCTGCTTGCTTTATGTTCTGGTTGCAGCGTTAGCCTCTGTATCTCCACCCGATTCGGCTTCAGTAGTGTCCCTTAAATTTAAATTTTGTCCATCATTATTTTTTAAACTAGAAAAATTGCCTAATTATAATTAAATAATACATATTTCAACTTAATTACCAAAAATGATTTACATAAATATCATTGTAAATACATTATAATATCAGTAAGTAGAAAAAAATAATTAAACTGAATCAACCCATTAACTCATATTAGATCAGAGATGCATTTTCACCTTTATTGACTTTCAAACCCTTTCCACCTTTATAGACCCGATGATCTCTCACTCTACTAGAGAGAAAATCCTCCTAGAAAACATTATCTTTCCTCCTGGCTCTAGGTTCCCAGCCAAAGCTTCAAGACTTTTCTTTCTGGCCTTACAGACAGAAACTAGTGGAGAGTTGCAGAATGCAGGTCTTAAATGTCCATCTATCTTTTCTACAAATGTGTAGAGTAATGCATTGTCTCAACAGTCCTGCCCTAGAATGCAGAGGCGTACTCTGTACTAGGAAGAGAGAGCGTTCAGGCACTGCTTGATGTCTGTAGTGAATACTTCCGCTTGCTGTCAGTAAGATTCAGTTCTCACTCAGCCTGCTGCTGGGGACTGAGAGGAATACACTGTGCTCTGTAAAAAAAAGACCAAAAATCACTTCTGTCCAGCGGTGGACCTTTTTGTCTACGGTTAGCAACAACACCAAGGAAAATTTGAAGACAAAATTTGTACGAGGATTGTTGGCTCAAACAACATCTGCTTAGGGGAGTGAATGAAGTGTGGTAATTTAGCAACTATTTTTCTAGTAATAATGGAAATAATAATTCATAATTAGACCAGGTCTCTGAAAGGATTTCATTTAGACCAGATGCAAAGCATTTACCCCCCTACCTTTGCTCTTCACTTCTTTCATTCTCTTTGACTACTTTGAAATATTTCTTACTTCCCTTTCTTCTGTGAAAAGGGCTCTTTTTCCCTTAAGTAGAAATAAGTATAATTTTCTTCCAGTGGGCTCCCTAGCCGTTAACCACTGGCTTACTGCAAAGACTGATTAACTGACAATCAGCATTATTTCCTCTGCTGTAGCAGAAACAGAGCTGCGGTTAGGAGGGGGTGGCACTGGGCTGAGCTGTTCCCCTTTCAGCAGCAGCACAGTGCTCACCCAGGGGAGTTTTCAGAGGACCTGGTCACAGGCCCCTCCTTAGCTCACCTGTGCCATAATTCTGCCATTATTGCTGGGATTGAAAACTGAGATGCGTGTAGTCTTTGGTTTGAAAGTGCCTATAATTACCTCTGGTGCTCTGTGCCCTGCATTTGATCAAGGCAAGGTGTGCGGTGAGGTAGCAGCCATTGCTGGTGTGGCTCTGAAGCAGCATGAGATTGCGTCAAAGTAGTTAACTCTGTTCTTCATTTCTAAGACAACTTGGAAACTGTCTGGAGAATTTATTCTCAATATTAGTGGAGACAATTTTGTGAAAACCACTTTCAGCTGTCCGTGTTCACATCCCCTTCCATTTTGCACTGCCTGCACCCACTTTAACTCATCATTTTCATAGCAGGCACAGCGTAACATTGAAGAGAGAACAAGTTTGCCTGCTGAATAGAGGAAGAGGCAAGGACTTGGGGTCTTCTGGCTATTCTAGCAGAGGAGTCTGGGGTATTGTCTGTTCTCACTTTGCCTTTCCTAAAGAGACAAATCAGTGTTGGGGGTGGGAAGAGGCATCTGAAAGGAGTGGTCAGTCCTTGTCGCATTTCTCAGTGGCAGAGATATCAGGGCTGGGACCAACCAGATGTGCGGATGGAAGGCAGAGCAGGAGACACAAGTGAAGGCTACCTTTCTGTCTCCCCAGTATATACTGTGAAATGCTTCCATTAAGGGGCACTACTGGCAAGACAAGTAAAACAGAGAAGGATCATCTTTCCTGTTTTTCCCAGTTGCCAAAGCCCTTTGAAGCCTGGTAACTGGGTCAAGAGATCAGAGACTTGGAAGAAGACTTAACTACAGCCTCTTTGTTTCTCTTGGCAAATCCTTGCAGTTACTATCAGCAATCACTTTTCAAGTAGCTGATTTTTTTTACCCAAATATCTCCCTACCAGAAGTTACAAATGTAATACCCATGATTCCACCATTTAAGTCTCAGGCCAATTACAAACCTTCCAAGAGGAACAGAACTCCTACGTAGGATACCTATGGATATAACAAACTATGGTCAGGGTATTATTGAATGGGACCAGGATAGGTTTCAAGAAGAGGGGAGAACAACGCAATAGACCAAGAAACACATAGCCAAGCCAGCCAAGTGCCGTCGAGTCGAATCCGAGTATAGTCTACACATATTATATAAGGAAAAGCAAGTGTCACAGAAGAAAAAAAAACAAAGCAGAGTAAGGGAAGAGGGCTGACACCCTCTGTCAGTTCGTCTTACCATGTTGTCATGACGCTAGATGCCATGCCACTGGTATTTCAAATAATAATGTGATTACGCATGGTAGACAGGTTTGTGTGATGCTTCCACACTAGGGCTAGGAATAAAGACTTGGTGATTTACTTTCAAAAATTAGTCAGTGAAAACCTTAGAGATCCCAATAGATTATTTTCTAATATAGTGTTAGAAGACGAACCTCCTAGGTTTTAGGCACTCAAAATATGAGGTGGCTGCAACGACGGTCCCAAGCATGTTGACAAGCCTGAAGATGGATCAGGACTGCGTAACATTTTGTTCTGTTGTACATGAGGTCACCATGAGTCACAGCCAAACTCATGGCACTTAACAACTATACTGGAGGAAAGGAGCTAACACAGATCCATAGGTGTCTTCCTGTAAGTTCTGTTTTCTGTTTGCTTTGGGGTCTGTGAAAGGAAATTCACATCTATTTGGAGGAGAAACAGAAAACACTTGTCAGGATATTTGACAAATGTAAAAAGGCGAGTGTAGGAGGCTTGTGATATTTTGATTAATATTAATGGCACTGTATTCATACCACTGTCAGAACAGTGTTAAGAAGATACAGTGTACTAGCATCTCTTAATAATGGAAATAAATTAGGTTCAATTAAAATACTTCCTGTTGTTTTTCAAATGTGTAAACCAAAGGTTCTGAGAGTATCAGAAAAGAACAACGGATCTGTTATAACAACAATTTGCAAAACACTCATTAGTCCAAAAGCTTCCATGAGAATTCTGCCTCCAGGCCTCTAATGGGCCATGAAACTTGAATTCAATAAAAAATGATTTAACTGTCTGGCGGGTATACTGGGTAGAATTCTGCTTTTTTGCTCTCTCATTATGGAGTTTATTTTTTTGGAGGCTGTTTGGGTAAATACTATTTGTTTTACGGAAGTTCAAAGAACTTTTGCACAAAAATGGTGTTTGCTTCATTGAAGTAGCTAGTGTGTAGTGAGCTCTGTCTGTTTTTCCATCTGCTCTCTCCTCCTCTGCCACCTGGAGGGGGATATCTCACAGCCCAGAGCTGTGACATACCGGATGTGAAGTGACTCCATGGTCTGGGGAATTTTGAGAGCTTGTACATTAGATTTTTGCTTTCCAATCCATTAATTTTGTTGTTCTAGGCCTGTTGGGAGCACTCCTGCCACTTGTAAAAATAACAGATCACTGTGGATGCTTGAGGCATCTGCTCCCCAGGGTGGCTGTTTTACAGACGCTCTGCTCCTGTGGCCTTGCCGGACTGTGTCTGTGCATGTAAATGTGCATGTGTGGGTGCATGCTTGTGCGTGTGCATGTGTGTTGTCTGTTTACATGAATGTACTACATGTACTTGTGTGTGCGTGTATGTCTGTACATGTGTGTGCATATGTGTGTATGTGCCTGTGTTGCTTGTGATGAACTGTTTTGCTCAAGTCTAGCAATCATTCGATCCTCGGGGCACCAGGGATAAAATGACTGCTATACTTGAGCATAGTGATGACAGTTACAAAAACTGTGGATAAGGTGACTGCCTCTGAGTGCACATAGGTGCTTATAGAAAGAAAACAAGAGCCTGGGGTGCTAAATTGTCTATTCTGGTCAAGGTTAGAACATTTATGGCAGTCTTGCAATAATATCTTATTTGTCATATTTATGGGATGTTACTTAAAGACTCAGGAAAAACTGAGGATATTATTTCCTCGAGTTATATGAACTTCCCTAAACGATCTGAAGATACTAGCCTTCCCTCCATGAAGACCCGGGAGAACCTCTCCTAGGTCAGTTACTGCCCAAGGGGAAGCCTACTCTTCTCAAGTCCTGTACCAAAGCCCACTTATTGCTTTAGAAGTGGCTTGTCTGTTGTGGGCAGTATAATGCCCTTACCCTTAAGCCAAGTGCCGTCGAGTCGGATCCGTGATGCCCATATCCTAATCACTGTAAACTCTGAATAAAAAGTGTTACCTTACATGGCAGAGAGACTGTGAAGACATTATTAAATAAGGACCTTGTGCTGGCAAGAATATCCTGGATTACCCTGGTGGGCCCAGTGCAAACACAAGATTCTTCAAAGTAGAAGATGTGACCACAGAAGAATAGTCAGGGAGACGTGGTGTTACTGGCTTTGAAGAGGGAAGAAGGGAATCTGAAGCAAGGGAAGTAGACATCTTCTAGAATCTGGAAAAGGCAAGGAGCACTTTCTCCCCTAACGCCTCCAGAAAGAAATACAGACTTGCTGATTAGAGGCCAGTGAGATCTGTGACAGATTTCTGACCTATAGGACTGAAAGATAATAAATTTGTGTTCATTTAAGCCACTAAGTTTGCAGCAATTTGTTATGGCAGCAATAAAAATGAATGTATCTATAACCAAGGTCAGATCTTAGCATGTTCCAGGGAACAGGCATAAAGCCTGAGCAAAGAGAAGATAGCTTATACTCTGAAATGCCTTTAAAATTTCATTAATTTGGATGAACATAAACCTGGGCATATATAAAAATGGATTCAAAGTATGTTAGACCAAAGAGAGGAATTTGTTGATGTACGTGTACTTAATAGAACCAAAACAAACCCACACCTGCTGCTACTGAGTCAGTTCCAACTCATGGTGACCCTATAGCACTTATTAGAGATTTTAGATTTAGTGTGTTAACTTGTGCAGCTGTAAGAAAATCTAATAGTTTACCTGATAGTTTGACTGATTGGATAAGATTAAGCACAATATATCCTATTTAATTTGAGATATTAGAGCATTCCTGGTATTATGAAGTAAAAGGAATCCAAAGGGAAGATTAGAATATCGCAGCAGATTTATCATGTACTATCTACATCCCCACTCCCATTAAACCCAAAAAACCCACTGTTAAGACAATTCTGACTTATAGGGACCTTGCAAGACAGAGTAAAACTGCTACCTAGCATTTCCAATACTGTAAATGCTTTATACAAGCAGACTACCATAGCTTTTTCCTGAGTAGTGGCTGATGGTTTGAACTGCCAACCTTTCAGTTAGCAGCTGAATGATTTAGCCACCATACCACCAGGGCTCCCTTTCCACTACCCCACATCTATGTCTTGAGAAGTCCCAGAGTCTAGTTCCATGACTAAGGAACTGGGAAATATAACATAGCCTGGGAAAGCTCTATGGTAGCTGGTCTCTGTAGACCTGAGATAATGGTAGATGTTGCTGTTCTGAGGGCTGCTCTGCTTTTGGTTAGGATGGTAAGATCTTGGAGTGGCAGGAGCAAAGTAGCCAGGCTTAAATGCCGGAGACCAGGTGAGCTCCTTTATTATAATGAGCATCAGTGACAAAAAGGTAACCACATAATTTTGATCTTCAGTTGTATTTAGCAGAGATGGTGTGCCCTGGAAAGCAATAGATGGGCAGCCTACTAAAATATTAGTTGATCTCTACAGTAGGAAAAGCTGAGTCTGTTGCCATAAACCTGGCTTGCATCACTGCAATGCGGAGTCATGGCTGCTCACTCAGTTTTTGGATCTAAATCAGTTCATGGACTCAGAGTCCCTTGGTTGAAGAGGAGGCCAGATCTTCTCGAGGTTGGATCTCACTGCATTGATATAATTATTTATTCTAAATCTTCCTTCAGGCAGTCCTCAAGGGATCCTGAGAACATTTGCTAATATGACTGTGCATAGGTGAATGGAAAAGGGAAATACTCAGATCCTTCGTGGAATTACTCGGTGTTGGATCTTTGTAGATGCTAATTACTGGGACCCTGAAAAAACTATGACCCAGTAGTTAGGCTCATGGATGCACCTTGTGGTTATTTCTCCAATGCCTAAATAGACATACTTAGTCAGAACCAGAATCTCCATATAATCCCCAGATATCCTGGATTAAGAGCTATTATGGCAGCAAATTCTCTGGAATATCACTTTCTTCCTTGTGTAGTAAACTGAAAATATCCACTCTGGGAGACTGACTGGCCCGATGAGCTGGGTGCTAAGAGTAGAAGTGTAACCCGTCCTATGTCCATATGAACATGTGGCATCGTATGTGTTTCCATTGGTCTGGACCTCACAGGTTATGGGTTCCCAAGGGAAAAAGGAGAGCTAAGTGTAAAGAGTGTGTCACTAGAAATACAGCCCTGAATATGAATTGCAGCTCTACCATTTATGAACAGTATGACCTGATCATTTATAGAATACAGCAAAGTCTCAAGTTTCTTCATTCAAAGGCAAGGATCCTCATGGGTAAGAAATTTCTAGAGTTAGACTGTCTGAGGTCAAATTTGGCTCCTCTAGTTACTTGGTAGCTGTGTGAACTTGGGCAAGTTACTTAACCTTTCTGTGCTTCAATTTCTATCTCTGTAAAGAAGTACTGTTATATATACTTTGTTGGCTTCTTGTAACAGTAAATAATACAACGAATACAATGTGCTAGGTGCATAACAAATACTCAGAAACAAATGATATTATAGTTATTATTATGTTATTTAAGAGAAGGAATGGTTTGATAAGTGAATGCTAAAGTGGATGTGACTAAAAGTGAGAAGAGAGACATTTGTACATAAGGTCTGGCCAATTATACTTAATTCCTTCAGCAGGCAAACCAAAAAACAAATTGTATTAGTTTCCTAGGGCTAGTATGTATAATATGAACCTAGCTTCCAAAGTAGTCATTATAGCAAAATTCTACAGACTGGGTAGCTTAGAACCTGAAAAACCCCACTGTTAGTTATCAAGTCAATTCTGACTCACAGTGACCCCACAAACAGAGTACAACTTACCCATAGAGTTTTCAAGGAGCTCCTGGCAGATTTGAACTGCTGACCTTCTGGCTAGCAGCAGTAGTACTTTAACCACTATGACACCAGGGTTTATAAGAAGAGACATTTATTCTATCCTAGTTTTGGGGGCCAGAAACCTGAAACTAAGGGGTCAGCAGAGCCATGTTCTCTCCAAAGGCTCTGAGGGAAAACACTTTTCTTATCTTCTCAGGTGTTAATAACCCTAGGAATTCCTTAGCTTATGAGTGCATCTTAACAGCTGGCTTCCTCCTAGGTGGGCATCACTGAGATGAGATTACAACTGTTAACTCATAACATCTTCAAAGACCTGTTTTTCAAATAAGACCACATTCATAGTTACCTGGGGTTAGGACTTCAACATGCATTTTGGGGGACACAACTTAATCCATACCACAAATGAGCAGCAAAGAAACCCATTCTTTTTATTAAAATGATTACACTGGTCAAGTCTCATTTGAATGGTACAAAGTGAGTGGGTCAGAGATATTAGGAGTGGCTAGGAGCAGAAAGAGGAAGAGTAGAGAAAAGAGGGGAATTCATCTCCTGTAGGACATGAGAAGGCACCATAGGTTTTTAAGTAAGGGAGGGACATGAGAGGCTCTTGTTGGATTCAACCACATCTCATACCTGTCTCAGTGTCCACCTGAGACACAAACATGCACTGTGCTGATGTTCTCATCTTTGTGCACTTACTGACCCTGCTGTTTCTCAGAGTTCACACATGACTGCGTGTAATTAGAAGCCCTGGTGGCACAGTGGTTAAGAGCTTGGCTGCTAGTCAAAATATCAGCAGTTCAAACCCACCAGCTACTTCTTTGAAACTCTATGATGCAGTTCTGTCTGTCTTTTAGGGTTGCTATAAGTCAGAATCAACTTGGTGTCAATAGGTTTCATTTGTGTTTTTGGTTTGTGTAATTACGTATGCTTGTTTGAAGAAAAATACCTAACATTTACCCAAAACATTCTAGGTACCAAATACTGTGTAAAGGAAAATGTTGTGCGGATTGAAATAGCCACTTCATAGTAAAAAAGAGAAAGATGCCAGCATGACCAGATTGTACTGAGTATTGCTATGAGCCAAATATTTGATGTATATTAAAGTTGCTTTTGGCTTGGCTTGGCAATCTTGTAGTAAGCCTATGAATGTCATCTTGTCATTCCCATTTTGTAGATGAAACAACTAAGGCACAGAGAGATTATGTAGATGGTTCAAGTAAGCACTACAGCTGAAACCCCCACAAAGGACAGTCTGATTCTACAGTCAACTCCTTTACCATACTAATTGTGTTATATCCAATAGAAAAGGGCTCAAATGAATTCTACCTAGGCTTAGAAGTAAGGATGGGTTGCAGTTGGAGACGTGAGAAGGTGGGAAGAAAGGCACCATAAGTGGTAGACTTGTTCTCTTTTAAAAGAGGGATGTCTTAGTTATCTCATGCTGCTGTAACAGAAATACCACAAGTGGATGGTTTTAGCAAAGAAAAATTTACTTACTTACAGTTTCAGAGAGTAGAAGTCAAATTCAGGGTATGATCTCCAGGGAAAGGTTTTCTTTCTTTCTCTGTTGGCTCTGGGGGTAGGTCCTTGTCTCTTTTGCTTTTCTGTTTCCTTGGAGATCTCCATGTGTCTTGGCATCTATCTTACCCCATCTGACATGGACTGAATTCTGTGTGGATGTTTGGCTGGGCAATGATTCCCAGTATTGTGTGCTGTTTCTTTGTGTTGTAAATCCTGCCTGAGTGAGATTAATGAGAGGATGTGCACAATTGTGCGGGTAGGGCAGAACTCAACCTGTAAGACTGTTTTGTGACTTAATGCAGTCTTTTGAGAAAGAAGCTAGCAAAGAGATTTGGGGACCTAATACCACCAAGAAGCTGCGCTGGAAGCTGAGCAGGTCCTTGGGAAAGAATTGGGGTCCCAGCACCTTAGAAGCTTCCAGTCCACGGGAAGATTGAAAACAAGGATCTTCATCCAGATTCAGCAAAGAAAGTGTACCCCCTTCTCCTGTTGAAGCTTGCACCTTGAGTCTGGACTTTTAGCCTATTAGACTGAGACAAAATAAAATTTCTCTTTTTAAAACCATTTACTCCATAAAATCCAAAACACTGATTTATTGCAAAGTACCTTCTCGGACCACAGAGCTGTAAGAGTTAAAATCAATAACAGAAAATTCATAGGTAAAAATTCCAACTTGTGGAAACTGAACAACACTTTACTCCTAAAGCCTTGGGTTATAAAAGAAATTAAAGACACATTAAAGAAATTTATGGATTCAAATGAGAATGAAAACACATCCTACCAGAAATTATGGGACACAGCAAAAGCAGTGCTCAGAGGTCAGTTTATCTCTATAAACACGCACTTCCGGAAAGAAGAAAGAGCACAAGTTAAAAAATTAATCTGACAGCTTAAACAAGTCTAAAGAGAGTAACAAAGAAACCCCTCAGGCACCAGAAGAAAACAGATTATAAAGATTAGAGGAGAACTAAATAAATAAAAGAATAGAAAAACAGTTGAAAAAATTAACAAAAGCAAAAGCTGTCTCTTCGAAAAGATCAACAAAATTGATAAACCATTGGCTAAGCTTACAAAAGAAAATCAACAGAAGATACAAATAACCCGATTGAGAAATGAGTTGGGAGATGTGACAGCAGACCCGTCTGAAATAAAATATATCATAACAGAATACTAAATACTAAAGCTATACTCTGACAGGTTTGAAAGCCTGGGGGAAATGGACAAATTTCTAGATTCATATGACTCACCAAAACTATCACAAGGAAAAATAGATCAACTTAATAAATCTATCACAAAGGAAGAGATTGAGGAAGTCATCAAAAATCTACCAACCAAAAGAGTCCTGGCCCAGATGGCTTTACTGGAGAATTCTACCAAACTTTTGGAGAAGAATTAACTCCAATACTAATGAGGCTATTTCACACCACAGAAAGAGATGAAATACTTCCAAATTCATTCTATGAAGCCAGCATAACCCTGATACCAAAGCCAGGGAAAGATCCCACAAAAAAAAGAAAATTACAGAGCAATATCACTCATGAATCCAGATGCAAAAATCTTCAACAAAATTCTAGCCAATAGAATTCAACAGTATATAAAAAAATAATTCACCATGATCAAGTTGGTTTCATTCCAGAAATGCAAGGCTATTTCAACATCAGAAAAACAATTAATGTAATTAACCATATTAATAACATAAAAGATAAAAATCACCTGATTTTGTCAATTGATGCAGAAAAGGCATTTGACAAAGTTGAACATTCATTCATGCTTAAAACTCTCAGAAAAATAAGAATAAAAGGGAAATTCCTCAATATAATCAATAGCATCTATGCAAAGCCAACTGCTTTCATCATCCTGAATGGTGAAAGACTGAAAAGAATTTCCTGTGAGAACGGGAACTAGACAAGGATGCTCGCTCTCACCACTTCTATTCAACATTGTGCTAGAAGTTCTAGCCAGAGCAATTAGATAAGATGAAGAAATAAAAGACAGCCATATTGGCACTGAAGAAGTAAAGATTTCCCTCTCTGCAGATGATATGATTGTTTATACAGAGAATCCAAAGAAATCCACAAGTAAACTATTAGAGCTAATAGAAGAATTTGGCAAAGTATCAGGATACAAGATAAACATAACTAAATAACTAGGACTCCTTTATACCAACAATGAAATTATTAATGAAGAAATCACCAAATCCATTCCATTTACTATAGTCCCCAAGAAGATAAAATACCCAGGAAAAAATCTAACTAGAGAAATAAGAGATCTTTACAGAGAAAACTACAAGACCTTGCTACAAGAAACTAGGAGAGACTTACATAAATGGAGTAATCTGCCCTGCTCATGGATAGGAAGACTCAATATTGCGAAAATGTCTATTTTGCACAAAGCACTCTACTTATATAATGCAATCCCAATACAAATTCCAGTGACATTTTTTAATGAGGTGGAAAAACAAATTATCAGCTTTATTTGGAAAGGGAAGAATCTTCGAATAAGTAAAGCACTACTGAAAAAGAAGAACATACTGGGAGGCCTCTCCTTACCTGACTTTAAAACCTATTACACTGCCACAGTAGTCAAAACTGCCTGATATTGGTACAAAAGGAGACATATAGACCAATGGAAAAAAGTAGAGACCCCAGAGATGTCACCATCCTCCTATGAACAGCTGATACTTGACGAAGGTCTTAAGATTTTGAACTGGGATAAGAATAGCCTCTTTAACACATGGTGCTCGCAAAATTGGATATCCATCTGCAAAAAATTAAAAAAAGACCTGTATCTCACACCTTATACAAAAATCAACTCAAATTGGATAAAAGATCTGAATATAAAAGCTAAAACAATAAAGCTCATCTAAGATAAGATAGGGTCAACAATGGACATTTTAATACATAGTATAGACAGACTTCAAAATCTGACAAACAAAACACATTCATCACAAGAGAAAATAGATAAATGGCAATTAATAAGAATCAAACACTTCTGCTCATCTGAAGACTTCATCAAAAGAATTAAAAGGCCACCTAAAGAATGGGAAAAAAAAATTTGGTAACTCTATGTCAGACCAATGCCTGATCTCTATAATCTATAAGGTTCTACAAAATATCAATAAGAAAAAGACAAATCATCCGATTAAGCAATGAGTAAAGGAGATGGACAGACACTTCTCTAAAGAGGAGATGCAGGCAGCCAAAAAACACATGCGGATATGTTCACAATAATTAATTATTAAAGAAATTCAAATCAAAACGCCAATGAGATACCATTTCACCCCACCAAGATTGGTCACGATCCAAAAAATGCAAAACAATAAATGTTGGAGAGGCTGTGAAGAGACTGGAACACTTCTTTACTGTTGGTGGGATTGCAGAATGGTGCAATCTCTTTGGAAAGCAATTTGGCGTTACCTTAAAATAATGGATATAGATATACCATTTGACCCAGTAATTCCTCTGCTCAGAATATATCCTACAAAATCAAGGCCATTCACACCAACTGCTACATGCATATGAATGTTTATTGCAGCACAGTCCACGATAGCAAAAAGTTGGAATCAACCCAGATGCCCAACAACAGAAGAATGGATGGGTAAACTTTGGTATGTGTACTCCATGGAGCACTATGCGCTGATAAAGAACTACGATGATAGCAGGAAACATCTCTCAGTTTAGTCTCCACTGGAGGACATCATGTTGAGTGAAACTAGTCAGCGACAGAAGGATAATTATTGTACGAGACCCTTACGATAAAAACTTAAAAGCATATTCATACATAATAGAAAAGACTCTTTGACGGCTACAAGGGTGGGGAGGGTGGGAGGGCGAGAGGACAAGGGGCGAGAGTTTAGATTAGATAGCTGTCAGAAATTTGGTTGGGTGAAATCGGTGACAATACACGTTAGTAAGAAGATCAATATTAATGGAACTTTGACACAACTTATGTACTCCTCCTGTCTTAACCCAGTATTGTAAGCACAGAGTATGCACACTTTCATTTTTTCCTTAATTAAAAAAACAAACAAACACCATTTACTTGTGGTATTTCTGTTAAAGCAGCACTAGGTAATTAAGACACCATCTGTGCTCTGCTTGCTTGTTTAACGTCTTTTGTATCTCGAAGAGACTGATTTAAGTCATACCCTACACTAACCCTGTCTCATTAACATAACATGATTTTCTTCCTAAAAATCAGCCATTGAAAACCCTATGAAAAAGAGTTCTACTCTGACCCCTGCAGGGCTGCCATGAGTCAGCAGATTCATTGGTATCTGGTGGCACTGACGATTCTTTCTTTACAGGAGAGATGGGACCTGACCCTTGGACTGGAGAATGCAGAATGACGAGGCGAGATTGTGACAAAGGAAGGCATCAGGCCTTGCAGTTAATCAGCAACATAATCAGAAACATACCCTACAGTAACCCTGCCTCATTAACATAACTAACTCTGTCTCTTAACCACAGACATAGAGGTTAGGATTTATAACATACTTTCAGAAAACACAATTTAATCCATAAAGGAAGATGGATGGAATTAATATTCTCCCTGAAACTTGAGTTTAGTTTAGATAGCAATCAGCATTTGGAGTCCACTGTGTGCCAGGTCCTTCTCAGGCGATGGTTGTAGGGGGTTGGAAGTGCTCTGGTCCTGGCCCTCAGAGATTTCCAGAGTGGAATTTCAAGATCTTTGGCTTTTCAGTATCTCTCTTTGCATCACTCTATCCTTCACCTAAGAGCAGTACTGTTGCCAACTGGAATATGCTGAGGGCTGCAGTGAACACTAAGACGGGTTAGCTTCTTTCAGCGCCTCCATACACTCGGTTTCTGCTCTGATCTCCAATTATCAGTGAAGATATTAAAACATGAGTAAGTTGTCCAAGGTCTCTTAACTGGTAGGCTGGTGCTTCTTTTCATGCTTTCTGATTTTAAAGGCTGCTTCTCTTTCCTTTCTCCACTGATGGCCTCTTTATGGAATAATTTGAGGGGCTTTCTTCAAAATATCCTTGTCCTCCAACTGATCCTGAAATTCTCCCATTAGAAGTGACGGGGACATGTTCACATTATATACTGTGAACCATGTGAAGGCGGAATCTGCCTGTCGTATTCACACTTCATTCATAGCGCTGCGTTGGGCATAGAGAATGCTCTCAGTAAACGTTAACCCCGAGAGGAAACATCACTCTGTCTGATGTCCCTTAACCCTTAATGCGAATAGGTTTACGAGGGACTTTTCTTCTTTTGGGAATTTCCTCAGTGCAAATGTAACATGCTCAGTTGATAACTGAAACGTTGGAGGTTTGAATACACCCAGAGGTGATGGAGAAGAATGACCTGGTGATCTTCCTAAAAATCAGCCATTGAAAACCTTATAGAAAACAGTCCCACTCTGACCCCTGGAGGGCTGCCATGAGTCAGAGAAGACTCATTGGCAACTGGTGGTGCTGACGATTCTTTCTTCACAGGAGAGATGGGATCAGGCCCTTGAACTGGAGAATGCAGAATGACGAGGATATGACAAAGGAAGGCATCATGCCTTGTAGTTAATCAGAAACAATTAGCTGTGTCCAGTCCACCCACTGCATTCTGGAATCCAAGCCACCTCTGTGATCCAGGGCCTGCCATAGCTGCATCCAGAATACTGTCTCTTGTACTTCCATGGAGATCTTCCCATTACCCAAAAATCTACCCACTGAGGCTAGCTGCACATCATGACACCTCCTCCAAGGATGCTGTTCCCTCATCCTACCCTGCCCCTATTATCCCATTACAATTTTAGTTACCAAACTCACATTCCCTGTTGTCTAGAAATAGTCAAATGGCATCTCCATGTGCTTTTTTCAACTTGCCAAGTGTAAACATATTTATTCTCTTCCTTAACACACAAATGGCTCTTGAAAAGAGGAGTTTAATTTTGCAACTCATTGGTCCATCAGAGCACCAGGCACTCAGTGCTACGTCATGCTGACTCTCGGTGTTGTCAGGAGGCCAGAGCGGGTGTGAGGTTTTGAGAGTGTAGACAAATGTGTCACTTCAGGAAAAGATTTGTACCACTGACCCCTTTCAGATAGCGATGACCACCCATAAAGAACTGGTGGTTTGCTTGCACGTGAATCCCAGGCATTCCTGGTGTGCTGTAGCAGAAGGAAGGTCATATCTGGTGGTGGAAGACCCTCAGGGCCCAGGATTTTGCAGAAGGAAATCACTAGGCCTTTTTTCTGAGGCACCTCTGGGTGGACTTAATCCTCTAGCTTTGCGGATAACAGCTGAATGCGTTAATTGTTTGCACCACCCAGGGGCCCCATGAAGACTAAAGGTACCTATGAATATTGTAAAAGTAAATACACTAGAAATATAATGAATTGGTGTAGGAATAGAGTGATTTGGAGGATACATCTACAAGAAGAATTAATTCTATTGGCAGGGGCCTGTGGGGTGTGGGGAGGGGCAGGAGTAGGCGAGGGAAGACAGGGATGGCTCCAGGCAAGCTTCCAGGAAAGCAGAGATGTTTGGGCGGGGTTTGAAAGTTTGGGTTAGCATGTCCTCAGGTGGTTTGGACTGGAGAAATGGTGAAGAAGCATCAGGAAATGAAAGTTGGCCAGCTGGAGGCAGTTACAGTCCTCCCTACAAACACCTAATAACCCCATCCAGCTGAAGTCTGTGAATTTGAAATATTTGAGTTGAAGATATTGGCATTCACAGGAACAGATGGGCCTTAGGCAACAGAAAATATCTTTTCTTATTAGACAGTTCAACCAGTCTAGAATCACACTCCACCAAGCATCTGTTTGTCATTCTATTGTGGTTTGCATGTTGTTGTGATGCTGGAGGTTATGCCACTGGTATTCCAAACACCGACAGGATCATTCATGGTGGGGCCTGGTTTCACTGCACCTACAGAGTAGGACAGACTAGGAAGAAAGGCCTTGAGGATTTGTTTCAGAAAGTTATCCAGTGAAAACCCTATGGATCACAACAGAATATTGTTTGATATAGTGCTAGAAAATGAGCCCCCTAGGTTGGAAGGCTCTCAAAATACACAGGTAGCCACAAAAATGGCCTTTAGTGGGAAGATGGAGCAGGACTGGGCAAGGTTCTGTTTAGCTTACATGGACCCTCCATGCTTTGGAGTCAACTTCACAGCAGCTAACTGCAACAAAGGATTACACTGGGGACTGTAACAAAACCAAACTCATTTCTGTCCAGTCAATTTAAACTCCATGATCCTGTAAGACAGAGTAGAACTGCCCCATAAAAGTTTCCAAAGGATGGCTGGGGGATTCCAACTGTGACCTTTGGGTTTGTAGCCATAGCTCTTTAGCACTGCACCACCAGGGCTCTGGGTCAGCAAACTACCTATTAAAAGGTTAAAGCATAAATAATTTAGCTTTTGAATCATTTGATCTCTGTCAGAACTATTCAGCTCCATTGTTGTAGCACAGATGCAGTCACAGACCACGGTTGTTTTATTATGTACTTAGCTTATATAGGTACATAGTAAGTACATGAATGGACATGGTTAGTGCCAATAAAACTTTATTTATAAGGACAAATGGAAGCTTGGATCTGACTCATGAATTGTGATTCGTTGACCCTTGTTCTATACTAAGGAGCCATGGTAGCAAAGGGGTCAAGAGCTTGATTGCTAACCTAAAGGTTAGCAGTTTGAGTCTATCAGCTGCTCCTGGGAAACCCCTATGTGACAACTGTAATCTTTCCTATAGGGTCACTATGAGTTGGAATTGACTTGAAGCAATGAGTTTGGTTTTTTGTTTTGGTGCTATACCAATGTTGTTGTTTTTAGGTGTCTTCGAGTGACTTCTGACTCATAGGCACCCTACACATAACAGAATGAAACACTGCCTGGTCCCGTGCCACACCCACAATCATTTTTATGTTTAAGCCCATTGTTGGAACCACTGTGCCAATCCATCTTGTTGAGGCTCTTCCTCTTTTTCACTGACCCTCCATGCTGCCAAGCATAATGTCCTTCTCTAGTGACTGATTTCTCATGACAACAGGTCCAAAGTATGTGAGATGAAGTCTTGCTGTCTTTGCTTCCAAGGAGCACTCTGTTTCTACTTCTTCCAGAACAGATCTACTTGTTCTTTTGGCAGTCCATGGTACATTCAATATTCCTCTCTAACACTACAATTCAAAGGCATCAATTCTTCTTCTGTTTTCCTTAATTCATTGTCCAGTTTTCAAATGCCTATGATGCCATTGAAAATACTATGATTTGGGTCAGGTGTACCTTAGTCTTCAAGGTGATATCTTTCACATTTTAAATAGGTCTTTTGCAGCAGATTTTCCTGTTGCACTGTGTCTTTTGATTTCTTGACTGCTGCTTCCATGGGCCTTGATTGCAGAACCAAGTAAAAGGAAATCCTTCACAACCTCAATCCTTCCTCCATTTATCATGATGTTGCTTATTGACAGACAAGTTGGGGGGGGGCTATACCAATGCATAAAGCTAATATATATTTTTAAAAATTCAATATCTTTTTGACAGTGTTTTATGAGACATTTTGTCTTTTTTACATAACATTAATCTTTATGTTATATAGTTAGCCTGTGGTGATTTTTGCAGGAAGCTGTGAAGCATGAGTGCTCTGCTTCCTACTGCTCTGACCACTTCATAATTATGAAATTAGCACGATCTTTTGACTGTCTTTGTCTTCCCCTTAGTGCTGTAGTGATTAAGTGCTACAGCTGCTATCTGCCAGGTACTCCTTTGAAATTCTATGGGGCAGTTCTGCTCTCTCTATATGGTCATTATGAGTTGGAGTTGACTCAATGGCAGTGATTTATTATTGTCCTCCTCCTTGGTGAATATCCTCCCCTTCTTGCTACCCAGCTGTCCTCTTGATGCCTTTATCTGCCTGTTGCTTCTTCTACAGTCTTCTTGCATGAAACCTTGCTCTCTCATGTCCCATAAAGCTCACTTGGAGTTAGCGAGTATCTCATCCAAGTATTGCAATAGGGACTCAATGATAAATATAACTTGGACTTGGCCATTTCCTCTCCCACACTTCAGGTTGGTGGTTTTCTAATGATGTGGTAGAAAGTTCTGTAGGAGTTAAAAGACCTCAGTTCAAGTGCCAACTTTGTTGCCAGTTGGCTGTGGTCGTGCCAATCGGCATGAAACAAATCATACTTTCTTTTGGGGTCTGCTCATCTGAAGAATTTGAATACTTTCCCTTTATGGCTTGTGTGTTATCATGTAGCTAACCGTGTGGCATCAGAATAGCAGCTGACTAGGTGGTACAAGGCTTGTGACTTGGAGAGCAGTAAGAGGTGGGTACCTGGGGAACCAGACAAGGGTGCTTGTATTCCAGATGATACAGAATGACTTCTGGACTTTGCCCTAAACCCAGAATAGTGGTAACCACATGAAAGGAATGGTGATAGGGTGATCTAAGCATAGAAGACAAGGACACAGGAGTAGAGACTATGAGGTGATCTCCTCCTTGTGGGTCTGAATCTATAGTATTGGCTCATCTGAGGTTCGATGCCAATACAATAAAGATGGCCTGGCTTGCTGAAGTTCTTGGAACTTCACTGATCTCATAATATAGATAGATTCACAGGAGCAGGCAGTTGGATGACTTAAGCCCATCTTAAAGGGGAAAACTCTGATACTGGTTTAACAATATTGGAGTTCCTGCCCTATGATGTTTCACAGCACCCTTCTAGGTCAGTAGTATTGCAATTTTAGGTTCTAACAACCTCCATGAAGCCAGGGAACCATCAGGAGGCATCACAGGAGGGAAATTCAAAGAGGGTCTCCATGGCTAAGATAACTACATTTGGGTGGATTGTGAGTGACCTCTCTCTCTCATCTTCACCCACTCCTTGTAGGTTGTTAGAAATGCCTTGCCAGGTGAGTGAAGATGAGAGAGGATGGAAAGAATAACTGGGGAGGTTCTTTGGTGAGTGGATGCTGTCCTAATTGCTTTCCCTGGTTGAGGAAAGAGTTTGAAGCTGATTCTTCCTGTTCAGGACTGACTCTGTCCTTGAAGGCTCCTGTGACTTCTCCTGTCTGGATCCTCTACGGTAACTCTGATTGATGTTGTTAGGTGCATTGAATCAGTTCTGACTCATAGCAACCCTATGAACAATAGAACAAAACACTGCCCGGTCTTGTGCCATGTCCACAATCATTTTTATGCTTAAGCTCATTGCTGTGACCACTGTGTCAGTCCATCTTGTATAGGGTCTTCTTCTTCTTTTGCAAACCCTCCATTTTATCAAGCATGATGTCCTTCTCCATGGACTGATCCCTCCTGACAACATGTTCAAAGTATGTGAGATGCAGTCCTGCCATCTTTGCTTCCAAGGAGCACTCTGGTTTCACATCTTCCACAGATCTGTTGGTTCTTTTGGTGATCCGTGATACATTCAACATTCTTCTCCAACACCACAGTTCAAAGGTATCAGTTCCTCTTCTGTCTTTTTTGTTTATTGTCTACGTAACTCTGATAGAGCAGATACAACCCTCTGATTGTTGCTCCCACCACCCGTGGTTTCTAAGAAGTCATTTTGTGCAAGAGACCATGTGGTGTCTCAGCCTATGCTGGCTCTTTCTGCTTGTAGATCCTGTGTGGTCTATAGGAAGCATGATCATATATGTCCTCTTCCTGACAGACAGGAAGTGAAGGATGATCTGAAAGCAGCAGTTGCCTCTCCTTGGGTCTGTCCACAGGGGGTGGCAGTGGATGATGGGGAGGGTGAGGACATGGAAGTGTGCTGGGGAAGTAACTTCCCAGACACTGACTGTGCCATTGCCTTGACAAAAATACGCAGCCACCCTCAGAAAAGTTCTCTGTGTCCTTCAAACATAGGAAACTCTTTTAAAGTTCTCAGAGTAGACTTCTTAAAATCCTTCTTACACAAATTGGGAACAGAAAATAGGCTCCTCTACACTTTCCTCTAGGGTGATGGGTAGCACAGCAGGGTGACATTTCTCTCCGAGCTACCACCATCACTTTCATACCTCTGCTTTTCCTTCTCTCTCTCAGTCCTTCTATTTCATACCTTTTGGGGGGTCAGTTGTCATAGTTGTCTTAAAGTTTCAAACCTAAGAACTCCTCCCTCTCCTTTTTTTTTTTAACTAAGTGTAATTCATCCACACATTAAGAAATCAATATTATGCTCTATAACAACATAGAAAATAATAAATGGAAAGTGAAATACAACAGGATTTTCAACACATGAGTGCCTGGGCACAAATAACCTAGAAGACATGATGAACCAGTTAAATATTCACAGAATAATCATGTACAAGTGAGTTGTGTTGGCAGCTCAAATGCCAAGAGTCAAAGAGATTTGCAACTGTGACAAATACCTCGAAATTAGTAGTCTCCCTAAAAATAAGTGTAATCTTTTGACTATTTTGTGTCTAAAATGTCTCTGAAAACTGTGTGAAAGATGCCTTGTATTTTTATTTAAAACAGACTTGAGTTTTGCACTCATATAACTATAACCAGGTTTTGCACTTAAGAGAACTTTGGTGGACATTTGAAAGTCCCATAGACCTCAAAAAATTTCCACTGTGGAGAATTCCCTAGTGTACTGCAGGGTGTCCAGTGTCCCTGACTTCTGCACGCTGTATGCCAATAAACCAACCAAACTAAGTTGAGTTAATTTCAGTTTATGATGACTGTATATGTCGCAGAGTAGAACTACTCTCCATAAGGTTTTCCAATGCTGATTGTCAGGACTTTCTTCCTAGCCATTTCTGGGTAGACTTGAAATTCCAAGCTTTTGATAAGCAGCTTAACGTGTTAACTGTTTGCATCACCCAGACACTTCCTATATGCCAATAACATTTTTCAAACATTTTGGCAATAAAAATAACAATCTCTTCAATCCTCAGAAGATTTCCAAAATGTGTCTGAGAGCAGCAACAACCCATCACAAATCACGTAGCTAACTGGTTCTCAACCATCTATTTACAAAGTCACCTCATTTTGAAATTTGTTATTTATCACCATAGGGCCTTAGTCAAGGTTTTTGTTTTTAAATAGTTTATTCTGTTTGTTTTTTTCCCCCTAAACTCCATCACAGCTAATTCTAGGCAATTTGGTATAAATAGTAATATAAATATAATTATAAATATAAACATAAATAGCAATCACTGAGGTACTTCTGGGAATGTAATTGCTTTCTTGAAAAAAAGAGGACAGACATAGCTAAAACAGTATTACCTTCTTGGTCCTGTCTTGAAGGAAGACATGATACTGGGAGCTGTGGCAGCTGTACTGTGACTATGATTGCACACAGCTAATATGCTAAACATGGCAGAGCAGAAAAATAGAAAGAACTCAAGCTCTTTTTATTATCGTTAAACCAATTTCAGCTGCTATACCTTTCCAAACTTCCTTTTATGTAAGAAAAAAGAAAACAACACTTCATTGGTTTAAGCCGTGGCAAATACATGTTTCTGCTATTTGCCCCCTAAAATGCTTCTTATGATATACCAGCATGGTGTATCTAACCATATCACAAATGTAAGAGGCACATCTAAAATATCTCAAAACAAAAGGAAAAGCAGAAATTTTGGGGTAGAAATTAAGCTTCACAAAGGCATTATTCAAATGAGGAGGGGATTTCAGGTCAAGGTGAACTATATTTACTTCAAACCTATAATCCAACAGAGCACAAACCAGTTTTAAGTATCTCTGTTTGCAAGCCTCTGTAACGTGTTCGGGGAAGTGCAAGAAACTTAGGGGTAACTTGTGAGTGTTGTTGTTGTTAGGTGCCATTTGTTGATTCCAACTCATAGCAACCCTGTGCACAATAGAACAAAACACTGCCCGTTCTTGTGTCATGCCTGCAGTTGATTTTATGTATAAGTCCATTGTTGCAGCCACTGTGTTAATTCATCTCATTGAGGCCCTTCCTCTGTTTTGCTGACCCTCCACTCTACCAAGCATGATGTCCCACTCCAGGGACTGATCCCTCCTGACAATATGTCCAAAGTAGGTAAGATGCAGTCTTGCCATCTTTGCTTCCAAGGAGCACCCTGGTTGTACTTCTTCCAGAACAGATCCGTTGGTTCTTTTAGTAGATCATGTTACACTCAACATTCTTCTCCAACACCACAATTCAAAGGCATCAATTCTTCTTCTGTATTCTTTGTTCGTTATCCAGCTTTCACATGCACATGACACGATTGAGAATACCATGGCTTGGGTCAGGTGCATTTTAGTCTTCAAGGTGACATCTTTACTCTTTAGTACTTTAAAGAGATCCTTGGCAGCATATTTTCCCAGTGCAATGCATCTTTTGATTGCTTCACTGATGTTTCCATGGGCATTGATTGTGGACCCAAGTCAAATGAAATCACTGACAACCTCAATCCTTTCTCCATTTATGACAATGTTGCTTCCTGGTCCAGTTGTTAGGATTTTTGTTTTCTTGATGTTGAGGTACAATGCATACTAAAGGCTGTGGTCCTTGATCTTCATCAGCAAGTGTTTTAAATCTTCTTTACTTCCAGCAAGTAAGGCGGTGTCGTCTGCGTAATGCAGGTTGTTAGTGAGGCATCCTTCAATCCTGATGCCTCATTCTTCTTTGTATAATCTGGTTTCTTGGATTGTTTGCTCAGCATTCAGATTGAAAAGGTATGGCAAAAGGATGCAATCCTGAGGCACACTGTTCCTGACTTTAAACCACGCACTATCCCCTTGTTCTGTTCACATAACTGTCTCTTGATCCATGTACAGACTCCTTGCCAGCCAAGTGCCATCGATTCCTTAGGAGCACAATTAAGTGTTCTGGAATTCCTATTCTCCGCAATGTTTGCCATAATTTGTTACGAGCCACACACTCAATGCCTTTGCATAGTCAGTGAAACACAGGTAAACATCTTTCTGGTATTCTCTGCTTTCAGCCAATAGCCATCTGACGTTAGGAAAGATCTCCCCAGTTCCTCTGGTCCTCTTCTGAATCTAGCTTGAATTTCAGGTAGTTCCTTGTCAATGTACTGTTGCAGTCACTTTTGAATGATCTTGAGCAAAATTTTGCTTGCATGGATGTTAGTGACATTGTTCAGTAATTTCTGCATTTGGTTGGATCACCTTTCCTTGGAATGGGCATAAATATGGATCTCCTCCAGTCAGTTGGCCAGGTAGCTGTCTTCCAAATTTCTTGGCATAGACTAGTGAGCACTTCCAGTGCTGCATCTGTTTGTTGAAATATCTTGGTTGACATTCCATCAATTCCTGGAGCCTTTTATTTTGCCAAAGCCTTCAATTCAGCTTTAATTTCATCCTTTAGTTTCATTGGTTCCTAATCATATGCTACCTCTTCAGATGGTTGAACACTGATCTGCGCTTTCTGGTATAACGTTACACTGACTCTGTGTATTCCTTCCATCTTCTTTTGCTTTTCGTGAGTAGTGTAGTATTAGTCCTGTAGAATCCTTCAGAATTGCAACTCATGGCTTGAATTTTTTCTTCAGTTCTTTCAGCTTGAGAAATGCAGGACATGAGCATAGACAATTATACATGTAGATGAAGGGGGAGACAACTAGATTAAAACATAAGCTAAGAAGTTTCCTGAATGCAAACAAACACCGAGGGGCAGAGTAGCAGTGGTGCAGGTTACCAGAGACCACGGCTTTAGGGGACAGTTAGGTCAACTGACATAACAAAGTTCATTAAGAACATGTTCTCCATCGCACTTTGGTGAGTGGTATTGGAGTCTTAAAAACTAGCAAACAGCCATCTAAGAAGTATCAGTTGGTCTCAACCCACCTGGAGCAAAGAAGAATGAAGAACATCAAAGGCACAAGGAAAGTATGAGCCCAAGAGACAGACGGGGCCACATAAACCAGAGACTTACATCAGCACAAGACTGGGAAAGCCAGATGGTATCCAGCTGCCACCAATGAACACCCTGACAGAGAACACAGCAATGAGTCCCTGAAGGAATGGGAAGAATGTGGAGTGCAATCTCAAACTCTAAGTTAGTCCAGAACTGAAACCATTCCTGAAGCTAACTCTTCAGACAGAGATCGGACTGGAGTCAACGACATAAAAGGATACTGGTGAAGAGTGTGCATCATGACTAAGAGACATACATGAGACTAAACATCAGCTCCTGTCTGGAGGTGAGATGAGAGGGCAAAAGGGGATGAAAGGTGGTTAAATTGTTGTGGGAAATACAGGGTAGAGGGAAGGAGTGTGCTATCACTGTGTTGTGAGAGCAGCTAGGATCACAACTGTGTGTGTGCTTGTATGACAAACTGACTTGAGCTGCAAACTTGAAGTACCTTATAAAAAAAGGAAAATAAATAATAAGAAGCTCTATAGAAATGTCAAAAAAGAGACTTTGGTGTGTAAACCAGAGTAGAGATGAGATATGAGGCTGGATGGGGACATCTGAAGTGATTTGGGGGCTGGACATGGGACCCTAGCCTTGGCTTTTTAGATTCGTACTTCCTAAACTTGATTCGACAAATGGGACACAGCTTAAACATGATTCATCTTCTCGGAGATTCTTTTTTTTTTTTTTTTGAGAAAGTTAGGTAATTTAACTGCTAAGTATTCTATATCATTATTTTTATGTTAAATAAATGCTAGCACACTAGGAGCTGAAATGTGAACTCTGCATGAATTATGAAAAGATGAAACACTGGAGTACAAAGATGTCCTATGCCTGCAGCAGCCTACTTCATATGCATCTTTGCACCCACAGGGGTTCACTATCCTTGGCCAGTTTGGTGTTTTTTTTTTCCCCCCACCAGAAACTGAATTTATAGAGCAGAAATGAAAAACTGTCTGGGACAGTATACTGGGGAACAATCTCCCAATGCCTCTAGGAGGCCATGGAAAGGAAAGGCCAAGGAATTGGCCTGAGAAAAAAATTTAAAAGCAATTAATGTGCATATAAAATTTCAAAAGAACTACATTGGAACTAGAGAAAGGTCTTTTTATCATTTGAAAGGGACATGAAATGAATCTCCTTTGTGGGTGTTTTAGTCAGCTAGGGCTGCTCTAACAGAAATACCACAGAGTGGATGGCTTTAACAAAGAAAGATTTATTCTTACACAGTCCGGTAGGTTGCAAGTCCATGTTCAGGGTGTCCGCTCCAGGGAAAGACTTTCCCCTTGACAGCTCTGGAGGAAAGTCCGGTATTGCATCAGTCATTGTCCAGGGAGTGTCCTAACGCAAGAACCTCTGGTCTGAAGGATGCGCTCTGCTCCCGGTGCTGCTTGCTTGATGGTAGCGAGGTTCTCAAATTGTCCTTGGTTCTTTTTCCTTTTATTCCTTGCAAGCTAAAAGCATTAAGGGTGGGGCAAGCCATACTCCAGGGAAACTTCCCCCATAGCAGGAATTCACAGCCCCACCCCAATCCTTTAACATACAGGTTAACAAAACCACACAATGGAGGACATTTCCAAGATACTGGGAACTATATCCCAGCCACATGGCTGCACACATTTTTGGGGGGACACAATTCAAACCATGACATCCCACCCTTTGACAACCCAAAAATCACATCACAAAACATTTAACACATTGATCTCACCATAGCAAAATTATGTCCATCCATATAACAGAAGTCTTAAATCAGTTCCAAGTCCAAAATACAAAAACTCTTCTACATCTGTGAAACTTAGAAGGCGTTAACAGGCAACAGGCAAGTCAATAGAACACATTACATTAACCCTCAAAGCTTTGGAAATACTCTTACATTTTCTGAGACATTCTACACAACAGCAATGCTCTTCAGACTCTAGGTATCGGCCACACTCTCAGGTTTCTGAGTGGAGACCTCCAGCCCCATGCTACAACTTTGCCTTCAAGGCCCACTTGGACAGAAACTGTCCCATCGGCTTTAGGATTGGGATGTCATGGTTTGAATTGTGTCCCCCCAAAAATGTGTGCAGCCATGTGGCTGGGATATAGTTCCCAGTATCTTGGAAATGTCCTCCATTGTGTGGTTTTGTTAACCTGTATGTTAAAGGATTAGGGTGAGGCTGTGAATTCCTGCTACGGGGGAAGTTTCCCTGGAGTATGGCTTGCCCCACCCTTAATGCTTTTAGCTTGCAAGGAATAAAAGGAAAAAGAACCAAGGACAATTTGAGAACCTCGCTACCATCAAGCAAGCAGCACCGGGAGCAGAGCGCGTCCTTCAGACCAGAGGTTCTTGAGTTAGGACACTCCCTGGACAATGACTGATGCAATATCGGACTTTCCTCCAGAGCCGTCAAGGAGAAAGTCTTTCCCTGGAGCGGACACCCTGAACATGGACTTGCAACCTACCGGACTGTGTAAGAATAAATCTTTCTTTGTTAAAGCCATCCACTCTGTGGTATTTCTGTTAGAGCAGCCCTAGCTGACTAAAACAGTGGGTTACGCAGGTGGAGGATAGGAGGTTTGTTACATCGTCATAGTGTCATCTCAGCCATGGTAGCTTACCAACCTGAGGGCATCATTCATTCATTCATTCATTCCACAAAGACTTAGGAAGTCCCTACCATGTGGGACACCTCATATAAGGCACTGTGACTGTAGCAAAGAACAATTGCATGCTCTCCTGGCAACAAAGTCTCCGCATCCTGTAGAGGGGAAGCCTAGAGCTGAAGTACCCCTTGTGGTTACCACAAAGCGCGTTTTGGGCTCTGTGCCCTTGGACTTGGATTATTGTTCTGCTTAATTAGTATTGCTAACTGGCCTTGGGCAAAGCACATATTTTTGTTCAAGGATCTGAATGTGCTCATGTCATTTTCCTTATCTGCAAAATATGGACACCACTGACTTCTACATTTGTTGTTGTCAGCTGCCCTTCAGTCAGCCCTTGACTTACAGTGACCTCACTCACACGGGAACAAAATGCTGCACCATCCAGGGTTGGTAGTGAGTCAGACTGACGAAATGTGTGCCTTTGGAAGTAAATTGCCAGGACTGCCTTCCTAGTCCTTCACAGTCTGGAAGCTCTGACAAAACCTGTTCAGCAACACAGCCACACCCGGACCACCCCTGACAGAAGGGTGGTGGCTGTGTATCAAGGGCGTTGGCCAGTAGTTGAACCTGGGTGTATGTAAGTTGAGATTTCTACCACTGATATACCATTGTCCCTCCTCTATTGTGATGGTTAAGATAGTGTGTGAACTTGACCAGGCCATGACTCTCAGGGGTTTGGCAGTTATTGTGGAGTATGCTAGTCATAATGATGTATCACCTCCATAACGAGGTCTGATACAACCACCTCCATGAAGAGATCGGCTGTGAGCAGCCGCTCAGTTGAAAGGCAATTTCCTCGAGGATGCCACCTGCAGCCAATATATGTGAACTTTCTGGCAAATCTTGCCGGATTTTGCTTGCTCTGAATTTTCATCTGACCTCTGTTTTTTTGACTTGAGCTGGTGGCTGACCTGTTGATCTTGGGATTGGTTGGCTTGTGAGCCAGAGGCTGGCCTGAGGTCCTGGATTCACTGGTCCTGCAGCCTCCAGCCTGACACATGGACTTGGAACTTGGAACTTTCTATCCTCTACAACATGTGAGTCATTTTATTGACATAAATCTCTGTCTTCCTCTCTCTGTACACCCTCACACACACCTTTTCTTCACTGGTTTTTCTTCTCTGGAGAACACAGACTTAAGGCACCTTTCCTCACTAGCCCCACCTGTTTCTCAGCATGACTCTGGGATTTCCTAATGCATTTGGGAGTACATTTATCATCTGTGACACGTTCAACAGGATTACGCTGATAATATAAATAATAATGATTTCAAAGTGATACTATTATAATCGGTATAATGCTATAATGATCAGATTTTCCTCAGCTGTGATGCCAATTAAAGTCAAGGTAAAAAGGTGCCTTCGGGAGAGATGCTTGAAACAAAACTGGGATAAAGCTAAGTGAAGGGAGCAAGAGGGAACTGCACTCAGCTTGCCTATAGCAGGTTTAGGGGGGGCATATGAAGTGGGGTCTGCAGCCTCCCTGAGTGCCATGCACTCTGGACACTGTCTTGTTTAATGCCCTCACCTGGGGTACCAGATGGCCTAGGAGTTGGGCATAATTTCAGTGTCCCTGGTGGCTTGGACACGGAATCATCTCACATCTCAAATAAGTCTCAGTTAGACAGGAATGTAGGGCTACCTTTCACAGGTGAATCAGTGTCCTGACCAACTTTCCTTCCTCCTCAGAACAGAGGGTCTGCAGAGTTATAGAAACAAGAAGTTTTGCTGCCTGGCTCTCCTCAGTACCAATGGGGTATGGGTTCAGGACCCAGCTCTTTGCCTTTGTGGTCCTGTTTCCAACAGAGTTTTCATAGACCACTGAAATGCAATGTAAGTGGCAAGTCTTTAAGGCCCTGGTGGATACTAGACCCTTGTTCTATGTCCTGTATTTATATTAACTCATTTAGTTCTCACTAATACCCAATGAGGCAGATAGATAGTCAGATAGTATATATTTGTGTATAGATATAAAATCACCATTTTACAATATAACGAGTTAGACTAACTTATCTAATGTCGTAGCACTCATCAGTGGTGGGCCTGGGATTTAAAAACTCAAGTATCTGTCCTCTAAAACCACAGTACTATGGTGTCTCTCAATGGTCATTTTATTATAAGCTCTTGTTTTTCTAGTGTTTATCTTTCTCCTGTACATTTACTGGCTTTTGTGTGTTGTGTGTGAGTTGAGCTCCATTATGGCTCAGAGAGCCCATGATTATTGAAACATTTTATTTGTAATGAAAGCATATATGAATCTACATCTATATTAATCTCATACCAACTATGTATCTAAGTGTCTACTTATCGCCCCTTCCATCCATTCATCCGTCCATCCATCCATGCATTCAGCCATCTATCTGTCATTCAGAGTATGCTGAGTAGGCACCTCATGAGCTTTGGAATCAGCAAGGCCTAGATTTACAGCCCAATGTTTGTGACTTTGAATAAAACAACTTCCATGAACTGTAGTTTCCTAATATATGAAAAGGGAATTAAGAAACCTATTTTTATCCTAAGACTGTTGTGGAACTAGAGATGCTGTTTTCAACATAAAAAAAAAAAAAAAGAAAACCAAACCTGTTGCCATCAAGTCAATTCCAACTCATAGTGGCCCCATGGGACAGAGGAAAACTATGCCCTAAGGTTTTTAAGGAGCAGCTGATAGATTTGAACTGCTGACCTTTGGTTAGCAGCTGAGCTCATAACTACTACAACACTGGAACTCTTCTGAACATATATAGCAGAGTAAATGTGAGGTAAATTTTAGTTTTGTTTCAGTGAAGGTACAGAAAAAGCACACTGCCTATTCTTACAGTGGAGAGTAACTTGCTCCATGTTACAATCACCGAAGCATAATAAACATGGACCACCTACTGTCTTAACCGGAGATTCCTAGGTGGTACAGTGGTTAAGTGCTTGACTGTTTGAACTCACCAGCCTCTCTTAGGGAGAAAATACCTGTGATCTGCCCCTGTAATGATTTTAGCCTAGTAAACCCTAGGGGCAGTTCTGCACTCTCCTGTAGAGTTGCTTTGAGTCAGAACTGACTTGATGACACTCAGTAACAACGCTGTCTTGGCGGACAGTAGATGTCTGCATTTTCTGTGACAGTGACCATGAATGTTAACACAGAACATCCTAGACCTCTGCTGCAAGTAAGAGAATGTTTAACTTTTATTTTTCTCACAGTCCACATGACTCACTTGTCAGTCAGGAGAGCCTGCTCCCCACGGTCTCTCCTGGCTTCAGGCTGATAGAGGGTCCACCATTATATAGCTGAATAATCTGAGGTACGTGAATGTCTTGGTAGCTGTAGTGGGAGAAGTGTATGCTAGGGGATTTCATATCAACATCTACATGTTTCGGGATAGAAACAACACACATCACTTTAGCTTACAGCCCACAGGCCATCGTGGCCCTGCCTAATAGCAAAGAGCATGGCAACCCTCCCACCTGCCTAGAAGGAGAAGTGAAATGGAGTAGTGTTCAGTCCGGGTTTCTACTGTAGATAGGATTTCGTTTCTGCTTAACTGGCCATTTCTTGGCAGCTCTGATTCCAGTAAGAAAAGGATGCTAAAATATACTTCAAAAGACACTTCTTTTACCTTTGTTCCTTCAGCACAGAGTTCTTAATGTTCATCCACATCGTTGCTTGTGTCAGGATTAGGTTTGTCTTTGTGGCTAAGTAATATTCTGTTGTCTGTACATAACCACAGTTCACTTATATGAGATACATAAAGTAAATGCATAAAGACCAAGGACCAAGTTTATTAGTGGTTTCTGAGGGTGAGTGGGAGGGTGTCATTGCTTAGAGGGTATCATTGCTTAGAGGGCACTAAGCTTCTTTAAAACAGAAAAAACCAAAAACCCACTGCTACTAAGTCAATTAAAAGCTTCTTTTAAGGGTATCAAAAAATTTGGAAATTGATAATAGTGATGGTTGTATAACATGAGGAAGCTAATTAATGTCATTCAACTGTACATGTAAAAAATGTTGAAATGGAAAGTATTTTGTTATGTGTGATACTTACCTTAATTTAAAAAAAAGACAAAAAAAAAAAAAAAGTTCTTCCTTTTTCTTCACAGACAGAGAGCGCAACATGGCCCAGAGAGACAAGACCTTTGGTTTAAGCTCCCCTAGATTCAGGTGTTGAGACAGGATGTAGCCACAGGAGCAGCCCAAATGGGATGTGGCTTTCATCCCATATTTCTGGCTCATTTCAATGCACTAGGAATGGTGTGTATGATAATGGTAAATGAGAAGCTGAGGCTTTCAAAAATGTAGAACAAGGAGTACCTCCATGGTCTCCTGGGTGAAGTTTTTGTGTACAGATGAATACCCCTAGATTTGGCCTCCGACAGGGCTCTGGAAACATGAACAGCCTCACTAATTTACTAATTTAATATGAACTCCCAAAGTAAACAATGTCCTCAAACATGTAGCATTTTGTTTGATAACTCAACATACCTGTGTGATTTAAGGTAATTTTGAAGCTTTGGGAACACATCATTTAATTTGAGTTTCCTTCTCTGGTATCCAAGTGCTTGGTGTTCTGATGGAAGGAAGAATGGCTTGGGATCCTTGCTAGATGTTTGACTCTGGCCTTACTCTCTTTGAGCTCAGCTTCTTCCTTGGTAAAGCAGGTATACTGATAACCCAGTCTTGCAGGTTGTCCCAAGCTCTGTTTACAGGTTGGGAAAGTACATGCTGGAAGAGGACAGTTACCATCTACAGAGCCAGTCATGTCGGAGGAGGAAAGCCAGAAAGGAGACGGGCAAGAGGACAGAAAATAAGTTTCTGTCAATAAGTAGTTTTATTCTGGAGTAATGTTAGCTGATTTAAAAATGGATTCATATTGAAATGCAGACGCAAAGTGTTGCTTCCCCAGTCACCAGGTGCTGCAAGAACAAGATAACACAGGCGTTTATCTGGAGACCCTTTACACATGTGCACATGACAACTTTTTCCAGCTAATTAGAAATGTAGTTCTTCTGGCCCCATTTCCCATCTCCTATCAACCCCTATGGCCAGTAGCCACTTGATAGAGGTAAATTTACCAGGTTTGGTGGCATCTGGGTAATTCATGGGCCTCAAAATTAAAAAGTAATTGGGATAGAAAGGATATTGACAACTTATTTAGTCAGCATCCTGCCTCTGTCCACAGACTGTCCCTTGTGGCACGTATGTGCCACATTGCAATGATGGTACTGTTTCCCCTGATTCTCATTTCAACAGTAACTTGTTTAATAAGAAAAATGAATAGCTAACCTTTAGGAAATATTAGCTATTTCTGGATACCATGCTAAGTGTTTACACTGATTGTCTTCTTTAAGTACAATAACTCCATGAGAAATGTGCTACTACTGTCATTATACAGGGCCCAGGTGGCACAGTGGAAATCCTGGTAGCATAGTAGTTAAGTGCTACAGCTGCTAATCAAAGATCAGCAGGTTGACTCCACCAAGTGTTCCTTGGGAATGATATGCGGGAGTTCTACTCTGTCCTGTGGAGTCACAATGAGTTGGAACTGGCTCTGCAGCAGAGGTTTTTTTTTTTTTCTTGATTTGGTGGCACAGTGGTTAAATGTTTCACTCTAACTGAAAGATCAGCAGTCTGAATCCTCAAGCTGCTCCTTGGAAAATCAATAGGGGAGTTTACTCTGTCCTATAGGATTGCTGTGAGTTAGAATCAACTTGACAGCAATGCTTTGTTTGTTTGTTTTAATCCTCATTATATAGATGAAGCTTTGAAATGTAAATTAAGCAGCACCAAAGATATAGCTGTATATATGCAGCTCTGCCTTCAAGAAGCTTACAGTTTAGTGAGGGCATAAATGCCAAGCAAACACAGTGTCATAAGTGTATGGAGTCATGAGACCACTATAGAACTACATGGAAGGGCAACTGAGCCCAGGGCTGGATTATTAAGGCAGTCTTCCTGCAGGAAGTAACGTTTGGACTGAGATTTGAGCAGTTAGCTAGGAAAAGGGTGCGGTAGGTTGGGTGGCAGAATTACAGTGGAGAGTATAGTTGGCGTAAAGGCTAGGGAGTGACAGCAGCATAGTTGTTCATGCAACGCGTGGCGCATGTGGTTCAGTACAGGGAGGAAGGATGAGCAGAGTGAAGAAAAATGAAGCTGGTGAGATAGCCAGGGCTAGGCCACAGAAATTCTCATAAGCCCAATGATTTGGCCTGCGGAAGGGCTTTCAACATGATGGAGACATGTTGGATTTACTTTTTAGAAACACTATTTTTGCCATGGTGAGGAAACTGGATTGAAAGTTTTCTTAGTTTCCTAATAATGTTGCAACAGAAATACTGCAAATGGGCAACTTTAATGAATAGAAATTTATTTTCTCATAGTTTAGGAAGACTAAAATCTAGCTTCAGGGCTAGATTTCTATAGGAAGGTCTCTTTTCTTCTCCTCTTATGGATAATCATTTTCTTAGCTTCTCTAGTCCCATCATTCCTTGGCAGTCTCCATGGGGCATCTACGTTTTCCCCATCTGTGATTGCTTGTATCTGTACATGGAAATCCTACTGGCTTAGTGGTTAAGTAGTACCGCTGGTAACCAAAACATTGCCAGTTCACATCTACCAGGTGTTTGTTGGAAACTCTACAGGGAAGTTCTACTCTATCTCATAGAGTTGCTGTAAATCAGAGTCGACCCAGCAGCCCTGGGTTTGGCTTTTTATGTTGGTGTCTGTATCTAATTTGCTTTTCTTTACATCTCAAACGTCATTAGGTTTAAGACACACCCTAAGATGATTTAGAAATCTTAGTGGTATAATGGTTAAGTGCTACATCTGCTAACCAAATGGCCAGCAGTTCAAATCTGCCAGGTGCTCCTTAGAAACTCTATGGAGCAGTTCTACTGTGTCCTATTAGGGTCACTGTGAGTCAACATAGACTCAGCGTCAGTGGGTCTGTTTTTTTTTTTTTTTGGTTAATGTGATATGGCCTCATCGATGTAACAAAGAAAACTCTATTCCTCAATGGGATTATACCTCTGGGAATAGAGGTTAGGATTTTAACACACAAACACTGGTTTGATTTTCGACAGGTCTTCCAACTGGTTTTCTTTGATTCTAACCTCTGCTGATTATCTACATTTCTAACAGGTTCCCAAATGATATTAATGCTGCTGGTTACGGACTATTTCTGATAAATACTAGTATGGTTAAACAAACAAACAAAAAGCAAACCCACTTGCATTGAGTTGATTCCGTCTCATAGCGACCCTATGGTAGAGTAGAACTGCTCCCATCGACTCTCCAAGGAGTGCTTGATGTATTCAAACTGCCAGCCTTACGGTTAGCAGCCATAACACTTAACCACTCTACCAGTAGAGTTTGTACTATACGGTAGTAGTTCTCTGAGTTTATTACATATAAGAATCACCTGAGGATCTTGTTAAAATGTAGATTCTGATTTCAGTATATCTGGAGTGGAAACTCAGATTCTCAGCAGGGGTTCAAGCTAGAAGGAACCACTTTGAAGCCCTGTTTTAGAGATGACTCAGGAGCTAGAACCTGGGGAGACTCATTCTGGACCCCGCATGGCTATAACAACTCCAGTGTATAAGTGGGTGGAGACAGTAACAATAACTAAGAAGATAAAGCAGACTGAGTTCCTAGGTCCATCTGGAGAGAAGACAGGAGGGCTCTGGGCTAGGCCTGGAGTCAAGGGAAGCTTGAGCGGGCAGGAATCAGAAAGAGTACTGCCTGTGGTTCTCTGTGAAACTGTAGTGTACGGAGGGTGCGCTTCTGACCTCACGGATGTCATGATAAAGGGACAAGGACAGGCCAAGCACCCTAGTGCTCTCAATCCACCTATTCTTTCTTGCCTGAGTTGATCCTCAGTTCCACGAGACTGCACAAGGACAGGTAGAGGAATGCAAATACAGAAATCCATTTGTAGGTACTGTGTTATGTCATCTTCAGGCTTTATAATGCTAATGGTTTGAATTGATATGTCCTGTAAAACGGAATATATTAACTGTTTAGTAGCACTATCATTCTTGTTTGTCACAACTCAAGTATTAGGATTCTTCAGAACACGAAGTTCCTTTTCGTTCTATTGCTGGAATCTTACTGTGCCCAGGTTTATCTTAGCTGCTAGGACTTAGTAGATGCAGCATGCTTCAGCAGATTCTTTGCAGATGTATTTATTGTGCCTGTCATGTGTGCATTTGTTTAGTGTGAGAGACGGATGAGGGGAGGTGGAAAAGTACAAAATGTGACAACCACTTTGCTTCTTGCTTGTATTCTCTCTCCTAAAATTGTATTTCTGTTAGAAATAAGTGAAGGAGCGACCCCGAGTAATGGACAAATGCCGCTTTCTTACTGAAAACTTGCTGTGATGGTTGCTATACTTGTTACAGCAGCAAAATCCATTCTAGTGCCTATATAAAGAAATTTATTTATTTGAGTGGCTCATTTTATAGTAATTTTTACCTTGAGAAATGTGACAAGGTTTTGCTTTTTGTACCTAGTAAGCCTGGTAAGGTCTCTGGGTTGAGCAAATGCTTTGCTGTCAGCTCCTAAATAAAAAGTTGGTGGTTTGAAGTGACCCAGCTGTGCAGTAGAATAAAGGCCTTCATACAATTATAGCCAAGAAAATTCTAGGTAATGATTCTACTCTGAAGCTCATGGAGTCACCATAAGTCATAACTGACTTTGGTTTTTATAGGTTTGGTAAATTGATTACTAGTTTGATTATCCCTGCACAGCGCGTCTTAAACAGAGCAAGCATCGGAATTTACTGCAGAGCTTGTTCTACTCCAGCAGGTCTCGGTGGGGCCAGCTGACTTCTATTTCTAACAACCTCCCGGGTGATATTGCTGCCACTGGTCTGAGGACCATGCTTTGAGAACCACTGGGCCTGTGTAAAATTATAATAAAACTCCATGACAACCTCTTACAAGCACCAAGAAAAATTGTTTAAGGTTTAGTGTGGTACACGGTCAAATAAGAAAATGACATGCAGGTTTGTTAACCTGGGAGAGTTGCAGAAACACCAAAGCAGAGCTCAGGTAAACCAGAGACTGGAGAACATCATCCAGGATCGAGGCCAAAGTGTATCTTCCACACCCCTACCAGAATCCAGCCTTGCCATGACTAGTGAGTGTCAGAGTTGGGGTTTGGAAGCAGGCAGAGTCTATGAGTTTCACCACTAGTGATGCAGTGAGGGCTCATTGGATTGCCCAGAGTCCAGGCTCTCCCTGACTCACGCCCATTTACTATGGGGCCAATATACACAGCCATAAGGGCAGGTTTCCTCTCTGTACTCCCCTCATTCACATCCTAAGTAACTTGTTTGCACTTCTGTTGCTGAGCAATGTGTAGACTTGGGCTTGCCTTGTAGATGTATAGCTGTGCTTCCATGCAGACACACACTTGACTACCACTTCGCTCACTCTGCTGGGCCTGCTGCTGGGAAGGAGCAGGCCTGCCCTTTTCTCTCCTATCTGCTCCCCTGTCCATGGCCGACTAGAGAAACGGTCTCCAGGTTTGCAAAGCTCGTGTGGTACACCTCTCTTCCCATGTCTCTGCTACTTCCTGGGCATAGACAAGCACATAAATCAGTTAATGTGTGTGAAGCCGTCAGGAGAATGCCTAATACTAAGCTAGTTCTGCAAAAGGATTCTATTTTTACTACTGCTCTTCTAATACAGAAACAAATGAGGATGAAGAGAGAAGATGGAAGCTCCGTCCCAGCATTCCTGCATACAGGAATAGAGGGTAGAAAATATCTTCTTTGCTTGGCTGGCATGGACCAAAGTTGAAAGATGAGAAGGGCAAAGAAAATTCCCAAGGCTAACATGATACTGATCATTATATTTGAATAAAGCCTTCATATGCATGTAGAACAGTATCTGGAGTCCCCAAATAGTGCAAACAATTAAGGTGATCAGCACTTAATGAAAGCTTGGTGGTTCAAGTTCATCCAGAGGTGCTTTGGAAAGATGATCTACTCTCAAAAATTCAGGGGCACAGTTTTGCTGTGACACACACGGAGTCTTTGTCACTATGAGTCCACTTGATGGCAACTGATTTTTCCACCTTCTGTCAGTTTATTGCATTTTGGTAGATTGTGCGTTGCTATGATGCTGGAAGCTATGACATTGGTATTTCAAATACTAGCAGAGTCATTCATGGTGGACAGGTTTCAGTTGAACCTCCAGAAAGCCTAGGAAGAAAGGCCTGGTGATCTACTTCTGAAAGCCAGCCAATGAAAACTCTGTGGGTTGTAACGGAATATTGACTAACTTACTTGATTTGGATGTGCCATCAGAAGGGATCACTTGCTAGGGGAAGGCATCATCTTTGATGAAATAGAGGGCCAGAGACTTCAAAGGACACCCTCTGTGGGAGGGACTGGCACTGTAACTTCAGTGATGGACTCCAACACACCAGCAGGACTGGACAACTCTTTATTTTGTTGTACATAAGGTTGTCATGAGTAAGAGCTGACTTGACAGCTAAAAACAACAGAGCAATGTCTAGTTTACAAAAGCTCTTGGTGAATGTGTATGCAATAAAGGAGACAGTAAAAATTTCTTCACATTTGATCTCCCTAACAACTGATTGAGAAGATACTATGAGGCTGCCTGATGCAACTTATAAATGAATTCAGACAGGGAGGAAGGAGAACTAGCTAACAGCTATCTGTCATATGCCAGTCATTGTGTAGCTATTGATTTTTTAATCCCCACAACCACACTACTAGGTGAATACTCATCTAATGGAGGATTTGCCATCTATAACAGGGAGGAATTCTCACGTAATGGAGGATAAAATGGAATCTTAGAGAATTTTAGTGCTTAACTGACTTACTTGAAGTCACGTAGCTGATAAATGGTAGCGTCACAATTTGAACCTAGCTCCACTGACCGCAGTACCATGGTTGCTTTTTCTGTTTTGTGCTGCCCTTCGGGTAGTGGCTATTGATGAGGCTGACAAATGATTGTGACTAATTTCCTTTGTGGGATCTTTATGCCACCTTTTCATGTTGCCTGTATGAATGGGACAGGACTCTTTGTATGGCATAATTTCTGGTGAATCTCTCAAAAAAGCATTTCACATAATTTTGGATCTCAGCTTATACTTTGCGGGGGCAGTGGTGGTTTCGTGGTAGGTTTCTCACTTTCCATGTGGGAGATGTGGCTTCAGTTCCACTCAGAACACCTCATCAACAGCCACCACCCATCTTTCAGAGGAGGTTTGTGTATTGCTATGAAGCAAAACTTCCCGACTATGATGGGTTAGGAAAGTCTTGTTTTCAAAAATTAGCCAGTGGAAACTGTGGATGTCATAGAGATGGCACAGGACCACGAAGCATTTTATTTTATTGTCTATGGGGTCACCACAAGTCCTGGGCCAACTTGATGGCAGCTAAGAACAACAGTTTCCTTCTTACAGATGAGGATGCAGACAAATTGAGTGCTGGTCTGGACTTGAATTCAGCCTCTCTGGCCCTGAGCCAGACTTTGTGATAGATCATTTTAAGGAAGGGGTCAGGGAAGTTAGCTCTCCCTCACATTCCCAACCTGGGAGCTGAGTATAGCATTTGGATGTAGCAGTAATGTCTTCATGCTGTTTTTGTGAAAGGTCAAACTGTAACACCATTCTGCTTGGCTGGTGCCTGATGAGTTAGTGGTTTCACTGGTGAGTCTGTGTACATAGCACATACTATTTACATACGTAGAAATGCAGTCTGTGTGTTTGAGGGATGCTTATAACTACAGTTTCTTTGGGATTTGACAAAAAGCTCCAGGAAACATGGTGTTTTTCTCAGAACGCCAATATAAAATTTGATATAAAGATTAGTGAAGTGTAAGCTTTGACATTACCTAAATATATATAGCCATTGTAAAAGTTAATAACCATTTTATTTATAGTTATATTGCAGATTGATATTTTTATATCCACATTGTCAACAGTAACCTTTCTGTCTTCACTTCAATCTTGGACCAAAATGTTTGCGCTAGATTTTTATATCTGTGTTTCCTTCTGTAACATCAGGGAACACTCCTTCTTTCTTATTCATAATGGTATTAATGCCACTCAGTCATCCCTTCAGAAAAAAAAAAAATGCTTGTCCTACTGGACTAATAATTCATGATCTTCTGGTGCATAGTTTGATACTCCTTCATTGCCGTGTAAGTACAAACTGTACTCTTTTCTTTCCCTATATCCTCATAATAATATTTCTGCATTGCCGCATCTACATTGCGGTTGGATTTGTTTGAAATTTGGACCACTGGACTAAGAAATGTCCGTTATCTGACTCCTCCAGGTTTACAAGAAGGGAGATTCAAGCTTTCTTACTAGTGTATGTATACAGAAGATAACACTTCTTTATCCTCTGCTTAGCTCTGCTCTAAGGGGGAATAACATCTCATCATTAATGTCTGATCCCCTCTACAAAAATTCCCTACTGAACTTGGAGCTAGTACTTTTAGTTGACAGAAAGCCACCTTGGTGTTAAAGGATACATGGTAGCCACATAATATGAAGAGACATCGACTTCAGAACAATGCTATTTTCTTTCTTGATGGGCTCATGTTAAACAGTGCCCAGATGGATCCCACTGCAGTGGTGAGGTAGCTTGGTGCAGAGTGAAGGGCACACCCTTGGGAGTTGCAAAGTGGGAGTTTGAAAGTGTAAGTTCTCTACCAGGCTCTCCTGCTTGCTTACTGTCTTAGGCTGGGTTTTCTAGGGAAGCAAAATCAATAACACGTGTAGGTATAAGGAAAGATTTATAATATATATATATAGACAGGTAGATAGATACAAATATAGGAAACAGCTCATGTAATCACAGAAGCTGAATGTCCCAAGCTCTGACACAAGCCTCACGTGTCCACGGAAGCTGAGGAACCCAAGGTCAGCAAGTCAGAGACCAGAGTTGCAGATCACCGGTTGTGTAGGTCAGTGGATCCCAAGCTGGTGGCGAGACGAAGTGACAGAGGCTGGCGAACCCAGGATCAGCAGGTCAGGGAGCGGGACTGGGCAGAGGCTGGCGAGCGCAGGATTGGCAGCTCAGGGAGCAGGACTCTCAAGTGCCGACTGTAAGGACTGATGAGCCCAACAGCTGCTAGCTCCAGTCCCGGAACCAGATGCTGAGAGCAGGAGCTCCTGGCCACGTGAGCGATCAGCAGCCGTAGTCCAAGGTCACGAGATGAGAGCCGAGGGGCAGGGAGCCACCACAAACCTCGCCCTGCCACTTAATACAGCAGCCAAATAGGTAGTAGCCAAGTTGACATAATCCTGACCACCACACTTACTCTATTAGAACAGTCTCACAACCATCCTGAGCCTCAGTTTCCTCATCAGTCAAAGGTGAGATTTAGAGGTGCTTCCAAGTTTATTTAGAAAAATATGTATGTGTATATATATATTATATATGTTTTATATACATATATATATACAGATAGGTTTCTGTCAGCTCAATTGCAACTCATAGCAATAGCATGTGTCAAAGTTGAACTGTCACCACAGGGTTTTCAGTGTTTGATTGGAAGTATTTCTCCATGTCTTTCTTCAGAGGCATTTCTTGGTGAACTCGAACCTCCAAAATTTTGGCTAACAGTAGAGCCCGTTAACATGTGCACCATCCAAGGATTTCTCAGTTTGTCTTATAAAATAGTATGTGCAAAGTTTCAGCACAAGTGCAAAGTTTCAGCACAAGTGCAAAGCGTACTATTTTTCATAGAAGTGAGATCACCTGGCTCATATTTCCATAGCTAAACCCAACCACTGGTTCACTCACTGAACACTTTTAAACATTTAAGGCTATGTTTAAAATGTACAAACACCTGGCAAATTTATGCTGTTGTTATATGTTCTCTGTTCCTCTGTTGTGTGCTTCATTTGCATGTCACACCTAGGGGATAGCCAACGGTTTTCTGTCAGAGAAGACAATGGGACTTCTGTGAAGGGAAATTTCAAAATTTCTTCAGATGGGTTGCATAATGGCTTCTATGGTGGTTAAGGTTATGTGTCAACTTGGCTGGGCCATGATTCTCAGCGGTTTAGCAGTTATAACATGCCTTGATAGCTATGTAATAATATAATCACATCCATGATGAGCTCTAATATGGGCAGCCAATCAGTTGAAAGGGAGTTTCCTAGGTCCTGTAGCTGTCCCCTGTTCATTTGACTTCCAGCTCTTAGGATATATGGTAGCAGCTTACTTGCTGATTGTGAGACCTGTCAGCTTTCACAGCCTCTGAGCAAGAGGTCTGATATTTGACCTGTTGACATTGGGTTTGCCAGCCCTTGCATCTATGGGAATCAGGAGAAGCTTCTAGACTGACCTGCTGACTTGGGATTTTCCAGTCTTTACAATTGTATGAGCCATTTCCTTGATATAAATCTCTCTCTCTATATATATTTTGGAAACCCTCGTGGAGTGGTATAGCTGGCTGCTAACTAAAAGGTTGGCAGTTCAAACCCACCAGGTGCTCCTTGGAAACTCTATGGAACAGTTATACTCTAGCCTATAGGTTTGTTATGAGTCAGAATTGACTTGACAGCAGTGGATTTATATATATACATATACATATATATGTATATGGTGGTTTATACATATACATTTCACTGATTTTACTTCTTGAGAGGGCCTAGTTTAAAACAGCTTTGATGAGAATGAAGTAGACCTGAGAAAAGGTCTGAGTCACAGCTTCCCCCTTGCTCTTCTCCCACCTGTGCTCCTTAGGACAGAGTTAGTGATAACAGAATGGGTCACTCCTTCAATGAACGAGCACAGACATTTACTCAATGGTAACTAGGAGTCAGGTGCTTTGCATATATTATTGAGTGATTCAAAAATATTTCATGATTTTTCTCCATCATCGGGGATGAGAGCTACAACACAGAGCAGAATGGGCACAGAATACTTGTCCTAAGGATTTGGCAAGGTTGCTGGCATCCCAAGACAAGCCCTCCAGCGAGGTATTAATACTTTCTTTTTACTTATGAAGAAATTAAGTTTAGGATTTGTAAAGTCTAGTATAATGCTGAGGGAGGCTGGCAGTGCATGTAAGGGCCACACTCTGACCCCAAAGACTCTGCCCCGATATTCTGCTCCTTCCTCAAATCATGCTGGGCTTGTAGTCAAAAGCCTGTCGATGACAATCCAAGTAATAACCAGATAAGCCAAAACAAAGGGTAGATTCTTCCAAGCCCAGGTTGGTACCATCAGGAGAGTGACACAGTGACCAGGCATTAACTGTGGGTTAGACAAGCACTGGTCACATGGGCTGCAAGTGCACTTTGTGGCCTAGGAAGAGGTGGCTCTGTCCTTGGGGAGGCCACAGGTGATAGGGGTAGTAAGCATTTTCTGGAGTTAAGCAAAATGAGAATGTAAGGGGTGGGTTCTGAGTGTTTAGGTAGGCATCCAGTCAAGGAGCTAGGGTTACCCCACTGAAAGCTGTCTAAACCCTTAACTCATGATCCATCTGTTAAAACAGGTGACCCAAAGATTTGTTTTTCCTCTCCAATCTTTATAATTGTTCACACTGTGCCAAAAACTTGGGCTGTTCTTTGCCTCATCTCTACATCATAACCTGGGCCAGCCTTAGGAAATTATTTTCAGATTTCTACCCGGCTCTGTGCCTCTTGACTCTGCTGGAGGACCTCACACTTATTACTCTGCTCTGAATCCATGCTCAGCTTCCTTACCATCCCCAGAGTTCTGGTGGCCCGCAGTAAATGGGGAGCTCCCTCCGTTGTGCTCCTACAAGACTGTGCTGCTCCAGCCCAGCCCAGCCACACGGCACCACCGTCTCTGCACTCCCCCTAGCTCTCTGCTCCATGAGAGCTTGGATGTTCAAGGCTCAGAGGCTAGGGCTTTATTTTCAGTCTTCATGCACTCTGTTGTAATTTCTAGCATGTAGTGTTGCTCAAGAAACGTCTACTGAGTGGAGAGTACACAAACATATAGTTGATCACCCGGCAATTGGTAGAAGGTAGTATTTTCAGGTCTCCATCAATATCTCACAGTAACTTTGCTCAGATACTATGGATGTGACATGTTGAAAAATGAACTCTATGAAACAGAAGTGTTATAAAGCTTCATATTCAGTTGTCAGTTTAATACAAAGCATTGTCAACCTGCTGGCTGTGTTCAGCTACTGCGTTTGAATGTCAGGGACTACATGTCACCCTTCTCACAACACTGGCAGCCACAGACCCTAAAGGTGCGAGGTCCTGTATGGCTCAACTCTTTGGACAATAACAAGGAGGGATTTCACTTTTTCTTGTGGTCCTACGTGAAGCAATTATATAAATCTCTTGAGGGCAGGATGGATGTCTTACAGGTCTTGATAGCTGTTGCATCTGTGTTGTCATGTCTGTAAGAAAAAAAATAAAACCAGACCCAATGCCATCAAGCAAATTCTCACTTACAGTAAACCTATAGAGCAGAGAAGAACTGCTCTGCAGAGTTTCCAAGAAGCATCGGCCAATTTGAACTATTGACCTCTTAGTTAGCAGACGTGACACTTAACTACTACACTGCACTCCATAAATGTTTGTTAAATGAATAAATGAGTCAACAGTTACTAATGGTAACATTTTATATTTCCAAAATCCCATTTAGGAATTAAGAAATGCTGACACACGGAAAAAATGAAGATACTTTTGGATTTTTAAATTATGAATGTTTTATGGATTGAATTGTGGTATCCCCCCAAATATATGCTGAAATCTTAACTTTAGAAATCCTGGTGGCATAGTGGTTCAGTGCTATGGCTGCTAATCAGAAGGTTGACAGTTCACATGAGCCAGGTGCTCCTTGTAAATTCCATGAGGCAGTTCTACTCTGTCCAGTAGGGTCACCATAAGTAAATAAAAAACAAAGGAATCCCTAGGTGGCACAAATGGTTAAGCACTTGGCCAATAATTCAAAGGTTACCTATTCAGACTCACTCGTTTGTTTCAGAAAACAAGTCTGATAATCTGCTTCTTTGAAGTCAGAGCCACAAAAACCCTACGAAACAGTCGTACCTTGTACAAATAGGGTCACTGTGAGTCAGAATTGACTCAAAGACAACTTTTTTTCTTTTTGAAATCTGTAAGTATGATTCTGTTGGGAAACACACACTTCTATTGTTATTTTAGTGAGGCTTTCACAGATTGAATTGTGTTCCCCCAAAATGTGTGCAGCTACAAGGTCTGACAAGTCCACAAACTTAATTTTTCTAAGCACTACATATCTCATTGCTGAATATCACTATGGGCACTCCCTTTCGGAAGCTATACATCACCACCAGTGCCTAGTCTATCCATTAAAGCAATTTTGGAACTCTTTCTGGAATTGCCGTTGTGCACAGTGGCATGGAGGCAAATTCGCAAACGTAATTGTATAGTTGTCTGTGAGGGAATTTGTAGCCTGTAAAAAAATAACTGTGCTGGAATGCCTTCCCTACTTACCTGACCTGGCCCCAGTGACATTTTTCTTTTCCCAAAGGTAAAGAAAATGTTGAAAGGAAGACATTTTGATGACATTCAGGACATCAAAGCTCTGATGGCCATTCCAGTAAAAGAGTTCCAAGAGGGTTTTGAAAGGTGGGTGAGGTACTGGGAATGGTGCGCAGCTTCTCAAGGGGAGTGCTTTAAAGGTGACTGTAGTGATATTCAACAATGAGGTATGTAGCACTTTTTTTAGGATGAGTTCTAGAACTTGACTGGCAGTCCTCATATTTGGCTGGGCCATGATTCCTGGTATCATGTGATGTTTCTCCATATAGTAAATCTTGCCTCTCTGATGTTAATGAGCGAGGATGGGCAGCAGTTGTGTTGGTGGCACAGGACTCAGTGTGTAAGATTGTATTGTGTCTTGAGGCAATCTCTTCGGATGTAAAGGAAAGGAAAGGAAGCAGAGATTGGGAGACCTCATACTACCAAGAAACAGTGCTGGGAGCTAAGTGTGTCCTTTGGAAAGGACCCGAGGTCACTATGCCTCAGAAGCCCAGGGACCTCCCTCCAGAGCCAACAGATAAAGACTGTCCCTGGAGCTGATACCCTGAATTTAGACTTTTAGCTTACTGATCTGTGACAGAATGAAATTTCTCCTTTTAAAGCCATCTACTTGTGATGTTTCTGTTACAGCAGCCTAGAAGATCTAAACAGAGGCCATACTAGGTTAGCGTGGATTCTGAACTTAATAGCTTCTGAATTATTTTAAGAAAAAAGCAGAATAGACACAGTGGCATACCAGAGGAAGATAGATGATGATGATATATGCACCTACCTGCCTACGAGTGTCAAGACTCACTGGAAACTGCCTGCTGCTGTTGTTGAGTTGAGATGAGTTGTTGAGCTGAGTGCAGTAGGATCAGACTATGGTCATCCCACGTGTGCAAAGTACATGTGCTCCACAGAATTCTCAAGACTGGGACCTATTCGAAGAAGATTGTCAGGTTTGTCCTCAGGGGCTTCTGGGTGGGTTTGAACTACCAATCTTCCTATTAGTAGTCCCACAGTTAACTACTTTTTCCATCTAAGAACTCCCACTAAAAGCTGAAGTAGAAAAGGAAGGACCTTGCCCCAAGAACAATGCCCTGAATTCAGACTTCTAGCCTCCAAAAACTTGGAGAAAATAAATTTCTGATTTTTAAAGCCATCCACTTGTGGTATGTTATGGCAGCACTAGGAATCTAAGATAATGATGTTAGTGGGTGGCTAGAATAATATTTCCTGATATCTGGCTGTGGAATAAACTCTGTATTCCGAGCTTCTCAAATATTATCTGATTTAAAACCCTGGTGGTGTAGGGGCTAAGTGCTTTAGCTACTAACCAAAAAGGTCAGCAATTTGAATCCACCAGGTGCTCCTTGGAAACTCTCTGGGGGCAATTCTACCCTGTCTTGTAGGCTTGCTATGAGTCAGAATTGACACTCTTGCAATAAATTTGGGTTTGATTTTTTTTCATTAATCTTAGCAGATACTCTGCAAGAACATATTGCTTTCCCCATTTTATGCATATGAAGAATTAAGACTCAGAGAAGCGTCACTGTTTGTCTAAATCCACACAGATGGGAAAGAGTAGAACTGGGATTCTAATCCTAAACTGGTCTGAAACCAGAGTTTACATCAGGTTTACCTTTCCTACTTTTTAGGCCTTAGAATCTGTAGATGGAAATCCTGAGACCCAGTTACCTCAATGAAAGTAAGAATACCATTAAGCATTTAAATTCCATGCTCAACTAGAGAGTTTATTCAGTAGGACACCTTTGAATTTGAATGTGAATGCTATTTGTAGGAAGGTTTCCAGAACCGGGCAGGAGCAGCCGCTTCCACGGCTGTTCTGCAGCCTCAGGGGTGTTCCAGGGCTGATTTTATCTTTGAAGAGGAAAGACTAAAGGCACAATCTCTGAATTTCAGACACCGTTTCAACCTTCAGCATTCCCCTCATTTCACTGCAGTTTGTACATTTAACTTCCTCTTAAAAGTTAATTTAGAAACAAGTTTGCTTTTGAGAGATGGCTGCTTGTTTGGATCCTCTGTGAGAAGGCAGCTAAATGAAATTAGCGTTGCAGGTACTTGGCAGCTGTCTCATTAATTAGACTGCTTTATTTAGCAGTCACTTTTCGTATCATTCTGCCTTCTGCATACGCATGGTAGACAACCACTTATGTTTTGTGAATTCAGGAGTGATGGGATGCTACTCTGCCATCTCCAAATAGCTCCCCTACTTGTAGTCATCGTATCTGGAGTCTTCCTTCAGAGAAGCCTCTGGGTCTGTGGTAAAGATCAAAGTAATCTAGAGGAATACAGTGTAACCGTAGACTTTTGATTTGGAAGGGATTTTAGATATCTTATCATCCAAGATTCTCTTTTATAGTTTGTTCTGTATCTGGCCATTTAGCTGCCCCACAAATGCTTCTAGTGACAGGAAAGTCACTACTTAACAGAGGCACCCTTTTCTGTGGTTCAGTATCTCTAGGGGCTATTCTTTTTTTCTGTAAACCTAAATTTGTTCTCTGGGCATTCATGTTAATGCATATAAGCAATGACGTATAAAGGTTAGTAAGCAGATTTGAAGAATCACAGCCTTATCTGTCCTCCTTGGAAGAAGACTCAGAGCTCTCCTTTCTAAAGATGCCCTTCACCGTGCAGCCCACATTTCACGTACTGTCAGATAACTTATGTTAACAGTGATCACATTCTCTCCAGCAAATTTCAACTTTTCCTCTCTGGGGACTCCTCTTTTAACGTTAAGTCGTCTCTTAACTTTAAGTGCTCTCTCATTTCTCTTTGAAACAAACCCCCAAACTATTACTTGATCCTTCTATGCTTATTTTTCTTTGGACCTAAAATTCCTCAAATATATAATATGTATTCTTCATCTCAACTTCCTTCCATCCATCCATCCATCCGTCTGCCCGTCAATCCGTCTACCGTCCATCCATCTGTCCGTCTGTCCGTCCATCCATCCATCCTTTTGTCTATCAGTTAATTTATTCATCTCTGTAGTCAACAAGATGTTTTCTAAGTTTTCAGTAAGTGACAGAGATAAGGCAATAATATTATTTTCCGAGGATCACTTGGAAGCTAATGACAAAGATCATGCTTGTTAATAATTAAGCAACATTTACCTGCCCTGCATTACTAGTTTGCTTTCCCAATTCTGTTAACTTTAAACATTAACATTTAAGACATTAACAGATTCTTCTGAGAATCTGAGAATAATCTTTGTAGGTCCTGTGATTGACTTTTTTTTTATTATGATGGAATGAAAATGTACATTCCCATATAAATTCGCATGCTCACCCATATGCAGCTTCCACTGCTCTCCCTGCCCCATCTTTCCTGTCTGCTCCATTCATGTCCTATCCTCCCAGCAGTCTCCTATCCCCTCCTCTCCACCCACTCCCCTTCCTCCAGCAGCAGGTCAGCAGGACGACATCCTATAGATCCATAGAACCATAAAGTTCCCACAAGATACGGTCACTCTGCATCACCAAGTCCAATCCATTGCTGTCCAAAAAATTGACCTTCATTATGATTATGGACAGAGGCAGCATCAGGGCCAGGGGCCATGCTCCCAGAGGACCCTGAAGCCCCTGGATCATCAATTGTGGTCTTTTAGTGGAGATCTCAGGGTGCACCCCCATTTATTCTTGCATTGCCACTGAGACTCAATTTTGTGAGCTCCACTGTGACTGACTTTTGAAAATTAGCCAATGAAAACTCTGGATCAAAACAGAATATTGTCCAATACAAGGCTGAAAGATGAGACTTCCAGATTGGAAGGCACTGCACAGTAACTGCAACAATGGATTCAAATGTACCAGCCATTATGAAGAAAGTGCAGGATAGGTCACTGTCAGTCAGAACCAACTTGACCAAATCTAACAACATATTTGAGAAGAATTTAGGGAGTTCAGATCTCAGACATCCAGCCCCTACTCTACAGGGGAGAAGTTAAAGGGCAGGGTGGTGCTGATTACTACAGACAAGAGTTAACACAGGCAACCTTTTTGCCACTTCAACATCTATGCAAAGAAAGGTGCTCCCTTTCTCTTCATGACATAGAAGAAGCAAAGTCATACTGACTATATCTGGCTCTGAGTGATGTTATTGGCTCTTCTGAATCAGTCATAATTCTCCTTTAATGTCTTGCCACTTAAAGATTAAATTATAAGGTAACCAACATAGAAAATTAAATAAAGTATAAATTTAAATAATAAGGGAATTGGAGGAGGAATGGGAAACTGGCTAACACAATTACATAAATAATGGCCAAGGGATATACAAAGCTATTGTTGTCCCTGTTTATGCAGTTTGTTCTAAGTCTATACTTGGTATTTGTAATTTGTTTCATTCTATTACCTATTCTGAATTTTCTTGGTGATCAATCAACACTATCTGGTGGGATGACTTGGATCTTTAGTATTAAAGAATCTGCACCCTTGGTGGAAATGATTTCATTGGGTTATTGTGGTCTTTAATAACCTTTGCCATTGGGCATGGAATCACTTAGATGGTTCCCCAGAGAACCTTCTGTATTTTTTACATATTCTTCCTGTCACACATTGTCTAATAGCAGCTTTATTCCTCCTTTATAATCAAGAAATGCCATTAAAACTGATAAAGTAACACCTTTCTTTGCCATTAATTTAGTGGAAAGAGGAGCCAGTATTAGCTCAACTTATTGTTCAATGGAACCATTGTTTCTTCAGTGAAAATATTGTTACCTTGGGACAAAAGCTCTAAACCAGCAGACCCCAAAATTATGAAGCTGAGAAGAAAAATTTTGCAAGTTTCTTATAAGAGTAACTATGATGGTAGCTGTCCTTGATTTCGCTTCTTGGGCTTCCTAATTTGGTGTGTGAGTGAGGCAAATGATTAAGCACTCAGCCACTAGCCAAAATATCGGCAATTCAAATCTTCCCACAAGCATCTTGAAAGATAGGCCTGGTGATCTCTTTCTGACGGGTCATGACTGTGAGAACACTATGGAGCAGTTCTACTCTGAGCACATATTTCTCCATGAGTAGAACCCTACCTGATGGCAATTAACAACAATAGAAACAGACATTCAGTAGGTTCAGGGCTGATAGTCCAGCAGAAGCATCAGGAAACAGAAGGTAAGTACAAATTTAAAGTAAAACTATCCTAACTAAAAACCAATCTCACTGCTGTCGAGTCAATACCAACTTATAGCAATCCTATAGATCAGAGTAGAACTGCCTTATGGAGTTTCCAAGGAGTGCCTGGTGGATTTGAACTGCTGACTTTTTTGTTAGCAGATATAGCACCTATCCACTAAGCCACCAGGCTTCCAAATCTACTCTAGTGAAGACAAATTATTGACAGCTTGTGAGAAGAGCATTGATATAAACTAATTGCCTCAGGAAGTTTGGCTAGCCCTCTAGAGAAGGATGCTATACAGGAACATGGTTTCCATTTCTGCTTTTGGCAAGTGGTGCATTTGGCAATGGTAGCATCCAGGAGAGGTTTTAGTTGTTGCACTGATGCATCACTTCAATCCATATCATGGCCATAGTACTTAGGAGCCCACTGAGAAATCCCTGGATAGCTGAAGTAAGAGGCTGGCTTGTTCAGAATGTATTACTTGTCTACTTGGTTACTCAGACCAACCTCTGCAGTCCGTACCCTTTGGTATGGGATACAACTGTCTCCACATTTTGTGCTCATTCTGACAGTTTCGTCTACTTACTGCTTCCTCAGAGTTCCTTGCCACCATTTCTTTGCCCCACGCCTCTGACCCTCTCTTGTTACAGGCAAAGTTTGACTGTGCTGGTTGCAGTATCATAACTCAAGCCAAAGCCAAGTGCCGTGGAGTCAGATCCGACTCATGGCAACCCTAGGGGCCAGGGTAGAGATGAATTCAAAACCTGGTCACATTTCTTTTTTATAATAGTTATTGTTTTCAGTGAAAGTTTACAGCACAAATTAGTCTGTCATTTAAAAATGTATACACAAATTATTTTGTGACATTGGCTGCAATCTCTTCAGTGTATTCTCCCCTTTTACCTTTCCACCCTGGGTTCTCTATGTCCATTTATACAGTTTTCCTGTTGCTACAGACTTCTTGTCTTTGCTTTTGGACGTGTTGCCCATTTAATCTCATATATTTGGTTGAACTAATAAGCACATTATAATCTTCTTTATTTTACTTGGGTGTGTGGTAATGGTCCCTATTTCATTCTTATTTGGGCTATTTTCATGCTCTCCTCTTTTCCTTTTGTTAGTCTGGCCAATAGCTTGTCAGGTTTTTGTTTTTTTAAATTCTTTCTATTATTCTGTTCTCTATTTCATTTACTGCTGCTCTAAGTTTTATTATTTCCTTTCTTCTTTGCTTGTGGGCTTCTTTTGCTGTTCTCTTTGTATTTGTTCAATTGATTGTATGTCTTTTGTAAAAGTAGAGCTTTGCCTGAGAAAGACTGAGGCACAAAAATCAGGATGATGACACTTGCATGAATCCTAATGAAGCAGACATTTTAAACCATCACTTTGTACGTAGCTGCTTTGTCAGCAAAAGCCACTTGACCTTTATTTTGCCTCTTACATGTGTGCTTTGACTTGTCTCATCTGAGGTAGATCCTGCTGATTTTATATCGTATTTTCTATGCACTTAACTCTTAAGAACATACAAGTATTCTAAAGTTCCGTCCCTACAACATTGCATTGTCTCCAGACTCAAACCTACAGACAGAACTCAACAGACTCCAGGTGAATGAACACAAGAAATAGCTATTGATAATCTCAGCTGCTCATCACCAATTGGGGTTGATGCTGAGAAGTTCTAGAAGTTGCTGCAGAGGCTCATGCCTGCTGTTTGCCAAAAGACTTCTGCCTGCTTGCTGCTGAAGTGACAGTAGCTTCTGCTCCTTTGTGATTTTCAAATCTTACAAGAGTGCTTCCCATTGGATGCTTTGTAAAAGAATCTACAGTGGCACAGAAATATGGGAAGTGTGGTTCCCAGGTGTTTGTCATTGTGCCACGTGGGGACAGTGACAAATATAGGCATACAACTTTCAATTTGAAGGACAAAGCAAGTAATATACTCATGGGCTTGTGACAGGTAACAAGATGGTGAGACGAGGAAGGGAGAAGGATTTATGTCAACCAGTTATTTGTAGAGTTAGAAAGGATTAAAGAAAATATCTTGAAATGGAGGAAGGTCTTAACATTGCTGGAAGTAGTTTCACAGTTGTTCTTGTTTGAAAAAGTAGTTTCCAAGTACAGGAAATTATATACTTGCTCCCTTAAAAATGGCTTATGTCCTGATGGAAATCAGTTCATAAAAATTAATAAATTTCCAAAGGTTTCTGACAACTGTTAAAAATTGGACTATCTGTGTGAAGGAAAACAATTCTTTATAGAAGTAGCTAAAACCGTTTAGAGAAAATTCTGAAGTCTTTCTCTAGCTGATGTATTTTCTCTTGGGCATGAAATGTGTACCAGTGAAAGCCAGGAGACTGATGAAGCCAAGAAGTGCACAGGAAGCATGTGTTTGCTAAGAGGTTTTGACAATGCATACATAAGGGGACATTTGTTATTAACAATGGGAGCTAAATGTCACTCTTTTGTTTCACTTGGCACATACCAAGCAAGGATCTCACCTGTCCCTTTGGTATGGTTTTTGAAATGTGATCTTTCTAGAAAAGGATAGGGATCTAACATATCAAAATATGTATACATTCTGGGCATCAGCACCCAGAATTTGTGAATTATGAATAAAGCATATATGATTATTCCTGATTAATATTTTAATTCTAAATATTACATTCAGTTATCAGATCAGAATATTGGTATTCTGATTCAGACATCGGTGGCATGCTCAATTATGTCTGCAAGGAGCCCTGATGCTCCAAGAGAATCCCATTCTTCTTTCATTTAGAGAAACCAAAGTCTCCAGAATAAATCAGAAAGTTCCATTTGGTAGTCAACCTGTGCCAAGATCCTTCTTAAGAATCTAGTATAAATTCAGATGTTTCACCAAAAAAGGGACCTACATTTAGGGAGACTCTGAATTCTGGGTATTGGCGAGTCACAGTGGTAATGAACAAGATGCCACTGAAAGTAGAAGTGGGGTAGAAATGAAGGATACAAGGAAGGCTTAAACCAGGAACATCAGGAGAAGAGTGAAATCCTGCTCAGGCAGCACGTCGGGGTAAATGGTTAAGTTGTAAGTTTGGAACAATAGTCAGGTCCTGGGCTTGCTTTTCAAACTTCTGTCCATGAAAACAGAGTTGGCAAATCAAAGCAACGATTCCAGGCTTTCTAAATGACTGAGACTTCATTGTGTCTAGTAATTGCACCCGTGGGTGGTTCTGAGGCACCAGGAATGAAAATTCCTCTTGTTTATAACTGCTTTTCCTTGACTATTGTCTCTGTAGGCAGCCTGTGTGAGCTGTACATAAACTTTTTGGATATAGGGAGGATGCGATCCTGCCTCTTGTATGTGTGCTTTGACTTGCATCATCTGAGGTAGATCTTGCTGATTTTATATCATATTTTTCATGCTGGAGCTCATTATCAACCAAGACTATCATCATGAGTGTACATGAGTGTATCAGTTAGGGCTGCTTTAATTATAAGTGACAGAACCTCAACTCAAGCTGCCTTTTTTTTTTTTTAATGAATTATTTTGCCTCCTGCTATGAGTCAGAATTGACTCTACAGTAGTAGCTTTGGATTTCTTTGCTATTGCTTCCTTGTAACTGAAATTACAGAGGCTGTGTTGGCTTCAAATACACCAGAAAATAGAGAATCAAGTGAAGTCCTAGCTCAAGAGGATCAAATATCCTCTACGATGCATCTCTGATTTTTCCGACTTGGTATCACTTTGGGGTAGGTCCTCTCCCTTACATTCCAGGCTTACAATTTTACAAGTCCAGATGCAGAAGCGATGTGAATTTCCTTTTCCTGTCAGTTCTGGTTTAAGTCTGGAGATTGAGTCTCACTGGACGAAGTTAGAATCCATGAACATGCCTAGTCTAATCTCTTGACTGTGGATATTCAATAAGCTGATGGGTCAGGCTTAGTTCATGTGTCTACCCCAGAAACTTGGTGGAGTCATTGCACCTGAAACATTTATCCTAAAAGTGTAAGGGTGGATGAGTCTTCCAAGCAGAGTTTTGTTACCAGGAGAAAGCACAGGAAAAAACAACCAACCAAACAAAACTGCAAAAAATAAATGCAGATGGGAACAGCAGATTAAGCCAGTAAGGCTACCTCACGAAGCAGCTAGATAGTGGTGGTAAGTCTCAGTGATGAATCCCATTAGATTGGAATGACTGCCTGAAACACGGTATAGACAGCTTCTGAGGTACACTATCTGTCTGCAGTAGCTAATAAGCAAAGTCTGTCAAGGATGCAGAAGAGAGGACACAAGTGTCATGTGTTTGGCAGCCCTGATATAGAAGATGCCTTTATTTGGCCATAACCAAAACTAAAAAACTTGCTGCTTTTGAGTCAATGTCAACTCATCCTGGCTCATACAGGTCGTCAATTAATACTTCTGAGAAAGATAATGCAAGATTGGAAATAGCATTTCCTGCAAATGATGAGCAATATATTTGTGTGTCTCTTGCTTTGATGAAGGTGCCAGGTATCCCGTTCCATCTTCCTTCTGCTGGAATCAAGATAATGTAGAAGGTTTGGCAACTATTGTCAAGATCTTGGTAAAAACTGCCATACAGTGTCTGGGGAGTGCTTGACTGCCTCTGCTGCTGGCATAATTACGTTGGAATGAGCCAGTTGTGTACAATGTTTCCAAGTGGATTTCTCATCTTGACAAACTCCTCTGCTACCCACCAGGGAGCACCCATCTCTTTCGCAGTGGAAGGAAATAGGCATTAACAATGAGAAGTTGAGATGGTAACAGCTAGAGCTCTTCCACCTTCTATGTAGCACTGTCAGCTGTGTCTTCCATAGCCCCACATCTGGGCTTCAGCATACACATTCCTTGTTCCCTTTTTTCTCACCTCCACTTTTCCTACCTTTGCTCATCTAACGTTCCTAATGAAGACATTTGACTTCCATGGCTCAGGTGCAAATCAATTTCTGCTGACACTTGAGCTCCAGGCAGCACATGGGCTACCAGGATTCGGACTGAGAGAGTGATCCTTGGTGGTGGGCTTTCTGGGGACCCAATCAACAGCATCCCCGAGCACCTGTGCCAGGCAGTAGGAAAGAGGCCCTGACCTCTAAGCTCTTGAGTTCGTTAGCAAAGACAGCAAACATGAATGGGGAGTAAGTGAAAAATAGGACCGAGGAGGCTTCTTGAAAAATGCAGCAGTGAATGTGGTGCCGTCAGCTGCAGGCTCCCGCTCATGAAGAGCCGCTGTGCAACGGAACAAGACGCTTCCTGGTCCTGTGCCACCTGCAGGACGGCGCCGCGGGTTCTGGATGTCTGCCCACTGAGGGAGCGCACCTGGCAGCACTGGATCAGGCAGTGGTATTAGAGTTTTCACTGACTGATTTTTGGTAGCAGGTGATGAGGCTTTCTTTTTTCCTTGCCTGTCTTAGTCTGGAAACTCCACTGAAACCTGTCTACCTTAGATGACACTGTCGGTATCTGAATTACTGGTGGCACAGCTTCCAATATCACAGCAACACCTAAGCCACCACAGTATGACAAACTGACAGACGGATAATAGAAGAATGATGTCTTAGTCATCTGGTACTGCTCCGACAGAAACATCACAAGTTCGTAGTTTTAAAAAAGAACATTTTATTACGTCAGATTCCAGTAGGCTAAAGTCCAAATTCACGGTGCCAACCCCAGGGGAAGACTTTCTCTGACAGCTCTGGAGGAAGGACTTTGTCATCAATCTTCCCCTGGACTGAGATCTTCTGATGCATAGGGACTCCAGGTCCTTTCCAAAGGCCATGCTCAGCTCCTGACACTATTTCTTGTTGGTGTGAGTCCATAAACTCTTTCTGCTAGCTGCTTTCCTTTATATCTCAAGAGATTGCCTCAGGGCACGATACGATCTTGCAGGTTGAGTCCTGTCTGACCCAGCAATACAACTGCTGCCCATCCTCTCTTATTATAAACATCACACAGGCAGAATTTACAGCAGATAGAAAACAAAAACCAAACTTACTGGCAATGAGGTGATTCTGATTCATAGTGACACTATAGGACAGAGTAGAACTACTCCACAAAGTTTCTAAGGAGTGCATGGTGGATTTCAACTGCCAACCTTTTCATTAGCAGATGTAGCACTTAACCACTACAAAACCAGGATTTCTATAGCATCACAAAATATCAGGAATCATGGCCTAGCCAAATGGCTACATGCCATTCTACACACAATTCAATCCGTGACAAATTAATACAGACTTATCCCATTTGTAATACTCACAATCACCCCATTAGCTTGGCAGGATATCTTATTTCATAATTATTGTCCCCATTTTGCAGATGGAAAACCAAAGTTTAGGCTGCATATTAATTCACTTTATTGGAGTGTCTATAATGTGTCAGGCACATTGCTAAGTGCTGGGAAGATAGATGTGAATAAGCTGTCCCTGCCATCCCTGACACTGGGATACTCCCAGTGACCTGTCCATGCATCTAGCTCCTCAGAAAATGGCTCCTGGGGTGGAACACTGGCCCTGATACGTCAAACACTCTCTGCCAAAGACTCCCAGTTGTGTATTTGACTATAGTGCAAACTCACAGACACATCATTTTTTAAAAACAGAGCAGGCTATGCTGCTGTTGGTTTTTTCCCTAGCAATTCTTAGAGACTTTGCCTTGCATGGAGAAGGTGTATCTGCATGCAGACACACAGACATAAAAACCGTGGTGGCATAATGCTTAAGTACTATGGCTGCTAACCAAAAGGTCAGCAGTTCAAATGCACCAGGTGCTCCTTGGAAACTGTAGAAGTAATCTGCTAGTGGAAAGATATCCTGTGAACAAAGAGAGTTAATGCCCTAAAATTTTCTCCGTTCAAATGGCTCTTGACATATCCTTGAAGAATTTTTAAACAAATTCTGTAAACACAGCACTTGAGAATTATGTTTGTAAAGCTATCCATTATGTTTACAAAGAGAATCTTGAGGCAGAAATCGTTACCTTCTAAGCCTCCCCTTTGAATGCACTCTGCTGATTTCCAAAATAAATAAATAAGACAAGCGGAAAGAAAAAAAGATCAAACTCATTGCCACTGAGTAGATTCTGACTTATGCAGAAGGCATAAGACAAGAGACAGCTCGTGAACGTGGTTATAAGATCCACTGTTCTGTTTGTGTCAGTTCTGCACCTAATGAAAAATATTTGGGGACTCAGGGAAGGTAAATCTCCCTTGCTGCAAAGTTGAGTGACTTTTGCTTTGTCCTTTGGAGAACACTGGGAATAGTTCAGGCTCAGTTGTACAAACAGCCCCCTCCCCATTTTTTCCTGTTCTTTAACCTCTGTAAGTGACTTAATGCTGCCCTGACAAAAGATGGGAAGCTCCCCAATTCTAGGAGAATATGCGGGGTGGCCAACTTTATGCCTGAAGGTTATTGGCTGTTCAGCGTGGCCCTCAGGAGCTGAAGTCTGCTAGTAATGGGGCCCAGATGGAGGAAGGACACAGCCATGAAACCAACTCCAAACTAGCAAAGAACTTCATCAAGTGAGCATTCTTCTCGGGTATGAAGGCATACCGTGCTCTCGCACCGCCCCCCAGCCCCCAAACAAGCAGACATAGTTCCTCCCACCTGAACAGGAAATGGTACTGAGGGCTCAGTTTTGGACAAGAAAAGCCACATTTTATTGGAGATCCCCAATGATGGCAAGCAGACTGAACCCTTGTGCATAGCCAATATGGTAATAATTAATTCCTGATTTGAACTGATTTTGTGTCAGTTACAGAGCCTGACCTAGGCCTTGGCTAGGGGATATAAACAGACAGTCACCTAAATGCATGCATTAATTACATAGATGTTAAATATATCAGTAAAACATTCTCTTAGATCTTTTTGTTGAAAATCTTAATAATTATAGATCAGGGAAAGACTCATCCCAAAGCGTGAAAGACCACTTGAAGAACTAAGTTTAATTTCGGTCTTGGCTTTCTGACTCACACTAAGATTTTTATTTAGGTATCATAAAAAATTGCAAACGGAAAGCAACTTCACTGAGTAAACCCAGTCTTCCTTACAACAGCCTTAAAGGAAAGTAGTATTATTCCCTCCAGCCTTTAAAAATACCACCCAAGGACATCTCACTTGAACATCTTGTCTTCAGATCCTTGTGCAAAGGAGCTACCTGTCCCTGGTGTTCTGCACTGAATGTTGAACATTTCTGTGTGTAGCTGAAATACTTCTGGGCCATGAACAGTTCTGAACCAGTAGAAAAGAGGACAGTGCATGTAATTTGTGCTGTCTCCTACACACTGGGGGAATTTGAGCAGGGCATGTCACTCAAAGGCATCTCTGTTTTTGTTAGAACAGAATTCACAGGTTCATTGTGTCGTGTTGGGGGATGTGCTACAGAATGAGGACAGAACCTTTTTGGCTGTGAGGACTGTTCGTAGAACACTACACTGACTGTGGCTTTCTTTTTTGTAACCATTTGTTTCATGTCAGTTTTACAGATTCTCCTTTTTTTTTTTTTTTAAGAATGCTTTTTCATCCTGCAATTTGTCTTATGGTTCCTCCCTTATTATTTCCGTCTCTTGCTGGCTTTCCACAGGGGCTCCAGGGCCTGCTGTCATCTATCAGAACAATTTCCTCTGCATCTGTCTCCAACACGAGCTCCCTGGATGTCCTCCTTTTGTCATCATACAACAAGATGACTTTTACTGCCAAATTCTTACTGTTAATCCATGTGGAGGAGATGGAATCTTCTGATTGACTCTCTTATCCTTTCTCTGATGCCACTGCATTTTTGATTCGATACAATCTAATTCTACACATGCCATGAAATGTGAAGGGTACAATGATTCTTTCTTCAGAAAGTTAAACACACACCTTCCAGTTTTTTGCTACTGCTTTTCTTCCACAAAGATTACCCAGAGAGTGGTTGATTTTCTTCTATCAAGGCAGCTTTAAAAAGAGAGAAGATATAAAATTATGCTACTGAGTGCCACTGGTGTACTTGACCTTATGCCAGCCACAGAAGGTATGAGGACCCATGCTTTGTGAGCTCAAAATATAAAAGAAGGATCAAATAACTCCCAAGAACCCAGAGAAGTGTCTATAGTGACCTGTGGTGCTTTCTGTACTTGAAGATTTTTCCAGTCTTTAAAGGCTCTTAAAATTCCTTTTCTTTCTTCCTTACTCACTCCCTACAAGTGACAAAAAAAAAAAAATACCTATGTTAATAAAATTCCAGTTTTGTTAACAATGAAATAAATGATATTAGCAGCTACTATCTGTTATCATCAATTATATATTAGGCATGTTACATGTACTATTGTGTCTAATACCACAGGCCTGCAAGACCAAAATTATCATCTCTGTTTCACAGATGTGCAAACTGAGGCCTAGAGCAAATAAGCTACTTATCCAAGAATCCTGATCTAGCAACAAATGTCAGAGTGAATATTCAAACCCAGGGCTTTTTGACTTCAAAGTCCATCCCTTTTCCTGTAGCTTAAGTTTTTTCTTTTTCTTTTATCTCTCTTGTCAGTGTAGATACTACTTCTTTGACTTTTACTGAAAGATTTAATAGAAGAAAGGAGTAAGAATCTAGGCAACATCTTCCTGGAATGGATAGTACAGCACCACAAGATCTTAACTCTGGCCACAGATCAGAAAAATCTAGGAAGCCTAGACCACACACAGACACAGACACAGGCACACACAATTGTTGATTTATTCTATTACAGTTGAAAAGTTTCCCAAAGCCCTAAAAAATTTAAAAAAATGGACATGCCTGAGGCTTACCTAAAATATTCTAACTGGGATGTCTAAGATGAGGCCTGCAGCAGGAAGGGTAGGTTGGAGGTGCAGGATGGAGGGAAAGAATCTATCACAAGTCATTCTGATTCCAAGTATCCCTAAAGAACTGTCATCTACTCTAGACTAATACGAAAGCTTGCATTTATGGTTTCATCGTTAACCTGTCATACAAGTCTAGATGAGTCTTGTGTCTCTTTCTGGTGCCTTCTAACTCTAGAACTCCCTCTGAGAAACATATGAGGCTACTAGTGGTGTGGGAGGAGAAATATAAGAACAAGGGCATGAGGAAGGCTCAGTACTTGGGCTTTGACGGTAAAAGCTTGATATGTGATAATTTCCCAAACAGTTGTATTATCTTTGCTTTGAGATACCGTCTGATACAATGGGGAGAATGTGTGTGCAGGAGTTAGATGGATGTGCCTGGAAAATGTGTTCTTTTACTTAAATAGTTATAAAGAAATCTAATGGTAATCTATGGCCCTATGATAAGACTTCCTGTGTTTGATTCCAGCCCTGAGGAAATTACTTCAAAGTCCTAATTTGTGCAACAGGAATAGGGTAAATATGGTAACTAGTGCTTAGGGTTTATATGTATAATTGTTAAGTAAGGTAATCCATGCAAAGTGCTTGATGTGGTACTTAACAACTGTATGTGTTGGTTATTTTGTGTAAGTTATTTAACTTCTCTTGAAAGCTGGATCTCGTGTCAAAATTACTGCAAAAGCATACCTGGTTAATTGTAGGGGTTCCAAAAAATTTCAGTTCTCTTCTTTATGCTCCTGAATAAACCAGACTACAGATACAATTTTTAAGACAAAGTTGAAATTCTGTGGCTTAAACCAGTGGAGATGGCAGCATTTGAGATTTACAAACTTTGCATGTTTATGTCCTTTCATTTGCCTCTTGAAGGTGGTAGGATGAACCCCAGGCAAATGCCCAGCACTCCGCCTGGCTCCAGGGAAGGAGGAGGCATTTGAAAAAACAGACACCAGAGTACAGCACCATTTCAGTCAAGCGGATATGCCACCTAAGATAATGATTTGTTCCACAGCATTACAAGGAGACGCTCAGACATTAATAAGTGGTACAAGTTATAGATGTTATTCATGGATACTTGGGTTATTTAATTTGATTGCTGCCCTAGAATGATACCTTGGCTGACAGAAGCAGAATAGAGATGGGCAGAAGAGTATTGGAGGAAGCTCCTTGACCTTGTCTATGTGTCTATTTATGTGCATATAAAACCAAAGTAAAAGAGAAAGACTATCCCCCCGCAGAAGTCTCTGAGCCATATCTGAAATGAAGTTTTTCAAACTGCTCTCCAATTTCACCCCTTTCTCATCCATCAGCGGCTGCTGACAGTGGGAACCTTTGCGGATCAGTTCATCCATCCCCAAGTCTGCTGACAAGCCTGTTGCCTTGGAAACATCTCAGACAGGTGGGTGACTGTCCTCCTTCTCAGAGCTTTTCTGAGAAACAGAACATCAGCATCTTTAGTAATGAACACCAGTGCAGATCACTTGATTAGAATGCCTCAAATTAGCATAGGCTCCAAAAGGAGAGCAGTCAATGGTCTAGCTCTGTGCTGGTAACATGGATTATGCATACTGGAACTTAGGAAGCCTGGAAATGAAAAATGTGTGTGCCAGAAACAACTGACTTAGCCTGCGGCTCTGCACCTTCACCGATATTCTTTATCAGCTACCATTCCTATGCAAGACCACCTGCACATCCAGTATAGTCACTTTGGAATTTTGTCAAGTGTTGCATTACTTATGTTCAAGGTGTAAGTATGGTCAGGGCCTCATTCTAAGATATGAAAAAATACATATTTTTTCCTATGCAAAGTATAGGTTGACTTGGAATTCATCTCCTGGTGTGACTTAAGAAGACCCCCAAATCTCCAGTGGTTAGAACTTCTGCATCTGTCACATATTGAATTTTCCTGTCTGGTACTCATGCACACACAGGTCCTGATCTTAGGCCAGCATTTCACCCCAGTGAAATTGCATGTACTCACATCCAAGTTTTTAAAACAGGCGCAATGTAACAGGCTAGCTAGGTCAATGGCACTTGTAGCCACTGAGATGTCTGGTTGGGTGGACCTTGGCATTCCTTTCTGTGTTGATAGTTGGTTCCCCTCTGATGACTGACTGAGGTCTCTCTCTTCTCTCCAACTGCAAGGACTCGGTGCTCATGCATGGAAACTCTCTGTTGCCGGTGCTCGCCTCAACTCCACCTACCAAACCAGGCTAATCCCAAGTCAAGATACTAACATATTGGAGCTTGTATGGGTAGCATCTCTGCTAGGCACCTTCCTATTGTATACTTAACTCTACCACTTACTGACTCTATCAGGCAGGGTTTGCTTGGCCGTAAGAAAAGACAATGACCCAAATTTTCATGAATGATAGTTCTCATACATGACAAAAAGCTTCAAAGTGCAAGGCATCCTCAGGCCTTGTACAATGAACAGTTCAGTGTTGATGCAAAGGAGTCTCCCTATTCTGCAATCTTCAGTGTGCAATCTAGGTCCTAAGGATATCTATCTCATGTTTGAAAGGTGACAACTGAGTTTTAGGCATAATGTTCAGACATAGCAATCCCCAGAGGCAGAATGACACTATTTTTCCCAAAGCTTCTTTAAAAGAGAAAGGACAACTTTTATTGAAGCTCCTGAAGAGTGTTCCTCATGTCCTGCTGGCCTGCTCATGACAGATACATCTATCTGTTTTAGTCAGCTAGTGCTGCTGTAACAGAGATACCAAAGGTAGATGGTTTTAAAAAGAAAAATTTTATTTTGTCACACTCCTGTAGGCTGAAAGTGCAAATTCAGGGTGTCACCTCCAAGGGAAGGCCTTCTTTGCTGGATCTGAAGGAAGGTGGTTGTCATTAATCCTCCCTCCGACTGGAAGCTTCTGAGGCACAGGGACTCTGGTCCTTTCCAAGGGATATGCTCAGCTTATGGCCCAGCTTCTAGGTGGTATGATGTCCCCAAATCTCTCCTAGCTTTTTTCCTTTATAGCCCAACAGACTGCCTCAAGGCACAAAACAATCTTACTCTCTGAGATCTGTCCCACTCACACAACTGCCATCCATCTGCCTTCATTAACATCCTAAAGTCTGGAAGGAGCATCAGACAATGCCAGGAATCATGACCTAGCTAAATTGCTGTACAGATTTTTTGGGGGGACCACTATTCAATCCATAACACTATCCATAAACCACCACCAGGAACGGGAACACAGCGATTAGTATACACCTTAGCTGAGGTTAGATTTCATTTTCCTTGAGGTACAGAAATCCTGTTAGAAAGGAGGATGAAGGTTGCAGCAACCAAGAGTCTGTACTGTTGTCTGTTAATGCTTCTATAATACAAATACCAAAAGTATGTGGCTTTAAAGAACAGAAATTTGACCTCAAACCTACTATACAGCTAGAGTGATCAAAACAGCCTGGTACTGGTACAGTGACAGATACTTTGACTAATGGAACTAAATTGAGAACCCAAATGTAAATCCATCCACTTATGGTCTGTCATCTGATCTTTAACATGGGTCCAAGGTCCTTCAAATGGGGAAAATACAGTCTTAAACAAATGGTGCTTGCAAAATTGGATGTTCATCTGCAAAAAAAATTTAACAGGACCTGTACCTCACACCGTAGACAAAAACTAATTCAGAATGGATCGAAGTCCTAAATATAAAGCTGAAGGCTATATAATTTTTAGAGGAAAAAATAGGGATCAATGCTAGAAGTCTAATATATGATATTAACAGGATACAAACCACAACCAGTGACATACAAATTCCAGAAAATAAACTGGATAATAAGAATCTTCTAAAAACTGAACATATATGCTCATTGAAAGGTTTCGCCAAAAGAGTAAAAAATTAACCTACAGACTAGAAAAAAAATTTGGCCATTATAAATCAGTCAAAGGTCTAATCTCTAAAAGCTGTAAGTAAACTCAACACCTTTACAACAAAAAGACAAATAATCCAATTAAAAAGAACAAGACACTTCACCAAAGAAGAAATTCAAGCAGCCAACAGACATATGAGAAAATACTCAAGGTCATGAGCCAATAGAGAAATGCAAATTGGAACTATAGTGAGATACCATGTCACTCCAGCATTACTGTCATAAAGCACTAAAACGGGAAATGCCAAGTGTTGGAGAGGCTGTAGAGAGATCAGAACTTTTATGCACTGTTGGCAGGAATGTGAAATTATAAAGCCATTTTGGAAAAATGTGGCACTTTTTCACAATGCTAGAAATAGAGTTACCACATCACCCAGAAATCCCATTCCTAGAAATATATCCTGGAGAAATAAGCGTCCTTACACAAATAGATACATGCACTACCATGTTCATTGCTGCATTGTTCACAATAGTATAAAGTTGGAAATATCCTAGATAGCCATCAACAAACAAATGGATAAGCAAACTGTGGTACATACGTACAAAGGAGTATTACACAACAATGTAGAACAAAGAGGAATCTGTGAAGCATCTTTTACAATGGAAGAAACTAGAGGACATTACGCTGAGGGAAATAAGTCACTCACAAAAGGACAAATACTGTAATGAGACCACTACTGTAATAATTCATGCAAAGGTTTGCATACAAAAAGAAACAGTCTTTGATGTTTAACAGGGAGAGGAGTGACGAGGATGGAAACAAAAAACAATTTTTTTTTTACAGTTCTGGAAGCTAAAAGTCCAAATCAGGATTTATTTGTTGGTAGCCATGTCAATTTTTTCCTTTTTGGTAGCCTGACCATTCCTTGACTCTTGGCAGTCCTCAAATGTCATCTGTCTTCCCCAGAATGTGCATGCTTCTGTGTGTAATCTGTTCTTTTTAATAATGTAATGCAGAAGTGATTAGATTTCAGTCACATCCTAAAGTGGTATGGCGTCATTGACATAACATCAGATTGCATTACGAAAGGTGATTACGCTGCATTGCATTACATCCACAGTTTCGAGGATTAGGATTTCAGCCCATATTTTGGGCCACGCAAATTCATCTATAACAACTACTAGCTATGTGATCTTGAACAAATGATTGTTTCTTTTTGAAAGTTGTTTTGAGATTGCACTGTCCATTCTGCCTGACCAGTAGCAATGATCTGGGGTTCAGATGAACTCATGAGATGCCACAGGTTGTCCTCAACATCATGTTTAATTTTGAAAGTGGACTGGAGACAGACGAACATTCAGTATACAAAAATCACAGCAAAGATCTGGGACTCTGAGGCATGGCTTCCATAAGTCTCCACTTCCCTCTGCACTTGAGGTATGTGAGCTCATGGACAAGGCTCGGAGAGGTGAGATAACCATCAGTTCTGTGTTTCTGTGGCTTTTATACCTTGCTGGCCATGTAGGCTACTCTGGGGAATGGACAAGAACTCACTGTCCACTATCATAGCAGCACCAACTACAGCTCACTCAATAAACAATCCCAGTAGTAAAGTAAAGGTATTTTAGTCATATATAGCATTTGTTTTGGATCCGTTACACCCCTATAAATTCCTCAGATTAGTGTTGCAAGAAAGATTTGAACAAGGATAAAATCTTGGGTACTCCTAAGGCTAAGAAAGAGGCTACAACTGGCTATTAACCTTTTATTCCAAGGTTTAATTATATGATACGCTAAACAGAAAGACGGGAAAATGATGCACACTAAATAAGTGTTATTGTCCTTTCCTTCTTCAAACATTAGTTTGAAGAAGAACATTAGTTCTACTATGTTTCTTAAATCCCTTTCTCCCCACATTCAGTTTCCTGGAAGATAATCCTATTTTACATTTTTACAGTTTGGATCTTTTACCTAAATTTGGGCCCAATAGTATCTTTTTGACGGCACTTGGCTTTGGCTAAGTGAGTAATCTGAGAAGTTGAAAAACATGAAGAAGAACATGGCATCAGGATTGGAAGAAGACTGTTACTGAAAGTGAAGAGTTCTTGAAGCATTTACTATTGAAGATCAAAGTTACAGCCTTCAGTATGAATTATATGTCAACACAAAGAAAACAAAAATTCTCACAATGGGACCAATAAGCAACATCATGATAAAGGGAGAAAAGACTGAAGTTGTTAAGGATTTCAGTTTACTTGGATCCACAATCTGTGTCTGCAGAACCAGCAGTCAAGAAATCAGATGACACACTGTGTTGTGTATATTTGCTGTAAAGGACCTCTTTAAAATGCAAAAAGCAAAGATGTCAACTTTGAATGACATCTTCAGTGCCCCTGACCCAGGCCATAATGTTTTCAGTTATCGCAAATAAATGCGAAAGCTGGACAGTGAATAAGGAAGACCGAAGAATTGGTACCTTTAAGTCACGGTGTTGGGAAAGAATGTTGACTATTCCATGGAATGCCAGGAGAAAAAAACAGATATATTTTGGAAAAGGTACAGCCAGAATGCTCCTTAGAAGCAAGGATGGTGAGACTATGTCTCACATAGTTTATTTGCATTTTGCTGTGCTTTAAGTGCCAAGCCAAAGCCAGAAAGTTTACAATTTGTGTCAGTTTGTCATAAAAAAACTTACACACATGATGTTATGTGACCCTAACTGCTCTCCCCTCGCTGTGACAGCACATTCTTCTCCACCCTGTATTTCTGATGTCCATTCAACTAGCTTTACCTTCTTATCTTGCCTCTGGACAGGAGCTGCCCATTTGGTCTCATGTGTCTATTTAAGCCAAGAAGCATACTCTTCAGCAGTATCATTGTATGTCTTATAGGCCAGTTCAGTATTTGTCTGATGAGTCTGTCAGACCATCAAGTCTGGACTTTAGTACCAGTGTTTGAATTTGGAACCCTACTTTTCTCCAGCTGTATCAGGAATTGCTGTGTTCCCTGTCAGGGCAGCCATTGCTTGTGGCTGGCTACGATCTTTTCTTCTGGTCTCATGCTGATGTAGTCTCTGGTTTATGTTACCCCTTCTTTCTCTTGGGTTCATGTTTTCCTTATGTCTTTAATATTCTTCGCTCTTCTTTAATGCAGGTGGGTTATGACCAATTGATACTTCGTAGATAGTTCCTTGCTAGCTTTTAAGATCCCAGATGCCACTCACCAAAGCAGGATGCTAAGCATTTTCTTAACAAACTTTTCTATGAAAACTGACCTTGAAGCCCTCTGAAACAGTGATACTCAGCCTTCTTCGCTAGCTATTCTGTCCCTCAGGGTGTTTATTCTATTCAGAAATCTTAGCTTTTGGTTTAGTCCAACTGAGCTCACTTTTTCTGTGTCATGTGTTGTTCTTCCCTTCACCTAAATTAATTCTTGTCTACTATCTAGTTATTGAATATCACTTTCTCTCCCTCTCCACCCTCAGAGACGTCAAAGAATGTTTTCTTTTGTGTTTAAACCTTTTATTGAGTTTTTGATCTCATACAATATTTGTCCTGGACTGAGTGATTGCATTCACTATAGAGCCTTCCAGATTCTTCCATGTTATGAGATATTCCATAAATTCATCAATGTTCTTTATTATTCTGTAGTATTCAGTTGGGAGAATGTGCCATAATTTGTTTATTTATGGTACTGTTTTTTGCTATTGTTGTCAATGCTGCAATGAACATGTGTGTGCAAATTTCTATTTGTATGGCAGTTCTTATTTCCCTGCTATATATTCCAGGGAGTAGAATTGCTGGGTCATATGGTATTTCTATTGTTAGCTTTCTAAGAAAGTGCCAAATCAATTTCCAAAGCAGTTGTACTGTTTTACATTCCTTCAGCAGTATGTAAGTGTTATAATTTGTCCACAACCTCTCTGGTATTTATTATTTTTTAGAGTAATGTTAGCCTTGTTGGAGTAAGATAGCATGTCACTGTAGTTTTGATTTGCATTTGTCTAACAGCTAACGATCCTGAGGACTTCCTCATACATCTGTTAAGCCTGAATAATTTCTTTGGTGAAGTACCTGTTAAAATCCTTTGTCCATTTTTAATTGTATTATTTGTCTTTTTGTTGTAGAAGTTCTGCAGTATCTTGTAGGTTTTTGAGACTACATGCTGATAAGATTTGTCATATTCAAACCTTTTTCCCCAGTCTGTAGGTTATCTTTTTACTCTTTTGACGAAGTCTTTAGATTAGCATAAGCATTTGATTTTTAGGGGTTCTCAGTTATCTATTTTCTCTTCTGAAGTTTGCACATTTCTAGTAATATTTTGTATTATGTCCATGCCCTGTAGTAGAGCTCCTAGATTTGTCCCTGTTCCATTGTGCGTGATCCTAATTGTTTCAGATTCTATACTTAGGTCTTCAATTTGAGTTAATGTTTTTGTGCATGCTGTGAGTTATATTTCTTCTTTCTTTTTTTTTGCAGATATGTATCCAGTTATACAAGAGCATTTGCTAAAGAGACTTTCTTTTCCCAGATTAACAGACTTTTGGCCTTTGTCAAGTATCAGCTGCTCATAGGTAGGTGACTGTATGTCTGCATTCTCAATTCTGTTCCATTGGTCTATGTAATTCTTAGTGTACCAGTACTAGGTTCTTTTTACTACTATGGCAGTATAATAGTTTCTAAAGTCAAGTAGTGACAGTTCTTCTACTTTGTTCTTTTTTTTTACTTGTCTGGGGCTTCTTCTCTTTCTCTATGGAGTTGTTTCTACATTTCCTTAAAAAGTGCCTTTGGATTTTGGATCAGGATTGCATTGTATATATAGAATACTTTCATTAGAATGGAAGTGTTCATGATGTTGAGTCTTCCTATCCACGAGCAAGGTAGACTTCTCCACTTGGTAGGTCTCTTGGTTTCTTGAAGTAGTGTCTTGCACTTTTCTTTGTATAGGTATTTTACATCTTTGATTTATTCATAAGTATTTTATCATCTGTGGCACTATTGTAAATTGTTTCAATTTGGTGATTTTCTGTTTGGTGTTGTCTTTGTTGGTGTAGAAGAATTCAACTAATTTTTGTGTGTCTATCTTGTATCCTGATATTTTGCTAAATTAATTCTATTCATTACTTTGGAGTTCTTTAGGATTATCTGTGTATAAGATCATCTGCAAATGGAGATCCTTTTAGCTCTTCCTTACCAATTTGGATGAATGTCATTTTCTAGTCTAAGTTTTCTTACTAGAACCTACTAGGCAATGTTGAATAAAAGTGGTAACAAAGGGAATCCTTGCTTGGTTCCCATTCTCAAGGAGAATGCTTTCAAACTCTTTCCATTTGGGATGACGTTGGCTGTTGGCTTTGTATAAATGCTCTTTATTATGTTGAGCAATTTCCCTTCTGTCCCTGTCTTTCCTTGAGAGACTTTTTTTTCCTTTAACATGAAAGAGTATTGTTGTTGTTAGTCCAAACTCATAGTAACCCTTTGCACAACAGAATGAAACGCTGCCTGGTTTTGTGCCATGTCCACAAACGTTTTTACACTTAAGCACATTGTTACAGCTACTGTATCAACCCATCTTGTTGAGAGTCTTCCTCTTTCATTGACCTTCCACTCTACCAAGTATGATATCATCCTCCAGGGACTGATCCCTCCTGACAACATGTCCAAAATATACAAGACACAGTCTCGCCATCTTTGCTTCCAAGGAACACTCTGGTTGTAGTTCTTGCAGAACAGATCTGTTTGTTCTTTTGGCAGTCCATGGTACATTCTTGATAAAATAGTGTGGTTCTAGTCTTTTGTTTCATTTACATGATTGATTACATTGATTGTTTTTCTAATGTTGAACCATGCAGAGATGGTAGTCAATGTAATCAGTCACATAAATGAAACAAAAGACAAGAACCATGTGATTTTATCAATTGATGCAGAAAAGACATATGGCATAGCCCAATACTCATTACCCCTACTTGTCTGTCATTTTGTCATACTGTGGGGGCTTATGTGTTGTGATGCTGGAAGTTATGCTACTGGTAATTAGATACCAGCAGGGTCACCCGTGGTGGACAGGTTTTAGCTGAGCTTCCAGACTAAGACAGACTAGGAAGAAGGACCCGGCACTGTATCTGACAATGTCCTGTTGCCATTCATAAGGTTTTCACTGGTTAATTCTTTTCATAAGTAGACTGTTTAAGTAGACTATTTAAATACCAGTGGCATAGCGTCGAGCATCCCAGAAACATGCAAGGGCTCCCCCAGTAAGATAAATTGACAGGGAAGTTGGGGGAACGGGTACTAGACTATGCCAAATGCCTTTTCTGCATCTGTTGATAAACTAATGTGGTTCTTGTCTTTTGTTTTATTTACATAATTGCTTATGTTGATTGTTTTTCTAATGTTGGACCATCCATTTATACCTGGTATGAACTCACTTTAATTTTATTGGCTTAGAATTTTGTTGAAGATTTTTATGTCTAAGTTCATGGGTAATACCATAATTCTCTCTTTCTTTCTTTCTTTTTGTAGTGTCTTTATCTGGTTTTGGTGTCAGGGTTATGCTGGCTTCAAAGAATGAGTTTGCTAATATTCCATCCTTTTCTATGCTCTGAAATACCTTCAGTAATAGTGATGCTAACTATTCTCTGAAAGTTTGGTAGACTTCTATCTGGGCCAGGGCTTTTTTGTTTGCTTAGAGTTTTAAAATTATCTTTTAGTCTATTCTTTTGTTACACATTTATTTTCTTGTTCTACTAGGTAGTGTTTTAGTCAACTAGTGCTGCTCTAACAGAAATACCTGCTTTAACAAAAGAAAATCTAACACAGTTCCATAGGCTACAAGTCCAAATTCAGGTTGTCTGCTCCAGGGGAAAGCTTTCTGTCTGTCAGCTTTGGAGGCAATTCCTTGTATTGTATCATCCTTTGTGCAGGGTGCATTTTGGCAAAGGAACATCATGTCTGAAGAATGCACTCTTCTTCCAGTGCTGCTTTCTTGATGGTCTGAAGTTCCCAGCTCTCTGCTTGCTTCCCTTTCCTTTTATTCTGTGTAAGATAAAAGTATAAAAGGTGAAGAAAGCCACTTTCCAGAGAAATTCCCTTTAAGCTGGAGCAGGCAGGTGACCTGATGAAGAGATTTACAGTGCCATCCTAATCTTCTCTGCCAAGAAATTTTGAGGATAGCTACCTGGCCAACTGACTGGAAGAGATCCAAATTTGTGCCCATTCCAAAGAAAGGTGATCCAACTGAATGCAGAAATTACCAAACAATATCATTACTATCACATGCAAGTAAAATTTTGCTTAAGATCATTCAAAAGCAAGTGCAACAGTATGTTGACAAGGAAGTGCCAGAAATTCAAGCTGGATTCGGAAGAGGGCTTGGGACCAGGTATATCACTGCTGATGTCAGATGGATCTTGGCTGAAAGCAGAGAATACCAGAAAGATTTTTACCTGTGTTTCATTGACTATGCAAAGGCATTCAACTATGTGGATCATGATAAACTATGGCTAACACTGCTGAGAAGAGAAATTCTATAACACTTAATTGTGATCCGAAGGAATCTGTATAGAGATCAAGAGGTAACTGTGTGAAAAGAACAGAGGGGCGAGAGAGTACTGCATGGTTTAAAGTCAGAAGAGGTATGTGTAAGGGTTGTATCCTTTCACCATACTTTTTCAATCTGTATGCAGAGCAAATAATCCAAGAAGCTGGATTAAATAAAGAAGAATGAGGCATCAGGATTGGAGGAAGATTCATTAACAACCTGCATTACACAGACGACACCATCTTACTTGCTGGAATTGAAGAAGATTTGAAACACTTACTGATGAACATTAAGGATCACAGCCTTCAGAATGGATTGCACCTCAACATCAAGAAGACAAAAGTCCTCACAACTGCACCAGGAAGCAAAACCATGATTAGTGGAGAAAGGATTGAAATTGTCAAAGATTTCATTGGACTTTCATTGACAATCAACACCCATGTAAGCATCACTCAAGAAATCAAAAGACGCATTGCACTGGGAAAATCTGCTCCAAAGGATCTCTTTAAAGTACTGAAAAGTAAAGATGTCACCTTGAAGACCAAGGTGCGTCTGACCCAAGCCATGGTATATCCAATAGTATCATATGCATGTGAAAGCTAGACAAGGAACAAAGAAGATAGAATAAGAATTGATGCCTTTGAATTGTGGTGTTGGAGAAGAATGTTGAATGCACCATGGGCCACCAAAAGAACCAAAAGTTCTGTACTGGAAGAGGTACAACCAGAGTATTCCTTGGAAGCAAAGATGGCAAAACTGCATCATATGTACTTTGGACATGTTGTCAGGAGGAATCAGTCCCTGGAGAAGGACATCATGCTTGGTAGAGTGAAAGGTTCAGTGTAAAAGAGGAAGGTCCTCAATGAGATGGATTGATGCAGTGGCTGCAACAATGTACTTAAGCATAAAAATGATTGTGGACATGGCGCAGGACTGGGTAGTGCTTTGTTCTGTTGTGCATAGGTTCACTATGAGTCAGAACTGACTTAACAGCACCTAACAACAACTAATCTCTCACATAATCCACTCTGTTAACCACAGACAGAGATTAGGATTTACAGCATCAGAAAATCACAAAATAGAGAATACATGGAATTCTGTCCCAGCCACACTACTGCATATATTCTTGGGGGAACACAATTCAATTCATGACAGATAGATAGTGTCTTTCTAGAAATGTGTCATTTTCCTGTAGGGTTTCAAATTTGTTAGAATACAATTTTTCATAGTATTCTGTCATTATTTTTTTGTTTTGGTTGGGTCTGTTGTGATACCATATATCTCATGTATTATTTAGGTTATTTGCCTCTTGTCTTGTTTTCCTTTTGTTGTTTTGGTCACTGGTTTAACAATTTTGTTGATCTTTTCAATGTATTAGCTTTGTTTTTCTATTTTTTATTCTCTAATTCATTTAGTTCAGCCGACTCAACGGCACTTGGCTTGGCTAATTTTTTTATTTGCTTTCTTCTGGTAACTGAAGGCTTCTTTTGCTATTCTCTTTCTATTTTTTCAGGTTGTAGCACTAATGCTTTTATTTGGGCCCTTTTCTTCTTTTTTTGGATGTGTAAATTTATTACTCTAAATTGACCTTTGAGTATTGTTTTTGCTGTGCCCACAAAGTTCTGATAGGAACTATTCTCATTGTATTGTCTGAATTTCTTTATTCCATCCTTAATTTTTTCTATAACCTGATAGTTTTTGAGCAATGTGTTGTTCAGTTTCCATATAGTTGATTTTTTTCCTTCTTTTTTCATTATCATTTTCTGCTTTTTATGCCTGTAAAGTCTGAAAAGATGCTTTGTAGCATTGCAGTGCTTTGGATTCTGTCGAGGCTTTCTTTATGGTCTTATGTGGTCTACTCTGGATAATGTTTCATGTATGTTGGAAAAGAAAATATACTTGGCTAGTGTTTTGTATGTCTTTGAGGTCAAGATGGTTGACTGTGGCATTTAGATCTTCTGTGGCTTTATTGAAGTTTTTTTCTGGATGGTCTGCCCTTTACCAGAAGTGATACGTTGATGTATGTGATTATTCTTGTGGAGCTATTATTTCTCTTTTCAATGCTGTTAGAGTTTGTTTTACATATTTAGGAGCCCTGTCACTGGATGTACAAATATTTAGTATGGTAGTATTGGAATCAACTCAATGGCCCTGGAGTGTCCTCTTGGAGAACTGACCCTTGTATCCTTCATTATCCATCCAGGCTCCCCTTGGAAGCTCTGGGACAATTCTGCTGTGTCCAATACAGTCACTATTAGTCAAAAATTGACTTGATGGCAGTTGATTTTGGGGCTTTCCTATCTATTGTGGTGAAGTGTACTTTAAATTCTTTTTTGTCAGAAATTAATATTTCTACTCCTGTTCCTTGTACGAATGTTGCTTGTTTGGTATATTTTCCCCATCTTTTGAGTTTTAGTTTGTTTTTATCTTTAAGTCTAAGATGTGTCTCTTGTAGGCAACACGTAGGTGGATCGTGTCTTTTTTTTAAATCTAATCTGTCACTCTCTGTCTCTTTGTTCATGCATTTAATCCATTTACATTCAATGTGATTATTGACAGATATTAGTAAATGTTTCAATTTTGATGTCTTTTTTTATGCATTGTTGACAGTTTCTTTGTTCCACTTAATTTTCTGTGTGAGTTGTTTACCTTTACGTATTTTCTTTTCATTCTCGGTTTTGTGTTTGCTGAGTATATTTTTCATTTTGATGTGTAGAACTGTTAGTTTTTCTTTGTAGTTACCTTAATATTTACCTGTTTTTCTAAGTTTAAACCAGTTTTCTATTTTTTTAATGTAACTTTGACTTCTACTCTCTATCAAATATTTATGAGTATGTTTTTTAGTCCTTTGTTATCATTTTTTAGATAATGACATCTCAGTTTCCTTATTTCCAGTGTTGTGATTTTGATTTCTTTTTACAATTTGTCTGGCTGGATTGATATCTGGTTGTTCTGTCCTAGTGTATAGTCTTAGTTTGTTTGCTGATGTTACAATTTTCTAACTGAAGGACTCCCTTTAGTATTTTATGTGATTTTAGCTTGATTTTAGCCAATTCCCTAAATTTTAGTTTACCTTGAAATGTCTTAATTTCACCATCATATTTAAGAGACAGTTTTGCTGGATATATAATTCTTGGCATGCAATTTTTTTCCTTTAAGGCTTCACATATCTCATCCTACCTTCTGCCTACTACCTCCTGCCTGCACGATTTCTCCTCCAGGCTTAGTCTTATTGACTCTCCCTTGTAGATTATTTTACATTTATCTCCAGCTGCTCCTAAAATTCTCTGTCTTTGGTTTTGGTGAGTTGGAATGCAATAAGTTTCATGACTTTCTTATGTGATCTACCTTCTGTGGAGTTCAATTAGTATCTTGGATAGGTATCTTCTCATCTGTCATGATATAGTGGACGTTTTCTGCCAACAATGCTTCAATAAAATTCTCTGTGTCTTCTGTTCTCCCATCTGTCACTTCAATCACTTGTAGTTTATTCCTCTTGATAGAGTACCACATAATTTTAGGGTTTCTCCATTTCTTAAAATTCTTTTAACTAATTTTTCTCAAATATGTTTGTTTGAAGTACTTTGTCTTCAGTCTCACTAATTCTGAGTTCCATTACCCCAGTCCATCTCTTCAACTTTCTATTCAGTTGTCTAAGTCTGAAATTTTGTTGTTAATTGGCTGAACTTATGTTTGTTGTCTCTGTATGGATTCTTACAGCCTGTTTACTTTGTCATTATGTTCTGCTCTAAACTTCTTAAGCTACTCGATTTCTGTGTCTCTATCTTTCTTGGCTTGTCCTACCTTTTGTCTGATCTCCTTAATCTCTTCAAAAATTTTGTATATTAATCTTTTGTATTTTATATCAGGTAATTCTGTGGAGTTCTCTTCATCTGGAAGATTTCTTGATTCTTTGTTTTGGCAGATGGCTGAAGCCATTTTTGTTTGCTCTTCTGTGTGATTTGATATTGGCTTTTTTTCCCCCAAACCATCAATAAGTTATTGTACTCATTTATTTTGTTTGCCTACTGTGTCCTTGTTTCTTATTTTATTTTGTTTTGAAGTGCCCAGTGCTGGTCATGTGAGCTAGGTCAATTATTTGAAGCTTTAACCTTTGAAGCTCTAACATCCTGTGACCAGGTGGTAAGAGCTGTCATTAGGTATATGAGCTCAGGAGTTCATTTACTTTTCTTGTATGGATTCATCTCAAGTATCCAGCTACTCAGTCAGCAAGTGTGTGGTGTAGACTCTTGCCTATAGTCCTACTTGGGCAGGGATGATTGGTATAGGCAAGGTATTTGGTTGTATGTGCTGAGCAAGGCAGAAGGCTGACAGCTGCCCCTGAGTATCTGGAAAGTATATTTTTGTTCTCTTGAGCATGTGGGTGTGTAGGTTTTGCAGCCAAACTATAGTTTAATGATATTGGTTGTAAGAACTGGGTGGCAACACTTATTTTTGGACCTCTGTTTCAGGTAGGTAGGTGGCATGAGTGAAGTCTTCAGGCTCTTGCTGTGAATAGGTCAGGACCCTGCTTAATAGGCAGCTCGATGTCAAATGTCAGGCTTCTGCCTTTCCACCATATATCTGATACAGTAAAATTAGGATTCAGGTATATATCCTGCTGCACTGTGCTAATGAAGGTCTATGCTGTTGTAATGGCCCACATAAGTCTATGTAGGAATGAAAGACATTCGAAGTCCATGGGTCTCTCAAGCTTATGTTTAGGCAAAGGAACTGTTTCTGTCCTGTGTTTCCAGTTTAGCCAGTAGATTATATTTTCACTGTTTGTTAATTTGTTTCCTCTCCAAGGATGAGACAATGGCTCAAGGTGTGTAGGGGGTCATATTTCTGGCACAGGTGATGTATTTGGAGCCCATTACAAGGCCTCTCCAGCCCACTGCAAAGTGGGGGGGAGGGCAGGTAAAAGAGGGAGAGTTTTATCCTGTAGGAAAGTTTTCAGATCCATGCTGTAAGTGAGATGCAAGGTATTTTTTTTTTTTTTCTTGATGCTCTAGTGCTACTTTTCACTGATTTTGGAGGAAAAGTGTCTTTTTTCTTTTTTTCATGCCTCACTGTGCTTGCACCAGCAGATCCTGGCCTTCAAGATGCCAATTTCACCTGAGGCTAGTCTGGCCACTCCTCACTGCTTATGAAACTTCTCTCCTTCCCCGGACACTTAGCCCAATTTCTCACACCTGGCTTTGATGTTCAGGGCTCCTAGAATGTCATATATAATTGATCTATTTGTTTGTTCAAGACTTTCTTATAAGAATGATCATAGGAAGCATCTGTCTACTCTGCCATCTTGGTCTCACCCCAGTACTTCTCACATACATTGTACATGTTATCAGGAGGAATCAGTCCCTGTAGAAGTACATCATGCTTGGTAGTGTGTCAGAGAAAAAGAAGCAGACCCTCACTGAGATGGATTGACACAGGTGTTGCAACAATGGGATAAGCATAACGATGCTTGTGAGGATGGTCTAGGACTGGGCACAGGGTCATTGTGATTCTTTTTTAAACTGATGGCACTTAACAGCAACAACAACATCATTCTTCAAGATACTGAACACTGTGTATTTCTTTTAGAATACTCTGGGGCATTTGTGAGAAAATGTCATTTGTTTGTCATTAATATAGCATGGCTGTGAATAAATAACATATTCATGTGTGTGTGACTACAACTCAAGAGAGTGGCAATAGCAATGTATTTCAGAAGATTTTGCATGATAGATTATTTACGGCTTAAAATGAGTTAATTACTAATGGAAGGACAGTTGCTGTCTACATGTGTTACTTTGAAAAAAATCAATCTCAGCTTCATTGTCCTCTTCTGGAAAATAAGGACATGATACTTCTCTTTCCTGTGATGCTTTGAAAGTGCCATGACAAATCAGAGAAGGAAAATCCTTTGGAGTATTATATACTGATTGTTTGGCACTTAAAATATACCGTCAGTTGTAAATCTCACTGTAGTACCATGAGGTCAGTGCTATTAGTTCCACTTTATAGACGAAGAACTCAAGGTTCAGAGTTTAGGAAACATAACCAAGGCCACATTCTCTTTAGATATGATGAAAAGATCCAAGTGTTTCCAATGCCAAAGTCTTTCTACCTGTCAAGCCATGGGTACTAGGAATAGATCAGAGCTGAAGAAGGAATACATTCATGACAAGGAGACCCCTCCTGGAGTTCTGCTCTGGCTCTTGGTCATGATTATGATTATGGAGCATTTGTCATTTTCTGAAGGCCTGTTCCCATTTCTGTCCTGGGAACTCTCTTTGTTCTTTGCCTGACTGTTTCTCAGATTAACAAGTAGCCTGTTGCACCAGAACTTTTGGATGTAGGCATTGCCCTCCTTTTATAGCTACCCTTCCAAGAAAAGTAACATAACTGGGGCTGTATTTGTTTCTAAAGACTTTCCTGGTGCCCATTTGTCCTTTTGTATGATCATTTCCTTTAGGGTAAATGTCCACTCCTAGGTACCACTGGACATTATTTCAGTAAAGGAGAGTCAACTTTGTTAGAGCTGTGCTGGGGAATGAATAAGAACTGTCCCTCTCCTCAAAGACTTATAGTCTTAAAGGTGAGGCAAGTTAGATGATTGTTCAGCAAGTGTTAACTCCCGAGTACCATAGGAAACTTCTTTTACCTGTCCCACTGATGTTGAACTTGGCAATGTGACTCTTTGACCCACAGAGTCTGGGTGGAAGTGTCTGTGTCACTTCTGAATTGAGGTCTTAAGACAACTTTACTGTTTTTGCTTGTCCTTGTGTTAATCACCATCACCAGGAAAAGGTCACACCCTGGAAAGCCCTCTGGTCCTAGGAGGATGAAGGGCACATGGAGCAGAGTTGAACTGAATTTGGAGCCTGACTGAATCAGATCCACAACCAGTGTGTGAGAAATAATACCTATTATTATACCACTGTCAAGATTTTGTATTGTTTTGCAGCAAAAGCTGACAGTTTCCTGGGAAGATGTGATATAATAAAGTATAACAATATTCCATTGTGTGTGAGTCGGTCAGAGAGGAATGATGCACCGCAGTCTTCGTCGAGCTCTGCACTCCGTGCCCCACCCCAGTGTGCAGACTGGCTGTGATCCGTACCTTCCCTGCTCTGCCCCTCTTTCTGTTTGCTGTAGCTAATTGGACTGTTCTCTGAGAGAGATGATTGTCTCCTCAAGGTCCTATTGTTTTGTTATCTTCAATCATCCTGTACAGTAAGTGCTTCCCTAGTAACCTGTAGGCAAGTTGATTATCAGTCTCCACTTAGGCTGGAAAGAATGCAGTTATTCAGGAAGGGCTATTTAGTGGCCCACATTTTAACCTTAAATATAATAATTTAGTCAAAACAGGAATGACAATCTTTTGTCCTTTAGACATGGTTGTTGGAGATCTGGATATAGTTTATACTTTCTTTTTAAATGCAGTTAAGTCACTAATGGGTAACTCATTGGCTCTTAATTCTGAGTTAACCCTATTAGTGAAGGCATCTTAGTACTTACAGAGAAAGCATGATACCAGTAAGGCAGTCCTGCCAGGTTGTGAGTGCAGGAATTAGAAGCTTCTGAGCAGTGATATCCTGTGGAACCGCTGAGATAGCATAGTCCAAATCCAGCGTGTGCGCATTTGAAATCCAGAAAAGAAAAAGGACACACCCAAGATCACACAGGGATTTGGCTGAAGCTGAGATGTATTGAACACCTACTATAAGATTTCTTTACTCTGGCTAGCATTTTTACACTACCCCAAGTTGTTGCTGTTAGGTGCAGTCTAGTCAGTTCTGACTCCTAACCACCCTATTTACAACAGAATGAATACTATCTGCTCTTGCACCATCCTCACAATTATTGCTACGTTTGATGATTTCCAGATTTTCTGGATTTGTACTTTGTACTCTGCATGCTGATTACTGATGGATGTTTGCAACTGTTCAATTTCATTTTGAGTTGTGCCATATCAGCAGATGAAGGTCCTAAAAGCTTTGTCCACATCGTTAAGGTTGATTCCACTTTGAGGAGGCAGCAATTCCACAGTTGTCCTCTGAGTGCCTTCCAAACTAAGGGACTCCTCTGCTGGCACTTACTAGACAATATTCTACTACTCTTCATAAGGATTTTCACTGGCCAACTTTTTTTAGAAGTAGACTTCTAGGTCCTTCTTCCTAGTCTGTTTTAATTTAGAAGCTGTGCTGAAACCTTTCTACCAAGTTTCTGGTATTTGAAATACCATGCATAGCTTCCAACATAACGGCAACACATAAACCACCATGGTACAACAAACTGACAGACACACAGTAGTTTGTGTTCTCACATAAATTCCTTTAATCCCTATAACCACTCTATGAGATAAATTCTCAATACCTTGTTTCTCAAGGACTTATTTCTTTCTTATTGCTCTACAGTTGGAGAAATTTGTTCCTTGTTCCTTTCATCCATTCTACAGAGTTCATTGTTCCTTCCATCCATCCAACAGAGCTCAACAAAGAGTACTGCTTGTTTTTCAGTACCTGCATTTGAGACTACCAAGGTAATTTTTTTTATTATGTTCATGATTTCAAATGTCAGGAGTATTCTGCTATCATCATGATCTTTGCTGGAGTACTGCAGGGCCATGCCACTAGTGACTGTGATTCATCTGTTGGATGCAGTTCAGCAAATACTCATGGGAAGTCTTATAATACATTTGGCTAGAAAGTGGGTTTTGTTTGGTGCATTCCCAAAAAGCCAGTTGCTATTGAGTAGATTCTAATTTAAGGAGACCCCATGCGTGCCAGAATAGAATTTTATTCCATATATGTTCCAGTAACTGACTTTTTTCAGAGGCAGATGTGTAGAATTTTCTTCCAAGGCGTTTCATACCACGGCCATTTACACCAACCAAGGACTCCTTGTTTGGTCCATAAGTGTATTAAGCAAAATAATGACCAAATTAAAAAAACTGGATATCTCATGGGAAAGTCTGTATTTCCTGTTTCTTTTAATTTGAGTGAAATTTGGTAACTCTGAGACCACACTTGAACAAGGGCTTCCCAATGCTGCCACTGCACGTGATGTCCCCATTGTTCTCTCCTGAGTCTCACTGTTCTTGTAAACTGCCTGACCTCAGGAGACACTTGAGTCTGTCACTTCTGCACTCTATTGTGAAAGGATGGGCCATTCCTGAGAGAGCATATGATGATATTTTGATCTATGTGCAGAGATTTCTCTTCTTCCACTTTTAGCATTTCCTTCATATGCTGGGGTTTTGTGAGGGACCCTTAGAAGTAAGAGCTGTCATTTTGATGACCTTGTTCCTTTAGCAGATGAAAAAGTTAGGTTTAATCATGCCATGCAGTTACTACCATTAGAGATTAGTATGCATTTTGGACAAAGAAAACTTCAGCCTGAGGTGGAAGTCTTCATTCAATCACCTGAAGGAACAGATTACCTTCAGAGAACAGTCACTACCAGACCAGGGCCATTCATAAATAACAAAATTGATGAGGATGAGAACACTACTGAAAATAATACTTCAGGAGCTGATGAGAACAGTGGGTGGCCTGCCTGTCAGTGGGCTTGGGAGCTACAGTGGTAGTATTCCTCTTTCAGAAATGCAAACCTGAGATGTGGTAAGCTATCTGGAGGGCTCCGTTTTCTCTTAAACGGAGAGAACCACTTCTTTTTACTTTGCAGGAGTTTTATTAGATAAGTCATCACAGAGCAACTTTATTTAACTAACTGTAATCTTTTTGCTGTAGTGAGATGGTTACCACAACCCCCATTTCCCATGATGTGAGCAATGCATGACCAAGGTGAGATTTCCCTTGAAATGTTCAAAGGAAATAAATCAGATCTAAAAGCCACCACAAAAGTAAGTTAAAAGAAATGTGTAATAATTTCTTCCCATTCTGAGTTTTAGAATATGAGAGTTTCAGGTTCTAACATCAGTTTTGCTTTTTTTTCACTGCAGGGTTTTGCAGTTAGCTTAATTTCTCCTCCCTCATTCCTTCTCTCCCTTTCTCTCTCTTCCCTTGATTCATTACATCAACTAACACTTATATGAATAACATATATAGTCACACATACATACACATGTATATACACACTTCTATACACTTTTAGAAAGAATGTGATTCACTGAAGATGAAAAGATATTAAGAAATGGATCTTTAGTTTAGACATTACGTTTATCATAATCTATATTTTCTGCTCTGTTGACTCCTATAAAAATGTCAAAAAGAGGTAGAGCTCCTACCATCATTTCTATTCTAAAGATGAGGGAACTGTATTTAAATGTCTGTCTTAAGATCCACCGTGTGATTTGATAAAAAGTTGAGTCTGGCTCCCTTTTCTTGAACTTGCTTCACCCTGTGACCATCCAGTGCTGCTGATGCTCTCCAAACCTCCTATATAGGACTGGGAGCCCCTGGGTTGTGCTGGTTAATACACCTGACTGTGAAGCCGGAGGCCTGAATAGCACAGTTTTTCTAGAAACAGGGGGAAACTGAAGCTGGAGGCCTGAGAGGCTTTGTTTAAGAACCATCACCCTGATCCCCACGAGGAACATAGCACTCACACTGCATATGGCCCAAATGTTGATACTGAGAGAGAGAGGAACTTACAGACCTGAAAAACATTGGCATGAATTTAGTAACTTCACTGTGGGCTATGAATAACTCCTCCCATCATGATAATTGGGCTCCAGGTCTGCCATTAATAACTTAACCAAGAAACTGGGGAGGACACAACAAATAATTTGTCTTGAGCATTTCTTTCAGCTTGCTGGCCAAGTGGCACCCTGTACCAGCTTATTGCCCTGATGACTGGCAACAACCTGCAAGATAACAGACCAGGTAGTGCCTGGTACTGTTTTACTTGGACAGCTCAGAAGAATCAAGAAGATTGAAGAAACCAAGATCACCTTCAAAGCATCCTCTCTAACACCTTCGATTCCCTACCCCTGCACTAGCATGTAGTCTCACCCTTAAAAAAATCCCTGCATGACATGATAGGTGGGCAGACTTTGGAGGAAATATTCCTTCTTCCAATTTATGAAGCTGGCACACAAATAAAATATTTGATTAATTCACCCTAACCTATTGTCTCAGAGCACGGCTTGTGGCAATGGCACAAACTCGGGGGTTTTTCTGGTAACTTGAGCTTCAGTGAGGTTGAGGTGGTGGACACAGGGTGCTAGGAATGTGAATCGTGGTGCCAGCCCTTTCAGATATGCAACCTGGCTGTTGCTTACTAGTCAGTGAGTATGGTGACCATTCAGGCCTCAGCTGCTGCAGCTGTAAAATTTATAGGACTGTGCCAAGAGCAGAGTAGTCGGTGTAAGTGAGACTTTCACTGTAGAGTTGGAAAGACCTTAGCTGTGTTACCTGATGCTACGACGTGTTGACATTGCCACAGATGTCGCTTTGCTTTAGAAGTTTCGAAGCGTTCAGGAGGTCTTGAGCTGTGGCCTGCAAGGAAAATGTAAGGGCTTTGGACTTTATTACAGTAGGGAATGTAACTAATTCTCTCAGACAGGCTTTGACTATCTGTTATTAAATTTGTTATTAAATTTTTTGGAGTTTTTTTATTTGCCTACAGCCTGCTAACATTTAAAAGAGCAATCTTTTTTTTCTTTTAATTATGATTGAGTGAAAATGTACACTCTGTATAAATTTGCACGCCTACCTATATGCAGCTCCCACTGCTCTCCCTGTCCGGTGACAGCACATTATTCCTTTCTACTCCATACATGTCCTATCCTCTCAACAATCTGTCTCCTCCTCTCCTCCTGCTTCGCCGCCTCCAGTAAGAGGTCAGCAGGATGACATCCTATAGATTCATAGAACCATAAAGTGCACACATGATATGGTCACTCTGTGTCTGCAAGTCCAATCCATTTCTGTCCGAAGGGTTGACCTTCATTACAATTTATGGACGTGGGCAGCATCAGGGCCAGGGGCCATGCTCCCAGGGGACCTCCGAGGCCCTCAGACCATCACTTGTGGTCTTTTAGCAGAGATGTCAGGGTGCACCCGTTTTTATGCTTGTGTTGCTAGTGAGACTTAACTTTGTGAACCCTATCACAGCTATCACTGGTGGTGGCTGGGCACCATCCGGTTCTTCTGGTCGCAAGTCGATGTAGTCACCCACTCACGTGGGTCTGTCTGTCTTCTGGGTTCTCTTTCCCCTGTATTGTTTTGGTCCTTGGTGATTATCTGTTAATGTTGAGTTGAGACCCTTTACTGTACCCTCAGATGACAGCTTGACAGCTTTTCAGACCCCAGATGCCACTCGCCAATGTAGGGTGCAGGAGGCAAAATGTTAGTTGTGCCAACTGGCGTCGATTTCCCCTGAGAACATGGTCCCAGACCCCCAACCTCAGCTACTTCGTCCCTGTGATGTTGGGTTAAGATGGGAGGAGTAATCACATTATGTTGAAGTCCAGTTAGCATTGATCTTCTTTCTAATGTGTGCTGTCACAGATTTCATACAACCAAATTTCTATAAACTATCTAATCTAAACCCTCTCCCCCTCACCCACACTCCTTCCTCACCCTTACAGCCATCAGAGTCTTTTCTTCCATGCATGAGTCTGTTTTTAAGTTCTTATCCTAGGGGTCTTATACAATGTTTGTTCTTTTGCTGCTGACTACTTTCACTCAGCATAATGTCCTTCAATTGAAACCAGGTTATGTGATGTTTCCTAAAATTAGTGTTGTTCTTTATCATTGGAGAAGGTGTAGTTGTCCACTGATGGATAGAAAGTTCTGTATATGTCCATGAGGTCTAGTTGGTTAATTGTGGCGATAAGGTCTTCTGTGTCTTTACTGAGCTTTTTTCTAGATGATCTGTCCAAAATTGAGAGTGGAGTGTTGAAGTCTCCCACTACTATTGTGGAGTCATCGATCTCATTTTTGAGTGTAGTCAGTGTTTCTTCAATGTGTTTAGCTGCTCTAATATTAAGCCAAGTGCCGTCGAGTCGGATCCGACTCATGTTAGGTGCATAAATATTTATTATTGTTAAGTCCTGCTTATGTATTGAACCTTTCAGCAATAGTGTCCATCCTTGTCCATCATGGTAGATTTTACGTTAAAATCTATTTTATATGAGAGTACAATTGTCACCCTTGTTCTTCTTTGTGTATTGTTAGCTTGATATATAATCTTCCATCATTTAATTTTCAGTTTGTTCATGTCTTTAAGTCTGAGGTAGTTTCTTGTCAGCAACATATGGATGAGTTGTGTCTTTTGATCCAAGATGTCACTCGATGTCTTTACCGGGGTGTTGAGTCCATTCACATCCAATGTAATTATTGATGGGTATGTTTAGTGCTGTCATTGTGACATGTTTATTTTTGTGTTGATGTTTTCTCTGTTGTTCTTATTAATCTGTTCTGGGACATTCTTCTTTGTGAGTTGATTTTTCACCTTTTTTTAGGGTTGGTTTTGTGGTTGTTGAGACTCCTCTATTATGTTTCTTAATTTGATATGTTGCATCTTTATTGTGCTTTATGGCTGGGCCCTGTGATACCTCTTAATAAACTATGTATAAACCCATTTTTAATTACTACCAATCTTATCAAATTTCTCTCCATCTGGAAGGACTATAATGACTGTAGCACATCCCTCTTTTTAATATGATGACATCACAGCTTTCATAATATGATCACTGGATCATTTTTTTCACTGTTGTAGCTTTGATTGAGTTTGGAGCCTTCCCTAACTGAGTAGGTTTCGGTGATGTGTCCTATATCTGCTTCTAAAATATAAAGTTAGTGGTTTTGTTCTTCTAAGCCAAGAGATTCTTTCAGTATTTCTTGTAGCTTTGGTTTGGTTTGGTTTTTACAAAGTCTCTGAGTTTCTGGTTATCTGCAAATGTCTTCATTTCATTTTAATATTTGAAAGATAGTTTGGCAGGATATATAATTCTTGGTTAGAAGTTCTTCTCCTTCAAGGCTTTGAGTGTATCATGCCACTGTCTCCATGCAGCATTGTTTCTGCTAAGTCAGACAAAAGCCTACAGGGCTTCCCTCTGAATGTTAGCTTTGCTTTGAGTCTCACTGTTTTTAAGAGTGTCTGCTTGTGTTTCATGTTGTTAAGCTTGATTATAACATGTCTTGGAGTCTTTCTTTTGGGATCTATATTAAGTGGCATTTGATATGCATCTTGGATATCTATATTCTCTTCTTTCATAATTTCAGGGAAGTTTTCTGCCAGCAGCTCAACAAAAATACTGTCTGTGTTTTCAGGTGTCCCTCCTGGTTCAGGAACTCCAGTTAATCGTGGATTGTTCCTCTTAATAGAGTCCCATATACTTCTTAGTGCTTTTTCATTTTTCTTGTTACTTTTTTCTCATTTCTCCTCATAGATGCTGGAGTCAGGAGCTCTGTCTTCCTAGCCTGAAATCCTACTTTCCATTCATTCTGTTCTGTTTTCTTGACTTTGAACTGAAGTTTTGATTTCTTTGATTTTGTTCTTGATCTGCTGGATTTCAGAGTACTGGTATTCCATCAGATTGAACAGTTTGTTTAATTGTTCATTTGGCTCTGCTGCATTTTTATAAGGTCTAGGAGGGCTCTCTATATAATCCTTTTGTATTCACCTTCCGATAGTTTCATAAAGGTTTCTATATCCGGGAATTTCTTTTATTCATTCTTTTGGAGGCCTTCTGAAACCATGGGTGATTTCTTGGTTATACTTTTATGAAGAGTATTTTGCATTTGGGGCATCACGTGAGTCAATAAAGGCTGGGAGAGACGCTGTGAGGATGGACCACAGTTGTTTCTCTAGCCAAGCCAGCCAAGTGCCATCGAGTCGGAGCCGACTCATGTTGTTTCTCTAAGCCATCATAAAATGAAAGGTAAAAGGTATCTGCCGACTTCAAAGTCAGTCAGGTTTTCAGGTGTACAGGTCCCTCTTCCCAGCTGGCAAAGTAAGCACCTCTATATCCAACCCCAGATGTTATAAACTAGTTCAAAATAAAGAAAGAATACTGCCCTGCTGGTCTCTGCTGCCAGGCCCGAGCCACAGTGACACTGTGTAGAATACTACTTTTCTGCCAGAAAAACACTCTCCTCTGGGCAGGCACTGCCCCTTAGCCTAGGAACTAGGTCCAGCTGAGGCCTCCGTATGGGTATATTCATCTTCCAGTGGAACAAGATGGTGTCCCACACAATCTCCCCACCTGCCACAGCACAGGTCACGCAATGGCGGAGGTAGAGAGGCCAAAGGTGCTGAGATGCACAGAGTCCAAAGCTGTGCTCTCAAAGTGTGACAATTTCACCTGCTTATCTCATCAGCAGTGTGCCTGAGACCAGCTGCCTGTCAAGCCCCAGCTCCACCCACTGACCAAGACAGAGAAAAAAAATTAAAATGGCGTGTTACCCTTGATCCGTGAAAGCCAGCACTCACTGAGAGCGGGGGTCAGTGAAAGAGAAGTTTCCCATTTAGTGATTTGAAGTCCAAATTAACAGCCCTGTGTTGTGTCCTAGGGCTCACTCAATGTCCAGATGCTCTGTTTAGTTATCATTTCAGGTCTTGGTTTCCAGAGGGATTTAGGGAGATGTGTGTTTAGCCTGCCATCTTGACTCTGCTCCCTCTTAATTATTTTATTTGTACAAATTTTTTTATGCTGATATTTGAATTACAAATTAAAAATAAATCTAGATTCAAGTAGGTTATAGTTGTTAGGTGCTGTTAAGTGTGTCCTGGCCCTGTGTGCAACAGAATAAAACACTGACTGCTTCTATGCCATCCTCACGGTTATTACTGTGTTCAAGCCCATTGTTGTAGCCACTGTGTCAGTCTATCTCTTTGAGGGCCTTTTTCTTATTCACTAACACTCTACTTTACCAGGCATAATGTCCTTCTCGGGGAACTGATCCCTCCTGATAATATGTCCAAAGTATGTGAGATGAAGTCTCACCATTGTAGCTTCTAAGGAGTATTCTGTCTATACTTCTTCAAAGAAAGATTTATTTGTTCTCCTAGTATGGAATATTCACTATTCTTTGCCAACACAGTGATTGAAAGCTGTCAATTATTCTAAAGTTGTTCTTATTCATTGTCTAGAATTTGCATGTATATGACACAGCTGAAAAGACCATGACTTTGGTCAAGTGTGTCTTAGTCCTTTGAGTGATGTCTTTGCTTTTTAACACTTTAAAATGGCCTTTTGCAGCAGATTTGCCCGCTTCAATGCGTGATTTAATTTCTTGACTGAATATGCATGGGACCTTATGGTCGACCCGTGTAGAATGAAATCCTTAGCAACTTCAGTCTTTTCTCCATTATCAATATGTTGCATATTGGTCCAGTTGTGAGGAGGATTTTTGTTTTCTTTATGTTGAAGGGCAAACTGTACTGAAGGCCTTGGTGTTTGATCTTTATCAGTGTTTCAAGTCCTCTACACTTTTAGCAAGCAAGGTTGTATCATCTATATATTTCATGTTATTGAGTCTTTCTGTAACCCTGATGCTGTGTTGTTATTCTTGTAGTCCAACTTAGATGATTTGCCTGTCATAAAGATTGAATAAATATGGTGAAATGATACAACTCTGAAGATTTAATAGGTTAAGAGAAAACTATTAAGAGTAAACTATTACAGCTAATAGAAGAATTCGGGAAAGTATTGGGATACAAGATAAACATAACTAAACCAGTAGGATTCCTTTATACCAACAATGAAATTATTAATGAAGAAATCACCAATCAATTCCATTTACTATAGCCCCCAAGAAGATAAAATACCTAGGAATAAATCTAACTAGAGAAATAAGAAATCTTTACAGAGAAAACTACAAGACATTGCTATAAGAAACTAGGAGGGACTTACATAAGTGGAGTAATCTGCCTTGCTCATGGATAGGAAAGCTCAATATTGTAAAAATGTCTATTTTCCAAAGCATTCTACTTATATAATGCAATCCCAATACAAATTCCAGTGACATTTTTTAATGAGATGGAGAAACAAATTATCAGCTTTATTTGGAAAGGGAAGAACCCCCGAATAAGTAAAGCACTACTGAAAAAAAAAGGACATGCTGGGAGGCCTCTCCTTACCTAACTTTAAAACCTATTACCCTGCCACAGTAGTCAAAACTGCTTGGTATTGGTACAAAAAGAGACATACAGACCAATGGAACAAAGTAGAGACCCCAGAGATGCCACCATTCTCTTATGAACAGCTGATATTTGACAAAGGTCATAAGATTTTGAACTGGGGTAAGAACAGTCTCTTTAACAAATGGTGCTGGCATAATTGGATATCCATCTGCAAAAAATTGAAACAAGACCCATATCTCACACCTTATACAAAAATCAGCTCAAATTTGATAAAAGACCTGAATATAAAAGCTAAAATGATAAAGCCTATCCAAGATAAGGTAGGGTCAACAATGGACGTTTTAATACACAATATAGACAGACTTCAAAATTTGACAAACAAAACACATTCATCAGAAGAGAAAATAGATAAAAGGGAATGAATAAGAATCAAACACTTCTGCTCATCCAAAGACTTCATCCAAAGAATTAAAAGACCACCTACAGAATGGGAAAAAATATTTGGCAACTCTATGTCAGACCAATGCCTGATCTCCATAATCTATAAAGTTCTACAAAATATCAAAAAAAAGAAGTCATCCAGTTAAGCAATGGGCAGAGGAGATGGACAGACACTTCTCTAAAGAAGAGATCCAGGCAGCCAAAAAACACATGCAGACACGTTCACGATCATTAATTATTAAAGAAATTCAAATCAGAACGACAATGAGATACCACCTCACCCCAACAAGATTGACCATGATCCAAAACATGCAAAACAATAAATGTTGGAGAGGCTGGGAAGAGATTGAAACTCTCCTTCACTGTTGGTGGGATTGCAGAATGGTGCAACCCCTTTGGAAAGCAATGTGGCGTTACCTTAAAATAATGGATATAGATATACCATTTGACCAAGTAATTCCTCTGCTCAGAATATATCCTACAAAATCAAGGCCATTCACACCAACTGCTACATGCACACGAGTGTTCATTGCAGCACAGTCCACGATAGCAAAAAGTTGGAATCAACCCAGATGCCCAACTATAGAAGAATGGATGGGTAAAATTTGGTATATACACTCCTTGGAGTACTATACACTGATAAAGAACAATGATAATAGCAGGAAACATCTCTCAATTTGGTCTCAACTGGAGGACATTATGTTGAGTGAAACTAGTCAGCGACAGAAGGACAATTATTATATGAGACTCCTACGATAAAAACTTAAAAGCATACTGATACATAATAGAAAAGACTCTTTGACAGCTACAGGGTGGGGAGGGTGAGAGGGCGAGAAGGCAAGGGGCGAGGGTTTAGATTAGACAGTTGTTAGAAATTTGTTTGGGTGAAATTGGTGACAATACACATTAGTAAGAAGATCAATATTAACGGGATTTCGACACAACTTGTGTACTCTTCCTCTCTTAACCCAGTATTGTAAGCACAGAGTATGTACACTTTCATTTTCTATCTTCTACTGTGATATAAAATGTAGATAAGTAAAGGTTCCTCTCAATCTAAAATAAAATATAAAATACACATGCTTTTCTTTCTTCACAGTTCAAAACTTCCCCTACTCCCAACACCTTTATTTCTTTTGACTTCAGGGTTAAGCATCAGGCCAACAGTTGGAAGTGGTCAGAGGTCTTTAGTTAAGCACAGTGATGACTACATGTTATAAACCAAACCCACTGCTGATTCTGACTCATAGCAACCCTATAGGTCAGAGTAGAACTGTCCCATAGTGTTTCCAAGAAGCTCCTGCTGGGTTTGAACTGCCAACCTTTTAGTTAGCAGGCACAGTACTTAATCCATGTTAATGCAAATTTTACTTCAAACAGTTTGCACCCTTAATTTGTTTGATCCACATGTTTTTTTTTTTTTTTTTTAATCCTGAGAATTCTGTAGGGGGTTGAATGCTTGCAAATAAGACAATGGGCCTCAGAAGTCTCTTTGACTGCCTAAGAAAATTTCCCTGGATCCTGATGTCAGGGCAGGTGCTAGAGGCTCAAGTCCATAGATACACCTGATGGTCAGCTTATCACCCAAAATAAACACCCATAGAAATGCAGAGGAGGGCTAAGTGCTATAGAGTTCTTGGCCAGTGTGCAACTTTCACATTTTCCTTCTTCATGTTCATAATGTATAGTACAGGCACATCACAATTTTTTTTCTGTATACAACTGTGTCGACCTTGAGTACTGTCTTAGGCTTAATTTTAATCTAAGATAGGTTAACTTTCACCACAAATGGTGAACTAGGTGACATAAATATCTCTGCATCTGTAGAAGGTGAGATGAACTTGGTGTATTCATGCAGAAAAGTGTGTGTGCAAGCAGGTATGCATATGTTTGCATGTACTTACAGCAATATTTCTTTGAATGACCTGGAAAAAATGTTTATGCTCACACCTACTATCCATTCACAACCAATCTCTGAATTTTTGCATTTTTATCTACAACTTGTATGAAAACTTAAGAAGATGCTGAAAAATGCTACTGCTCTTAGATAATAAAACATTTTCTCATGTCTCTTAGCTATGAGGACAGCTCCATTTCTGTTATTAAAATATCCAGCCTCATGTAATAAAATTTTATCTTCATTCACAGTCAGTTTTCCTCCCTCCACCTGTGAGAACCTGCTTTAGCCCAGAAGGACTGAAGTTGGGCAAACACGTGGCGAACTTCCTTAGATGGCCCCACCTCCTTAAGTTGCATTTCTTTCCTTTATTTAAATTGTGTTCTAAGTGAAAGTTTATATCTCAAGTTAATCTATCATTCAAAACTTTATACACATATTGTTTTGTGACATTGGTTGCAATCCCTATAATGTGACTGCATGCTTCCCCTTCCCACTCCTAGTCCACTGTGTCCATTCCTCCATTTCCTTTCCCTTCCTGCCTTTCATCCTGTTTTCTGGACAGAACCTGTCCACTTGTTCTTGTATTTTTGATTGAACAAAGAAGTACGTTTCTGAGCCCTCCAGGACTAGAGTTGCAGATGGGCGAGAGAGTTCAGGGCAGGAAAGGCCTCCCTTGCCTGGTGCAGATTGGGGCCATCTGGGTGGCTGATGAGCAGATTTCCCTTTTCCTCTTCTGGGTATCTTTGCTGAGTTTCTCGGAGACTTCCTGCTGGATATTTCAACCTGTAGTTTCTGTGCAGCGGGTTTTTTCTGCTCTTCGGGTCACTATTCATGGCTTACTTCAACTTTCTGCTCCTCTCCTGTTCACTTTGTCCCTCTAGGAAAACTTCATGAGCAAAATCAGCTTTGTTTATTCTTGCCCCATTATCTTTTGAAGTGCAGTGCACACCTGAGGCAGTATTTTCTCTTTGTCAGTTTTGTTGATGTGGGTTGATAGACTGTCATCTTTGGATTTGTTACAGTATCAGATATCAACTAGTTTCCCATGGCTCCCAGACTCCACAGGACATATAGGGCTGACTTCACGTGTGTGCGACCTACGCAGTCACACAGGCCCATGATTCTGAAGTGTCCTAAGCTAGGTTTAGTACTCTGCCATTACCTTCTTAAAACTCTAATACTTTTGTGTTTGAACTTGTGCTTTGTAAGTCAGATGCAGTGGGATAGTAGAGCACTCACATGTCTGCTGCTTTTCCTTGATCTTGTCCACACAGAGAGTTGGCGATTCCCCCCAAGCACAGAACTTTGCTGGATCCATAATGTGTGGGAGTTCAGAGAGACTCAAAGCCAGGGCATGTGAAGTGTGTCATGAAAGTTGCCGGCTTCCCCTGAGAACTGGAAGAAGGGAAGCACATTAAGAAGTAGAATAAAAACGTGTGGATTGGTGTTGTGCAGAGTTTCAGTTATTGTGGCAACAAAGAAATACACAGACATGTACAAGGTACCAAATACAAATTGCGTAATTTCAGTGATTCTACATGAATTAAACCCTTTTATGTTTGCATTTAGAGCTTGCATTGCACTGTATAAGAATAAATGATAACACCCATGGTAGTGATTGAAATAGAAATTTTTCTCAATTCAGAAAGATAAAACACAGAAAAAACACCGTGACAAGCTGAGAGAGAGACTACAGGAGACAGGAAAGAACTTTATAATTTACCACCATTAATGGTATTTTTCTTCACTGTATTTTGCACCAAGATCCACAAATTAATTAGCCAGCCCTTGGTACATGTCAGTCTAACTGATTTGCCTTAAAATCCCCTTTCTTGGTCTGAGGTGAGGAGGAAGCTCACATTCCCCAGCCTCGTGGATGAGGCAGGATGGACACTCTACCACTACCCCCTCCAGATCAGTACCCTCCACCAGCTTCTTCCCTTTATTTTTGATAATGTAGAGCTGGGTGATGGCCAGGCCAGCACTCTGCCTTAGTGGCCTAGCTTTGTGGCTTGGAATGTGTGAGTACTTGATATTAATATTTTCTTTCTGCGTTTGGAATCTCATGATTAAAACAGATCAGTAGGTGAACGGATGGATAGATAGATAGACGCTGTTGATCTGACTCCAACTCATGCAACAAGGCAGGTCAAGAACAAAACATTGCCCTGTTTGAGTCATCTTCATTATTGCCTGCATGTTCAAGTCCATTGTTGTGGTTATTGTGTCGGTCTGTCTCTCCAAGGGTCTCCCTCATTCTCACTAGTCCTCTACTTCGGTAAACGTGATGTCCCCCCTAGCTGTTAATAATTACTGATGATGTGTCCAGTGTAAACAAATCAAAAAATGTTCTGTTGCAATCTAATATACCTTTTTTTTTTTACTTATTTTTGGAAGTAGCTCACCAGGCCTTTCTTCCTAGTCTGTCTTAGCCTGAAAGCTCTACTGAAACCTGAACATTATGGGTGACCTTGCTGGTATTTGAATACCAGTAGCACAGCTTCCAATGACACAGCAACACAGAAGCCATCACAGTGCAACAGACTCACGCTTGGGTGATGGTGATTGAAACAATCTAGTTTTAATAAACAGTTATTTATCAATGCACAAAGACTCCTTTGTGTAGGGCTCTTCAGGCCTTAAGTTCTGCAAATACATGTGTGTCAGAAATTTTAGGATGCTCTTTGTGTTTGTCTCTGTGAGTGCACAGAAATATGCAGATAAATCTTAGTTCTTGCTGCATATGAAGAGCTAAATTGTAGAGTTTCTTCCTTCCTTCTTCATAATCACAATGTACAGCAGAGACAGATGTTCTTTTTTTTCTCTTTACAGTTTCTTATTACAGTATTATATTTTAGGTAATACAAGCATATCTGTGACTGTAGAAGGTGAGATGAACTTGGTTTATCCATGTGGAGGAGTTGTATGAGTGTATGTATGAGTTCATGCACACGTGTTTGAGTGTTTATAAGAACACACACTGTCTGTCTCTGTCTGCATTAGCGTTGTTTTTAATACTCCCCACATGGAGCATCACAAATGAAATTCTGAATGCATTTCAGTGTTCTAAATACTTAGTTCATCTGCTCTCCTAATGGGTTCTTCAAGCTGAAGAGAAGTGATTGCTCCCATTAGTCCTGCATGGAACATCCAATTTATTTGATCTTTAGAGCACTTCTTCTGAAAATTGGCCTCTGAAAATCAAACAAATTACATTTGGTTTAAGGATGGATATGACTGTTTTTCAAACATCTCAAGTGGTGTTTTTAAAGTGGGATTCACAGACCACCTGTATCAGAACCATCTGCCAATGTCAGGGCATTAAGCTGTGTTTTCTGGGCCTCTCCCAAGGCCTGCTGTTTCAGAAAACCTGAAATTGAGGCTAAGAAAGCTACATTGTTAGCTCACTCATCAGAAACTTCCTATGCACACTATATATTTAAGATCTAGTGACAATAAAGTCTTGCTCCCACACCTCTGAAAGACGGAATTCATGTTCTGGCACAGGATGCTCTGTATTTTATTCCTCCTAGAGGCACTGAACTTTTGAATTAAGTTTTGGCAGTTGAAAAATTTGAAGGGGGACACCTACCATTTGAAAGGAGTCCTGCCCTCCTTTCCATCCCTCTAATACCGTTGGAGCTTGAAGCTTGACATCTCACATACTTTAGACATGCTGTCAGGAGGTTCCTGGAGGACATTATGCTTGGCGAAGTAGCCAAGCCAAGCCATTGGTGAAACAGAAGGTCAGCAATAAAAGAGTAAGATCCTCAATGAGATGGATTGACACAATGGCTGCAACAATGAGTTCCCGCATGACAACCATCCTGAGAATGGCATAGGACAAGGCAGTATGTCATTCTGTTGTACATAGAGTTGTAATCAGAGCCAACTTAATGGCACCTAACTATAACAACAATTGTATAACAGTGGGAGGAGAGAATATCGTGGCTAGAGAGACAGGTAATGGTCATATCCCAAAGAGCATCAATTACAGAACTGAGATGTCTGAGCCTTTCTCTGGAAGCTGTGGTGAGACACTGCTAAGATTGATAAACCCAATGACCAAAGCCACTGCCATTTAGTCTATTCTGACTCACAGCGATACCTAAAATTAGATTTGCATTTCTGAGACATAATCCTAACATCTTTGAGACTGCTGAAATGAAAGCAATGACATAAAAGACAGGAAGACCCATTAAGAGCTGAGTCTTGACTTAAAGCAGTGGTCTTAGAATAGAGGGAGAGGGCTGATGCTAGAAATAACAATCTACAGAATGCAGTGACTGATCGGGTATAGGTAAGAAAGGAGATGGTGTAAGGATGATGTCTAAACTTAAGAATTGGCCACTGAGTGTGCTGCCACATTACAGAAAGGTCAAGAAAAGCATGCATTTGTTGACAGGGAGGGAGGATCATCAACAGCGTTTTGTTGAGTTTCAGGTGTCTCTGACACACCTAAGAGAAAGCACCTAGTAGCAGAGAGAACTGGAGTCCCTGGGTGGTGCAATGGATGATATACTTGGATTGTCCTTGAAAGGCTGAAGATTCAGACTCACCCTGAGACACCTTGGAAGAAAGACTTGACTACCTACTTTTGAAAAATCAGCCACTGAAAACTCTGTGGAGCACAGTTCTGCTCTGACACACATGAGTCTGAATACACTGGATGGTAACTGGTAAACAGTGTGAAACACAGGTTTGGAGCTAAGAAAGGAGGTGAGGTTGGAGACATAAATGATGAGCCAGAAAGCTCTCTGAGGAGACAGTGGCGAGTGTGTAGCCAGGAGGTTAGATGGGCAGGACAGATGGCCAGGTGGCCAAGGAGACCCCAAGAGAAGGCCTGGAAGAACTGATGAGAGGTGTAGATTGGATGGCTCTGAACTAGACCTTTGCCATTTCCACATCTTGGCCATGGACTGTGGAATGTAATGGAGCTTCAGTGGGTTCTCGTGTTCATTAATGGTTTCCTTTCCTTCCTTTATAGATTAAATTGTGTCCTCTCAAAAATGTGTGCAGCCATTTCACTAGTTCATGATTCCTGGTATTATATGATGTTTCTATATATTGTAGATCCTGCCTCTATAAGGTTAATGAGGAGGACAGGCAGTGGTGGTTTTGGTGGGACAGAATTAAGTAAGAAGATTGTATTGTGCCCTGAGGCAATCTTCTCAGATATAAAGGAAAGGGAAGCAAACAGAGAGTTGGGGACATCACACCACCAGGAACGAAACAGTGCCTGGAGCACAGTACATCCTTGGGTAAGCATTCAAGGTCTCTGTGCCTCAGAAACTCCCGTTCAGGGCAAAATTGACAACAAGGACATGGCTCTGAAACCAAAAGAGAAAGGCTTCCCCTGGAGCTGATGTCTTGAATTTGGACTTTTAGACTACTTTTCTATGAGACAGTAAATTTCTCCTTGATAAAGCCATCTGCTTGTGGTGTTACTGTTATAGCAACACTAGATGACTAAGACAGAATTTGGTAAGGAGAAAGTAGGGGGATGCACTAGAAGATACCTAAAATGTGGAAGCAGTTTTGAAACAGTGAATGGGCATTAGACTCGGAAGGAACCAAGGAGAACTGTTAACAGCAAGGAAGGCACAGATGATGAGAAGCAACAGTGGATAGGCAGTGGCAGAACTGGGAGCCAACCCATGGAGGGAGACAGCTGACTGCCTGTGCACAGGAGGCTTACTGGTGGAGTAGGGTGCCTCTGGGCACTTTATTGGTGGAGCTACAGAGCTTTGGAACACTTGCCCCATCAGGGCAGATGTGGGCCTGAGGCCTAGGCCAAGATGCTACAAGAAGCAGAAACTGGAAAAGGAATGCCAACACTTGAGCTGCTTTGGTTTCAGAGGATATAATCATGATCTCAGGATTTCTAAGGGTAGAGCCATGGCCCCTGGTATTTCTAAGGGTAGGGCTGCCGTTCAGTTGGACTAGGAAAGTGGTGTGCCTGGGAAGCTAAGGGAGCAGAGTTGCTATTCCAGTAGGCCTGGAAGACAGAGCTGTAGTCCAGGACCAAGAGGCTTCCACTCAGAATCTGGAGAGCGTGGCCAATACCTATAGTCTGGAGAGCAGGCCATTGTGTAAAGTGTCCCCGGGAATGGAGTATTGTTTTCAAAGCTTTGAGGGCTAATGCAACCTGCTCTACTAATTAGCTTGGTGCCTGTTATGCTATCTTTACCAGCAATTTCTCCTGCCTGTAATGGAAATACCTAGCTTGTGCCTGTTCTGCCACGATACCTTTGGAAATAGATACCTTGTGCTGTAGATGTCACTGTTGTAGAGAAAATTTGGGATTTTGGACTCGGACTTACGACTTTTGCTATCATATAGGAGGAATATGTTTTTGCTATGACTTTTGCTATGATGACATAAATGTGTTTTGCATGTTGCCAGGATTTGATTTTTTGGGTAGGCAAAGGGTAGAGTGACATGGATTCAGTTGTGTCTCTCCCATAATGTGTGTAGCCATGTGTCTAGGTCATGATTCTCAGCACTGTGTAATGTTCCTGTATGTTGTAGACACTTCCTCTATGATGTTAATGAGGGAGGATGGTGGTGATGGGGAAGATTCAATCTGTGAGACTGTGTTGTACGTCAAGGGAATCTTTTGCGGTATAAAGGAAAGGGAAGCAAGTAGAGAGTTGGGGATCTCAGAAAAGAAGCAATGTCTGAAGCAGAGCACTTCCTTTGAACATGGAGTCCCTGTGACTCTGAAGTTCCTGGTCCAGGAGAAGATTAATGACAAGGACCCTCTTCCAGAGCCAACAGAGAAAATCTTTACCTGGAGCTGATGCTCTGAATGTGGACTTACAGTCTACTTCACTGTCACACAATAAAATTTCTCCTTGTCAAACCTATCTTCTTGTGGTATTTCTGTTAGAGCAGTACTAGAAGACTAAGATATTGCTTTAACCTAAGACCCATTCTACATTCTTGGAAATGAAGAGTCCAAAAAGTGAACCATGATTTTCAGTCACTTGCTATATGATCCTAGATAACTCTTCCCATCAGCAAGATGACTTGGGAAAAGCCTAATACATTCAAGACTACCTGGCCCTAGGGGCTATGGGAAGGCAAACCAAGAAAGAACCTGAGTTGTACATCTGGGACAATACTAGGCAGACATAATGCAGAAAGACCAGAAATCAGGCCCAGAGTCAGAGGTATTTAAGCCTGACATTCATACCAGGGATTTAGGATGCTGCAAAGTGTGAGAAGAGGTGTCTAATATAATGGGAAGGCATCCTGACTTGTTTTGTACTGTTAAAGATACAGTTACCGTGAGTTGAAGTCAACTTGGTGGCATTTGTATATCTATCTCATGCTTATTATCTTCTGGGCTTATTATCTTCTATGACAGATCTTTCTTCATGGTATCTAGGCTGTAATCCTCACAACCACACTTAGAGACTGATACTGTCCTAACTTTACAGTTGGGAACACTCGGAGTCAGAGAGAAAGAGTAGTTTCCCAATTACTAGGTTGTAAAATGTGGGATCAGAATTCAAGCCCAGAACTTTCTGGTTATAAATACCTTGCTCTAGTTTCACTTTGCCCTTCTGTCCACAAGTAGTATCATTGTGGTTGTTGTCCTGGGAGCAGTTCAGTGCCTACGTGATGGTAGAAGGTAAGAGAGCAAAGATACTTGGTACGACAAGCTGTAGACTTGATTTCCACAAGAGGGCTTGTTTTTAACTGTCATGCTTTCATTTTCAAGCTTTGCAAACAGCCAGTGCTTCAGCACAATTGAAATTCAAAGGCATCAGAGCCATACTGAAAGGGAAACTTCTCTACCTCCTCCAGGCCCAGTACATCTGTTGCTCAGATCTGTGGTCCTGGTAGGTGTGTCGATGTGTGCCTCACATCTGCACGTGGTGGCTGATTGGAGGCCCTACACTGGCCCTAAATGGGTTTGGGGATTTTCAACATATCTCGACTTAATAAGCTTTGCGAGGAGGAAAACAGAGCCAGAAATCCAACCTCATTAGCCATGTGCATCAGCCCTATCCTGGAGATCAGTGACCCAAGGATATGCTAAGTTTGGGCAGAGAGATATGCCTTTCGGGCATGCTGACAGGCAGGCAGCTGTTGCCTGAGTGGTGAAGGAGCCAGCAGCACAACAGGGCAGTCTTTGAGAGGCAGTGAGAAGTCTCAAGCCCCAGGAGGGTCCTTGTCCTTTGGCTCAGTGTGTGATGCTGCTGCCTTAGAAAGCACAGTAATGAGTCCCTCACCACCCCACATAGCAAGCCTCAGGTAAGCTCCCCTTCTCCCAGCCATTGGATACAACTGACTCAAACAGGAAAAGAGGTGAGCTTTTGGTAGGGGAGGGAAATAACATAGCCTTGGAAAGAGGCTGAAAAAAGGAGCAAGCAGGAAGGAGATCAATATGTAGTCACAGAGCTTGGTGCGCTGAAGTGCAGACAGCATGTCAGAGACCGCAGCTTTCAGACTGAGATGGGGGTGGGGCAGGGACACCTAATGTGGCTTCTGAGGGAGAAGACCAGACAGGATAGGCCTTGGCTGGGGTGAACTGAGTGAAGTGAACCCCCCGAGTTCTGCTCTCAGTCTTGTACTGAGCTTGCTTGATTAGAAACATCAGAGACAGTGTTGTTAAAAACTTCAGAATCCATGGCCCTGCTGCGGGGCAATGGCCGAGACAGCCCGCTGTTAGGCATCGGCCCGAGGCTCTGCTTCCCTGCTTCTGCTGCCCTTTCCTTGGCACATCCTCAGTGGTTCCCAGCAGACCTTCTCTAGGTGTTCCAGTTCAGGGTAACCACCTGCTGTCCCCCGCTCTTCTGGCAAAGCCTCTGGTGATGCCATTTCTCATGTAAGGAGTAAGACTGGACACCGTACACACACAAGTCCTTAATGGTTTGCACTTGTTATTCCACTTAATTTTTCTAATTCTCTTATATGGCATACATTTGTAGCCCCATTTAATAGACTGGGAAATGAACTCTTCAGAAAAGTTTGGATAAGTCGCCCAAGATCTTTTAGTTGGTGATTGGAGCAACTGGCCTTCTAAGTTTTTACACTGCCTTCTTAGGCCCCATAAAGAAATAAAATAATCTCTCCTTTTCTCACTACAGTGGAACACATACTAAAATTGGAATGATACAGAGAAGATTAGCATGTGCCTGTACAAAGATGACACACAAATTTGTAAAGCACTCCACGTTTGTTTTGGAAATTTGATGACATTGTGGTTAAGAGCTATGGCTAACGAAGCGGTCTGCAGTTCAAATTCCCAGACACTGCTTGAGAACTCTGGGGGCAGTTCCCACTTTGTTCTATAGGGTTGCTGTGAGTCAGAATTAACTCTGTGAGAGCTTCGTACGAGCCCTTCATCTTGCAGGCAACCTTCCACACAGCATCAAGAGGTGACCCTGTGCAGTGGGAACAGTCTGCTTTTAGAATGATTTGGGTCCCAGTTCTACCACTGTCTAGCTATGTGACACTCATACAGATATGTAACCTCTTTTGGTCAATTAGCCCTGGTGACACAGTAGTTAAGAGCTCAACTGCTACCAAAAGATCAGCAGTTCGAATCCACAGCTACTTCTTGGTAATCCTATGGGGTAGTTCCACTCTGTCTTGTAGAGTCACTATGAATTGGAATGTACTTGGTGACAATGGGTTTGGTTCTTTGACTGGTGACATTTGGATCAAATAATTTATGTAATGTAATTAGTACCATTAATAGCATCTTGTACATGCTGGGTGACAATAACAAATATGGAGCATTTTCCTGCACATCGCTTCAGTTTGATTCACATCTGTGAGCATCTGTGTGCTGAACTACAGATACCATAGCAGGACATGCATTAGACCTGAGTCAGAGCAGTGGGGTTTTGTCCTGAAGCAGCCACCGGGAAGACCCGCTGGAACCCTCTTGCTAGACACTGAATCACTTGAAACCTCAGTTTCTTCACGTAAAGTGAACAGCTTAATAATGAGCCCTGTTCCATGTACCCACATCACAGAGTTATTTTGAGGATAAATGAACTAAAGCTTAGCAGCCTTGGTGATACAGTGGTTAAGAACTCAGCTGCTAACCAAAATGTCAGTTGTTTGACCACACCAACTGCTCCTTAGGAAAAAGATACGGCAGTCTGCTTTCATAACGATTAAATATAGCTTTGGGAATTCTGTGGGGCAGTTCTACTCTGTCCTGTAGTGTTGCTATGAGTCAGAATCTGCTAGATGGCAATGGGTTTGTGCTGATGTCTGTGCAAGCGCTGTATGTATGGAAGCTGTTAGAGTTATATACCCTAGTTAGCCCACCATAGAGGAATGTTGAGTGTTGTGGTAACAGCACAGTCAGTTAGGAAGGTCTTGACTAAAATGCAGGCATCATGTATAGCCCAAATGATGTTACAGGCAACACTTGAGATGGTGGTTCCAGGACCTCCTGTTGGTACACAGGCTTATTTGGATTTGTTAGTTTCTTGTTAGATTCTGGAGGTGATCAGCTGAACTCTCAAGGAGATTATTGTTTGGAGGAAACAAATGCATTTCCCACATTAGAATTTCTGATGTCCTTCAGTGCCAGCTGCGTCTGCTGGAAGTCTTAGCTGTCAGTTTAGCATATTGCTCTGCCTGCCTGCCTCTTACCGATTCCAGCCTCTCCTGCATTTCAAAGGGAAGTTCAGAAGTGATATCTGCATCTCTGAATGCATTGAGAGGCCTGGGGTGAGGTTATTGTGCATATTACTCCATTTCACCTTCCCAACAACGTTTCTTGTTGCCCTCTAGTCCAGTCGGTTCTGACTCGCAGCGACTCCACACGCCAGAGTAGAACAGTGCTCTGCAGGGATTTCAAGGTCATGGCCTTTCAAAAGTAGATTGTCAAGCCTGTCTTCTGAGGCACCTATGGGCGCTTTTGAACCACTAACCTTTCAGCTAGAAATCCAAGTATGCAACTGCATGCACCACCAAGGGGTTCTACATATTACCTAGTAGATATTATTACCATTTTACAGATGAGGTAACTGAGGCTCAGAGAGACTGAACAAGTTACTCAAGGGTGCCGAGCTGATAAGTAGTAACACCAAGACTGAAACCAACATGTGTTCCTGCTTCTGTGCTCAGTTCTGTAATTTCCCCCAGAAGACTTTCGTCATCTCAGCACTTTGAGGGATCTTTTCCAGCTAGTAGCTCATACCACCTTCAGTTTGTACCACTTAATAGGCACTAAAATACACTGTCTCTTGACATACCCTATAGGGCTGTCTGATAGTGATATTTGTGGTGCTGGTTGTTTTGCTGTACTGTTTTTGCTGGGGAGGGTATAGTTTGTTTTATCCAAACAAATGGGAAGACACTGGGGGAAGGATATGTTTATTCATTCAACAGATACAAGCTGTGCATCTTCTATGTGTCTGGCACTATTCTAGAAGTCAGTATATAGCAATAAACAAAACAGATACATTTTGTGGTTTTTATGGAGCTGTGGTGGTACATTAGTTAGACCTTAATTGCTAACCAAAAGGCTGGAAATTCATATCTACCAATTGCCCTTTGAAAATCCTATAGAGCAGTTCTGCTGTGTCATATAGGGTTGCTATGAGTCAGAATAGACTCGACGGCAACAGACAGCTCAAGTGAACAAGCAGCTACCTAACACACATAGTTTGCAAGGTGATAGTAAGTGCTCTGGAGAAAAATAAAACAAGAAAGGGCATAGAAAGTATTACTGAGAAAGAACTTTACCGTTTTAAAAGAGGTGGACAGAGATAGCTTCCCTGAAAGAGGATATTTGAATAAAACCTGAAGGACATACTGTAGAGATAATGAAAGCAGCACTCTAAAGGCTTTCCGGTTGGAGGGAATAAGAGTACAGAGGTCCTGGGGTAAGGGAGGTGGAGTTTCCTACTCACAGTGGCATGGAGGCTCCTCAGACTGGAGGAGGATGAGTGGGGAAGCTGTTTGAGCTGTGACTAGAGGTGAAAGGGAAGGCATGTGAGTCAGCTAGACTGTCCTTCATATGAATAAGACAGGCAGTTACAAGTCAGTTCTGAGCAGATGAATAGTGTGACTTGACTTTCATCTTAACAGCCTCCCTCTGTCTGCAGCTTAGGGATAAGAGAAGAAAGAAGTAGTCGGTAATTCAGGAAGCTGCTGTAACAACACAGGCAGGCTGGTTCAATGCCTAGGACCACATCCTCTTGTGTTTGTTTCTAGTCCATTCTCTTTGCCACTGTTCTTAGAAGAGTAATTGACAAATTGTAGTTGCTCAATAAACAAATGAGAGCAGTATGTATGGTATGGCAGCATGTAGTGATGGCAGTATGTATAGTATTTAGAGTATGTGCATTAAAACCAAAAGTTTGGATTCAAGAATCTCAGTTCTACTTCTATTCCTTTGCCAGCTGTATGGCCTAAGGCAGGTGACAACCTCTCTGGGCTTTAGGGTCCTTACCTGTAGATGGGGGAATAATAATTATATCAACCCTATAGATTTTTGTGATAACTGCACACTCTAGTGCATGGGAAGAGCTTAGAAAATGGCCTAGCCCATACTCAGTGCCCAGTTAGATAACAATGATTACTAATGCGAGAGCAGGCTTACTGGGCATTTGATGAAGGAAGAAAATTATTGAGAGAAGTTTAGAAATCTGTGAAATATCCAAACAAGTGGGAAATACAGTCTTTCTTTCACTATATGTCTATTCAAGCAATGTAATTTTTGTCTATCATCACATTTATTTCTTTGTTGACCCAAAGGTGGTCTTGCAAACAGCAGGAGTTCCTTGCCAAGTTCCCCTACTTGAGCCCCTTTGAAGTGCATAGCAGCCCTAGCTTCTTGTGCTTTGATCAGGCTTCATGGCAACAACATTTAAGGGTTACTACTGATGTTACTAATGTTACTAATGAGAGCCTGCAGCAGTTATTACCTAATAGTTATTGCTTTGCACTTCCAACCAGATGTCAAAAATAATGAACCAATAAAATCACTATTAATTTGGACTGAATGACAACTTTAGGCCCTGAGAGCTGAAGATCAGGGTTCCATAAAAGCAGGGGACAAATAATTTGAGGGCTCTAAAGTAATAATAAAAATGGTGAGAACCTGAATTAATACGCAAGTGTTTCTAAGTTAAAAATGCAGCATATTCTGAATATCAATACTTCTCTCTTATATATTTTCCTGAGATGAATGAAGGAGTCTTCAAACATCTCATTCTACAGGAGTGTGGCAGAATGACAGAGAGGCTTTGCTCTTTATAGGAATGTGTTGTGCTACCGTAGATTTGTTTACAGTGGTCTTATTTGTCTCCAAACTCTGGGGTGGTACAAATGGTTAATACACTCAGCTGCTAAATGTAAGGCTAGAGGTTCTAATCCACCCTAATCTACCCAGAAGCACTGCCAAAAAAAAAAAAAATGATCAAACAAACAAAAACTAGCCATTGAAAATCCTTTGACAAACATGGTTTAGTTATGAGTTGGGGTTGCCATGAGTCGATTTTGACTCAATGACAGCTTCTTTTTTTGCTGGTGGTTTCACCCTAATGAGAGAATATGGCCAGGCTTATAGATGCACAGGGGCCCTTCTGCCAGCTCCAATATGCTGCTGACTCCTTTCAGTGATTTTTTTCATTTCAGTTGCTTTACTTTTCAATTCCAGTTTTTCTGGTTGGTTCTTTTTATGTATGTATAATTTCTTATTTTTTTCTTCCTTTATAGAGACTTACATGTTATTTTCTTCATTTCCTTTGGCTCTTTGTAATTCTTTCCTCTAGCTCTTTGAACATGCTTAGTATCACCGTTTTAAAGTCTTTGCTGTTGTCGTTAGTTGCTGTTCAGTTGATTCCAGCTTATGGCGAACCTAGGTATGCACAGTAGAATGTTCCATAAGATTTTCAAAGCTATGACCTCTCAGAATGCAGACTACCTGCCTTATCTTCCATGGTGCTTCTGAGAGCCTTCAAACCACCAACCTTTTGACTAATAGTTGAGTACTTCACTGTAGCACTCAGGGACTTTAGTCTTTGTTTAGTAAGTTTGTCATCTGGGCTTTACAGGGATAATTTCTGTTGCATTATTTTGTTTCTTTAAATAGATCTTTCTTTCCTTTGTATGCCCTGTGACTTTTTGTGAAAACGAAACACTCAAGTATTACAATGTGGTGACCCAAGGAATCATATTCTCCTCCTTTTTCAGGTTTTTTGTATTTCAGATTTTTTTTTTTTCATGTTGAAGACTGTAGTCATTTGTTTAGTGACTTTCTCTAAGTATATTTGTAAAGATTGCCTTCATAGATCTGTGTGGACACTAAAGACTTTGTGTTCAGCTAGTGTCTTGGCAGAACAATTTCCTTGAATATTAGGGAAAAAAAGTCTATGTAACCCCTCCTAGTCTTTGTAAATTGGTTCTGTGTTGCAACCTCAGCTACAGCACTTAGCCAGACTTGTACTGAACTTGCTTAGCCCAAAGTGAAAACATAGGGACTTCTCTGTTAATTTTCCTTACAAAAAAAAAAAATTACTGTACTTTAAGTGACAGTTTACAACCCAAGTCAGCTTGTCATATAATGCCCTGCGCCCACACTGCAGTGTAACTGTAGCTGTTCTCTCCACCCTGCGCCAGCACATTCCTGCTTTCCACTATGTACTTCCTGTATCCATTCAACTTCTGTCCCCCTATACTCTCACATTTTGCCTCTGGATAAAAACTGCTTAGAAAGCTCCGTGTATATATTTAAGCTGAGAAGCACGTTCTTTGCCAGCGTCACTATGTCTTACAGTCTGGTGCGATCTTTGTCTGAAAAGTTGGCTTCAGTACTGTTTTAAGCTCTGGGCTAAGAGAGGGCCCAGCGGCTATGTCGTCAAGGGACCCTCCAGTCTGATGAACAATCACGTGTGATCTTTTAGTTTTTCTAGTTCTGCACACCTATTTCTCTCCCAATATGTCAGGGGCTTTACATTGTTTTCTCTATCAGGGCAGTCACTGGTGGTGGTCAGGCACCATCTAATTCTTCTGGTCACATGGTGATGTAGCCTTGGATCATATGACACTTTGTCTCCCAGGTTGATATTTTCCTCATGTCTTTGATTTCCTTCATTCTCCTCCGCTCAGGAGGACTGGGACCAATCACAGCTACTTAGATGGCAGCCTGTAAGCTTTTAAGACTCCGGATGCTACTCACCAAAGTGATATGCATAATACTTTCTTTAAAAAAAAACTTAGTTATACCATATATATATATAAGCCTAGATGTCCCTTGAAACCATGGTCCCTAGACCCCTGTCCTGCTATTCTGTCCTTCAAAATGTTGGGTTGTATTTAAGAAACATTTTGGCTTTGGGTGTCGAACAGCTGTGCTAATCTCCCTTTTGCATCATGCTGTCACTCCCTTCACCTAACCCAATTCCTACCTACTAATCTCATGGATGAATGCCCCTCTCCCTCTCCCTCCCCTGCTTGTAACATCAAAGATTATTTTCTTCTGTGCTTGAAGCCCTTATAATAGTGCTGTCAATTAACATCTGTCCTTTGGCAACTGACTAATGTCATTCAGCATGATGTCCCCCAGATGACACCATGTTATAACATGTTTTCTTAGATCATCACAGTTCTTTATTATTGCATAGTATCCCATTGTGTGAATATACCATAGTTTGTTTATGTGTTTATCTGTTGATGGACATCTAGGCTAGTTCCATTTTTTGCTACTGAGGATAGTGCTACAGTAAACATTGGTGTGCATGTGTTTGTTCATGTGACGGTCCTTATTTCTCTACAATATATTCCAAGCAGTGAAATTGCTGGATCGTATGGTATTTCTATTTCTAGCTCTAAAGAAAGCACTAAATTGATTTCCGAATTGGTTGTACCATTTTACATCCCCAGCAGAGGCGCAGAAAAGTTCCAGTCTCTCCACAACCTCTCCAACATTTACTATTTTGTGTTTTTCAGATTAATGCCAGCATCGTTGGGATAAGACGGAATCTCACTGCAGTCTTGATTTGGATTTCTAATGGCTAATGACAGTGAGCATTTCCTCACATTATCTGTTAGCCACCTGAATGTCTTCTTTGTGTAGTGCCTGTTCATATCCTTTGCCAATAGTTTAATTGGATTGTCTTTTTCTTGTTGAGATTTTGCAGTACCTTGTAGATTATAGAGATTAGATGCTGATCAGATCTGTGGTAGACAAAAATTCTTTCCTAGTCTGTAGGTAGTCTTTTCACTCTTTTGGTGAAGTCTTTGGATGAGCATATGTGTTTGATTTTTAAGAGTTCCCATTGATGTATTTTCTCTTCTGATGTTTGTGCATTGTTAATAATAATTTATAGTCTGTTTATGCCATGTATTAGGGCTCCCAGCATTGTCCCTATTTTTTCTTCCATGATTTTTATTGCTTTAGATTTTATATTTAGGTCTTTGAAAAATTTTGAGTTAGTTTTCATGCATGGTATGAGATATGGGTCTTGTTTCATTTTTTTTGCAGATGAATATCCAGTTACACCAACACCATTTGTTGAAGAGACACCTTTTTACCCAGTTCATAGATTTAAGGCCTTTGTCAAATATCAGCTGACCATAGGTGGATGGAATTACATTTTGATTCTCTATTCTGTTCCTTTCGTCTATGTATCTGCTTTTGTACCAGTACCATGATGTTTTGACTACCATGGCAGTATAATAGGTTCTAAAGTTAGGTAGAGTGAGGCTGCCCACTTTCTTCTCCTTCAGTACTGTTTTACTTATGAATGGTTTCTTCACTTTTCATATGAAATTAGTGATGTGTTTTTTCATCTTATAAAAAAATACCACTGGAATTTGTGTTGGAATTGCATTGTAACTAGAGATCTCTTTGGGTAGAATGACATTTTTGCTATGTTAACTCTTCCTTAAGCAAGGTAGGTTTCTTCACTTAAGTAGGTTTCTTGCAGTAGAGTCTTGTAATTTTCTTAGTATAGGTCTTTTACTTCTCTGGTTAGACATATTCCCAAGGTATTTTTTTTTTAATCATCTTGGGACCTTCTGTAAATGGTATTGATTTGGTGATTTCACTTTGATAGTCTTTTTGTTCATATAAATGAATCCAACTGATTCATGTAGTTTTTAAAAATACATCCAGATACTCTACTAAAGTATTTTATTAATTCCAGTATCTTTGTTGTAGATATTTTAGGGTTCTCTGTATATACGTTAGTGTCATATGTAAGGAGAGATACTTTAACTTCTTCCTTACCAATTTGGATGCCCTTTATTTCCTTATCTTTCCTGATTGCTCTGACTAGAACCTCTATAACAATGTTGAACAAAAGTGGTGAAAACGTGTATCCTTTTCTGCTTTCTGTTTCGAGTGGGAATGCTTCTGATTATCTCCTTTCAAGACAATGTTGGCTGTTGCCTTTGCATAGATGTCACTTATGTTGAGAAATTTCCCTTCTATTCTTATTTTGCTAACAATTTTTAGCATAAATGGGTGTTGGACTTTGTCAAATGCCTTTTCTTCATCAGTTGATAAAAACCAAGTGATCTTTGTCTTCTGTTTTATTTATGTGGCTGATTACATTAGTTGTTTTTCTAGTGTTGAACCATTCCTGCATCTCTTGTATGAATCCCACTTGGTCATGGTGAATTATATTTTGAATATATTGTTGGATTCTATTGGCTAGAATTTTATTGAAGATTTTTATGTCTGAGTTCATGAGAGGTACTGGTCTGTAATTTCTTTTTTTTTTTTTGTATATGTGTGTTGTCTTTGCCTGGTTTGGGCATCAAGGTTATGCTGGCTTCATAGAATGAATTTGGGAGTATTACATCCTTTTCTATGCTCTGGAATACGTTTAGTAATAGAGCTGTTAATTCTTCCCTAAAAGTTTGCTGAAAGTCTCCAGTAAAGCCTTTAAGGCCAGGGCTGTTTTTAGTTGGGAATTTTTAAATTATCTTTTCAATCTCTTCTCTTGTGATGGGTTTATTTGGTTGTTCTACTTCTGTTTCTGTTAGTTTTCATCGGTAGCGTGTTTCTAGAAATTTGTTCATTTCTTCTGGGTTTTCCAATTTATCAGAGTACAGTTTTTCATAGTATTCTGATTCTTTTAATTTCAGTCAGGTCTGTTGTAATAATGCCCATATCACTTCTTTTTCAAGTTATTTGCTCCTGCTCCTGCTCCTGCTTCTGTTTTTTTTTTTTTTTTTTTTTTGGTGAGTTTGGCCAGTGGGTTATCAGTTTTGTTGATCTTTTCAAAAAACCATCTTTTGGTTTTGTTAACTCAATTGTTTTTCCATTCTCTTATTCATTTAGTTCTACTCTAATTTTTATTATCTGCTGTCTTCTGGTGCCTGAGGGATTCTTTTGGTGCTTGCTGTCTTTCCATTTGTTTGAGTTGTAGGGTTCATTTGCTTTGGCCCCTTTCTTCTTTTTGGATGTGTGCATTTATTCAGATAAATTGACCTCTGAGCACTTCTATCCCAAAGATCATGAATTCTGTTAGGATGTGGTTTTCATTCTCATTTGATTCTGTGAATTTCTTTATCCTATCCTTGATTTCTTCTATAACTCGGTTGTTTTTAAGCAAAGTGTTGTCCAATTTCCATGTTTTTGACTTTCCTCCTCTGCTTTTAGCTTTTATTGTTTTCTGCTTTTATTTCTTTACGATCTGAAAGCGTGCTTTGTGATATTTCAATACTTTGAATTTTGTTAAGGATCGACTTGTAGCCTAATATATTGTCAATCCTGGAGGATGTTCCACATGCAATGGAAAAAAAAGTATACTTTGCTGCTGTTAGCTGGAGTGTTCTGTATGTGTCTATGATGTGAAGTTAGCTGATTAGGGCATTAAAGTCTTCTGTGTTTTTACTGAACCTTTGTGTTGATGTCTCCTGCTATTATTGTGAAGATATTTCTGTTTTCAAATCAGTTTGTGTTGTTTCATGTATTTCAGAGCCCTGTTTTGGGGTGCATAGATATTTAATATGGTTATGACCTCCTGAAGTATTGGTCCTTTATCATTATACAGTGTCCTTTCCTATAGAATGTGGTGGATTTAACTTTAAAATCTATTTTATAAGAAATCAATATTACCACTCCTAGTCTTTTTTGAATGTTGTTAGTCTGATATATATTTTTCTATTTTTCTTCCCTTTTAGTTTTAGTTCATTTGTGTCTTTGAGTCTAAGGCACATCTCCTGTGAGCACATATAGATAGGTCATGTTTTTAAATCTAATCAGTTACTCTCTACTTCTTTATTGGTGCATTTAGTCCACTTACATTCAGCGTAATTATTGATAGGTATGAGTTTAGTGCTGTCATTTTGATGCTGTTTTTGTGCTTTGTACACAATTCCTTTGTTCTAATTTTCTGTGCTAATTTTTTTTCTTTTTATGCTGTCATCTTTTTCATTGTTGGTAGTTTTGTGTTTGCTGAGATTTTGTATTTTTTATTTTCATGCACAAGAATAATTTTTTCTTTTGTATTTACCTTAATATTTATCTGTTTGTCTAAATTTAAAGCAATCTTTAATTTTCTTGTTTCTTTGACTTCCTCTACATATAAAAGATCTATGACTATGTTTTCTTTTTAGCACTTCTGTTTTGTTATAATGTTTACATAGGGACATCTCTGTTTCCCTGTTTTCATTGTTTTGCCCGTGATTATTTTTGTGACTCCACTGTGTGGGTTGATATCCAATTTCTCTGTTCTGTGTTCTGGACTTGGATGCTTACCTGGTGTTATTGGTTTTCTAACCAAATGACTCTTTTTAGTATTTCTTGTAATTTTGGTTTGGATTATGCAAATTCCCCACATTTCTGTTATCTGGAAATGTCCTAATTTAGCCACCAATATTTGAGAGACAGTTTTACTGGATGTGTAATTTTTGGCTGGCAATTATTTTCCTTCAGGGCTTTGTATACATCTTCCCAATGCTTTCTTTACAGCATGGTTTCTACTGAGTAGTCCAAGGTTAGTCTGACTCTCCTCTGTAGTTTATTTTTTGTATATCCCTAGTCAATTTTAAAAGTGTCTCCATTTCTTTAATTTTGATAAGTTTTATTATACTATGCCTTGGTGTCTTCCTTTGGGGATCTACCCTGTGTGGAGTTCAATTAGCACCATGGATAGTTACCTTCTTATCTTTGATGATATCAGGGAAGTTTTCTGTCAGAAAATCTTCAACAATTCTGTCTGTAGTCTCGGCTATTCTCCCGCCCCCTTTGGTACTCTAATTTTTCCTCTTCCCGGAGTCTTATGTAATTTTTGGTGTTTCTTGATTTTTTTTAAAAAAAATTGCTTTCTTCTGACTTTTCCTAAAATATATTGACATCACATGCTTTACCCTGAGTCTCACTAATTCAGCCTTTCATTTCCTCAGTTCTGGTCCTTTGACTTTCTACTCAGTTATTTAATTCTGTAATTTTATTATTAACTTCTGAATATCTAATTCTTGTCACTGTATGCTTTCTTCCAGCTTGTTTAATTTGTCATTATGCTGAATTTTGGCTTCTCTCTTTCCTTGTCTCTTGAAGAGTTTTATATGGTAATCTTTTTATATGCTATTTGTGATAATCCTAGGAAAGTCCCTTGGGCAATTTGATTCTTTGCCTTGGGAGCTTTCTGAAGAAATAGTGGTCTGATTTTTGATGTGACTGGAAATTGACTGCTGTCTCTGAGCTGTCAGTAAATTGTATGTATTATTTTGTTTGTCTACTGTGTTAGTTTCTTGTTTTGAAATGTCCAAACAGGCAGGTTGTATGTGATAGTTTAGTTATTGCTGTGTTTGAAGGTCTAAAGTTCTGTCACCAGGTAGTTAGAACTATTACTAGAGATGGGAGCCCAAGAATTCATATAATCTTCTTATATGGATTCATCTCAGGTGTCCAGGTAGTCAATCATCAGGTATGCAGTCCTGGATGGGCAGGCATGATTGTGATAGCCATTGATGTCTAGCTGCAACAGCTGAGAAAGGCAGAGTGCTAACGGCCAGCTCTGAGTGTCTGTGAGGATGGCATATCCTCTTATGTTTGAATCTAGGTGAGAAAGAGTTTCTGCCCTGATTTTTCCAGTTTAGGAGAGTCAGCTGAATTTTCCAGTCCCTTTCCCTCAGTTGGTTAAACTCTTCTCCTTCTGAGTTTCAGATACTGGCTCAGGGTGGGCTTAAGGAGTCCTACTTCTAGCTCAGTTAATAACACCAGACTCCAGAGCTAGTCACAGTGCAGAGAAGGGAGTGGGGATTTCTGCGAGAAAGGAGAGAGGCCAAAGGAAAGATTCAGAGTTGCATATGCAGTAGGCTACACCTAAAGACTTAGCTGTTGATGATCTTGTGCTGTTTCCCACTGGTTCTGTAGGTGTGAGTGAACCTCTAGGGACTTTCTCCCTTTGGGGAATATCCACTGTTTCCTGTCAGACCAGATCTATAGAATTCCATGTACTTCTGGTGCTACTCTCCTTCCCCATTGCCCAGTTAAATTTCTCAATGTTCCTTTTAATTTTCAAGGTTCTTAGGGTATCATACATGTTGGATTAATTTGTTCTTTTGGGTCTTTGTTGATAGAGGGGTCATGAGAAGTGTTATGAATAGAATTGTGTCCCCCCAAAAATATGTGTAGCCATGCGGCTGAGCCATGATTCCCAGCATTTTGTGATTGTCCCTCATTTTGTGATTTTCCCATGCTGTGTGTTAAAGGATTAGGGTGGGACTGTAAATCCCTTCATAGAATCGCCTCCTTGCTCCAATGTAAAGTGAGTTTCCCTGGAGTGTGGCTTGCACTGTCCTTTCACCCAGCAAGAGATAAAAGGAAAGGGAAGCAAGCAGAGAATTGGGAAACACATCATCAAGAAAGCAGCACTGGGAGAGACTGTGTCCTTTGGACCTGAGGTTCCTGCACCAAGGTACTCCCTGGACAAAGACTGATGTAATACTAGACTTTCCTCCAGAGCTGATGATGTCACCTGGAGAGGATATCCTGTAGCATACTGGACTGTAAGAGTAAATTTTCCTTTGTTAAAGCCATGAACTCTGTGGTATTTCTGTTAGAGCAGCATTAGCTGACTAAAACAGGAAGTGTCTGTCTATTCTGCCATCTTGGCCCCATATCTTTAGCTCTTTCCCTGAATATGTGTTTGGCTCTTTCAATTCCCTTGTATAGTATGTGCTTTAGAAAGACTTAATTTCTAGAAGAAACCCTGTCCCCAAATTCTCCTTTTATTCTTTAGGTGTCTGATGTATTCTTTAATCACATCCTTTAGCTCCAGGCTTTAGATATTGCCTATTGCCCCTGCCCTGTGACAGACCAGAGTGAGATGAGTGTATCACTTCAATCCTCAAGGCAGGCCCAGACAGGTTGGGACAGACAAATACAGTAATTTGCAAATAATTTATACCCTATTCACTCTAGACCCAGAGTCTAGTCTCCCTTTATTGGAGTTTGGACAGCAGTCATGGACGTTTTATGATGGTCATACCAAACTGAGGAATTGTTGGAACTCAGGTAGGTAAAAAATCAAAGTCTTCTTACTGTTCAAAGGTTGTCTTTTCTTGATTCAGTATTTGCTTAATTGTGGTAGGCATTTACTGGTTTCTAGAGTTTTCACAAAATCAGTTCCACCAGTTTCTGCTGGTTTTGGAGTTTTTGTGGTTGGAGGGGCACATGCTCCTGCTCCTGCTGCCATCTCCATCTGCACTTCTCTTCTTCATCTTTTAAGGTGGTAATGTTAATTGTACCTAGGACGTAAGATTATGGTTGAATGTTAAAAGAATTAACAAATAAAATGATCTTGGTATGGTACATGGCAAATCAATGAAGTAGATATATGATTCCTTTCACTTAATACAAATACTCTCTTCTTTAACTTGTTCATTGATTCCTTATAGTTATTCACTCATCTATGTACCTATTTATGAAGTACCTTCTAGGTGCTATGGTAGGGTATATAATAAAGATTAGCATCTGTTCTCCTTCCATTCTTATTTTGTTGTTGCTGAGAGTATACCTAGCAAAAAAGCCAGGCCAAGTGCTGTAGACTAATTCAACTATTTCTGCATGTACAATTTAGTGACATTGATTACATTATTTGAATTGTGTAACCATTGTTGTCATTCTTTTCTGAGTTGTTCCTCCTGCATTAACATAAATTCACTGTCCCCTAAGGTCCCTATCTAATCTTTGATCTCATACAGATTGTTCTTAGAAGAGCATAATAGTGAAGGCAGACATTTTTTACTGGTTGAACTATATTATTGTTTTGTATTAAGAAGAATTCAGTGGTATTTTTGGTTTAAATTTTAAATATCTTTTCAGGGTGTTATCTTTGGGGCTTTACCTAACCAACATGCCCCAGATAGTTTGGAGTCCATGAGAATTTAAAATTCTGTATTTGTCTTTTTTTATCAGGATTCCTCCGTAAAATCTTTGATCAAAATGTTCAGTATTGGTAGCTGGGTACCTCTTGGTTCTTTTGGTCTCCTGGAAAAGGAGAATGTTGTTCATGGACACAATCAGCCACACATTCTATATCCTCCTTGTATTCCTGATTCTCCTTCTTCTTCCATTGCTCATGGCAAATAGGGACCAGTTGCATCTTAGATGGCAGCTTGCAAGTTTTTAAGACATCTCCAGACACTGTACAGCACTATGAAGTAGAGCAGAAACATTAAACAGTTAACTGGTCATGAAACCATGACCCTAAACCGCCAAACTAAAGAACAAAATTCCATGGGATGTCTGGTACCACTCTTTTTGTTGTTGCTCCAAACATATTTATCACACAACTTTTGCCAGCTGAACTTTTGACAGGTATACAACCTATTGACAGCTATCACAATAATTGCTGTGAAACCCTAAGCTCAATTGGTGCAATTTTCCACCATTGTTAATCCCCCTTGCCCCTCAACACCAGTAACCACTAATAAACTTTGGTCTCTATATATTTGCCTTTCTAAAATTTTTTTATAGAAGTGAGTTCACATGATATGTGTACTTTTATGATTGACTTACTTCAGTTAGGATACGAAGGTCTGACAGTTAAGTTTGCTAACTTGCCACCATGCACTTACGTTGGCAACACTGTTCAAAAAACCTGGTACTGTTTCATAACTTTAGTATATCAGTGTCTCACAGTTATGTTCACGACAATGTGTGGTGATGTCTTGCTGAGTGGTGTTCATTATTGTTGTTGTGTGATTTTGTTTACTGTCATGAGAATGTCAGAGCTTGAATTGGAGCAATGAATAAACACTAACTTTCTTGTTAAACTTGGCAAGAGTGGAATTGTAATCAGGGACATGCTAGTTCAAGTTTATGGGGCTAATGCCATGAAAAAGCAGTGTACAAATAGCTTTAATGTTTTTCTGAGGGGACAGAAAGTGTCACAGATGAAAAGAGGTCAGGCTAGCCAATAATGAGCAGAACTGATGAAAACATTGCAAAAATTCATTGATTTGTGTGTCACAATTGTCAGCTGACTGTGAGAAACATAGCAGACCAAGTAAGCATAAAGAGAGAAACAGAAAAATCTTAACTGAAAATCTTAGTGTGAGAAAGATGTGTGCAGAAATGGTCCTGAAGGAGCACAATGATGAGCAAAATGAACAAAGAGTCAAAGCTTGCCAAGACCTTTTGGAGAGCCAAGATGATGTTTTGGCGTTGTTATCACTGGTGATCGAACATGGATGCACCCATAAGACCCTGAGACAAATGGAAAGTCAACCAATTCTCCAAGACCAAAAAAGGTGTGTCAGTCCAAATCAAGAGTCAAAACAATGTTGCTAACATTTTTGAAATCAGAGGGATTGTTCATTATTAATCTGTACCAACTGGACAAATAGTTAACAAAGTTTACTATTTGGAAATGCTGAAAAGACTGCATAAACAAGTTAGACAAAAATGATGAGAGCTTTTTGCCAGCAGCTCAATGGATCTTGCATCATGACAGTGCACCAGCTTGCACAATACTGCGTGTAAGGGAGTTTTTAGTCAGTAAGTGAATAACTGTATTGGAACACCCTCCCTTCTCACCTGATCTGGCACCCAATAACTTTTTCCTTTACCTGAAGATAAAGGAAACATTGAAAGGAGGATGTTTTGATGACATTCAGAACATCAAGTGTAATATGACAACAGTTCTGATGGCCATTCCAGAAACAGCATTGCAAAATTACTTTGAAGGGTGGACTAGGAACTGGTGTCAGTGCATAGCTTTCCAAGGGGAGTACTTTGAAGGTGACCATAGTGATATTCAGCAATGAGATATGCAGTACTTTTTCTAGGATGAGTTTACAGACTTAATTGGCAGACCGTGTGGAACAATTAAGTTCATGGACTTAACTGGCAGACCCAGTATGCCAGAAGTAAAACTTGTGGGTCATATAGTAGTTCTCTGTTTTCCATAGTCTTTGGAGTTTCCACATGGGAATTTTGCATTCCCATCAGCAGCTGATGAGATTTCAGTTTTCTCACATCCTCATCACATTTGTTGTTTTCTTTTTTAAATCTTAGTCATCTTAGTGGGAGTGAAATAGTATCTCATTGTGGTTTTGATTTGTGTTAGTCTGGTGGCTAATGGCACTAAGCATCTTTTCATGTGTTTGGGGACCATTTCAATGTCTTCCTTGGTGAAACGTCTGTTCTAAACTGTTTTAGTCAGCTAGGGCTTCTCCAACAGAAATACCACAGAGTGGATGGCTTTAACAAGGGAAGGTTTATGCTTACACAGTCCAGTAGGTTTCAAGTCCACATTCAGGATGTCCGCTCCAGGGGAAGGCTTTTCCCTTGTTGGCTCTGGAAGAAAGTCCGGTATTGCATCAGTCTTTGTCCAGGGAGGGCCTTGGCACAGGAACCTCAGGTCTAAAGGACACGCTCTTCTCCCGGTGCTGCTTCCTTGATGGTAATGAGGTTCCCAATTCTCGGCTTGTTTCTCTTTCCTTTTATCTCTTGCAGGCTGAAAGGATTAAGGATGGGGCAAGCCATACTCCAGGGAAACTCCCTTTACTGCAGGGCAGGGAAGTAATCCTGAGAAGGAATTTACAGCCCCACCCTACTTCTTTAAACATACAGTTTAGCAAAACCACAAAATGGAGGACAGTCACAAGATACTGGGAATCATGTCCCAGCCACATGGCTACACACATTTTTGGGGGGACACAAATCAACCTATGACATAAACTTTTGTCCATTTTATAATTGGGTTATTTGCATTTTTGTTGTTATATTGTCAAAATTTTATATACGTTTTGGTTATTTTGAGTCCTGACAGACACATAGTTTCTAAAGATATTTTCCAAGTTGTTAAGTTACCTTTTCATTTTTTTAGTAAAATTTTTTGATGGGTTGATCTTTCAACCTTTTCAGTGTCTGTTTTGTGTTTGCTGAGACTCCTGTATTGCATTTCTTGATTTGGTCTGTTGCATCTTTATTGTGCTTTGTGACTACCTTTATGATCCCTGTTAAAAATCTATGTTTAAACCCAATTTTAGCTTCTACATATCTTATTAACTTCCTCTCCATCTGGAAGAACTGTAACTACTGTAGTACATCCTTCTTTTTAATATGGTGACATCACAGTTTTCATAATATGATCACTGGATCACTTCTTTTAGTATTATACCTTTGATTGAGTTTTGTGCCTTCCCTAACTGAATAGGTTTTTGGATGATGTGTCCTGTACTGCCTCCTAAAATATAGAGTTAATAGTTTTGTTCTTCTAAGTCAAGAGTTTCTTTCAGTATTTCTTGTAGCTTTGGTTTGGTTTTTACAAAGTCTCTGAGTTTCTGTTTGTCTACAAATGTCTTCATTTCATTTTCATACTTGAAAGATAATTTTGCAGGCTATATGATTCTTGGTTGGAAGTTTTTCTCCTTCAAAGCTTTGAATGTGTCATCCCACTGCCTCCATGCCAGCATCATTTCTGCTAGAAGTCAGATGAAAGCCTACAGGGCTTCCCTCTGAATGTTAGCTTTTCTTTGAGTCTTGCTGCCTCTAACAGTTTCTGTTTCTGTTTCATTTTGTTAAGCTGGATTATAACTATGTCCTGATGTCTTTCTTTTGGGATCTACATTGCATGGTGTTTGATACACATCTTGGATATCTATATTCTCTTCTTTCTTAATTTCAGGGAAGTTTTCTCTTGGCAGCTCAACAGCAATACTCTGTGTGTTTTCAGGTGTCCTTCCCTGTTCAGGAATTCTGGTTAATCATAGATTGTTCCTCTTGATAGAGTCCCACATGTTTCTTAATGCTTCTTCTTTTTTTTTTATTCCTTACTTTTTTCCTCTGATTTCTCCTCATAGACGCTGGAGTCAGCAGCTGTGCTTCCAAGTCAGAAAGTCTGTTTTCCAGTTGTTCCATTCTATTTTCCTGGCTTTGAATTGAATTTTCTGTTTCTTTGATTTTGTTCTTGATGTGTCAGATTTCAGAATGCTGGTGTTTCATCAGTTAAAACAGCTTGCTTAATTTTGCATTTTACTCTGCTGCATTTTGTATAATGTCTGGGAGGGATCTCTATATAATCCTTTTGTACTCAAACCTCTGATAATTTCAGAAAGCTTCTTAATCTGGGAAATTTTTTAGTTCTTTCTTTTGGGGGCTTTCTGAAGCTATGGGTGAATTTTTCTTAAGTTTCTGGCCAAGGTTTGCTGCTTTGGGCATCTTTTTTAGATGTTGTTTAGTTTATCTGGTGTTACCTTAACAGGATCTGAAGCACAGTCTGAGAAGGAAGGTCATCACTCCAGTGACTGGACCCAGTGGAATCTCTGCCGTAGTAGACTAGACCTCCTGATTGACACAGACAAGGTCCTACTTATGGAGTCACTGAGGAGCTGTCCACTGACCCTATGATGTGGGTCCATAAGGGCTGGAAGAGATGCTGTCAGGAAGCATGGTAGTTATTTCTCTAGGTATCCCTATGTTGAACGTTAAAGCTATGTGACAGCTTCCAAAATCAGTCAGGCTTTCAGGAGTGCAAGCCCCTCTTCCCACTTGGCAATGCAAGCACCTCTGTATGCAACCCAGATGCTGTAAACTAGCTCAAAGTATGGACAGGCTACTGCCCTGCTGTCATCCACTGCCAGGCCACACCTGTAAGGCCACACTGCTAAACACAGCTTTTCTTCTGGGAAAGTGCTCCAGGTCTGGCACTGCCTCCCAGCATGGGAATTAACCCCTTCTCAGACCTCCATTTGGGTAACTCTGCCTCCCAGTTGAACATGATGGCATACTGCACAAGCTCTCCTGCCCAGTGTGAAATAGCAGAATCAATGGTGGAGTTTTGGAAGGAGCGGGTGGAGGGGCTGAGGTGCAGAGTATAGAGCCGGGCTCTCAAAGTGTGGCAATTCTGCCTGCTGATCCCTTTAGCAGTGCAGCTGAGCTTTGCTGCCAGTTAAGCACAAGCCCTGGTTGCTGGCTAAGACAGAGAAAAAAAAGTTAAAATCACAAGCTACCTTCAGTCCATGAGAGCAGGCATACAACAAGGGCAGGGGTTAGTGAAAGAGAAGAAGATTCTCATTCAGCAGCATGTAGTACAAACTGACAGCCTTATGCCATGTCCTAGGGCTCACTGGGTGTCCAGAGTGCTCTGTTTAATTATCAATCCAGGCCTTAGTTTTCAGAGGGAATTAAGGTGAAATGTGTCTAGTCTGCCATTTTGACTCTACTCACCTGGTAGAATTTTCTGATGAACAGAAATATTTAGTTTTTATAAGGTACCATTTATTTATTTTTTCTTTTGCTGTTTGTGTTGTTGTTATTAGATACTTCATTCTTGGTTTTTTGGCCAAGCAGCATTGCCCTTACATAAACCATGCTCCTTTTCCTTTTGTCTGTCTCATGGTTTTTAAAGATAAATAAATATTTTTCAAATACACACTGTGGCTAATTTTGGTGTTCATGATGTGTGATATAGAAGTGAAGACACAAACAGTGCTTCACTGTTCTTACTATCATGTGGTGTAGCAGAGGTGTATGAAAGTATGGGTAGCAGCAAAGGTGAAAGATCCCTTAGTATAACTAGCATATGGAAGAGGGGCAATAAAAGCTTCAAATGAAGATTTTGTTGTGCCTACCGTGAAAAATGTGTTGCTTCAGAGACTGGCTAATTGTCGTCAAATTGGGTCTATGTGCCTGTTTCCCACAAGGCACCGAGACCCCTCTTTGCAAATCAGTGGAAGGTGAATGGAAGTGAAGTACTCTGCCCTTCCTCCTAGTCCTGGACCATGAACACTTACGTGCAGTTGCCCAGATTTCCCTTCCCTTGCCTGACAGCTGGATGTAGAAGAATCAGTAGAGTCTCCATCTGTCCCTGAATGACTGAGTTCAAGAGAAGCTAATGCATCCCCATCTCTAGTCAACCATCACTGAATGCTGAAGCGAGTACACAAACCTTCACAGGATTAAGGCACTCAGGTGCAGGGCTGTTTGTTATACCAATTAGACTTCCCTGATTGATACAGACAAATAACACATTTCTAGCAAATAAGTAGAGAGAGGGCACTGTAGGCAGAGCCTGAGCCCAAGCATGGAGGAGTGAACAACCTCTATGTACTATTGGACCTAAAATCAACTAGAACTGCAAGACGGTTCAGTGGCAAGGGTGGGTGAAGATAGGTGTGGCAGGAGAAAAGCTTCAGGGCCATGTTTTCCATTTAGGATTACACAGTTGTTCATGGGAGCCACCAGGAAAATTCTAAGTAAGAGCTACAATCATAATTTTTAGTGAGTTCTATCACTGTAGTGGCAACACTCTAATGCAGGATGCATGAGAATGACATGGAACTAATCCCACATGAACTGAGAAGGAGACGGTTGTAGTCATCTAGGGAAGACACTATGGAGGCCTGAGCTAGAAAAGTGGCATATAGAGGCATAGGGGCAGAGCTGACAATTTAAGAGATAGAATTCACCAGACTGAGTGAGTGTTTTGGACTGTGTTAGTCTTGGGAGAACGCAGTGACATAATGACTGCCATGGATGTGTTGACTTTGGTTCTTGTTTTCTGGGTACTTTCTTGTAACCACAGAGTACAGGGATCCACAGTGACATGTGAGCAAATACTACTTGCACATAATCAAACCATGCATGTGCTTGAGACCTGAGATTTGGAGCCCAGAGGAAGGTGGATTTTTCTCTCCTCCCTCATATTTGTATGCACATATCCCTGCTTGGCTTCCTAGGTTTTCTCTCCTGCCCCTAACCTTCTGTCTTCTGGGCACATCACTGGGCTGAACAGGAAGCATGGTCAGTGTTGTCTTGGGCATCCAGGGTGCACAGGTTCTCACCTGTTTCATTGTGGTACTTCTCCTGCTTCAATTGTTCTATTAGCAAACCTGAGCTATTAGGCCCATAGTTGACTTGTGGACATCAAATTTTGTTATTGTTGTGTGTCATCAAGTTGACACTTTAGGACAGATTAGAACTAAACCATATGATTTCCCAGACTGAAATCTTTAAGGGAACAGATTGCCAGGCATTTTATTCTGGTAGAGTAGCTGTTGGGTTTGAACTAGAGAACTTTTGCTTGGCAGCAGAGCACTTAACTATTGTGCCACCATGTCTTCTGATGTTGAATGATTTTTTCAGTTGTTTCTGTTAATAAACTCCTTATAAAAACAAAAAGAAGAAAACTTATTTTAAGTGGAGTTGAATCTAATTTTAACATGTTCAGTGAAACTAACTTTGCTTTTGGCATGCTCAGGTGTGTTAGTTGAGTTACTGGTTCAGCTTGATGACTCTTGTGCTCTGACAGTAGTCTATTTCCCAGCGCCATGCTCTCCTCCCTAACCAGGATGTGTGTTTTCATCTGTTTCCCTGGGAAGTTAGAACTTGTGTGGTACCCCCTTCACCTGTGGGGCCTGGTGGGCCTGTAAGTGTCTTTAATCTGCTTGCATAATTAGTGTTGATCAGTGATTTTATTACTCCTTCTAAGAACAGCTCCCAATTTGTTAGGGTATTAGATCTAAACTCCTTGCCATGACAAAAAATATCTTCTATAATCCTGTGCTGTATGTCTCTGGTTTTGCCCCTCAGCTTCCATAGTGAAACCCCAAATTCTAGTCATGCAGAACTACTTACAGTTTCCTGAAAACACCTTGAAAAGTTTCCCTTGTACACTGTCCCATCCTCCTGGAAGGTCCTTCCTTACTAGCCATGCAAAAGGGTACATTTGAATCGCCGTTCTTATGAGAAGCCTCCTCTGCCTCATAGAGAAGTGGTCAGTCTCTGTTTGAGGACCTTGTTATCTGCCTTTCTCACATCCTTACTGGACTCCGAGTTCTTTGAGAATTGGCCTCTGTTTTCATCATCTCTCTATTACTACCACCTAGTTTGTGGCTGACAGCAGAGAAATGCTTGGGCAAGGCTTGTCAGATTGTAACTTTCATGTGTTGCATAGTTATACCCACCGCCTGTCAGTTGTACTGTGGTGGCTTGCATGTCGCTGCAGTGCCGGAAGCTACGCCAGCTGGGTAACCCATGGTAGACAAACTTCAGTGAAGCTTCCAGACAAACAAAGGCTACAGTGATCTACTTCTGAAAATTAGCCAACATGAACATTATGGGTCACAATGAAACATCGTCCAATATGGTGTCAGAAGATGAGCCCCCGGGTTTGGAAGATACTCGAAATACACAGTGGTCATAACAATAGCAATTATGAAGATGCGGCAGGGCCAGGCAACATTCTGTTCTGTTGTACACGTGGTAGCATTGAGTCAGAGCTGACCTGATGGCAACTAATGACAGTAAATATGCTCAGTACTTCACGTGCATGGTTTCATCTGATCTGTGACAGATCCCTGAGATGTAGGCACTCTGCCTCTATTTCACAGATGGATCATTTGAGGCACGGAGAGATTAAATAATTTATTTAGGGCTGGTAATTGGAGAAGCCATGAATAGGGCCTGTCTGTTCATCTTCAAAGTCTATTGTCTTAACCACTCTGATACATGACCTTTTCCTCTTCTCTCTGTTTCTTTGGCCCCTGTACTGTGAAGTGACTTCATCTTCTTCCCTAGTTCTCTGTGTCTCTCTTGAGATTCATATAACTGTGAGAGAAGATGCTGGTCTTAATGAAGTCTCTATATGTTGGCTAAGTCTGTTGGCTCTCTTCTGTTTGCTGTTCCTTGCTTCACATTATCTCTGTAGAGAGACACTGTCTTTCTCTGTCCTCTTCTGTGTCCCAGGAGCTGGCTTCTGTGTACTCTCCTCTTGCTGACTGAATTCTTATGCATTTGGCCTGTGGGAGGCACACGGTTGAAAGAGAGAGGGCAGGATGGCTCTTTGCCTGCTCCCTTCTGTCTGGGTGTGGTTCTGGTAGTAAGTGTCCTTGCAGAGCAGAGGTCAGGAAACTTTTTCTGTAAAGAGTTAGATGGTAAATATTTTAAGCTTTGTAGTCCAAGAGACAGAGTCAAGGATCTCACTAAGGTACTTACATACTCATTTAAAATGTAACCATTTAAAAATGTAAACACCACTCAGCTCTTGGGTTATAAAAAACCAGGCAGTAGGCCAATATTTTTTTCCATGGGATGCCGTGCACTGATCTTTGTTCTAGAGTTCAGAGCGGTGGTTGTTAAGTTTTAATGTGCATTAGAATCACTTGTGGGTGCTGTCAAAAGAATATAGCAGAGCCCCTACCCCAGAGTTTCAGATTCTGTAGATCCAGATGTTACCAGTGCTGCTAGTCTGGAGATCATAGTCAGAGAGCTGTCAGTGTGGCGACAGCTCCAGCTGAGTGTCCACCTTCCACAGTCCCATCCCCTGAAGGGCCCCGGCACTCTGTTCCTCCTTTGGTCTCTTCCAGCCTGGGTGCCTCATCCTTCTTTAGTGGCCCCCTTGTTGCTGTTGAGTCAGTTCTGACTCAGTGGCTTCAAGTATATGAAACAGAACTGAATTCCATACAGTTTTCAAAGCTGTAACTTCTGGGGTGACTCTGGGTGGGGTCGAACCACCCCAACCTTTCAGTTAGTAGTCCACTGCTTAACCATTTGTGCCACTCTTAACACTGCCAAAGTCTCTGTAAATCGTCCCTTCTTTAAGTTGTCTTCAGCTAAACTTATAGTATTTTCCATCTTTTTTGGAATCTTACTGAGATTATGTTGGTATTAACTGCCATTAAGGTGGCTTCTAATCTCATGGTGACTTCTTCCATGAGCAATACTGCCTTGCACCTCCCACATGATCAGTTACTGATCGGGCCACTGTGATCCACAGGCTTTTAACTGGCTTAATTTTGGACTTAGATCTCCAGTTGCATCTCCCTATTTTGTAGTAGTGCAGAAGCTCTGCTGAAACCTGTCCAGCATTATAGCAACATGCAAGCCTTCTCTGACAAACTAGTGATGGCTGGGCATTAGGTGCACTGATTGGGATTTGAACATGGGTATCCTGCACAGAAGATGAGAATTCTACCACTGAAACAGCTATACCTCCTTACTCTGATAATAAGTGTTTAAATTTTTCAAAAATGTCCAGAAAAAGTGAAGCCTTTTTGAGTACATTCTTTGGTGGAGAAAGTTTTATCATTCTTATATTCTTGGATTGACTGCACAAACATTCCTTATGTGTCTAGCTGTGCTAGGTTCTGTGGCAGCTGGGATCAGTTTACACAGTGAATAAGAGAAATCTTCTTTGTGAAACAGCCACCTGTGAGTACTTGGAGCCTGTAACAGGCTTTACCGAGGAGATGACCTCAGAAATAAGCTTGAAAGAAGACGAGGCATGAGTTGATGTGGAGGTGGGTGGTTCTTAGGGAGCAGGGCATGCAAAGTGCTATTTGCACTGAGGTATCTCAGGGACCACAAGGACTTTGGCTTGGCTTAGAAACAATGTGTCTTTGATGGAGAGATAGGTTTGCAGTGGCAGACAAAGCTAGGGAAGTGAGTAGAGGGCAGATTACAGGTCTCTGATTGCATCCTGGATAAACACTGAAAGGCAGGTCTGTGTCATGGTGACATTTCTAAGTAGAAAGATGACTTCTGTGGTGAGTACCATGAATTAGACAGCAGAGAGGCTAGTTCCGGCAAGAGGGCAACTCTTACAGTTTTCCGGGCTGGTTCTTGCTCCTCTTGGGCTGTGCTAAGGCTGAGCTCAAGGTAGAGACTGACAGCGAGCCTCAGATCATCTCACACTAGACCATGGAACAACACCTGTGGTGCCTGGTGCATTTGTACCATGTAGACCCCTGTGCTAACAACCCTGACTCCTTGCTCTGGGAAGTGGTATTCTTGCCATACCAGAGGCTGAGCCTTGTGACTCTAGTTGATGGCTTCATTTCAAAAATGAGAAATATCATTTAAAAGAGTTACAGTGTAAAGAAACAATTTCAGCTCAAGCTGGTATTTCCTGTCAAGCAAACACTTCTTTAAAGTGTTTACCCAACACCTCAGAGAGCTCCCACCTACAGGTCTACCTTTTTGGAAAGGTCAGACTTTTTAAAGGTTAATTGTTACCCTTAAGAAAAATGCAAAAACAAACTGCAGGTTGCATGTTTAATGAACATTTGGTACAGCATTTCCCAGAAGCCCAATTCCTGGTGATATAATTTAAACAAAGACTGGTCTAGGAATAAAGTGCCCTTGGTGTCTTTTGTTTTGAGGAAGGTGTAAATGCTGTCTTTGATCTAAGAAGTATAATTACATTTCTGAAATGTCTTTGGGCCAGACGCAAACAGCCAGCAAACACCTTGACCATCAGTGAATCCTTGGATCTTTGTTGTGTGATGGCTGGATAGCTGACTGCAGAGGAACCTCAAGATGTCACACTTAGTGCTCTTCTCTTGTCAGTACATGCTCTTCCTTAGCCATTATTAAGGGTTGAATTGTGCGCCTCAAAATGAAATGTTCAAATCCAAGCCCCTGTACTTGTGAACATGACCCTGTTTGGAAATAGCATTTTTTTGTTATGTCAGTGAGGTCATACCTTGTTAGTGTTAGGCCTAAATCTAGTTCCTTCTGAGCAATGCCTCATAAAATAGGAAAACAGGTGAGAGCCACACACACAAGGAAAGAGACTGTGTGAAGATCCATTTACAAGCAAAAGAATGCCAAGGAACACCTGGAGCTGCCAGCAGCTGAGAAACTCAAGGAATGGTCTTCTCTTACAGTGGCAATCTCGAGCTTCCTCCCTCTGTAGACACCCTAAATTTGGATAATACATTTCTGTTATTTAAAGCCACCCACTTGTGGGTGGTTTTGGTTACAGAAGCCCTAGGAAATTACAATAAAAATCTCTATCAACACTTCAGCAACCACCTCTGAAGTTGGTCTTTAAATCTGTCTTCCTCTCGCACCCTTTCCTGCATTTCAGTCTACAGGATTTCCTGGACAGCTCTTCCTTGGATTCCTTGTAGTCTTCCCCAATGTGCTTTGTCCGAACCAAATTAGTGTCTTTTTCCTTCTATTCGGTTCTACCCTCAACTGCTTTCCTCTACTGAGATCTTCCCTCTTCTAAGTGCTCACCGCACCCTTCAGCTTAAAATCTTCAGTTATTTTTTTCACTCTTCACTGTTCTTCTAGCTCCGCGTTTATCTGATTGCCAAGTCGTATTGATTTTTTTCTTCACAGTGTATCTTAAAACTGCCTCTTTTCATTGCTGTGAGCACCACTCTAGTCAGCACCACTCTTCCAGATTGCTATGATAACTGCCCAGCTGTCTTTGTGGCTCCCTCGTTTGTTTGCCCACTGACATCAGACACATTTTCCTGAAGATCCACTGTGATTCTGTAAATCCTTTGATGTTTTCACTTTTTTGAGGGGGGTGGTCTACGGAAGAAAATCCAGAACTTTATACTCGTGACCTTTCTGCCTAAATCTCTCATTACTTTTTTTTTTTAAAAGATAACCTAGATCCCTTTGAGGTAGATGATCTTCGTTCTCCAAATACACAGCTCACCCCTCTTTCTCCGTATATTTATTCCTGTCCCTTGCACACCCAGCCTTCCCTCTGCACTCCTTCCAGTGCCGGCCAGAATGCCTCACCCTCTGCGCAGTTCGGCCTGCTCACTCCAGCACGCATTTTCTTGTCGTTTGTGACTAGCTACTAGGAGTTCTATTATCTGTGTCTATGAGTTGTTAATCCTGCTTCACTGTGGCTTACTTTATAGCCCCCACGGGTAGACTTTCTAAGCCTCTGAGGCTTTTTTTGTAAAGTTGTGTAACTAGCGTAATCATTCCTCTGGAATTGGACTTTGGGGTATATTAAGTGACATAAACATATAAAATGTAGGCAGCAGAGAGTCTGTTACATAGTAATAAAAACACAAACATTGCCCATAGTAGGTACAGTGGTTTTTAAAGGCAGGGAGGAAGGAAAGGAGGGAATAACAGGAAGTAGGAAGAGGAGGGAAAGAGGCATGGAGGAGGAAGGAAAGAAGGATGCAAGCTCATTCTCTAGGGTTTCCATAACTGTGTTCTCTGCAGTCAGGGTATCTTTTTCCTGTTCCCCCTACATAACATTAGGCTTCTGGCCGTAGGCAGGATCATTCCTGAAAATGCTGAACATCTTCTGTTTCTACCTTTAGATCCCTCACTGGCCTGGCCTTCTTGGGGGAAATCAACAGTTCCTCCTATTCTCTGGCTTACAGTTGTGCTTGCCTAGTTGGGTGTACCATGAAGAGAGGGAGACAGATTACTTATTCCCTGGCTCTTTTCTTATATCATTGCTCAGGTTGTGTCACCTTCCCAATGCTGTCTTCTCTCTCTGTGTCAGGCGGGGACTCCCTCCCTTCTGCCCTTTAGATCTAGCGTGGTACTGGCTCCTGATTATTCCTCACTAAGAGTGTTGGTGGGTTTCCTATGGGTGTCCCACAAATTTGTAATGTATTTTTTCCATTCAAAAGGAGTTCAAGAACAGGTCAAACTAATCCATAATGATAGAAATATGCCACTGTCTGGTTTTAGGGTAAGAGTTGGTTTGAGGGAACATTCTGAGGATTTGGAAACATTCTCTGTTGTGAACACAGGTGTATACAACTGTCAAAGCTCCCTGAGATCATCCATGTTTTAACGTGTATAAATCATTGTTGTTGTTAGTTTCAGTTATGTCTGCTCTGAATCATGGTGATGCACCATCCACTATTGTGGCCACTGTGAATTTTGAATGCCTTCAATTTTCAGCCCTGCATCAGACAATATTCTCTTGTCATGTATAGAATTTTCAGTGACTTATTTTTTAACTTAGATTATCAGGCTTTTCTTCCTAGTCTGTCTTAGTTTGGGAGCTCCGCTAAAACCTGTCCACCATGGGTGACTCTGCTGTTACCTAAAATATTGGTAGCATAGCTTCCAGCATAACAGCAGTGTGCAAACTACTATAGTCCAACACACTGACAGCTGGATGGTGGAGTGTAATTACACCTCCACAAAAGGTAAATGAGTTGAAAAGAAAAGTGACTATATCAAACTGTAATTATCAAAATGTTAAACACAAATTTGTGATATGGAATAAAAAAGACCCTCATCATTCTTCAACACACGCATCAAATTGCAGACTATAAGGAAGCCTGACTTGATGAACCTCTAACCCCAGCAGCACGCTTTCCACTAGCCCAGCACTGAGTCCATGCTCTCTGCAGCTCACTGCTAGGCTCCATGCTGTGTGATCCTGAGATCATTTCATAGTTTGGTGTCAATGAGCACATGCAATGCCTTTTCAAAAGAAATATGAGATGTTTAGTCCTGGCATAATCCAACCCACAAAAAAAAAAAAAACAGTGCTGTTGAGTCAATTCCAACTCACAGTGACCCTATAGGGCAGAGTAGGACTGCTCTATGGAGTTTCCAAGGAGCACTAGGTGGATTTGAACTGCTGACCTTTTGATCAGCAGACATAGCCCTTAACTACTGCGCCACCACGGTTTCCACGGAAGAGATACTTAAAATCAATAGTCATCTCTCGTTTAATAAACATTGACTGAGTTCTTTTTTAATTCCTCTTGTTGTTGAAAACACACCGAACACAGATAACCATACACCTATTCAAAAGTTTCTGTGTGTACAATTCAGTGACACTGATTATGTTCTTCAAGTTGTGAAATCACTCTCATTCTTCTTTTCTTCTCCCATTAACATGAGCTCACTGCTCCCAAAGCTTCCAGTTTAACCTTCTGGGATGCTTTTTTTTTAAACTTAATTCCACGTAGAGTCTTTAAAAGAGCACAATGCACAAGATAGACATTCTTTACTAATTAAACTAAACTACTGTTTGTTTTAAGATTTCAGGGAAACTTGTATGTGTGCATGTGTGTGTGTGTATCTGTGGTATGATTCTAACAATTTTTTTGACTGTTACTGTGGTGAAATATACACAACAAAACATATGTCAATTCAATAATTTCTGTGTGTATAATTCAGTGGCATTGATTATATTCTTCAAGTTGTGAAACAGCTTTCACTGCCCTTGTCCAGATTGTGACACCACCATTAGCCTAAACTCATTGTACACTAAGCAAAAAAATCCCCTCATCCACTCCCTTCCAACTACTAATAAATGTTTTACTTTATGTGTTTGCTTATTTCATGTAATTTTTTTTACGTAATTACTTGCTTATTTCATGTAAGTGTGATCATATAGTATTTGTCATTTTGGGATTGACTTATTTTCGTCGGCATAATGTTTTCAGGTTCATCCATGCTGTGGCATGCATCAATACCTCATGCATCATATGAGAAAGTAGTATTCCATTGTACATATGTGTTATGTCATGTTTATCCATTCATCTGTTGAGGGACATTAAGGTTCTTTGCATCTTTTGGCTTTTGTAAAAAACGCTACGATGAATATGAGTATACAGGTTTCTGCTAATGTTCCTACCCTCAATTTTTTAGAGTGTACACCTAGAATTTAGATTGCTGGGTAGTATGGCAATTCTATGTTGAACTTTTTGAGGAACTGCCAAACTGTTTTATACAGTGGTTGTTTACCATTTTAAGTTCACACTAGCCATGGATGATAACGATACTCAACATCTTTTCATGTGCTTGTTGACCACTTGAATATCCTCTTTGGTGAAATATCTGTTCAAACCATTTGCTCAGTTTTTTTTTTTGTTTGTTAAAGGGAACATTTTATTGTGAAAGTTTACAATCCAAATCAATTTGTGATATAAAAATATACACACTGGTATGTAACTTGAGCAGCTCCCCCAACCCTGTGACAGCACACTCCTCCTTTCTACCCTGTATTTCCCTTGAGCATTTAACTAGTTGCTGTCCTCTTCTGTCCTCTCATCTCACCTGTGGACGGAAGCTTCCCAGTTAATCTCATGTATCAACTCAAGCCAAGAAGCATACTCTCTAATATCTCTTATTACTCTTTTTATATCTCATAGTCCGGTCCAACCTTTGCCCATTTTTTGACTGGGTCATTTTGTTTTAGTTGTTAAGCTGTAGAAGTATTTTTTTTAAAAAAAATATGTTGTTTATTAGGCCCTTTCTAGATATAATGTTCCCAAATATTTTTCCCGGTCTTAAGATCTCTTTTCATTTTTTGATCAAGTCTTTTGATAAACAAAAACTTCATTTATCCATTTTGTCTTTTTTTTTTAAATCATGAATTAGGTGGTTTATAGAGCAAATGAGTTTCTTATTAAACCATTAACACACACATTGCTTTGTAACCTTGGCTGCCAACACCACAACGTGTCAACCCTTGCCCTCCTCTCAACCTTAGCTTTCTCATTAATAGTTTTCCTGTCCCCTCTTGACTTCCCATACCAGTTTCTGGGCTAATATGCCATTCAGTTTCATTTTGTCTTACAAGCCTGTGTAGTCTCTGGCTGAAGGTTGAAATGTAGGAACAACTTCAGTACTGAGTCAAAAAGGTGTCTGGAGGATCATACTCTCACAATTTCTTCGGTCCTCATTAGACCAGAAAGTATGGTCCTTTTTTTGTGAATAAGGATTTTCGCCAGTTCTGGTATCCTCTATTGTGAGTCCTATCAGAACACTCAGTGGTGGTAACTGGGTGCCATCTAGTTGTGCTGAACTCAGTTAATGGGATACTTTTTCGATTTAAGATTTAAAGATTACTTTGGAACAATAGTTTCAGGGATTCATCCAGCCTTAATGGCTCCAGAATGTCTAGATCTTATGAAGAATTGAAATTCCGTTTCACCTTTCCACTCATATTGATCATGATTCTTCTATAGAATCTTCGATAAAAACATTCTGCAGTGGTAGGCAGGTACCATCCAATTCTTTTGGGCTCAGAGCAAAGAGGGCAGCTGTTCAATGGAGGCAATTGGCTACACATTCCGTATTCTCCTCCAATTCCTCCTAATCATCTGCTCCTACAGATGAGGAGAAAGACCAATTGTTGTATCTTGGATGACTACTTGCAAGCTTTTAAGACTCCAATAATATGTGACATAGTAGTAGGTAGAAGTGCGAAACACAGGATCAGGCCAGTTGACTCAGAAACTCCATGAAACCGTGACCGTAGACCTCCAAACCAAGAGGGAATTCTCACTGTGAGCTAGACAGTGGATTAACTACTGGAAGAATCTATTCTTTATTTTTCAAATTGAATCTCATGAACTCAGAGGTGTCCTTGCACCTTGAAGATTTAGATAAACCTGGCTCAGCCTCCTGAATTCATGACTTGTCAAAGTGCTGGACCTTCCACAGTTCTGTGATTTTTCTGACCTTGGTTTTCCTTAGAGGTTTCTGTCTCTGCTCCTTTGGCTGTGTCTGCTTTCTCAGCAACACACTCGTGACACCTTGGGCTTACAGACCTGCTGTTTAGGTAAAAAGGAAAAGGAAAAAAACAAAAACTTCTCTTTGAAAAGAGAAAAGAGAAAAATTACCTCTAGCTAAGTGTCTTGTGCTGAGTGACTTTATGAAAGATGTCGCGCTATCACAACAGAGGGTCCCTGCTGAATGTTGCCAGTTGTCTCATTCTCTCTGCTTACCCACTCATGGCCCTGCTTCCTTAACTCAGATCGAGGTAGGTGATAAGCCTTGCCTCACGTAGCCACTGGAGCATGGAATCAATTGCCATCCCCATTTTCTCCCCCACCAGAGTGCTCTCTTCCCCGACTGCTTCTGAACATTTTTTTCAGTGATCAACCAAATCAAGCTATTTTGCCTTTTTTAGAATTTCTAGTAGATAATCTGGTCCGTCTTGTCACATTGGCCAGAAGAGTATTTCGATCCCCGGTGATGGCTGGAAAAGATAATAAACAGCTTTTAGTTGTGGCCACCATGACCCCCCTCAGCGGATACTGCTTCTTCCCTAGGTGATGGGCAGACTCTGTCTGAACGTCTGTTTCCATGATGTGGCCTGGATGTGTGATATGCTTTGTCTTCCCTGAAGGAAACTGTAGTCCTCTCAGGCCAGGGCATTCATAGTTAGCAGTGAGGGGTGGGAAGGAGTTTTGGCCATCATGGTGTAGACAGGAGAGTTTGTAGGTGGCAGGGGTGTACAGCTGGACTCTTGGCTTCTATGGTGACCTCTACTCTCAGAACCAGAGTTTGCTCCCACCCTTTGAGAACTAGGATAGTGAGGGGGCCCCATGCCTTGTCCACTTCTCTTCTTCAAGTTCTTTGATCAAGATCCATCCTCCTCCTACAGGCATGCACACAAACACAACACACACACTGCTTATTTACTTTCTTAGGTATGTTTGTTTGTAGGTATTTGTTTCCCTATTATACTAGCTGGTTCATCTGGGTCTTCATTGTTCCTCCTCAGTTTCTTCAGGCGTCACATATAGTTCTTTTGGGTGGAATTTTGCCCCAAAATGTCCATCACAAGCTGTAGGCAAAACAATGTTGCACTCAGCTTTGCAAAGTTCAGGTACCATCCTGTCTTTTCTTGAATCTACATACAGTTGGACTCTGATGGGTGTCACAGGGTGGTTATCTGGGAGATAACACATGTCCATGAATGAGAATAGTTGTAGTATTGGTGCAGTATCTGGATACTCCTGAAGATCCTTCTGACTGGAATTGGGGAAGCCATTGATCCATTCCCTCTTCTGAGGACCCTGCCTGTTGGACATTCATGATCCTGGGTAAGCCCTGGCTCCTGGAATCAGAGTTCAAGCTTCCAGACCATCTGTGAAATTTGTTTCTTGAAGGTGGCAGGAAACCTATTTCTCCTCCCAGATTGGTGAGAACTGGGAGGAAAGATTCTCAGGTTTTATATGCAGGCTCAGTACCTTTAGATTCATTGTCAATTGTAGTTTTACCACCTTTCTCCAGCAGGAGCTGATGTTCCACACCACAGTCTATGGGGCCTTAGCATATGGATTGCTGCAAAAGTGTCATGAGCTTTGGACCTTGAGGTTGTTAGTTGGTACACTCAGAAATCTGACCACGAGTAATAGTACTGTCCACATTCTTTCAGGCCTAGTTCTGACCCACTAGACACTCTGTCCTGGGTAGAGAGAGACTTTCCATTTTATATAATCTCTAATATTGATCATGCAGTTTTTCTATTAATTTTCATAGCTTGGTCACTTCTGCCTCCTTTGGAACATTTCAGTGGCGTATTGTAGCTATAGCTCAAGACCTTTCCCTTTAGTTCTGGCACTGCCTTCCTACAGATGCCCACTTTTGGTTGGCTTCCATGTGACTGTGACCAGTTGATCCTACACTTGTGTAATAGTTACCCCTTAGTAGAGAAACAGGCTCTGGGAAAGTGTTTCCCAACAGGATGAAGGACATTTTCAATTCTCTCATACTGGACTGTGATGGTCCTTTTCTCTTGCAGGAAACTGAATTTTACTAGAACTGTGTGTTGGTGAAGAATATTGAATATGTCATGAGCTGCTAAAGGAAAGAACAAAGTTAGAAGAAATTTAACCCGAAAAGATATGAGGGTAGTAAGGCTAAGGATAACTTACTCTGGACTTGTCATAAGGAAAGACCGTTTGGTTAAAACAACAACAACAACAAAAAAGCCACATTTGACGGAGCAGAGGGTAGGTGAAAATGAGAGGAGGGCTCATCGAGATGCACTGGCACGGTCGGCAACAAAGGACTTCAACATACCAATAGTCACAGAGAAGGCAAGAGCCGGGCAATGTTTTGTTCTGTTGTGTGCAAGGTAACTATGACTTGTTGTCAGCTTACAGCAGCATAGCAGAAGGCATGTAAGTCTCCTATTTCCAGGGTTTCCTCTTGTTAGTTAGCTGATAACTACTTATTGCACTTTGTTGCCGTGGCCAAGAGGGCATAAGATGCTCTGTGTGTACGGCTCTCTCTCCCCCACCTGGATCTGGGTATTGTACACCAACGTTTTCACTTTTCTGCAGAGTTACGGTCACCATTGTCCTCTAACTTGTCATCAACAACTCCCATGCAGGGGCAGTCCTCTCTCTTCCCTCAGATGCAGGCCCACCAACTTGACAGTCAGATGACATTCTTATCTTGCAGTTCAGTGAAATCAGTATTGTGTCTCTTAGTGAGAAAATTCCTCCTTTTGCGACTAAGATATCTGCCAGCCAGCCAAGTGCCATCGAGTTTATCAGTGTTGCCTTAGGGACCACTTTAACAGGCTTAAAATCTTAGGTCAGTGCCGTAGTGTCATTCAGATGTCTCTTGGATCCTGAGTGTTTGACATGACCCAAGTCTTCAATTTAGAACTTCAAACTATTTTATTTTGGTTTGAACTCCTGCTTAAGATTTGCATTTATATCTCAGATATACTGAATCAGAATCTGTGTTTTAACATGATTCCCAGGTGACTCTTACATATAATAAATTTTGAGAAATACTGCTGCACTAGTAGTTAATAGAATGACTTCCTAATTCACATCACCTGGGAACTTGTTAGAACTACGAATCCTGAGCAAGGTTTTGAACTTAAGACAACTGGTTTAGGGCCCTGCTTAAATTTCATGGCCAAGTAAGCTCAAAGTTGTCTACACAATTTCTGTGAATTTCAAATTTGTGTCCTCAGAGTCTGCATTACTGACCTACCATCTCATAATTCTTTAGATTTGGATGCTAACCCTTTGTCTTTTGTGGTTTCCCGCAAAAATTTTGCTTAACACCAAACTCCTGCCACTTATTTATTTTTCATTTGTTTTGGTTTTGGCCAGAGTAGTCCCTATAAGCTATTCAGCTTTCTTAATTATGATGGATAAAATTTTATTTCCTTTCTTTGATATGCATTTTTGAGTTGGACCTTGTGTAGTCACATATATTCCAGATTCACTTGCAGCTGGGAATGAGTTTTAATTTAAAAGAAAGGAAATTGGTGATGATTATTTAACAATATTTGGCTTAACAGATTCCAAATAGACATAATACGTGAGAAAAATGAGAGCTAAGTTACCTGTCTCTAGATTCACTATTTCCACAAAAACGACATTGGCTTTTAAAATTATTATTTTTTAACTGTTTCAAATTTTTCATTGTTGTAAAATTAATTGCATTCCTATTATGAGTTCATTCTGTTTATATTGTAAACAATATTTATAACAAGAATTAAATAAATGTAAGAAGCAATTTACAGTTGGTAATCACTTAATTTAAATTCCCAGCTCTTTTTTATCATGGTAATATATGTGTATGTGCATGTTGTGTTAACGTGTGTGTGTGTATACATATATATGTGTGTGTATATATATATGTATATACATATAGTCTTAGGCTGAGTTTTCTAGAGAATCAGAATCAGTGAAGCATATGTGTGTATACATATATACATACATGCATGCATGTGTATGTGTATATATGTGTATATATATATGTATACACACACATACACACAGATTTATACTGAGAAAGTGTCTGACACAGTTGTAGTGGCTGGAAAGCTCTAAGTGTGTTGGTCAGGTTGAGCTCACTCACCTGACTCACATTAGCTGTAGGGGCTAGTGAACCTGAGATTCAATGGTCAGACAGCAGGCCAGTGACTCACAGTCTGCAAAGGGCAAAGAATCTCAAGGTCAGTAAGTAAAATAGATGGCAGACTGCTGGCTCACAGGCTACAGAGGCTGGTGAATCCCAAGATCAAGAGATAAGGGGCTAGTTCAGGTCCAAAGAACTGGAAGTCAGATGATGAGCCAAATGCAGGATCCATTGTGAGCAAAAGCCAGTGACCTTTGCCATAAAATCTGCACATATTGGATGTAGGCTACACCTTCAAGGAAAATCTCTTTCAATTAATTGGCTGTTCACAGAAGATCTGTTAATGGAGGTGATAACATTATATCAGATCTCATTAAGGAGTTGACTGCATCATTACATAGCCCCCAAACTATGTCACAGCATCCAAACAACTGAAAATCATGGCCCGATCAAGTTGGCACACAACCGAAATCATCTTAGTCAACTTGGCACCTGTACATATCTTCTTAAACTATGTATAATGTCAAAAAAAGGCAATTACAAAACCTTAGTTGAATCTAACATGGTACAACTAACATGTACAGCTTAAAACACACTTGCCATGTTTACATCTTATATTTTATAACTGAAGAAGACAAAAATATTTGATGAACACATACAAAGAAGAAATGTTGCTGCTGTTGGGTACTATAGAGTCAGTTGTAACTCACAGTGACCCCCTATGCATAACAGAACAAAACACTGCCTGATCCTGCACTATGCCCACAATACTTTTTATGCTTAAGCTCATTGTTACAGCCACTGTGTCAATCCATTTAATTGACAGTCTTCCTCTTTTTCACTGACCTTCTACTTTACAAATGGCCATGTCCTTCTCCAGCAATTGATTCTTCCTGACAACATGTCCCAAGTATATAAGATGTAATCTCACCATCCTTGCTTCCAAGAATCATTCTGGTTGTACTTCGTCTGTTCTTCTAAAACAGATCTATTTCCTCTTTTGACAGTACATGGTACATTCAGGAAACACTCAGTAACAATCACAGTCCTCTTTTCTGCAACTGATAATGCTGGTCACATGGTCACAGCTAGTATTTAGAGGTACTTTCTTTCACTACCCATTCCATATTCTGTTTACTATTGGCAACCATCTCAGCTGGTTGTGGTTCTTTGCCTGGTGGAGTGACACAAACTTTCATTCCTGAAGGATCTGGGCCCACTGGCAGTCATGTCAGAACTGGGATGCTGCAGTTTTTCATTGACTTCAATTACGGGGCACGGTAGTACTAAGGCACTCCATAAGAGATCTCTTGCATCCCAGATACACTCTTCTTTATCTCTGTTAGGTAATACCAAACCAGTTTCCCTTCATAATCAGAATCAGTCACATCAAGCAATAAAGTAACCACCTTCTTTGCCTACTGATCCAGAAGTGTTAGAAACCCAAACAGTCCAGAAGACATTCTTACCTTCTATTTCAATGGGATCAATACTGTATCTCTTGACTGGTACATTCCTCCCTTTAGAACTAAGAAATATAGGACCTGCAGAGCATGGGATCAGGGATAGGAGACAAAAATATTGCAAGAGAGTCACTAAGAATATTAATGAGTGGTACCGCTCCCACTTCCACCCTTTGATTCCTAGATCCATGAATTCTGGTGGGAGAAACAGCACCATATATTGAACGTATGTTTACAGCATATGTACCCACCTGTAGAATATTGGCCCAATCCTGCAAGGTATTGCTAACTAGTTGTTACTCTAACTGTGTCTTTAGAAGGCCATTCCATCATTATGGCAAGCAAGCTGCTTAAGGATGATAGGGAACATAGTAAGATCAACAAATTTCATGAGCATGTGACACTGCTGTGGGCAATTTCATCTAATACAATGCTTTGTGGGATACCACGACAATGGATAAGGCATTGTGCAAGTTTATGGATGGTACTTTTGGTAGAAGCATTGCATGCAGGAAAGGCAAATCTGTATCCAGAGTAGGTATCTATTCCAGTAATAACAAACCACTGCCCTTTCCATGATGGAAGCAGTCAAATGTAATCAACTTGCCACGAGGATGCTGGCTGATTACCTCAAGGAATGATGCCATGTCAGGGACTCAGTGTTGATCTCTGTTGCTAACAGATTAGACACTAAATTAGTGGCTGTAGCAAGTTGGTCTTGTTGAGTGGGAGCCCATGTTGCTGAGTCCATGCATAACCTCTATCCCTGCCACTATGTCCACTTTGTCCATGAACCTATTGGACAATGACAGGAGTGATTAGGAAAAGAGGTTTCCACAGAACATGTCATCCTATCCACTTGATTGTTAAAATCCTGCTCTAAGAAGGCCATCCTTTGGTGAACATTAACATGAGATACAAATGTGTTCACTTCTTTGACTATTTCAGAGAGGTTTATCCACATATTCCTCCACATTCCTTGTCTCCAATTTTGAATCATGTTCCTTAGAAGTCCCAACCATCCAGTCAAACCACTGGCCACAGCCCATGAGTCAGTATACAAGTGCACGTCTGGCCATTTCTTTCTAAGCCAAGTGAACAGCCAGATACACTATTCAAAGTTCTGTCCATTGGGGGGCTCCCTCTTCACCACTGTCCTTTAGGGAGGTCCCTGAAAGGTGCTGTAGTCCTGCTGCTGTTCACTTTCAAGTGATATCTGCGTATCAGGAAGAACCAATTGTAAACCAAGCACAAATTTTCTCTTCCACAGTCAGTTGATCATAAAGACTCTTCATGAGGCAGTAGGTGCAGATTGAGACATGGAAGGTGATGTGACAAAAGTGGAGACCCTGGGCATTTAAGTACACTTCCTCATGCAGTGTGCTTATGCCTTCAGGTCCTGCTTGGGCCTGATCTCGTATGCACTGCTTCCATTTAATACTGTGTGCATTCAACTTTATGACTCTGTGGTTCAGGCAACACCCAGTTCATGATGGGAAGCCCAGGCTGCATGCTGACTTGCTGGCCTATGATTAAGTATTCAGTCTCTATTGAGACCCTGTAACAAGCCAAAGCTGTTTCTAAAAAAGCGCAGTAGTTATCCTCAGAAGGTGGCGGGACTTTGCTCAAAATCCTAAAATTCTGTACTGTTGTTCACCAATAGGGCCCTGCCAAACACTCTAAACAGCATCGCTATCTGCAACTGACATTTCAAACACCATTAGATTAGCTGGATCATAATGGCCCAAGTGGCAGAGCCACTTACGTGGCAGCTTGAACTTGTCACTGAGAATTCTCTTGTCCTGAGCCTCATTCGAAAGCAGGTGCTTTTTCAGTTGCTTGATAAATAGACCAGAGTAGCACACCCAAATGACGTATATGTTGCCTCCAAAATCCAAAGCCCACCAAGCACTGTGCCTCCTTTTTAGCTGTAGGAATGGCCAGCTACAATCATTTATCCTTCACTTTAGAAGGACTATCTCCATATCTCACACCACTGGTTACCTAGACATTTCACCGAGGTTGAAAGTGTCTGGATTTTTGTTTGATTGATTTCATCTACTCTGGAACATAAACATTTCACCAATAAGTCTAAAGTCTTTGGGACTTCTTCCTTATTAGGTATAATCCATATATTGCCATTAATGCAATGGACCAGTGTGATGTCTTGTGGAAGGGGAAGGGTGACCAAAGTCCCTGTTCACTAACTTTTGACATAGGGAAGAAGAGTGGATGTACTTGTGAAGTAGGTCAGTAAAAAGTATTACTGGCTTTGCCAGGTAAATGGAAAGTACACTGCTTCTGGTGGCCATTTGAAAAAAAGTATGGGGCAAAAAGACATTAGACAGATCGATAGCTGCATATCAGATACCAGGAGATATATTAATTTGCTGAAGTAATAAAATCACACCTGGAACAGAAGCTGCAATTGGAGTCACTGCCTGGTTAAATTTTTGATAATCCACTGTTATTCTCAAGATATTCATCTGTTTTTCTCAAAGGCCAAATAAGAGAGTTGAATGAGGATGTGGTGGGACTCACCACCCTTACAGCCTTCAAGTCCTTGATGGCAGCAGTAATCTCCATAATCCCTCAAGAAATTTGATATTCTTTCATTGTAGTATTTTCCTAGGTAAGGGTAGTTCTAATGGCTTCCACTTGGCTTTTTCTGCCATAAAGGCCCTTACTCCAGTTGACAGAGGCCCAGTGTAGAAGTTCTGCCAGTTGCCATTGAGTTGGCTCTGACTCATAGTGACTGTGCAGAACAGAATGAAACACTGCCTAGTCTTGCACTATCTTCACAATTGTCTCTGCCTAAACCAATTGTTGCAACCCCTGTGTCATTCCATTTCATTGAAGGTCTTCCTTTTTTTTGCCAGCCCTTTTCTTTACCAGACTTGACGTCCTCCACCAGAGCTGATCACTGCTGATAACATGCCCAAAGTATGAGAGACATAGTCTCACTATCTTCGACTCTAAAGGAACCTTCTGGTTGTATTTCTTCCAAGACACACTTATTTGTTACTTTGGCAGTCCATGGTATATTCAGTATTCTTCTTCAATACCACAATTCAAAAGTGTCAGTTCTATTCAGTATTCCTTATTCATTGTCCAGTTTTCACATACATGTGAGGCAATTGAAAATATCATGGCTTGGGTCAGGTGCACCTTAGTCCTCAAGGTAACATCTTTCCTTTTTTAATATTTTAAAGAGCTGTTTTTCATCCTATTTTCCCAGTGGAATATGCTTTTTATTTTTGGCTACTGCTTCCATTGGTGTTGATTGTGGATTCAAGTAAAATGAAATATTGATTACCTCAATCTGCTCTCTATTTATTATAATGTTGCTTATTAATACAGTTGTGAAGATTTTTCTTTCTTTCTGTTGAAGTATAATCCACATCAAAGGCTGTGGTCTTTGATCTTCATCAGTAAGTGCTTCAACTCTTCTTCACTTTCAACAAGCAAGGTTGTTTCATTTGTACAATACAGGTTGTTAATTAGTCTTCCTCTGATCTTGATGCCCTGTTCTTCTTCATGTAGTCCAGTTTCTTGGGTTATATGGTAATCATACAGATTGAACAAGTATGGTGAAAGGATATAACACTAAAACATACATTTCCTGACTATAAATTATGCGGTATCCCCTTGCTCCTTTTGAATGACTGCTCTTAATCTATGTATAGATTCCTCATGAGCATGATGAAGTGCAATGGCATTCCCATTCTCTGCAATTTTATTCATAATTTGTTATGACCCACACAGTCTCATGCCTTTGCAGAGTCAGTGAAAGTATACACAAACTATGGAGTTGGCAAATCCCCAAATCTGCAGGTAAACTTCCAACTCAAGTCTCAAGAACTGGAAGGCAGGTGAGGAAACAGCTGTAGAATCTAGAGTATTGAAAGCCAGCCAAGTTTTCAAGGAAAAAAAATACTGGATACAAAACCACATCTCTAAGGAAACTCCCTTTCAACTGATTGACTGTTCAGAGCAGATCTCATCATGGATGTGATTACATCATCTTAGATCTCACTATGGAGGTGATTACATTGTTACACAGTGTCAAACTATATCATAACTGGCAATCCATTGAGAATCATGGCCCAGCCAAGATGACCTATAACCTTAACCATTATACACACATACATATATGTATACGCACACAGACACATCTATATATAGTTACATATATACATAGATCTAGTGGCCATGAGTTGGATCTGACTCGATAGTACTTGACTTGGCTATCTAGGTGTTGATCTACACATACATATACATGTATATGCATATATATAGGTACATGTATGTATATATGTATGTGTATATATATATTAAAAATAATATTCAGTAATTCAACTTTTTTTATTAAGATTGAGTGAAAATATACAATCCCATATAAATTTGCATACTTGCCAATGAGCAGCTCCCACTGCTCTCCCTGCCTGGTGACAGCACACTTCTCCTCTCTGTTCTGTACATGTCATTTCCCCCGAACAATCTTCTATCCCCTGCTCTCCCCCCTCTCCCCCATGTCCAGTAAGAGGTCAGCCAGATGACACCCTATAGATGCATAGAACCATAACGTGCACACATGATATGGTCTCTCTGTGTCATCAAGTCCAATCAATTTCTGTCCAAAGAGTTGATCTTCATTATGGTTTATGGACAGGGGCAGCATCAGGGCCAGGGGACACACTCACAGGGGAACCTGAGGCCCCTGGACCATCAATTGCAGTCTTTTAGTGGAGATCTCAGGATGCACCCCTTTTTATTTTCATGTTGCCTGTGAGACTGAACTTTGTGAGCCCCATCACGGCTATCACTGGTGGTGGCTGGGCATCACCTGGTTCTTCTGGGCACTTGTCAATGTAGTCATCCACTCGCATAGGTCTCTCTGTCTTCAGGGTTCTCTTTGCCCCATTTCTGGAGATCATCCATCCCTGCCCAGTTGGGACCATTTGGTGTACCTCAGATGTCAGCTTGGCAGGTTTTAAGACCAGAGATGCCACTCACCAATTTGGGGTGCAGAAGACTCTCTTAGCAAACTCTAGTTATGTCAGTTGGCCTCCATGTCCCCTGAGAGCGTGGTCCCCAGATCTCTACCCCAGCTACTCTGTCTTTGCAATATTGGATTAAGATGGGAGGAGTAATCATGTTATGTTGATCTTTCTAATGTGTGCTGTCACAGATTTCATCTAATTGACTTTCTATCAACTATGTAACCAATATCTCACCCTCTCCATCCCTCACTCTCCACCCTTATAGCCATCAAAGAGTCTCTACTTCTATGCATGAGTCTATCTTTAAGTTCTTATCGTAGAGGTCTCATACAGTATTTGTCATTTTGCTGCTGACTACTTTCACTCAACATAATGTCCTCCAATTGAAATCTGGTTGTAAGACGCTTCCTGAAGTCATCACTGTTCTTCGTCACTACATAGTGTTCCACTGAGTGTATAAACCATAGTTTACTTATCCATTCCTCTGTTGTTGGACATCTGGGTTGATTGCATCTTTTTGCTATTGTGGACTGTGCTGCCATGAAAATTCTTGTGCAAGTATCCGTTGGTGTGAATGGCCTTGATTCTGTAGGGTATATTCCAAGCAGTGAAATTACTCAGTCAAATGTTTTGTCTATTTCCAGCTTTTTAAGGAGCACCGGATTGCTGTCCAAAGAGGTTGCACCATTCTGCAATCCCACCAACAGTGTAGGAGAGTTCCAATTTCTCCACAGCCTCTCCAGCATTTGTTGTTTTGCATTTTTTTGATCATGGCCAGCCTTGTTGGGGTGAGATGGTATCTCATTGTAGTTTTGATTTGAATTTCTTTAATAGCTAATGATGGTGAACATGTCCGCATGTGTTTTTTGGCTGCCTGGATCTCCTCTTTAGAGAAGTGTCTGTCCATTTCCCTTGCCCATCACTTAATTGGATGATTTTTCTTTTTCTCATTGATGTTCTCATCACCTTATAGATGATGGAGATCAGGCGTCGGTCTGACATATAGTTGACAAACACTTTATCCCATTCTGTAAGTGGTTGTTTAATTCTATTGATAAAGTTTTTGGAAGAGCAAAAGTGTTTGATTCTTAGTAGTTCCCATTTATCTATTTTCTCTTCTGTTAATTGTGGTTTGTTTGACAGATTTTGAAGTCTGTCTACATTATGTGTTAAAACCTCCATTGTTGATCCTAATTTTTCTTGGATGAGCTTTATCGCTTTAGATTTGAAATTTAGGTCTCTTATGGCTGGGCATCCAGTTTGGGTTGATTTTTGGATAAGGTGTCAGATATGGGTCTTGTTTCAATTTATTACAGATGGATATCCAATTTTGCCAGCACCATTTGTTGAGATTGTTTTTACTCCAGTTTAATGTCTTAGGGCCTTTGTTGAATATCAGCTGTTCACAGGAGGATGGTGTCGTCTCTGGGTTCTCAATTCTGTTCCATTGATCTATGTGTCTCTTTTTGTACTAGTACCAGGCTGTTTTGACAACTGTGGCAGTGTAACAGATTCTAAAGTCGGGTAGTGAAAGGCCTCCCAGTATGTTCTTCTTCTTTGGTAGTGCTTTGTTTATCTGGGGCTTCTTCCCTTTCCCAACAAAGTTGGTAATTTGTCTCTCCATCTCATTAAAAAATGTCACAGGAATTTGTATTGGGATTGCATTATATAAGTAGATTGCTTTGGGTAAAATAGACATTTTCAGAGTGTTAAATCTCCCTATCCATGAGCAGGATAGGTTTCTCCATTTGCTTAAGTCTCTCTTAGTTTCTTGTAATAAGGTCTTGTAGTTCTCTTTGTAAGGGTCTGTTATTTTAGGTATTTTATCTTCTTGGAGGCTATAGTAAATGATGTTGATCTGGTGATTTCTTCTTTGATGATCTCTTTGTTGGTATAAAGGAATCCTACCAATTTACTTACGTTTATCTTGTATCCTGACACTTTGCTGAACTCTTCTATCAATTTAAGTAGCTTTCTTATGGATTCTTTAGGATTCTTTGCATATGCAAACATATCATCTGCAAATAGGGAGATTTTCACTTCCTCTTTGCTGATGCAGATGTCCTTTATTTCTTGGTCTTGTCTAATTGCTCTGGCTAGAACTTTTAGTAGAATGTTGAATAGGAGAGGTGAAAGTGGGCATCCTTGTCTAATTCCCGTTCTCAAGGAGAATTGTTTCAGTGTCTTTCCATTGAGGACGATGTAAGCAGTTAGCTTTGTATAAATGGCCCTTATGGCATTGAGGAATTTGCTGCCTGTTCCTATTTCTCTGAGAGTTTTTAGCATGAATGTGTGTTGGACTGTATCAAAAGCCTTTTCAGCATCTATGTACAAAATCAGATGATTCTTGTCTTCTGTGTTATTTATGTGGTTGATGACATTAATTGTTCTTCTGATGTTGAACCAGCCTTGCATCCCCGCTATGAATCCAACTTGGTCGTGATGAACTAGTTTTTTGATATGTTGCTGTATTCTAACAGCAAGAATTTTGTCAAAGATTTTTTCATCTAGATTCATGAGTGATATTGGTCTGTAGTTCTCCTTTTTGGTTGGGTCTTTCCTTGGCTTGGTATCAGGGTTATGCTGGGTTCATAGAATGAATTTAGGAGTGTTCCATCCCTTTCTATGTTGTGAAACAGTCTCAGTGGTATTGGAGATAACTTTTCTCTCAAAGATTGGTAGAATTCTGCAGTGAAGCCATCTGGGCCAGGGCTGTTTTTGGTTGATAGTTTTCTGATGACTTTTTCAATCTCTTGCTTTGTGATAGGTTTATTAAATTGTTCTGCTTTACCTTGTGATATTTTGGATAGGTGATGTGAATCCAAGAATTTATCCATTTCCTCTAGGTTTTCAAATTTGTTAGAGTATAGACTTTTGTAGTATTCTGTTATGATATTTTTGATTTCTGATGGATCTTTTGTGACATCTCCCCTCTCATTTCTTATTTGGGTTATTTATTTCCTTTCCTGTTTTTCTTTAGTAAGTTTAGCCAATGGTTTGTCAATTTGATTGATCTTTTCCAATAACCAGATTTTGGTCTTTTCAATTTTTTTCAATTGTTCTCCTGTTCTCTAAATCATTTAGTTCTGCTTTAATCTGTATTATCTGTTTTCTTGTGGTGCCTGAGGGGTTCCTCTGTTGCTGTCCTGTTACTTGTTCAAGCTGTAGGGTTAGATCCTTAGTTTGGGTTCTTTCTTGCTTCCAGATGTGTGCATTTATGGAGATTAACAGCCCTCTGAGCACTGCTTTGGCTGTATCCCATAGGTTCTGGTAGGAAGTGTTTTCGTTCTCATTGGAATTCATAAATTTCTTTATTTCATCCTTGATTTCTTCTATAAGCCATGGGTTTTTGAATAAGATGTTCAGTTTCCAAGTGTTTCATTTTCTGTCTATGTTTTTTTATGCTATTGATTTTGACTTTTGGCTTTGTGGTCTGAGAAGATGCTTTGCAATAATTCAATGGTATGGATTTTGTTGAGATTTGCTTTATGTACTTAACACATGCTCTATTTTGGAAAATGTTCTATGTGCACTACAGAAGAAGACATAGTTTTCTGCTGATGGACAGAAAGTTCTGTATATGTCAATGAAGCCTAGTTGGTTAATTGTGGCAATAAAGTCTTCTGCGTCTTTACTGAGCTCTTTTCCAGAGGATCTGTCCAATATTGAGAATGGAACGTTGAAGTCTCCCACTATTATTGTGGAATGATCTATCTCCTTGTTGAGTGAGTCAGTGTTTCTTCGATGTATTTAAATGTTCTAGTAGCGGGTGCATAAATATTTAGTATTGTTAAGTCCTGCTTGTGTATTGAACCTCTCAGCAATAAATAGTCTTTCTTGTCCACGGTGGTGGGTTTTACATTAAAATTTATTTTATCTGAGATTAGTATTGCCACACATTTTCTTCTTCACATAGAGTTAGCTTGATATATATTCTTCCATCCTTTAATTTTCAGTTTGTTTGTATCTTTAAGTCTAAGATGAGTTTCTTGTAAGCAACATATAGATGGGTTGTGTTTTTTGATCCAGGATGTCACTCATTACCTCTTTACTGGAACGTTCAGTCCATTCATGTTCAGTGTAAATACTGACAGGTGTATGTTTAGTACTGCCATTGTGATATGTTTATTTTTGAGTTGATGTTTGCTGTGTTGTTAAAATATTCTATTTGGACATTCTTCTTTGTGAGTTGATTTTTCACCTTTTTCAGTGTTGGTCTTGTGGTTGTTGAGACTCCTGTATTACATTTCTTGATTTGATATGTTGCATCCTTATTGTGCTTTGTGGCTGCCCATGTGATCCCCCTATGTTTAAACCCAATTTTAACTACTGCAAGTCTTATTAACTTCCTCTCCATCTGGAAGGACTATAACAACTGTAGTACATCCTTCTTTTTAATATGATGACATCATAGTTTTCATGGTATGATCACTTGATCACTTCTTTTAAAATGATAGCTTTGGTTAAGTTTGGAGCCTACCCTAACTAAGTAGGTTTCTGGGTGATGTGTCTTGAATTTGCTTCTAAAATATAAAATTAGTGGTTTTGTTCTTCTAAGCCAAGAGATTCTTCCAGTATGTTTTTTAGCTTTGGTTTGGTTTCATTTTTACAAAATCTCTGAATTTCTGTTTATCTGTGAATGTCTTGATTTTGTTTTCATATTTGAAAGATAATTTGGCAGGGTATGTAATTCTTGGTTGGAAGTTCTTCTCCTTCAAGGCTTTGAATGTGTCATTCCATTGTTTTTGTGCCAACATCATTTCTGCTGTGAATCAGATGAAAACCTACAGATTTTCCCTCTGAATGTTAGCTTTGCTTTGAGTCTTGCTGCCTTTAAGAGTTTCTGCTTATGTTTCATTTTGTTAAGCTGTATTACAATATGTCCTGATATCTTTCTTTTGAGATCTACATTGTGTGGTGTTTGATACACATCTTGGATATCTATATTCTTTCATAATTTCATGGAAGTTTTCTCTCAGCAGCTCAACAACAGTACTGTCTGTGTTTTCAGGTGTCCCTCCCTGTTCAGGAATTCTGGTTAATCATAGATTGTTCCTCTCGATAGAGTTCCACATGCTTCTTAATCCTTCTTCATTTTTCTTGTTTCTTTTTTCTGATTTCTCCTCATAGATGCTGGAGTCAGCATCTCTGTCTTCCAAGTGTGAAAGTCTATTTTCCATTTGTTCCATTCCGTTTTCCTGGCTTTGAACTGAGGTTTCTATCTCTTTGATTTTGTTCTTGATCTGTTGTATTTCGGAATGCTGGTGTTCCATCAGATTGAACAGCTTGCTTAATGTTTCATTTTGCTCTATGACATTTTTCATAAGGTCTAGGAGGGCTCTCTATACAATCCTTTGTACTTGCCCTCCAACAGTTTCAGAAAGGCTTCTTCACCTGGCAAGTTCTTTGAATTTTTCTTTTATGGGTCCTCTGAAGCAATGGGTGAATTCTTCCTAATATTCTGGTCCATAACTTTTTGCTTTGGGAGCATCAGTATTACTTTAATGGGATCTAAAGCTTGGTCTGAAAAGGAACTTGAGCACTAGACACCTCTACGTACTCCAGTGACTGGGATCTATGGAATCTCTGGGGTAGCATGCTTCACCTCCTGATTGGCAAAGATGCAGCCCCACTTACAGAGTCACTGGGAACTGTCAGCCCACCCTATAATGTGAGACAGTAAAGGCTGGAAGAGATGCTACTGGGATGTACCACAGTTATTTCTCTATTGAAAGGTAAAATGCATCTGACAGCTTCCAAAATTAGTCAGGCTTTCAGGTGTACAAGTCCGTCTTCCCAGCTGGAAAAGTATGCACTTCTACATCAAAGACTGCTTTACTGCTGGAAAAGTGCGGTCCAGGCGTGCAGTGCCTCCCAGCCTGGGAACTAGGTCCAGCTGAGGACTCCATATGGGAAACTCTGCTGCCCAGTGAATCAAGATGGCATCCCACACAAGCGCCCTCACCTGCCTACTCAATGGTGGAGATTCAGAGATTCCCAGAGAGAGGTCAGAGGTGCCAAGTTGCACAGATTCTGAGGCCAGGCTCTGAAAATGTGAAGACTCTGCTCATCAATCTCATCAGCAGTGCATCTGAGCCTTGGTGCCAGTAAAACTTCAGCCCCTCACCCTGGCTAAGACAGAGAAAGAAAAGTTAAAATGGTGATTTACCTTCAGTCTGTGAGAGGTGCTACTCAACAAGGGCAGGCGGGGGGTCTGTGAAACAGAAGATTTACACTTAGTGGTATGTAGACCAAATAAACAGTCCTATGTTGTATCCTAGGGCTCACTAGGTATCCAGAAGTCTCCATTTAATTATCAGTTCAGGTCTTGTTTTCCAGAGGGATTTAGGTAGACATGTGTTTAGTCTGTCATCTTGACTTCGCTCCCTCCAATTCAGCATTTTTTACTTGTATACATCACTTAGCAATTGCGGCTTTAACACTAAAGCATGAAATGTTTCACATGCATTTCTTTGTCTAGGGATCAAATAATTGTCTAGGTTACATTTTTTCCAAAGATTCATCTTTTCAGAGGTTTGGAAATTGATTTTTATAGGAATATCTGCTGAAAATTTTAAAAGTTAGCTTCTTAACCTGTATAGTAAAAATAATGATAGAAATTAATGATAATTGTAAAATACTAATTTTGCTTCCTCATTTCTCATGCAGAAATGAAGACTTAGAAGAAAGATTTCAAATATCTACAATGATATTTTTCCTTTTCTTCTAGCTGACATAGCATTCCTGCCACTGTCTTAAGTGAAAGAACTTAACAAGGGTCACCATGAGTCGGATCCGACTCGATGGCACTTGGCTTGGCTAACTGATTTTAAGCTTTCCCACTGCTGGACATATCATCTAACACAAGACTCCTGTGATAAAATCTCCGGGCATTACCAGTTTTGCCAAATAAAACTATAGACAATTATAGCCAATGCCATTTCCACTTTATCTGCATGTACAGCTATCAACCTGTGATTTTGTTAGTGTTTCTCCTTTCCAGAAAAAGAGCCAATTATTTCATTCATTCATCAGCCTTTATAGAATGACAGACCAAATACTTGTAAGCTAAGGAAGACTAATAGAGACCTATACATGTAAAGATCTTGTTCTGACTTTGTGTTGTAAATACCTCCTTTTATTTCTCTGTATCTCCATGTGCCTCTCACAATGCTACTCCCTTTATAGCAAAGATAATCTGTTCCTGTCTGCCTCAGACTAATATCTCGTGAATTTTAGGAATAATGTCATCATCCTTGTCTGTACACAGAGAACCTAATAAATCTCCAAGTCTGAAAGTTCTGACTCAGACATGGACTCTAAGATGACACCAACATTGATTACTTAGGTACTGTACTGAAAGAATCATTGACTCAGTGATTATGTGAACAATCAGTGTAGTGATAGGAATTATATAAATAGAAGAGACTTTAAGAAACTGTTGCAGAAGTCATTAATGATACTAACTTTGCCTTAGATGGAACACTAATCAATCTCAACTTATTAGCATGAGCATTGACTTAGAATTACATTGCTCTAGGTTTCTTCTTAACTAGTTGTGGTGGTGTCTATGTTACTGCTAATACTTGTTAATGTGTTTAGATTAATAAAAAGGCAATGTATAACAGGCTATATTTTACCTAAAGGAAGAAATTACCTGGATCTTTAAAGTAGATACTCATGGTCTAAATGGATTTGTTTTCTTGGCCTGGTTTGGTCAGTTGGGGTTCCTGGTTCTGAAGCTTTTTTGAATTTGAACTGTCAGCATTTGGGGTTATCAGTAATAATACTATGCCACCAATGTTTCTCAAAGCATCTTAGGGGAACTGTAAACTGTTTTTTTTTTTTTTTTATTTTTCGTCACAGCCCATTGCACTACACATAGAAATTTCAACGCTTTTATGAAGCTGCCCTCTTGTCACATTAGTCACAATAATGACTTATGTCAAAAAAATCAAAGGAACTTTGTAATACAATTGACAATAGACACAACTGAACAATCCCTGAGTGGTGAAGATCTGGATCTCTAGTCTTCCATGAGGTCAACATCTTACAAGTGAGGAAATGACCTGAAGAGGATACTGATAGCCTGATATACAAAGGGACAATGGACAGAATATATATCACAGTAGAGCTCTGACCTACAAACTCTGCAGCAACCAACCTGTAACAGTCAAGACAGGTTTGTTATTGCTGATGTTGCTACTTGCCCCTCCTGTTTCTAACTCAAATCCAATCAGAGAAAGCCGAATATGCTCTCCAACACAAGATGCACTGGTTTTCATCTGACCATTTACACATCTCTAAGCCAGTAATTTCCATTTAGAACATACCTCCCCCTCCCCATATGAAACTTTGCATTCATCAGCCTAAATTTGAGTCTCTGTCAAATTCAAGTACTTATCATTGACTGTATTGGTAGGGTAAGTTCTAAATAAGCAGGGCGTTTGCTTTTATTTGAGTGGTCTTCATTTATTACCATACTTCTTTAGTAATGAAAAATAAAGGACAACTTCACTAATTTAGGATAATATAACTATGGTTGTAGGAGAGGAGGAGAATCTAGGCAAAAGAAGAAAAAAGAGGTTAGTCTGATTTACGGGAAGGGGTGAAATCTAGAATGTTTTCAGACTTGCGATTTTCTTCCTCCCTCCCTCCCTCCCTTTCTCTCTTCCTTCCTTCATCCCTTCTTCCCTTCTTTTCTTTCCTTCTTCTCCTTCCTTCTTCCTTTCCCTCTTTTCCTCCCTCTCCCTCCCCCTCCCTCTCTTCTTTACTTTCAAGTAATAATCTGCCTCAGTGGTTAAGAACTTAACTGCTAACCAGAATGTCAGCAGTTCAAATCCACCAGCTGCTTCTTGGAAACTCCATGGAGTAGTTCTGATCTGTTCTACGAAGTTACTATGAGTTGAAATTGACTGTACAGCAAGAGGTTTTTGGTCTCAAACATAGTAGACATCTACTAAATTTTTCTTGAAGGAATGACCATTTGCAGTCTAGGTCTCCTCTCCCCTTGTCCCCCAGTAAATCTCTCAGAGATCATATTGTTTAGATTTTATTGAAATAGACAGCAGGCTCCAGGGGAAAAATTGTAGAAGTTTAGTAGAAGTTTGTTTAGTGCTTACCCTTCCAACCTGCCTTTTGGTGCTAAGGTTCTACTTTTTTAGAAAAAGTTACTATTTCATATTGCTTTTCTGTCTTTGAAGACAAAGGTCCTGTATGTTTGCAATGGCCTGAGTGTTCAGAGTATTTTGTTTCCTGGAAATTGTGCAAGCACTATTTCTCAATTGCTGAGGGCCTGGTATTGCAGTTTCATAGGATATATGTGTGATCACAAGGACCTAAGTGAAGTTTTAGTGAATCAGGAAAATGTAAAGTATTTCTGAAACTTATAGCCTTGTTTCACAATAACTCCATGAGGACAGTCACATCTGTACCTTTAGCTCACGGCACAGGGTCTCAGCTGGCATGCTAAGTACAAACCCATTTTCTCTAATCCCTCCACTTAGACTTCTCTAATCCCTCCTCACATTCCCCACCTTCCTTCTCTAATCATTCTTCCCCTCATTTGTTATTGTGACAGTGTCCTCACAGACTTTACATTATGTATTTATAGTGCACACACACACACAAGCACACCTGCACATTTCTTTAATAGTGTCACTTCCTTTGCGAGGCCTTCTCTGACTTTCTTAACCTCAGTTGATTCCCTCTGTGATTTCTTTTCTTGACACTATATACCTCTCCTTTCTATTACTTGTTCCAGTTGTAACTTTATGCTTAATAGGTTAACTCTTGCCTCCCTTACTAGGCTGGTAACTGTTTTTGTTTATAGTTCAGCACAATGCTTGGCATACAGAGGAAGGTCAGTGAATAACTACTGAATTAATGGACTCAGATTTGTGAAATCATCTGTTTATTGCTTCAATGCCTCCTTCCTCATTAGGCAACACTGATTTCTCAGAACCCAGAGTTTAGCCTGGCCCATAGTGCTTAAACCTCTGCTGTCGAATTGAACAGGTTATTATATCTTGGTCTAGGTAAAACTAGACGTCTAGAGCTGTTATCATATGTAAGGGGAGCATGGATCAACAAGGTAAGTACCAGCAGGGCTGATCAAGGAAAAGCAGATGAGAAATTACATAGGAAAGATAAGACTTCATCAAAGAAGCCTGACACTAATTGCAGAGCCAAACACCAAACCCATTGCCCTTGAGTCACCAACTCAATGCCTGCAGTAGCACTGGACCTAATTAAATGGCTAATAAACTGGGAAAGGAGGAAAGGAAGGTTAGGGAGTTTGGGGCCTGGCTTATCCAGCCTTTTTTGTATTTAGCTAAAGTTGGACAAATGTGTTTTACCTTCTCAGTCTCACTTATCTGAAGTGAAAGGTTTGGGATAAAAAGTGTCTTAAACTTTTAATCCTAAATTCTCTGTGCCTTGTGAAATAAGACAGGTTGTTAAATCAAAATTTTTATATTTTACTTATTTCAGCATATATCCTTGCAAGTTTTGTCTCCTACAAAAGTGTGTTCATTTCTAAAAGAATATTTAATAGAAAAACAATGACTGAAAATAGGTTTGAGAACACTTCAATGCAATAAAATTCTGCACGTATTTCCACACTCAGTTTAATTCTCCTCTAGTCTTCTTAGGCTAACTCATCATCATGATTTCTCATTCTTTATGAACTTGTTTGTCAGCTAGTCTTACGCTGCCATAACTCTCTAAATATTAATGTATGATTCATTTTACATAATATGTATATTATATATTGTGTAAATAAATAAATTATGTAGTGTACACATATTACATATTATAGTCAAAAGATCTGATTCATGGCGACCCTAGAGGCCAGAGAAGAACTGCCCTCTAGAGTACTCAAGGAGTGCCTGGTGGATTTGAACTGCCAACCTTGTGGTTAGCAGTGGTAGCACTTAATCCATTACACCACCAGAGTTTCCCATTACATATTATGTATGTATTACAACTTTATAGCACTTGGCTGGCTTGGCTATATATGATATGTATTTGTATATTGTATGCATGTTATATATTATGTCTATATATTGTGTGTAAAATATATAATGAATTCTTTTCTCTAGTCCATTATTAGAGAGACACAGTGGTATAGCGTTAGGCACAACTCGGTCACAGTTCTGGCACTGATAAACTGTTGTATTTTCACAATTTATTTATTGATTCCAAATTCCCATTTCCTCCTGTACTCAAAGATGATGTTCAATATCCATACCATATTACGATTTTGTAAAGATTAAATGAAATAATGCAGGAGGAATAGAGTTGTTATGCTTGAATTCTTATTGTTTTCCTGACATTTTAGTACAGAGTAGGTGCTCAACTAAGGTTAGTCCCTCCCTTTCAATTACATTGAATAAACCTCTTGAAGTAAACAATTCTGTCTTCTTCTTTGCAATTGCTATATCTTGTGAATAGTTATGTTCACATGGTAGGAGCTTAATAAAAAAATGGTGATAGTTGGAGTGGAAGATGGTACAATACCTAGAGTGGAACACAGAATTAAAGTAACATTGAAAGCTTACTTCAAATAGAAGATCATTAAGTAGTACAAATCCTTAATGTACTTGGTTGCTACCCTCAGAGTTGGAAAGTTGGAGGTTTGAATCCACTCAGAGGTTCTGCAGAAGAGAGATCTGGCAATCTGCTTTAGAAAAATCACTGAAAACTGGGGCACAGTTCTACTCTGACACATGTGGGCTCATCATGAGTTAAAGTCAATTCTTTTTTTAATTTTATTTTTTTATTAATTACAATAGAAGAACAAAATTTCTAACATCTGTCAATTACCTCATCTGTGATAAGCCCTCAGCCCCCCACCCATTAATGTAGCCAACACAGTCATTTCCTTCTATGGATAATTCTCTTGTTAAGTCCTTGTAACAGGGTCTCATACAAAGTTTGTCTTTTTGACACTGATCGATTCCACCCAGCATGATCTCTTCCAAATGAGACCATGTTATGAAATGTTTTCTAAAATTCTAAAATTCAATTCCCAAATCTGAACTGAACTTCTCTCTTATATTGTTTTGTTTTGCTCTAACTGGATCGCAAGCAATATTTAGTTTTTTTCTTCATAGCATAGTGTTCTGTTGAGTATATGTACCCTAGTTTGTTTATCCATTCATCTGTTGATGGGCATCAAGGTTGATTCCAACTTTTTGCTATTGTGGACTCTGCTGTAACAGACATTTGTGTACATGTGTCTTCTCGTGTGACAACCTTTGTTTCTGAAGGATAAATTCAAAGCAGTGGAATTACAGGATCAAATGGTGTATCTATTTCCAACTTTTTAAGGATGTGCCAACTTGTTTTCCAAAGAGGTTGTACGAGTTTGCAGTCCCACCAGCAGTGTAGGAGAGTTCCAGTTTCTCCACAGCTTCTCCAGCATTTGTTGTTTTGTGTTTTTTTGCATCGTGTCCAATTAAGCGATAATAATAATCCAATTAAGCAAAGGGCAAAGAAGATAGACATTACTCTAAAGAGGATATCCAGGCAGCCGAAAGACACACGCAGAATTGCTCACAGTCATTAGCTATTAAAATCAATTCCATAGCAACTAGTTTTGGTTTTCTGTCCTTTGGGGATGTTGTTGGAGGACAAGCAAGTCAATAAGATACAAATGTCATGGAGAACCACAGGGAGGATAGGACACTTCATGTGCAGGATGAGATGCAATACTGGCTGTTCTCTAAGGGTAGACTGCCTAACAATTATCCTGTTAAAATGTGTCTTTTCTGGCTCCTTTCTGCAAGTGTGGCAGAGTTGTAAAATATGTGTATTATTTCCTGGTAAATCATGAGGGAGATGCTATGGTTAAAGGATTCATCATGGTTTATTCTATTACAATAGACCCCAATAAAGTAATCGTGGTATGCAGTTTGTTATATAAGTGTTGTCAACTTTTTATATGTTAGCTGGGATGTCTAAAGGCTTCCTAATGGTTTATAGGCCTTAAACGTTTGCACAGTAATGTTTAACTACATCTGAAATAGCAGAGTCTTCTGGTGGTTGAACAGTCTGTTTATAAAACATTTTTGCAAAGAATATCAGACGACAAATAAAGGGACTCTGGATTGTTGTTCTTCTTCTCCCTCCCTTCTTCAGAAGCAAAAACAGCCAACTAGCAAATTCTTGTTGCTTGTGTATTTATTGGACTTGTCCATGTCATACATAATGGTTATGTGTATACGAGCAGATTTTAGTACATGAGGTACTTCAAATCAACAAAACAAATGAAAAGCGAAAGTTGGGACTGCAGTTGTAAAGTACCATTGAGTTAGTTCCAACTCGTAGTGACACCAAGTATAACACAAGAAAACACAGCAGCCCTGTGCCAGCCTTACAATCTTTGCTATGTTTGATCACATAGTTGCGGCTACTGTATCAGTCCATCTCACTGAAGTAGGAAGCACTTCCTCTTTTATGCTGGCACTCAATTTACCAAGAATAGTATCCTTGTCCTGGGAATTGTCCCTCCTGACAACATGCCCAAAATATATGAGACAAAGTGTCATCGTTCTCACCTATAACAAACATTCTGGCTATACTTCTTCCAAGACAGATTTGTTCATTCTTATGGTAGTGCACAGCATATTCAGTATTCTTTGCCAACACTGCATTTCAAAGGCATCAATTCTTCTTTAGCCTTACTTATTCACTGTCCAACTTTCACATTTGTATGAGACAAATGAAAATACCATGGCTTGGGTCAGGGACTTCTTAGTCCCGAAGGTGATGTCTTTGATTCTTAACACTTGAAAGAATTCTTTTGCATCAGATTTGTCCAAACGCAATACGTCATTTGATATCTTGACTTTTTGCTTGTATGGCCGTTGACTGTGGATCCAAGTGAAACAAAAACCTTGAAAATGTCAATATTTTCTCTGTCTACCATGATGCTGTTTATTGGTCCAGATGTGAGGATGTGGGTTTTCTTTATGTTGGTGTTTAATCAATACTGAAGAATGAGGTCTTTGATTTTCACAGTAAGTGCTTCAAGTCCTCTTCAAGTTGTGTCATCTGCAAGGTGCAGGTTGCTAACAAATCTTCCTCAATTCCTGATGCCACATTCTTCTTCATACAGTCAAGCTTCTCAGATTATTTTCTCAGCCTCCAGCTTGAATAAGTGTGGTGAAAGGACACAACGTGGACACACCTTTCTTAGCTTCCAGCTGTGCAGCATTCCTTTGTCCTGTTTGAATGACTGGCTGGTTGTCTATGAACAGGTTTCTTATGATCACAATTAAGTGTACGGAATCTCGTTCTTTGGAGTGTTTGAAGTAAGGCACACAAATTGCCCAACTCTGAACTGAACTTCTTTCTTATATTTTTTTGTTTTGCTCTAACTGGATCTCAAACAAAATTTAGTTTTCAGTTATCTCTTAGAAAACATATATTACTGTGTTGAAAAGGAATAGATAAAGGACATCAAAATATTCCATGAACCTGAAGTGAACATCAATTTTATTATGTTTAAGAAAGTTTCACTGATTTTGTCCTTCCACCACTCCCAGTTCCTCCTTCCACATTTCATTTCTCTGGCTCTTTCTCTTCTGTTCCCCTTTGTTTTCACTTCTTCCTTTTTAACAAATTTGAGTGAAACTTTGTCATATTAAAAACAAACAGACAAACCAAACTTGTTGCCATTGAGTTTACTGTGACTCGTGGCACCCCCTAGTGTGTGTCAGAATAGAACTGGGCTTTGTAGGGTTTTCAGTGGCTGATTTTTGCAAGTAGATTGCCAGGTCTTTCCTTTGAAGAACCTCTAAGTGGACTTGAAACTCCAGTTTCTTGGTTAGCAACTAAATGTGGTGAATGTTTTTACTATACAGGGAGCTATATTATAAAACATAAAAGTCCTTGGGCAAAAGGAATTTCAGAGTATCATCAGACCTAAACCCATGGTTTCATGTTCAATTGTCTCTGAGAAAGGCTACATCAAAGAATATTGATCTTGTTTTTAAGCCATATTGTCCCCTTCTCAACATAAACCATAATAAAGTATATGGGGGATACCACCTATAAAATTTACTTCGTCTCAGTTTATATGATAGGGTGAGTCCCTGGAATTACAGAAGGAGATTCAGCATCTTCTCTCTATGCATATAAACAGCTGGCCTGACCATAGAATGGTCCACAGTGTTATAGCTTTGGGTTTAATACATGGAATTATTCCTGTCGTTATAAACATATTTTACTCTCTGTCTCAGCTTTCTCTCAGCCTCATGAATATTGATTTGTGGGAAAAGTTGAATATTTTATCCCATTTTAACATACTCAGACAGAGGCAGAGCAAAGTGGGATACTATCCAACTGAGTAGTTTCCATGTAAAAATGAAATGTGTCATCGTATTCCTTGTCTAACACATTAAATTATGCATCTGTCAAATGAAAAAATTCTGTTCTGAGAAATGAGCAAAAATTTGCAGAGAGCTTGTGTGCTGTGGTCAAAACAGCAAGTGAGGAGCTAGAGGTTCTTTTTGGCCTGTGACCTCATAGTTTCTGATCAAAATGAATCCAAGTAGAGGCTAACAGAACAGCAATAGATCATTTGAAACCTGCAGAACTGCATTCATTTTGAAGATCTGATAGGGTTTTAAGTACCACAAGTTTGTTTGTTTGTTTTTCCCCATGTAATAGTAGAAAACTCTGTTCTGAAAACATACTAATTAATTCCACTGAGACAGAAGGATAATATCAGAAGATGAATCAGTGTTATTCCAGCCTAAGAAAATACCAGAAGATGGTTTCCAGTTAAGTTGCTACACATAAAATCCTGACGTTCCAATCTACCCTGGCCCGAGTCCCAGCCAGCCTCAGGACCTCTAAAGGGCTCACAGGTAAAAGACGTGGGAGAAAAGCGGAGTCAACCTTGAAATTAAGATTTACATCTTTATTTTGTAATATGAAACATGGCATCAGGATTGAGGGAAGACTCACGAACAACCTTGGAAATGTAGATGACACAACTTTGCTTGGTGAAAGTGCATGAAGATTAAAGAGAGTATACTTCAATGCGGATTATATTTTAACACAAAGAAAACAGAAGTCCTTACAATTGAACTGATAAACAACATCATGATAATTGGAGAGAATATTGAAGTTGTCTAAGATTTCATTTTACTTGGATGCACAATCAACAACCATGAAAGTAACACTGAAGAAATCAAAAGATATATTGTATCAGGCAAATCTGATGCAAAAGATTTATTCAGTGTGTCAAAAAAGTAGAGATACAACCTTGAGGACTAAGGCACACTGATCCAAGTCATGGTGTTTTCAGTCATCTTTTATGCATGTAGAAACTGGACAATGAATAAAGAAGACTGAAGAAAAATTTATATATCTTAATTATGGTGTTGCAAACAATAGTGAGTATTCTATGGACTGTCAGAAGAATGAACAAATTTGTCTTGGAAGAAATATAGACAGAATGCTCCTTTCAAATGAAGATGACAAGATGTCATATATTGTACGTGCTGGTGGAATAGTGGTTAAGGGTTTGACTGTTAGCAAAAGGTTGGCATTTCAAATCCACTAACCACTCCTTGGAAGTATCGTGAGGCAGTTCTACTCTGTTCTGTAAGGCTTTCTATGAGTCAGAATTGACTTGATGGCAGTAGACTTTTTGGTATCGAAAAGGACCAGTCCCTGAAGTAGAACATCATGCTTGGTAAAGGAGAGTCAGTGAGAAAGAGGAAGACCCTCTAGGAGGTAGATAAATGCAATGATTACAACAATTGGCTGAAACATAGCAGTCACTGTGAGGACAGTGCAGGATCAGGCACTGTGTCATTGTGTTCTGCATGAAGTTGCTATGAATTGCTATGGGATGGCAGCTAACAATAGCAACAAAAGTAGAATGGAGTAATAATTCATACAGGAATAAATGAATGGAATCCTTGTGATGCGTCTCTTTATGGCAATGTTGGCCATATGCCTATTTTATAACTTCAAAGGAACATAGGTACATGCTCATCATATCAGACTTCTGCACTAAAAACTTGTGACAAATTGGGCAGGGAAGAGAGACGTTTTACTTTCTAAGAGAGAGATGCATGGTCAGGTGACTGGGCCCAGGTTTAAGGCTGGGCAGGGCACGGAAACCCTGGCTCTCTGTGTCCTCTTGGGCCTGTGGCATCCTTGTCTGTTAACACAGGATGGAAATCCTTATGGTTATAGATAATGTAGGAGAGTATGGAACATAGGACACAGTTAATAAGTTGCAGTTACTGTAATTAAGAAGTTGTTGATAAATGCAGAGTATTTATTGAATTTTGGAGCTCAGCTTCTTAGCTTAATATTGGAAACAAGCAGCTTGGCTTTGAATCCCACCTCTGCTATTGAGTATCTGTGTGAATTTAACTCGCTTCTCACTGCAGGTCTTCATCTGAGTAGTGAAGATGATCATACTACACCTGTCATAATATTGCAACTAAGTTTATATATAACTTATGCAAAACATAGTAAATGTTCTAACAAATTAGTTTGCTGTCAAGTTCACTCCTACTTGTGGTGACCCCATGTATGTCAGAGTAGAGCTGCGTTCTATAGGATTTTCAATGGATGGTATTTCAGATATATTTTGGCAGGACTTTTTCCAGGTGCTTCTGAGTAGACTTGAACCTTCGGTCTTTTGGTTAGTAGACCAAGAGTGCCAGCAATTTGTAGCACGTAGACCTAAGTACTCAATATGCGCTATTTTTTAAGCATTCATAGTCTAAGTTAGTGAGCTTTAGTCATTAATAGAACGTTAGAAGGGCCCATCACCTGTCTTATCAGTTTGCTGTAACGTGGTTGCTTGCATGTTGTTACGATGCTGGGAGCTATGCTACCAATATTTCAAATACCAGCAAGGTTACCTGTGGTGGACGGGTTTCAGCAGAGCTTCCAGACTAAGGCAGACTGGGAAGAAACGCTTGGCAAACTACTTCCAAAAATTAGTCAATAAAAAAACCTATCAACCACAGGAGAATATTGTCTGATATGGTATTTGAAAGCGAGTCTCCAAGGTTGGAAGCCACTACAAAAATGGCTGCAGCAATAGACTCACATTCCAGTGATCAGACAATATTTTGTTATGTTGTACATAGGACTGCCACATTCACAGCTGACTGTATGGTTGCTAACAACATCCTGAGAAGGTAGGACCATCTTTATGTCTTGGGGAATTCTAGGGGATAACTGGCCAGTGAAAGAGATGAAAAACTGTTAATTTTAATTCTTTATAACCCGACACACATTTTAAAATGTTAAAGGGACTTGAGATTTTTCCTATATCCAACGCCTTTAACATTAGAAAAGAGATATTTAGATGTATTATCATGTAAATATCAGATTGGTTCAGCAGTACTCAGGGGATCTAAGAACTGACTTTTTAGGCCTATGAAGTCTTTGTTAGCTAAAAGTTAAATTGGTTTTGTACCGAAGGGGATGCTTCAAAGAGCCAAGACTGCGGTCCAAGATGGGCTCTTAGTGCAGTGCACAGATGGTGGGACATTATAAGGCCAAAGGCATTCAACGTCTTGCTGGTATTCTTGACTTCTATAATTCTGCCAAAATTGTCAGTAGCTTGTGCACATGAGTTTATCACCCTTGAGAGTTCAGGCAGGATGTGTTCTCGTTAAAGAGGAAGATAAAAAGATTAGTACTCACTGGAGGACAAGTTTTGTGGATACCTTCAATTAAATCTCAGTAGTTTATAACTATATACTTAATTTCCTCCCCTGGAACTCAGTAAATATCTGTGAGTGCTAGAAGAATTTTATGATGAAAGGAGCCCACAAGATAAATAAAAAATAGAAAATCTGGTAAAATAGCATCTTTATTTATTTATTTTATATTGGCTCTGTTCCCATGTTTTAATGATCTAAAATGTATGCAAACTCCCCAAGAAACTTGAAGAACATACGAGAGCGAAAAGAGATGCTTGCCAGTCTTTCAGTTAGTAGCCCAGAGCTTTAACAATTGTAGTCACCTAGTGACTCCTGATAATACAGTACACACTGTATTTATTCTATGCCCTATATGATGGTAGTTGGCAAATTATGGCCGCAGACTTGTTTTGTCTGTCTGTAAGATTTCAACAGAATATAGTCATATCCATTTACTCACATATGGCCTGAAAGCCTAAAATATTTGCTCTCTGGATCTCTGAAAAGTGTTTGCCAATCCCTATTACATGCCCTGGTGGCAGAGTGGTTAAGTGCTCAGCTGCTAACCAAAAGGTCAATGATTTGAACCCACCAGCCATTCCATGGGAGAAAGAATGGAAGTTGGCTTCCATGAAGATTTACATCCTTGGAATCCTTGTGGGAAAGTTCCACTATGTCCTATAGAGCTGCTATCAGTCAGAATTGACTCAACAATAGCACTTTTATTATGATGTGTTATGATGTAATAGAATACAATATAATACAACATAACTAACATAATGTAAATTCACAGGTATGTAAGAAATTGTATGCAAGTGTACAACTTACTTGACACACCCATATCATCAGCACCTGCATCAAGAAACAGAGTATTGTCCGCATCCTTTCGTGTCATTTTCCTTATTATTATTTATAACAACCTTGTAATATTCTGTTGCTTAGATACGCTTTATTTATGGGCCCTTTGATAATTTTTTTGTTGTTCTTGTCACAAACAATGCTGTATTTAACATTATTGTATATATTTGCTTATACCTAAGGGGTAATATATGTAAGATAATTTAATAGAAGCAGAATTTCAGAGTCAACAAAAATACATTCTACATTATAAATCCAAATTATAAGTTTGTCGTATTATACTCCAAAGAGGTTGTAACACTTTCCCCACTCCACAAGCAAGTACCAGAGTACCTTCTGAGACTTAAAGTATCAAATAGTATAATCTTTGCTTTCGTATATCTGGAAATTGTGCCTCATTGCAGTTTAATTTTTGTTAACTTGTTGTTTACTTTATTATTTACTATTTTATTTAATTTTGAAGGTATTGATTTATTACATTGGTTATCATTATTCTATTATTTACTATTTTAGTATTGGAAACCCTGGTGGCGTAGTGGTTAAGTGCTATAGCTGGTAACTGAAGGGTTAGACGTTAGAATCCACCAGATTTTCCCGGAAACACTATGGGGCAGTTCTACTCTGTCCTGTAGGGTCACTGTGAGTCAGAATTGACTCGACGGCAGAGGGTTTGGTAGGTTTTATTTTAGTATTAATTTTTATTAATACTAAAGGCCAGGTTGTTACGAAATTTTTGTTTCTGTCCTTTGAGGGGTAATTTTACAATAAATTTCTCAGGATTTCCTATAGTAATTGGTTTGTATAGTCTCTTCTGAATGAGTATTGGTCTTTATGTTTTATTATATTGATACTCATTCCATTGAAATTTGCCAACATTTTTATATAGAGAAGAACAAAATTTTCATTCATAATTCTCTAACTTTTTCTTTGTATTTATGACCACTTCTTAAATTCTCTTTTCTAGTACTATAAGTTTATGATTTCACGTTTTGTTTTTTCCTATACATTTTTTTCAAGTAAAAATGTTCTTGGATTCATTCACCTTTTTTTCAAAGTTTTATTTTGTTCTATTAATTATTTTTTGCTTTAATTTTTCCAAGTTTCTTCTCTTTGCTTTCCTTGGGCTGTTTTGCTACATATTCCCTTATATTTTAAATTTCAAGGATTAATTCTGTTATTTTTATTTTTAAATCTAACATTTAAAGTAATGAATTTTCTTCCAAGCAGTTTTAGCTGTAACACAAAAATCCTTTATCCAGTGTTATCAATAACATTATTTTCTAGATATTGGACAATTGACTTTAGATTTTTTTCTTTGAGCCTAAGATTTTTTACCAGACTTTTCAGAAAATGTCTATGCTTTGATAGATTTGTTGTCTATTTACATTGTAAATTTCTAATATTTCTTGTCTTGTTATCAGAGAGACCAGAGAATATGTCACCAGTCTTTGGCATAATAAAGCCTTCTTTATGACAGAATATTAAAAGTAATGTTCCATGGGCATTTTTAAAAGAAGTCTATATTTTACCTTTAGGGTGTAGAGTTTGATATGTCTGTCAGATCTAACACGCTAATCAGATTGTTTAGATCTGTAATAGGCTATTTTGTTCTATTTTATTTTGATGACTAGAGAAGGATGAGTAAAAATATTTTATTCATTGTTTATCCTTTTTTCTCTCCCATTCTTAATTTTTCTGACTATTTTATGTTTTCTTGTGTGCAGATTTATGACAGAACTTCATTGTGGATTGTCATAAAGTACCTGCCTTCATGTCGTTCACTGCTTCATGCTTTGCATTTCACTTGAATTAATAGTTAACTTCTGATTTTATTTATATTTGTTGGTACAACTTTGCACATTACCTTTTTTTCAAAAATTTTCTGAGTACTTCACTTGTGTCTCTTTGAGATAGCATGTGGGTGGATTTTATAGTTTAGGCAATCTGAGAAGTATTTTCTTTTCAAAGACAAGTTCATTTATTAAATTTTTTCATATAAAGTTATATTTGATTCATCCATCATATTTATCCTGTATTCTTAGTCTTCAGTCCTTTATTGTCTACACTGTGGTACATATTCTGTTTTTCCTTGCTTTTGTATGCCCTCTTTCAAACCCTAGAAAATTGGGACCTTGTTTTCAGCATTTTTTCCTTTTTGGTGAGTGCAGAGGAGTTAATATTGTTGCTGTGCTTTTGTTTCAACATTATTATTGTTTAATCTGGTAAATTTTAATAATACATTTACTAAATTTTGTTGTGATTTAAGTACAAGTACACAATCCATTTCAGTTTACCATATAACATTTGGAACTCACACCACTATTCTACTGTACTTGCTGTCCTCTCCCTTCTTCACCCTCGCACGACAGCACACTCCCCTTTATCATCCAGAATTCTCATGCCAACTTTGTTCAAGATCTGTCTCCCCTCGCCCTATCTTCCGACCTCCAGCAAGGACCCTCTTGGATAGCCCCCATATGTTTATTTAAGCTCAAAAGTTTGTTTGGTGCCAGGATCACTGCATGGCTCATACAGTCCAGTTCAATCTTTGTCTGGAGAACAAGACATTGTTGCTGGATGCTATCTGGGGTTAGAGTCTGGGGGCCACACTCCCAGGGGGCCCTCCAGACAAAAGGGGCATCAGTTGTGGTCATTTGGTAGAGTTCTAGTTCTGCACACTTAGGTTTCTCCTGCCATGTTGGGGGCTCTATATGGTGAACACCATCCTGGCAATCATTGGTGGTGGTTGGCACCATCTGATTCTTCTGGTCCCGTATTAAATTCGTCTCTGAATCATGTGACATCTTTCATTGGCTAGGCTTGTACTTTCCTCCTGCCCTTGACGTCTTCCTTTTAGCTCTGGTCCAGGTGCATTGGGACCAGTTGATACTACTTAGATGGCAGCTTGTTAGCTTTTAAGATCCCAGAAACCACTTACCCAAGTGGTGTGCATAACCTTTTCATGCACTCTCTTTGAACAGTTTTTGATGGTGACTGGGCACCATCTAGTACTTTTTGCTATTGTGGAGAGAGCTGTGATAAACATAGATGTGCATATATCTGTTTTAGTGGTGTCCCTTATTTCTTCGGAATATATTGCAAGGAGTGGGATTGTTGCATCATATAGTGTTTCTATTTCTAGTTTTCTAAGACAGTGCCAAATAGATTTCCAAAGTGGTTATACCATTTTGCACTGTCACCAACAGTGTAGAAGAGTTTCAGTCTCTCCACAGGCTCTCCAGCATTTATTACTTCGTGTTTTTGGTACAACTGCCAACAGTCTTGTTGGGGTGGGATGGTATCTCACTGTAGTTTTGATTTGGATTTATCTAATGACTAGTGATCTTGAGCATTTCCTCACGTATCTGTTGGAATCCTGTATGTCTTCTTTAGTGAAATGCCTGTTCATGTCTTTTGCCCATTTTTTAACTGGGCTGTTTGTTTTTTTTCTTGTTGAGGTTCTGCAGTATCTTCCAGATTTGAGAGATTAGACAAACATCAGAGGTATAATAGCCAAACTTTTTTATTCTACCCTATAGGTAGTCCTTTTATTTTTTTGATGAAGGCTTTGGATAAGTATTTGTGTTTGACTTTTAAGAGTTAACATTTGTTTATTTTCATTTCTGGTGTTGGATGGTTATTGGTGATTTTTTTTTGTAATTGTTAATGTCATGGATTAGAGCTTCCATTGTCTTCCTGGTTTTCTCTTCCAAGATTGTTATCATTGCAGTTTTATACTTAGGTCTTTAATCCATTTTGAGACAGTTTTTGTGTGTGGGGTGAGATAAGGATCTTGTTTCAATTTTTTGCAAATGGATGCCCAGTTATGTCAACACCTTTTGTTGAAAAGACTATCTTTTCTCCAGCTCACGTCCTTTAAGCCTTTATCAAATATCAGTTAATCACAGGTGGATGAAGTTATATTTGGATTCTCAATTCTGTTCCATTGGTCTACGTGTTTGTTTTAATGCCAATACCAGGCAGCCTTGACTACTGTGGCAGTGTAGTAGGTTTTATGATCAGGTAAGGTGAGACCTCTGACTTTGTTCTCCTTTAGTTATATTTTGGTTATCTATGGCTTCTTCCCTTTCCATATAAAGTGATTTGTTTCTCCACCTCATTAAAGAACATTGTTGGGATTTGTATTGCTATTGCATTGTATGTATAAACTGGTTTGGTTAGTATAATCGTTTTCACAATGTTGAGTCTTCCTATCCAGGATGAATGTAGCATTCTCCGTATATGTAGGTAACTTTTAGTTTCTTGCAGTAGAGTCTTGTAGTTTTCTTTGTATAGGTCTTGTACATCTCTGGTTAGGTTTATTCCTAGATATTTTATCTTCTTGGGAGCTATGGTAAATGGCAATGCTCTTGAGATTTCATCTTTGATTGTCTCTTTGTTGGTGTAAAGGAATACTACTGATTTATGTATGTTTATCTTATATCCTGACATTTTGTTGATGTTTTCCATTAGTACCAGTAGTTTTAGGGTGTATTCCTTAGAGTTTTCTGTGTATAGCATCATGTCATCCACAAATAGTGATAATTTAACCTCTTCTTTACCAATCTGGATGGCCCTAATTTCTTTTTCATGCCTTATTTCTCTGGCTAGGATTTCCAGAACAACCTTGAATAGGAACAGTGATAGTGGACATCCTTGTCTGGCACCTGTTCTTAGGAGAATGTTTTTAATTTCTCTCCATTCAGAGTGATGTTGGCTGTTGGTTTTGTGTAGATGCCCCTTATCATGTTGAGAAGTATTCCTGTGTTACTGAGATGCATTTGAACCTTATCAAAGGCCTTTTCAGCATCTGTTGATAGAATCAAGTGGTTCTTGTCTTTTGTTTTATTTATGTGGTTGATTACATTAACTGTTTTTCTGATGTTGAACTATCCTGTATCCCTAGTATAAATCCTACCTAGTCAAGGTGAACTATTTTTTTGATGTGTTTTTTAATTCTATTAGCTAGGATTTTGTTGAGGATTTTTGCATCTATGCTCATGAGAAATATTGGTCTGTAATTTTCCTTTTTAGTGCTGTCTTTACCTGCTTTTAGGATAAGCGTTATACTAGCTACATAGAATGTTTGAGAGAATTCCATCATTTTCTATGCTTTGGAATACCTTTAGCAATAGTGGTGTTAACTTCTCTCTGGATGTTTGGTAGAATTTGTCAGCGAAGTCATCTGAGTCAGGACTATTCTTAGTTGGGAGTTTTTAAATTACCTTTTTTGGGGGTGGAGTCAAGATGGTAGGCTAAATACACATCTCCTTAAATCTCTCTGGAAACCAAGACCTGAACTGATAATTAAATGGAGACTTCTGGGCACCCAGTGAGCCCTAGGACACAGCATAGGGCTGTTAATTTGGACTTCAAACCACTGAAAGGAACCTCCTCTCTTTTTCTGTCCCTGCTCTTGGTTGAGTGCCAGCTTTCACAGACCAAACGTAACTCACCACTTTAATTTTTTTTTCTCTATCTTAGCCGGTGGGCAGAGCTGGGACTTGATTAGCAGCTAATCTCATATGGACAGCTGGTGCAATCGGTGGGTGAAATTGCCACATTTTGAGGGCCCGTCTTTGGACTCTGTTCATCTATGCACCTTTAGACTCCCTTTCTGCCTCCACCATTGAGTAGCCTGTACTGAGACAGGAGGAGTGCTTGCACGGGATGCCATCTGTTTCCACTGGGAGGTGGAGATACCCGTACAAGCCTCAGCTGGACCTAATTCATAGGCTGAGAGGCAGCGCCTCAATGGAGGAGAGTTCTTTTATGGCAGACAAGTAGTATTTTACACAGTGTCACCTACAGCTGGGCCTGGCAGCACAGACCAGCAGGGCACTAGCGTTTCTGTATTTTGAACTATTTTATAACATTGGGGTTGGATATAGAAGTGTTTACTTTGCCAGCTGGGAAAAGGGACCTGTACCCCTGAAAACCTGACTGACTTTGGAAGTTGGCGGATACCTTTTACCTTTCATTTTAAGATGGCCTAGAGAAACAACTGGAGTCCATCCTCATAGCATCTCTCCCAGCTTTTATTGACTCATATGAAGCCCCAAAAGCAACAAACACTGGATAAAAGCATAAATAAGAAATCACCCATGGCTTCAGATGGCCCCCCCAAAATCAAAGAACTTCCCAGATGAAGAAACCTCTCTGAAACTATCAGAAGGTGAATACAAAAAGATTATATAGAGAGCCCTTCTAGACCTTATACAAATGCAGCGGGGCCAAATGAAAAATTAAGCAGGTTGCTCGATCCAATGAAACTCCAGTACACTGAAATCCAACAGATCAAGAACAAAATCAAAGTCATAGAAACTTCAGTTCAAAACCAAGAAAACAGAACGCAGCAAATGGAAAATAGACTTTCTGACTTGGAAGACAGAGCTACTGACACCATCATCTACAAGGAGAAATCAGAAAAAAAGTAACAAGGAAAATAAAGAAGCATTAATAAACATGTAGGACTCTATTAAGAGGAACAATATACGATTCATTGGAGTTCCTGAACAAGGCAAGACACCTGAGAACACAGAGAGTATTGTGACTGAGCTGCTGACAGAAAACTTCCCAGAAATTGTGAAAGAAAAGAATATAGATATCCAAGAAGCATATCAAACACCACTCAATATATATCTCAATAGAAATTTTCCAAGACTTATTCTAACCAAGCTGAACAAATGAAACATAAGCACTTTTAATGGCAACAAGACTCAAAGCAAAGCTAAAATTCAGAGGGAAATCCTATAGGCTTTTCTTGGATTTCTCAGCAGAAACAATGCTGGCACAGAGACAGTAGCATGATACATTCAAAGCCTTGAAGGAGAAGAACTTCCAACCAAGAATTATATATCGTGTCAAACTGTCTTTCAAATATGAAAATGAAATCAACACATTTGCAGATAAACAGAAATTCAGAGACTTTGTAAAAACCAAACCAAAGCTACAAAAAATACTGAAAACATTAAGCTTAGAAGAACAAAACTACTAACTTTATATTTTAGAAGCAAATTCAGGGCACATCACCCAGAATCCTCCTCAGTTAGGGAAGGCTGCAAAACTCAATGAAAGCTATAATAATGAAAGAAATAATCTAGTGATCATATCATGAAAATTATGATGTCATCATAGTAAAAAGAAGGATGTACTGCAGTTGTTATAGTCCTTCAGATGGAGAGGAAGACAGTAAGAATGGTAGTAATTGAAATTGAGTTTAGTCATAGTTTATTAAGGGGAATTATAGGAATAGCTGTAAAGCGCAATAAAGATGCAACACATGAAATCAAGAAATGCAATACAGGAGTATCAACAACCACAAAACCAACCCTGAAAAAGGTGAAAAATCAACTCACAAAGAAGAAAGACCCAGAACAGATTAATAATAACAACAGAGAAAATATCAACACAAAAATAAACATATCACAATGGCAGCACTGAACACACACCTATCAAAAATCACGTTGAATGTGACTGGACTGAATGCCCCAGTAAAGAGACATCGAGTGACATCTTGGATCAAAAGACATGACCCATCCCTAAGTTTCCTACAAGAAACTCACCTTAGAGATATGAACAAACTGAAAATTAAAGGATGGAAGAATACATATCAAGCTAACAGTACACAAAGAAGAGTTGTGTGGCAATTCTAATCTCAGATTAAATAGATTTTAATGTAAAATCCACCACTGTGGACAAACATGGACACTATGTATTGCTGAAAGGTTCAATACATAAGCGAGATTTAACAATATTAAGTATTTATGCACCTAATATTACAGCATCTAAATACATTGAAGAAACACTGAATACACTCAAAAATGAGACAGATCACTCCGCAATAATAGTGGGAGACTTCAACATTCAACTCTCAGTGTTGGACAGATCATCTAGAAAAAAGCTCAATAAAGGCACAGAAGACCTTCTGGCCACAATTAACAAACTAGACCTAATCCATATATACAAAACTTTCTATCCATCAGTGGATAACTATACTTTCTTTTCCAGGGAACATAGCACATTCTCCAGAGTAAACCATATGTTAGAACATAAAGCAATTCTCAACAAAATCCATACCTTTGAATTAATGCAAAGGATCTTCTCAGGTCATAAAGCCATAAAAGTCAAAATCAATAGCAGAAAATACATAGAAAGTGGAACTCACGGAAATTGAACAACATCTTGCTCAAAAATCCATGGTTATAGAAGAAATCAAGGATGAAATAAAGAAATTCATGGATTCCAATGAGAATGAAAACACATCCTAACAGAATCTGTGGGATACAGCCAAAGCAGTGCTCAGAGGTCAGTTTATCTCCATAAATGCACGCATTTGGAAGGAAGAAAGAAACCAAACCAAAGAACTAACCCTACAGCTTGAACAAGTAGAGAGAGAACAAAGAGGAACCCTCATGCACCGGAAGAAAATAGATAATAAAGACTAGAACAGAACTGAACAATTTAGAGAATAGAAGAACAATTGAAAAAATTGAAAAGACCAAAAGCTGGTTTTTTGACAAACCGTTGGCTAAACTTATGAAAGAAAAACAGGAGAGGAAACAAGTAACCCAAATAAGAAATGAGGGGGGAGTGTTCATAAAAGATCCAACAGAAATAAAAAATATCATAACAGAATACTACAAAAGTCTGTATTCTAACAAATTTGAAAAACTGTAGGAAATAGACAAATTCCTTGATTCATATCACCTACCCAAATTATCACAAAGTGAAGCAGAACAACTTAATAAACCCATCACAAAGGTAGAGATTGAAAGTCATCAAAAAACTGCCAACTGAAAAAAAGCCCAGGCCCAGATGGCTTCACCACTGAATTCTACCAAGTTTTTATAGAAGAATTGTCTCCAGTACTACTGAGACTATTTCACTGCATAGAAAGGGATGGAATACTCCCAAATTCATTCTATGGATCTGGCATAACCCTGGTACCAAAGCCAGGTCAAGAATCAACAAAAAAGAGAACCACAGACTGATATCACTCCTGAGTCTAGACACAAAAATCTTCAACAAAATTCTTGCTGAAAGAATACAACAACATATCTGAAAAATAATCCATAACAACCAAGTTGGATTCATACCAGGAATGCAAGGCTGGTTCAACATCAGAAAAACAGCTAATGTCATCAACCACTTAAATAACACAAAAGACAAGAATTGCCTGATTTTGTCTATTGATGCAGAAAAGGCAATTGATAAAGTCCAACAAGCGTTCATGCTAAAAACTCTCAGCAAAATAGGAATAGACGGCAAATTCCTCAATGCAATAAGGGCTACTTATACAAAATCAACTGCTTACATCATCCTGAAGGGAGACAGACTGAGACAATTTCCCTTGAGAATGGGAATTAGACAAGGCTGCCCACTCTCACCTCTCCTGTTCAACATTGTACTAGCAGTTCTAGCCAGAGCAATTAGACAAGACCAAGAAATAGAGGACTTTTGCATAAGCAAAGCAAAAATCTCCCTATTTGCAGATGATGTGATTGTATGCATAGTGAATCCTAAAGAATCCATAAGTAAACTACTCAAACTGATAGAAGAGTTCAGCACAATCTCAGGACACAGATAAACATAAGTAAATCAGTAGGATTCCTTTATTTCAACAACGAGATTATTAATGAAGAAATCACCAAATGCCATTTACTATAGCCCCTAAGAAGTTCAGATACCTAGGGATAAATCTAAATGGAGAAATAATACTTTCACAAAGAGAACTACAAGACACTAAGAGAGACTTGCATAAATGGAGAAACCTACCCTGCTCATGGATAGGAAGTCTTAACATTGTGAAAATGTCTATCTTACCCAAAGCAATCTACTTATATAATACAATCTCAATACAAATTCCAGTGGCATTTTTTAATTAGATGGAAAAACAAATCATCAACTTTATTTGGAAAGGGAAGAAGCCCCGGGTAAGTAAAGCGCTACTGAAGAAGAAGAATACACTGGGAGGTCTCTCACTATCCGACTTTGGAAACTATTACACTGCCACAGTTGTCAAAACATCCTGGTGCTGGTACAAAATGAGACAGATACATCAATGGAACAGAAGTGAGAACCCAGATATCTCACCATCTTCCTACTAACAATTGACATTCAACAAAGGCCCTGGGACATTAAGCTGGGGTTAAAAACAATCTCTTGAACAAATGGTGCTGGCAGAATTGGATATTCACCTGCAATAGATTGAAACAAGACCTATATCTCACATCTTATACAAAAACCAACTGAAAGTTGATAAAAGACCTAAGTATCAAACCTAATATGATAAAGCTTGTCTGAGAAAAAGTAGGGACAACAAAGAAAGCTTTAATACACAATGCAGACAGACTTAAAAATCTGCCAAACAAACCACAAACAACAGAAGAGAAAATAAATAAATGGGAACTACTAAGAATCAAACACTTTTGCTCATCCAAAGACTTTATTAATAAAATTAATAAGGAAAAAGTATTTGTCAACTATATGTCAGACCGACACCTGATCTCCATCATCTATAAGGTACTACAAAATATCAATAAGAAAAAGATGAATCATCCAATTAAGTGATGGGCAAAGGAGATCTCTAAAGAGGAGATCTCTAAAGAGGAGATCCAGGCAGCCAAAAAACACATGCAGACATGCTCACGATCATTAGCTACTAAAGAAATTCAAATCAAAACTATAATGAGATACCATTTCATCCCAGCAAGGTTGGCCATAATCAAAAAAGTGCAAAACAACAAATGCTGGAGAGGCTGTGGAGAAATTGGAACTCTTCTACACTGTTGGTGAGATTGCAGAATGGTGCAACCTCTTTGGAAAGCAATCTTGCGCTTCCTTAGAAAACTGGATATAGATATACCATTTGAAGCAGGAATTCCACTGCTGGGAGTATATCCTACAGAATCAAGGCCATTCACACCAACTGATACATGTGTGCAAATGTTTATTGCAGCACAGTTCACAATAGAGAAACGATGGAATCAACTCATACTCAACAACAGAGGAACGGATAGGTAAACTATGGTACATATGCTCAATGGAACACTATGTAATGATAAAGAACAATGATGTTGATTTTAGGAAACATGTTATAACCTGGTTTCAATCAGAGGACATCATGCTGAGTGAAAGCAGCCAGCAGCAAAAGGACAAATATTGTATGAGACCCCTACGATAAGAACTCAAAAAAAGACTCGTGTAGTAGAAAAGACTCTTTGACGACTGCAAGGGTGGGGAGCAAAGTAGGGCGTTGAGGGGAGAGTTTAGATTAGATAGTTGATAGAAATTTGGTTGGGTGAAATCTGCGACAGCAGACATTAGAAAGAAGATTAATTTTAACTGGTCTTCAATGTCAAATGATTACTCTTCCCATCTTAACCCACTACTGCAAGGGGAAATCAAGGCCAAATTGGCACAACTAGCGTTTTGCTAAGAGAGCCTCCTGCACCACACATTAGTGAGTGGCATCTGGGGTTTTAAAAGCTGCCAAGCTTCCATCTGAGGGTGCAGCAAACAGTCCCAACTCAGCAGTAACAGATGATCACCAAGGACCAAAACAACATGGGGGAAAGAGAACCCAGAAGACAGAGAGATCCACATGATTGGGTGACTGTATCGACTTGTGACCAGAAAAACTGGATAGTGTCCGGACACCACCAGTGATAGCCGTGACAGAGCTCACAAAGTTCAGTCTCACTGGCAACACAAGAATAAAAAGTTGTACACCCTGAGATCTCTACTAAAAGGCTGCAACTGATGGTCTGGGGGCCTCGGAGTCCCCCTGGGAGCATGGCCCCAGCCCTGATGCTGCCCCTGTCCATAAATCATAATGGAGGTCAACTCTTTAGACAGAAGTGGATTGGACTTGGAGACACAGAGTGACCATATCATGTGTGCACTTTATAGTTCTACATCCATAGGATGTCATCCTGCTGACCTCTTACTGGGGGTGGGGAAGTGGGTGGAGAGGAAGAGATAGGACATTGCTTGGAGAATAAGACATGTATGGAGCAGAGACAAAGAGTGTGCTGTCACCAGGCAGGGAGAGCAGTGGGAGCTGCATATAGGTGGGCATGCAAATTTATATGGCAATGTACATTTTCACTCAATCGTAATAAAATAAATAAATAAATAACTTTTTCATTCTCTTCTCTCGTGATGGGCTTATTTAGTTGTTTGATGTCTGTTTTAGTTTTGCTAGGTGGTGTTTTTCTATAGAATAGTCCATTTCTCCTAGGTTTTTAAATTTACTAGAATATAGTTTTCCAGAGTATTGTATTATGATTGTTTTAATTTCATCTGCATCTCTTGTAATATTACACATCTTGTATCTTTTTGAAGTTATTTGCTTCCTCTCCTGTTTCTCTTTTGTCAGTTTGGCTAATGGTTTATCAATTTTGTTGATCTTTTAAAAAAAACTCAGCTTTTTTGCTCAATTCTTTCAGTAGTTCTATTTTCTATTTCATTTATATCTGCTCTGATTTTTATAGTTTTCTTTTTTCTGGAGCCTGGTGGGTTCTTTCACTGGCTTCTTTCTGGTCATTCTTGATTTGTACTCTTGTGTCTTTTTGTATGCCCAGTTTTACTGAGATGAACTGACCTCTAAGCACTGCTTTTGCTCTGTTCTCTAGGTTTTGATGTGTCTTCATTCTCATTTGATTCTATTAGTTTCTTTATTTTATCTTTGATTTCTTCTATTGCTAAAATGTTCAGTTTCTATGTTTTTTTACTTCATTTCCATCTTCTTTCTATTGCTGATTTCTGGTTTTATGACTTCATGATCTGAAAAGAAACTTTGTATTATTTCAGTATTTTTTATAGTGTTAAGGATTGGTCTGTTGCCTAATACATGGTCAATTCTGGAGAATGTTCCACATGCATTGGAGAAGAAAGTGTATTTGGCTGCTGTTGGGTGGAGTGTGTTCTGAAGATGTCTGTGAGGTCCAGTTGGTTGATTGTGGCAGTAGGTCCTCTGAGTCTTTACTGAGCTTTTTCTGAGATGTTCTTCCTTTACTGAGAGTGGTGTGTTGAACTCTCCTACGATCCTTGTGGAGCTTTCTATTTCTTTTTCGCACAATCAGTGCTTGTTTTATGTATTTTTGAAGCTTTGTTGTTGAGTGCCTAGATATTTAATATGATTATGTTGTCCTGCTGTATTAAGCCCTTAACTAATATGTAGCATACCTCCTTATCTCATAAAGTGGATTGAATTTTAAAGTCTATTTTGTCAAAGTTAGTATTGCCACTCCTGCTCTTTTTTTGGATGTTATTAGCCTGGTACGCTGTTTTCCATCCTTTGAGTTGTGGTTTATTTGTGTCTTAGAGTTTAAGATGTGTCTCCTTTAAGCAACATATAGATAGATCTTTTTTTTTTTTTTTTTTTAAATCCAATCTGTTAGTCTCTGCCTGTTTATTGGTGCATTTAGGCCATTTACATTCAGTGTGATTATTGATATGTGTGAACTGATTGCTGTCATTCTGGTGTCCCTTTTAGTGTGTTGTGGCCAATTCCCCTCTTCTATTTAATTTTCTGCACTGAGCCTTTTTTCTTTATGAGGTTTCTTTGCCTATCTTTTGTTGTCTGTTTTTTTTTTTTTTTAAATTGCTGAGACTTCGTATTTTGCTTGTTCTTTATTAGTTTTGATGTTTTGATATGTAGACTTACAGGTGTCTATTGCAGTTACACCTTTATATGCCATTAGTAATCTAAAAATAGCCCAGTGTATAGTGATTTTGCATTTTTGAGGCTTCCTCCCATTCTGAAAGATCTGTGGGTACATTAATTAGGCCCTCTTTATCATATGGTGTTGTCATAAATTAAATTCTGGGATCTCTCCTTTGTGATTCGGTTTTGGATACCTTTTGTGGATTTCCTATTCTGATGGACTCTGGGTGCTCTGTTGAATGTTGACTGAATGTATATCTATAATTGTTGATTTTCTAGTCAAAGGACTTCTTTCAATATTTCTTGTAGTTTTGGTTTACTTTTTGCAAATTCTCTAAATTTCTGTTTATCTGTGAAAGTCATAATTTCACCTTCATATCTGATAGACAAATTTGCAGCTGGAAGTTTTTCACCATCAGGACTGTGTATATGTAGTGTCATTGTCTTCTTGCCAGTATGCTTTTGGCTAAGCAATCTGAAATGAGTCATACTAATTTTCCTTTTTAGGTTATTTTTTGTTTAAGTCTAGCTGTCTTTAATATTTTCTCCTTGCCTTATCTTTAGTTTTATTGAGTTTGATTATAATATGCCTTGGTATCTTTCTTTTGGGATCTACCTTGAGAGGGGTTCATTGGGCATCCTGCATGGATATTTTCTCCTCCTTCAAAATATCAGGGACGTTTTCTGTCAGCAGGTCTTGTACAATTCTCTCTGTGTTTTCAGACATCTCTCCTTGCTCTGGCACTTCAGTTAGTCACGTATTGTTCCTCTTAACAGAGTTCCACATAATTTTTGGTGATTTTTCATTTTTGTTGAATCTTTTATTGGATTTTTCCTTATGTATACTGGTGTCATTTAGTTTGTCTTCAGTCTCACTAATTCTGCATTCCATTTCCTCATTCTACTTCTCTGATTTTCTGTTGAGTTTTCAAGCTCAGTAGTTTCGTTGTCAATCTGCCAAATTTCAGATCATTGCTGCTCAGACATTTCTTGCAGCTTGTTTAATTTTTTAGTGTCCTCTGCTGCATTTTCCTTGATCTCTTTCCTGATGTTTTGTACTTCTCTGTGAATCAATCTTTTGTATTCTACCTCTGATAATTTTAGGAAGTCTTCTTCATCTAGGAAATCCATTGCATTTTTGTTTTGACAGTTTTTGTTAGCCATGGTAGTTTGATTTTTTAGATGTCTACATATTGATTGTTGTCTCCAAGCCATCAGACAGTTGTTGCTATTTTTATTTGATTATTGTGATTAAGCTGTATCTTCGGATACTCAGCAGTATTCAGTTGGTTTGATTTTGTGAAACTGATAATTCAGTCGAGTTGTCTGGACTCTGTTGGGCCTGGGCTGGAGTTTCTCAGTGCCTTCTGCTGACCTGTTCTGTGATATCGCTGTCTCATATTGTGGACCACTGGCCGGCAGGCCAGACTCTCCTCAGTCTAAACTGACATCCTTTCATTCAGCTGATCCTGTATTAATCTGGTCCATACTCTTTTGCTTGGATGCCTGGGTCTGTTTGTACACACACACCACAAACCCAGATAGTCTGCCACAGTACCTTACCAGACTGTGCTGTCCTGTGCTGCAGCCTTGGGTCACTGGGACCTTGTCCTGTTAAGCTCACTTGTCTCTAAGTCCTGCCAGTTTTCAGGCACATTCACTCCAAGTCCCTAGGGTCTGCAATCAGCCACTGTGTCCTTCCAGGTCGCCTGGACCCAGGCATTCCTTGCCTGCTCTGCTCAAAGCCCTGCTCAGCTGTGGGCTCAGTCACTCTGTCTCCCCAGGTCATCTGAGCTCAGGCTTCCCCAGTGAACATAGCCCTAATGCCTGCCTAGCAACTGGGGCAAATGCTCCACACTCCCAGGTCACATAAGCACAGGTGTCCCTGACTCATGTAGCTTTGATTCTTGCCTAGTTACTGGGGCAATCACTCTGCTACCCGTGGATCACCAGAGTCCAAGCCTCCCTGGGCCATGTGGCTTTAATGTCTGCCCAGCCATAGGCATGATTACTCTGCTCCCCCAAGGTCACCTGAGCCCAGGCATCCCTGGTGCATACAGCTGTAATGCTTGCCCAGCTGCTGGTGAGATCACTTCACTACTCCTGGGTTACCTGAGCCCAGGCCTCCTGTCAAACGTGTCTCTAACGCTACCTAGCTGCTGATGTGCTCAGTCAGCTCTATGTAGGTTGTTTGAGCATAGGCCTCCCTAATACACAAATCCCTAATGCCTGCTAAGCCACTGCTGTGCTTACTCCACTCCAGGGTCATCTGAGCCCAGGCCTTCCTGAGTCACATGGCTCCACTATGCCTACCCAGCTACTGTCATGTTCACTTCACTTCCTATGGGTTGCCTGAGCCCAGGCCTCCCTGGTGCACATGGCACTAGCTTCTGGCAGGATCGGTTCACAACTCCTGGGTTGCTTGAGCCCAGGCCTCCATGGCACGCTTGGTTCTAGTGGCTGCCTTGCTGCTGTGGCTATCCTTTCACTTCCCCAGGGTTGCCTGAGCCCAGACCATCCTGGTCTGCTTGGCTCTAATGGCTGCCTAGCCACTGGGGCAATCACTCCCATCCCCCAGGGTCACCTGAGCCCAGGCCTACCTAGTACACATGGCACTAATGACTGCCTAGCTGGTGGTGTAATCATTTGCTGCAGGTCACCTGCGCCCAGACCTCCCCGGCGCACTTAGCTTTAATGGCTGCCTAGCTGCTGAGGCGATCACTCCAGTCCCGCCCAGTCACCTGAGCCCAAGCCTCTCTGGCCCCTGCAGCTCCAATCCCCACCCAACCATGGGCATACTGACACAAGTACCCCCTGATTACGGAAACCCAGACCTTCCTGGCCTGCCTGGCTCCAAGGCCAGTTTCAAGGTCTGCACAGCCACTGGGCCATCCACTCTTCCATAAGTTCCAAGTGATTGCCTGCTCCACTGCCTTGGGTCACCTGGACCTAAGCCTTTTAGTCCTACATGACATTAAGGCCTACTGTGCAGAGCACCGTTCTGTGCCTGACCCCCCAGCTCTGCCTTCCCCTTCCCTATTGTTCTAGATAATGGAAACCTAGACCTCAGTCTCCACTCTCGCAGCCCCATCTCCCTGATACTTGGGTTGAGGACTCCCAGCCTCTTACTGCCCTAAGTCATGCCTGGCTGGTGGGCTCTCAGGGGCACTGACTGCCCGCTGGCTTCATCCCAGGGTGTTCTAACCTGCCTGGAGATCTTCAGGTCTGGGCTGCCAGCTGCGGTGCTTAGGCTGTGGCAGGTCTCCTTAGTCAAATTCAAGGTTGGTCCAGCTATTATATTGTTTTTTGGCTCCTCCCAGTTGCTAAGATTTGCTGGAGGCAATTTTTTTCTCCAAGTATGTCACCTTCAGTTCTCAGAGAATGTCTGTCCAGGTCACATTGTTTCACCCATGGTGGTTCAGGGCTTCTAAGGTCTTCCTTTTGCTCCTTTTGTACTTAGGGTTCTCTGCACTCAGTTCAGTCTTTCTGGATTGCTGTATTTGGTCAATTTCATTAATCTTGAGGTTCCTAGTTCTTTGATAGTTTAGCAGAGATGTGTTGATACTCTGCTATATTGGCTGCACCAAAATTTTAACAATATCTTTGACCGTATATTCTCTGAGTCATAAAGCTCGAGCAGTCTCACAATGAAAGATAAAACAGCTAGTGTAAAAATATTTGTTTGTACTGATAATTTCTTCTTTCACCTCTGGCTTTTGACATGCTTCTTTTGAACTTCATAGGGGAACCTGTCCTTCACCCTTGACCCTCAAACTTTGCCTCTTTGTAACTAGTCCCAATAAATAAATAAATAAATAAATAAAATTCAAACCAAACCCACTGCCATGGCATTGGGTCCTACTTACAGCAACCTTAGAGTTCAGAGTAGAACTGCCCCATAGAGTTTCCAAGGAGTACCTGGCAGATTCGAACTGCTGACTTTTTGGTTAGTAGATGTAGCGCTTAGCCCCCCATGCTTTCTGTAACTAGTCCAGGTACCACAAATTGTCCTTAATGTTTTTGCAGTGATGTTTCTTGGTTTTCAGCGTTAAACAGCCAGTACCCAATGAGCCCCTGGTATGAAAAACCAGCTGACAGGTGATTTAACCATTGTTTCCTTTCTTATAACACCTACATCAGTATGGACAGTGTCCTCTCTTAATTTCTTCTAGATTCCATGGGAATGTTACATAATATTCAGAAAATGGTGATTGAGTTAAAGCAGTTTTGTGGGGCTCCTTTGTGGGTTTATACATAGTTGCTGTTAGCTATTGTAAGTCAGTCCTTGATTCATAGTGACTCCATCTGCGGTGGAATAAAATTATGTCTCAAAGACTTGGCTATCCCCATGGTTGGCTGAGGTCCAAATAGTGTGATCCATAGGGTTTTCATTGGCTGATCTGGAGAAGTATATTGCCAGGTTGTTATTCCTAGACCTTACAGTCTGCAAGTTTCACTGAAACCTATTCAGCATCATAAACATGCAAGCTTCCACTGACAGATGGGGTAATAGATATTACAATAGTATAAAAATAATGCATTTATAATTGTAAAGCTATATATGATTTATTTTACATAAATATATATTTTCTAACATGAAATACATTATTTTATATTTAATATATATATTACTTGAATTATGTAGTCATATAAAATATGTTGTATATATAAAAAAACAAACTCACTTTCACTGAGTTGATCTGACTCATAGCAATCCTATAACAGGACAGAGTAGAACTGCCTTATAGGGTGTCCAACAAGAACCTGCTAGATTCAAAAGGTTGAATTTTTGCAGCATGTTTTCTATATATATTTCATAAAGCAGTCTTGGGTTATGAATATCCAACTTATGCAAAACTCATATTTAGGAATATACTGCTAAAAAGCCTATTATATTAATATTTTGAGTTAAATACATGTTTCATAATAATGAACACCCAATATTACTTTGCTCATAAAAACATCGTGTGGTTTGGAAATGTTTCTTAAGTGCTTCATATTAATAGAAAGGTAAAACATATATATTACATACAAAGTAAACATTTGACTGACACTAAATGCTTTAGTAAACTGGTACTGCTGTTAACAGAAATATCACAAGTGGATGACTTTAGCAAAGAAAAGTTTATTCTTATGTAGTCCAGTAGGCTACAAGTCTGAATTCAGGGTATCCATTATTCCAAGGAAATGTTCTCTCTCTGTTGGCTCTGAAGCAAGGTCTTTGTATTGCAGCAGTCTTTGTTTGGTATGAGAGCATCTTAGTGCAGGAACTTCAGATCCAAATGATGCGTGCTGCTCCTAGTGCTGCTGTCTTGATGGTATGGGTTTCTACTTTCTGCTTGCTTCACTTCCCTCTTGTAGGATAAAACGTAGTGCAAGCCACACTTTAGGGAAACTCCCTTCACATTGAGCAGAGAGGTGACCTTAGGAAGGGTTCTCTAGTCATCTTTAACATAATCCAATCTATTGACCATAGGCAGAAATTAGGATATACAGCATCAGAAAATTACAAAATGGAGGACAATCCCAAAATACTGGGCATCATGGCTTAGCTAAATTGTTACTTTTTGTTGGGGACAAAAGTCAATCTATGACAGTAAATAAGAGCTGTATACACTTGTTTTATTTACCTACAAATTTGACTTAAAGATAGGCTTAGGAATGGATCTCATTTGTTACTCAGGACTGCTCGTGTGTGTATATATATATCTATATACGGACATACATGTAGGCAGTATATAAAATTTTGGTGAAATGGTAAGATACATATTACCTAAAATTTGCCATTTCAATAATTTTAAAGTATATAATTCAATGACACTTAGTATATTCACAGTGTTGTGTAATCACCACCACTGTATAGTTTCTGAACATTCTCACTACCCCCTCCCAAAATGCCTGTCACTGTTAATTAGTAGCTCCCATTCCTCCCCATTTCTAGACCCTAAAAACCACTAATATGATTTCTATCTGCATAGATTTTCCTGTTCTGGTAATTTCACATACATGGAATTATACAGTTTATGGACTTTTGTTTCAGGTTTCTTGTGCTTAGCATACTAGGACTTCCAGTTAGGTTTGTGAATTGATCCTACAAACAGTGCTACGTATCTCATTGCTGAACATCACTACAGGTCACCTTTGAAGTACTCCCCTTGGAAAGCTATGCACTGATGCCAGAGCCTAGTCTACCCTGCAAAGCAATTTTGGAATTCTTTTTCTGAAACGGCCATCAGACCTGTCCTCATGTCACCCTTGATGTAGTGAATGTCAGCAGAATGTCTTTCCTTTCTCTTTGAGTAAATAAAAAAGCCATTGAGGGCTAGATTAGATGAGTAGGGAGGTTGTTCCAACACAGTTATTTGTTTACTGGTTAAAAACTCCCCCCTAGACAACTGTTGTTGTTGTTTTCAGGTGCTGTCGAGTCAGTTCCAACTCATAGTGACCCCACGCACAACAGAACCAAACCCTGCCTGGTCTTGCAGCATGTCCACAATAGTTTTTATGTTTATCCCATTTTTGTAGCCACTGTGTCAATCCATCTCATTGAGGATCTTCGTTATTTTCACTGACCCTCCAATGTACCAAGGCTGATGTCCTTCTCCAGGAACTGATCCTTCCTGATAACATGTCCTGAGTATGTAAGATGCACTCTTGCCATCTTTGCTTCCGAGGTGCACTCTGGTTGTACTTCTTCCAGAACAGATCCTTTTGTTCTTCTGGCAGTCCATGTACATTCAACATTCTTCTCCAACACCACAATTCAAGGGTATCAATTCTTCTTCTGTCTTCTTTGTTCATTGCCCAGCTTTTGCATGCATATCATGCTATTGAGAATACCACGGCTTGGGTCAGGCACACATTAGTCTTTAAAGTGACATCTTCAAAGTGGAGATAGACATTAATAACAATACTAATTGCAGGACAATAAAGATGAGTCTATGTTGACATGGCCTGTGGTCCAGGTTGTCTACAGTTCTAGATTTCCCTGGCTCCACATCTCAATTTCCTTGGAACTTGGACATAGTTTTGGAGCAAGTCTGAGGGAAAATACAGTCAAAAGAGATTAATTTTTCACTACTTCATTTGATAGGATTTTAATTGGTATCAAAAACTGAAGAGAATGGTAATTTCTTTTTAACATCTTGATTTATATATCTATACTTAAGCTCTGTGTATGTGTCAACAGGGATTAACATCTTTCTTTGACTTGCATTTTTTTTTTATTTAACATAACTGAGTAAAAATGTACATTCACATGAAAATTTACATGCCCCCCTATATGCAGCTTCCACTGCTCTCCCTGTCCAGTGACTGCACACTATTCCTCTCTGCTCCATACATGTCTCATCCTCCCAACAGTCTCCCATCCCCTCCTCTCCGTCTACTCCCCTTCCTCCAGCCAGAGGTCAGCAAGATGATATCCTATAGATGTATAGAACCATGAAGTGCTTCCAACATATGGTTACTCTGCATTGCCAAGTCCATTCCATTCCTGTCCAAAGAGTGGACCTTTGTTATAATTTATGGGAACGGGCAGCATCAGGGCCGGGGGCCATGCTCTCAGAGGAACCCCAAAACCGCTGGACCATCAATTGAGGTCTTTGACTTGCATTTTTATTCTTTTTGTTCTTTTCTGCTACATTCAGTGAGGAAATTGGAGTGGAAATGTTCATTCTACCATCCTTAATTGGATATTTCACGTTAAGTATTTTAAATGTTCTTGGGTTAAAAATAAAAACTAATTGATGTAAAATGTTTTGGTAAAGACAAAGAAAAACATAGTATTGCTAAGGTCAAATTTTTGGGTTGTCGCTAGGGTCTTATTTGATTTTTCTGAATTTTTTTAGCAGGCAATTTTACTTGGGAAGAGACAATCAGCTGCACAAATGAGGATTCATCATGTATCATTTGCAAAAGGAAATAAGTGAAGGAAATGGAAAGATGTCTTGTCCTACCGCCGTATGTCTAGTTGGTCTCTGTTGCCTGGAAGCTGTGGCTGAACGAAAGACAAACTATATGAAGCCAGAATACTATTTGGGAGAAGAAAGCAAAACTCTTGACATGTTTCAATTAGAACTAAGCTTTGTTCCTCAGCTGGAGAAGGGTGTGCATACACCATGAGAAGCACAGAATGATTATCAGTTCCCAGTTTTCTAGATGTCAGCTGAGGTCCTTGTGGAGCCTAGCTATCCCTCCCTGTCATGCTTTCTGTCATATACCTCTACATTCATTTGTTAAATGTCCTTTTTTAGCTTAAGTTAGTTTGAGTAGCTTCCAGTTTCTTGAAAGCAAGTAAGCCTTATTTAAATACTGTAGAAACAATAATGACAGGGTGAGTGTAGTGTCTAAAAAAACTCAACATAGAAACTTAGAGGACACACATGCGGTGATACCAAAAGCTAATCTGAATAAATCTAGAGAATAAATTTGTTTGCTTCGAAGAAGCCACCACAAAGGAAGTTATGTATTTTCAGAGGATGATGGTGTCTATCTACTACTTAGGCTGGAAAAACCAGTATGACTAGAAAGACAGAGTGGTGGGTGAATTGATGAAGCCTTTATCGTCAAATCTGAACAAAACAAAGAAAATCATTTAGCTGGATGAGCCAGTAGACTGTTGAGCTAAGCCTGCAATCTGTTCTGCAGATTGACTGTCATTAGGATGCTACACAGTAGACTGACATGACCATTTTTCTCTCATCCAGCTGTTTGTTACTGTTTAGACACCCCCTTTGTATTAGTTGTAAAATTACCTGACAGAGTAAAGTGAAATGATGTTATCTTTCTAATAGATCTGTAATGACCATACTGGTTTCACCAACATTGATTGAACAGCCCGGTTCTGTGGTCCAGAGAAATCATTAGAAATGTCATTAACAGTCCTCTTTTTGAAGTCTGTGGGAGAGGACTATGGTGAGATGATGTCACCACAAGCATGAAAGTCTGTATCTTTCTTCTTCCTTTAAGTGGCTTTTTGTCTACCTATGGGCATTTCCTATGGGAAAAGAGTCCACTGTCCTTCATAGGATAGTCCCATGTGTCCCAAGGGAGGGCGTTCAATTAGTAGTAAGCTTCCCTACTCAAAATGAATGGTAGCAAGTTCCTGAATGGTATTCTGACTGACCTGATGGAAACTTGGTGCTCCTGGAAACATTCCAGATAAGTCAAGCAGCCAGTCCACAAAGTCTATGCAGCCTCTCGTGATAGGGCCAGGAAGCATTGCAGAACACTGAAAAGAGATTCTGGAATCTCACACATGAGGCAGGTGGCATGGTACAGCACATGTGGGCTTGAAGCTAGTGGGCCTACACCCACATATAAGGTCTGGCATTTATTCTTCTGTGGCTTGCAATGAGTTGTGGAACTAGCGTGAATTCTAATTTTCTCAATTGGAAAATAGGAATAAAAAAATGCCTATTCCAAATCCTTTAATCAGATCAACACATTTACTGAGGATCTAGTGGCTACCAGGGAATCCTTGGGTGGCACAGATGGCTAAGTGTTTAGCTGCTAACCTAAAAGTTGAAGGTTTGAGTCTACCCAGAAGCACCTCAGAAGAAAGGCCTGATGATCTACTTCTGAAAATTCAGCTCTCGAAAACCTTATGGAGCACCATTCTACATTGACACACACTGATCGCCATGAGACAGAGGTGACTGAATTGCAACTGGTAGTATGCACAGAATCACTGGTAGGGATCATTTGTTTTTGTTCATTCAACAAGTATTTATTGAGAATCTACTATGCACCAGACACTAAAATGAATGCCATTAGTAATAATAATAGTAAGAAGAAAATAATAAGAAAAAATAAAGATTGCAAAAAATGTGCTAAATATGGCAATAAAGATGATATTAAGGTTTAGTGAGGCCATAGAGGAAACCCTGGTGGCTCAGTGGTTAAGTGCTATGACTGTTAACCAAAAGGTCAGCTGTTTGAATCTACCAGGCACTCCTTGGAAACTCTGTGGGTGGTTCTACTCTGTCCTATAGTGTCACTATGAGTTGGAATCTACTTGACAGCAATGGGTTTTGGGAAGCCATAGAGGAGTCAGAGGCACCAGTGATATCAGGGAAGACTCGCTGAGGGACACTCTCGAGCTCAGCCTTGAATGAGGCAGAGAAACATTTCAAGCAGATCGTTGAGAAGATTCTCTCACTGAGTCAGTGATGGCAAGAAACCCAGACTTTCCATCCCAGAACTTTTGGACTCCTGATTCAGTATTCCTTCACTGCTGCATTCTGAATTTTGACTTAAGCTTTAAATGATCAAATACTAAAAATGGTAATCAAGATATTTAAAACAAAAATTGTAAAATCAAAAATGAGTCAAAGATTGTCTTTTGTTTAGCCATCATCAAGTCATCCCCTAACTCTTGGTGACCTTTAAATGACAGATGCTGTCTGGTCTTGCACCTTTCCCATAGTCATCTGGGTCTCTCTCGTGGAAGGCTCACTGGTTCCAGAATCAAAGGCAGAGAAGTATTTAAAATGCAGCCTCACATCAGTCTCTCATAGTGAAGACTGACATTTTGATGATTCGCTTAAATGATAATGTCCAACTTAAAAAAAAAAAAATTATATCAAGGCCTAAACTATGGGGGGTGTGGAATGAATTACATAGTTAGAGTTTTTAAAAGTCAATGAGATAATAAAAGCTCCATTTTTATAACAAGGGTGAGATAATGAGATGTTAATCCATCCAGGATTTAATGGATTTATTATTCTAATGTGCTGTACTTGACAGCTTTGAACTGTATATAAAAACATTAATCTTTTGACAGATGCTGAGAATTTTCTTTCTCTTATTTTAGGTGGCTGATAGGAGAGTTATGACTGAGATTGTTCCCAGAAATGTTCCTCATGGTATAGTGAAATCTTAAGAAAATATCTGTATCTATCATCCTGATTTTATTGAATTAAACTGTAGAACTAAAACACTGCAAAGCAGAAATTAATAGAATAATATTGAAGGAGATTAACTGGTACCTGAGTCCAGTGATAAACAAAATTAAGCATGAGTGATGGAGCTTTTATGCCTGCTCAGTATGATTCAATTTTATTAATTTAATGATTTTATTAATTAAACAAGGATGTTCTGAACACCACTTCTGTGCCAGGTACAGTGTTGGTACCCAGTATAAAAAGTTAAGTAGGATGTATTTTATGTCCTTGAAGATTTCAGTATTTAGGGAGTGGCTGTGATGGTTGACCCTGAACTCTCAGACAGGCAAGGAGGAAAGGAAGTGCTTAGGGTGAGTAAGGGGGAAGAAAGAGGTCAGGTTAACAGAAGGAAGGCCTAATATGGCAGAATTATCAGAGCTGGGATGCTAGAAAGAGTAAGCAAGCCAGAGAGAGAATGCGGTGGTTAGAAGATGAGATACCAGAAATAACACCATTAGATGAGGTCCACTTACGAGAAATGAGTATATTTACAGTATCGGTTTTCAAACATTTTGACCATTACCCAAAATAAGAAATACACATTTATACCTATCTTGACCCAGTACACACGCATATAATTGAAACAAAGTTTAATTAAATATTTTTTACCTTTACTAGAGTACTTGAATTATGTGAACTGTTAAGCACTTGGTTACTAACCAAAAAGCTGGCAGTTTGAGTTCACTCAAAAGTGCTTCAGAAGAAAGGCCTGGCTAACTACTTCTGAAAAATCAGCTATTAAAAATTTTATGTGGCGTGCTTCTACTCTGACACGTACGGGTTCATCATGAATTAGAAATGACTTGATGGCAACTGGTTATACTTACTACAGTTAATTTACCCTGACTTTTTCTATTTTAATTTATTCTTTGCTATGTAATTAAAAAATACTGATTTCATGATCTATTAATAAATTGCTACTGGTGATTTGAAAATCACTTGGAGTAGATGACTGATGAAAGTTAGAGAACAAATGCATGGGGAGTGAGTAGAAAAGGAACCGAGGCCATACTATTACATGGATTGTTTTAGGATTTTGAAACCACCAGTAACAGCAATAGGAGTGATACTGGATATAAAGACAGTGGTCCAGGGGTAGAATCTTCAATTACTGAGTATAGATGGACAGGAGTACAATGGATGAGTGAAATACGGAGAGAGGACGGTGCACGTAGTTGCATAGACTGTGCCTCAGAGGGAATGGGATCTTTAGAGAGAAAGGAGAGGCATGATGTGGTAGCTGCTATGAGGAGGAAGAGGGCACCTGGCCCACACACAGACACGTAAGGACCTAACATGAGTGAAATATAGGTCCCTCTTGAAAAGGCTGCAGGGTAGACAGTGCTCTTGGGGAGAGCCAGTCTTCCGATAAAATAAGGTAAGGTGAATGCATAGAAAAGACAATAAGGATGTAGAAGATTTGCCCTCTGGAACTCAGGGGCTATCATAAAATTTGAGGACTCAATGAAAGTTAGGGGCATGGGCCAGTTTAGAGGCTGCATCAAGTCATGAGGGGATGAGTCCTAGGCTTTTTACAACGACAGAAGTCAGCACTGAGTAGTGGTCATGGGCTTAGACTGCTTTTCTCTCTTGGGGAAGTTTGGTCACTATATCTAACTTTTGCTGTTGTTAGTCACTGCTGAGTTAGCTCCGACTCACGACGGCCTCACGTGTAACAGAACTGAACATCGCCTGGTCCCGCACAATATTCTTCATCTTTGATTTGTCTGAGTACTTTGTTGTGGCTATTGTGTTAATCCATCTCATCAAGAATGTACTTCCTTTTTACTTACCATGTATCCAACGTGAGGTATGTATTGTCACAGTTAGTCTTTCCTGATGACATGTCCAAAATAATTAAATTGAAGCCTCACCATTCTTGCTTCTAAGAAGCATTTCAGTTGTATTTCTTCAGTTGTAATTAAAAAACCATCCAACCCACTACTGTCAAGTTGACTGGAACATCTTTCTTCTGTGGAACAACCGGCGGTTCGAACTTTCAGTTAGCAGTTGCGCTTTTAACCACTGAGCCACCAGGGTTCCTTTCCCTTATAGTTACAGCCTCCTTGTTTAGAAAGATCCCTTAGGTGGTTTGTAGTAGGGAATCAGGGAGAATTTCCAGGCTACATGTGTGATGTTTTCAGGAAGAGGAGCAGAAGAATAAGGTAGCATCTCTAGTTTCTTGGTAAAGAGTTAGCAGTTATGTCAAATAACAGACTGCCACAAAATCCTAATGCAGTGCACAGGTATAAATCTCTATGGGAGAGAGTAGAATAATTGGTCTTCAGAGGTAGTGGAAAAGCTTCACAGAGAGGGTAAAGTCTAAACTGAGTTTTGAATAATAAAGTCTCTACATGTTTACAAATGGAAGTCAATGAGAAGAGAATGTCAGGAAAGGACAGAAGTATGAAAAATGTCAGCAAGTAGAGACAAAGGAGGCCTATAGAGGTAGTGTATGCCATTCTAAGATCTTTGTTTCCTTTCTTCTTTACCTGGGGATGGTCCAATAATCTTCTCTTAAGCTGCAGGTTAACTGGTCAGTTTGCTGGATGTGGTTTTATGCTCCTGGGCTTCCCTTGGAAGGATCTATAGTGTCTAGTGGGAAGGAACTGTGACCATCTGTTTATAGTTATGTCCCCAGCAACTTTCAAAATGATAGATTCATAAAAGAGAACCCTTAGACAGCAGATGTCTGGATTCATGGATTGGGAAGTGTTGTGCTGAAATGTTGGTCTCTTTCTGCAGAGCATTCGCTCATTTGCTATTCATCCTTTCATCTAACACACAGTGAGTAACAACTAACGAGGTTAACTGTGTGGCTGGACAGTCTCTCTGGAAGAAGTAAGACCTGAGCTGGATTTTCTCATGAGCTTTGAGCAAACCATAGATTACAATCCATTAGTGTATCTTAAAATTAAAGTAGTGGGTTGGATTAGCATTTTCCCAAAAGGTATGCAATGAAATAAAGTAGAATATAGTCCCTGGATGGTACAAACAGTTAATGAGGTTGGCTGCTGACCAAATGATCGAAAGTTGTAGTCCTACCCATGGCATCTGAGGAGGGAAAAAGCCCTGACAATCTACTTAAGGAAAAAAAAAAAAAATCTACCACTGAAAACCCTGTGGGGTACAGCTCTTCTCTGACACTCATAGGATCACCATGCGTTGGCATCTACTTGACGGCAATGCTCACAACTGCTAAGGGAGAATAAAACCTGTTTTCTGAATATTTTTCATGATAGGCAGCTACTGTAGCTGTTCTCCTTAGGGTGGGAGTAAGGGTCTCAAACTTAGCATTGGAATGGAGTGGTGGTTGTCAAATACTAGCCCTCCCTGGGGGGTCGCTGGTGTCTCCTCCACAATGGAGCGGGGTGTCATGGTCACTGTGTTTCAGCATCCTCATTGGCCAGGCAGATGGGTTGGGTTGTATCCAAGTTTCCTGTCAGTTCTAGTGTTCTCAGACCCTTTTATTCTCATCTAGCAAGGTGGCTGTAAAGCTCACAGGTAGACACAATGCCAATGTTTATTATTTTGCAATATTATGTTATCTGAAGTTTTCTGCCTCATGGGGTCATAGAATTAAACTCATTATTCTTATTGGTAATATAACAAAATGTCTTCGAAACCAGAGATTTCACTTCTGTATTCATGTCTGATCACTGAGCGGTAATTATGGAGTCAAATAACGAATCACATTATCAGTTATTTAAACTGGAGGATATTGACTTAATCTTCTAAACCAAGAAGGTATTCCTGAGAGCTAAGTTCTTTCTTTTCTTTAGTTGATACACTTAGAGTCCTGCTAGAAGATAATTACAGGAGCAGAAAATGGTATGCCTTGAGGTTTTGCAAGATTTGTATTAAGTTGCAGTTCTATACAGAAGTAAGAAACTAGTTGATACAATACATTTAGCTTCTCCTAGATTCATCTTTCTCTGATTTTCTGACAGCTCATTTATCCATGTGTCTTTCATGCTGAGTTTTTAAATGACCAGCTTCATTTGCAGTTTACTGGAAGGAGGTAGAATGTAACTTCTGATTTTTGAAAGGAAATAATTTTAGCGTAATAGAATGACTGAATACAAGACATTACTGATACAGTCTCTAATAACTTTCCACGGATTTGAGAAAGAAGCTGTGAATAGAATGCATGGTTATTTCTGAGTTTTAAATGTGCAGTTTTAAAATGAAAGATTGAAAATGTGAGGGGGATGCTGGCTTGAGGACTTGATCTAGGCTTGGAAGTTAGAAACCCCAGAAGGGAGAACTAATAGCTTTGACATTACTGTTATCTGTGGCTGTTTATCACTGAGAATTAGCTGATGGTTTAGAAAGCTTCTCATTTTTCAGAAAATACCTTAAGGGCACATATATATATTTGTGATAAGAGTCAAGTTTTTCATGCAAATCTACTCCAAATCCAAAAAAGGACCTCTGCCATTGAGCCAATTCTGACTCATAGCAGTCCTATAGGACAGAGTGGAAATGCCCCATAGAGTTTCCAAGGAGCTCCCGGTGGGTCCAAACTGCCAACCTTTTGGTTAGCAGATGTATCACTTAACCACTATAACACCAGTGTTTCCAAAGCTACAGATAACGGTAATTGTTCTAGACACTGGAATGTCGTACAGAAATAATAATAATAAATACAGTGCAGATAAATTGAAAGCCTGCATTACAAGGTTGCTATGCATGTGGCTGATAACACGTATAAAATGCCTAGTCCAGAGCCCAGCACATAGTAGGTTTGCAGCAAGTGGTAGATATTATTATTCTAACAGTATCTATTAAGGAGTAAAAGGGCATAATTCTAAGGCAGAGGGAATTCTTTTCATGGATGCTCGTGTATGCACGAACAACAGTAGTACAAAAAATGCCCATATTCCATGTACACTTTACCCTAATTCACCTACTCTTGTCTTTTTTTCTGAACTACTAAAGAATGTTACTACACCCTTTAAATCTAAACATTTCATTAGCTATTTCCTGAGAAAATGAGCATTCTCTTACATAAACACAGCAAAGTTACCAACTTCAGTAAATTTAACATGGATATGGTACTTCTATCTAGTTTTCTCTCCGTATTTCAAGTTTGTCATCTGATCCAGTAATGCTATTTCTAGCATTTCCCCCGTAAAGCATAGGATCCAGCAGGATGTTGTACTTAGTTGTCAAGTTCTTTTAGTCTTTATAAATCTACAGAGTTTTGACAACCTTTGTCTTATGTGACATGGATTTTTTTTTTTTAAGTAGAATGATCCTCATTATGGATTTACATGGTGTTTTCTTGTGTTTAGATTTCAGGTATGCATTCTCAGCCAGAATGTTGCATGGGTGGGTAATATGTCACTCTCAGGGGATCAGGTAATAGGGGCACATGGTATGCATCTGTTCCTCACTGGTCATCACATTTCTAGAGACTGACAGTGGAAACTAGGTGTACTCACTGATACTATGTGTGGGAGTCTTTGCTTGGAGGGAGCAAGCTAGAATTATGTATCTATATATACCTATACATGGACTAAGTGATGCAGTGATTAAAAGTTCAATGGCTATCTGAAAGATTAGCCATTTGAATCCACTGGTCACTCTAAGAGAGAAAGACATTGGCAGTCTGCTTCCAAAAACATTACAGCCTTGGAAATCCTATGGGGCAGTTTTACTTTGTCCTGTAAGATTGCTGTGAGTCAGGATTGACTTGATGGCCATGGGTTTGCTTTATAGTTTATACACATATACACACAAACATTCAAATATTACCCATGTACATATATACGTGTGCATATGTGCACACACATACACATGTATATACATATTTTAAAAATTTTGGGATTCACAACAAAGCCTAAATACAAATAATCTCTGAGGGATTTTTCTTACCCTGACCCACTCCATAGTTGCATGTCCGTTCTCCAAACTACATCAGTATATTTACTAATTTGCTTAATTCTATCATAGCCAAGCCAAGTGCCGTCGAGTCGGATCCGACTCATATCATGTATTTTAAATTATTCAAGGAATGATTTACCCATACCTCATAGTAAACAAACCTAAGGAAAAGAATTTAGTATTTGCTTATGATTTTCCTTTTATACCCCACTCAAGACTGAGAGTTTATAGCTACAAAACCAAAAAACTGAACCTGTTGCTGTCGAGTTGATTGTGACTCGTGGTGACCGTGTAAGACAGAGTAGAACCAAGAATACGGACATTCTGCTACATAAATGCAGTACAGTTATTGCTGAACTTTTCGTTAGTAGTTGTAGCTCTTAACCTGTGCCACCAGTGTTCCTTTATAGTCATTGATCATGTTTATATGGTACTTAAGTAAGTTTTCTTTTGTTCCCTTCAGTGTGGTTATGGTGCTCACTTGCAAGACCACAGTGTTCTGTTTCTGTTTGCTTTCAGTTTTAGGTTCCTGTTTCATAATTAAATCTTTTTGCTTTAATTTTACTTTTCAAAATGTATAGACCATTACCATGTTTCTAAAAGTCAAAACTATATAAAAGATGTACTTGAGGAAGGCAACTCCCTCTCATACATCTGCCACCTCATTCTTCTGAACCCTTGGTAGACAACTAAAGCTGTTATTTTCTAGATTGTTATCCTGTTTTCTTACGGTGAAGATAGGGATATAAATGTATGTTTTCTTATTTCTTTGACTTATTACCAAGGGAGTATACTCATATGCTCTTCTTCACTTCAAGAAAATAAATATAAAACAAAACAAAAAACAAAACTTTACAATATCTTATGGAAATCACTTCATATCAGTACACAGAGCTCTTCTTCATTCTTCGTTCTTTTTATAGTTGCTTAGTACTCCACTGTTTGCATATGACATAGTTCATTTCACTTGTCTTTCTACCCTTGAGCTTTTGAGTATTTTTCAACATTCAAATAATGCTGCAACATATGACATCGTGTGTGTGGCTGTTTACACTGTTCAGAATGTATCTTCTGAGTATGTAGAATTGCTGAAGTTAAGGCTGATGTGTATTTGTTAGATGGTGCCAAATTCCATACAGTTAGGTATTCCTCCCTGTACTGGCTTTCTGGAAAGCACTGGAAAGACTCTATAATGGTTTACCACAACGTGCAGCCACATCTGCTGCATCTTCCCTTTTGTCTCTCTTGCAGCCCATCTCTCCTTTTAGTAATCAGATCTGCTAAAACTCCTCACTTGTGGGCCAGGGGTACTGATTGCATTACAAACTTTTTTCATCAATTGTGGCTATCAATGTACAGTAGAATTTACCTCTCTGCAGAAAAAGTTTCTCTTAAGGATGGGATCTAACGCTGAACTCAGAAGACAAAACTAAGTCAAGAGTGGACCGTGGAACAAAAATTAGTAAGTCAGAGAGGAAAAGCAGAAACCATTGCCAGATATGGAAATTTAAAAGCAGCTTTATTTGGAATGACTAGAAGTCAGATGGAAACCCTGGTGATACAGTGGTTAAGTGTTACAGCTGTTAACCAAAAGGTCAGTAACGCAAATCCACCAGGTGCTCCTCGGAAATTCTGTGGAGAAATTCTACTGCTATGAGTTGGAATCAACCTGATGGCAATAAGTTTGTTTCTTTTTGTTTTGTTGTTAGTAGCCAGATAATTCAAGTAGACAAAGAAGAGGTACGGTGTAGGCGAGGCACAGACCAAATCATGGTCTAGAACATGCTGTGATACACGAGAAGACAATTCACGCTGAAATGGTCGGGCATGCAGCAGACAGCAGGAGAAGGGAGATGCCCTATAATTTGTTTAAAAGACTGTCTTGATCCAGTTTTAATGCCCTCACTGGAAACTGCTCTGTTTCCCTCTTCAGCTCTGATTAACTGCTTCCAACCACTTCGCTTATCAAGTGTTCATACTCCTGGGCCACTGCGCACCTATCCTGATTGCCCAAGAGCCAGGTACTCAATAACTAGGGTCAGCCCCTATGCTCTTTGAGCCTATAGATTTATTCTAAGCATCCAGTCCTCAGGAACCCCATGAAACCTAGCTAACGACTTCCTCTTTGCCATATATAAGCCCTTTTCTACAATTTCAGATTGTTGTAACCCTGTCCCCAGGTAACCCTACCCATGCTTGTAGGCCTGTGCCTGGGCATGTTGTACCTGCCAGTCTCTGGGAATAGTGAGTATGATAAGCTTGATTGCTTTTCATGGTCTCACTGACTCCTGTTTCCTACCTAAGAACTCCTCTTCCTGACATAACAATTCCTTTTCCTATGTGGTTGACCCTGCATCCCATGAGTCTGTTAAGTACGTGACAGGTGAATCACCAGATAACAATCTTTCACACACTGGGTTGCCATGTGCTGGAATCAACGTGGTGACAAATTTTCTTTTTTTTTTTTAGTTTTTTTTTATTTTATTTTTATTTTTATTTAACATAACTGAGTGAAAATGTACATTCACGTATAAATTTACATGCCCACCTATATGCAGCTTCCACTGCTCTCCCTGTCTGGTGACTGCACACTATTCCTCTCTGCTCCATACATGTCTCATCCTCCCAACAGCCTCCTTTCCCCTCCTCTCTGTCCACTCCCCTTCCTCCAGCCAGAGGTCAGCAAGATGATATCCTATAGATGTATAGAACCATAAAGTACTTCCAATATATGGTCAGTCTGCATTGCCAAGTCCAACCCATTCCTGTCCAAAGAGTGGACCTTTGTTATAATTTATGGGAAAGGGCAGCATCAGGGCCGGGGACGATGCTGTCAGAGGAACCCCAAAACCGCTGGACCATCAATTGAGGTCTTTTAGTGGAGATCTCATTATGCACCCCTTTTTATTCTTGTGTTGCCAGTGAGACTCCTCTCTGTGAGCTCCATTGTGGCTATCACTGGTGGTGGCCAGGCACCATCTGGTTCTTCCGGTCCCAAGTAGATGTAGGCACCCACTCTTGTGGGTCTCCCTGTCTTCTCGGTTGTCTTTACCGCATGTCATTTTGGTCCTCGGTGAGCATCCATTCCTGTTGAGTTGGGACCATTTGCTGATGGTGACAATTTTTTTTTTGTGTTTCTGATATTAAGATAATGCTTGAAGTTTACTGGTCCATGCTTAAATTAGTTGAGGGACACCTCCGGCAGCTAATTAAATTTTGCTCAACTTCAGAGTCAGAGGTAGCCAGCCAGACAATGGTAGCCTAATTATTCATTTTTAAGCTTCGATTTATTTCTTGGAAGTCTGGACAGCGTAGTGGATAAGAGTTAAATGTTGTTAATCAAAAGGTGAGCAGTTTGAATCCATGACACACTTATTGGAAACTCTATGGGAGTAGTTCTATTCTCTTCTGTGAGACTGCTATGAGTTGGAGTTGATGCAATGGCAATTATTTATTTATTCTGCTTAATTCAGCTCATAAATAATTACCAACGGTTTACTGTAATTGAGGATTGTGTCAGATACCGTGATTTAAAGACAGTCTGTACATAGTCTCTAAGGAGTCCTGGTGGTGCAATAGTAAGTGTTCAGCTGTTAGCTGAAAGGCCAGTGGTTCCAAATCACTAGTGACAGTGTCAGAAAAGACTTAGCAATCTGCTCCTATAAATAGTTGTGATTGCTGGTGTTATGTGCTGCCAAGTCAGTTCTGACTTATAGCAAGCCTATGAGACAGAGTAGAACTACCCTACAGGGTTTCCTTGGCTGTACTCTTCACAGCAGATCACCAGGTCTTTTCTCTTGAGGAATGGCTGGTGGATTGTAATTACTGACCTTTCAGTTAGGATCTGAGTGCTTTAACCCTATAAGGGAGTTCTGCTCTATCACATAGGATTGTTATAAGTCATAATCAACTCAATAACATACAAAAACAATGGAACAATACACAGGTTCTCCTTCAAGGGTCTTGTGGTTGAAGTATCTCCATGTGAGCAAGACACAGATAGTCACAGGCAGAGCCAGAGCATATGGGGGAATAGAGTGATACCGGGTATTAGATGATCTTGAGGAGCCCCGGGCTGGGCAGTCAGAGATCTCTAGAGTAGGTGGTGTCTGTATTTGCTAAATCTGAGTAACAGAAAGGCAAGGAACCAGAAGAAGCTCAACGAGTCTTCAGGCAGACAGCATGCTCTAGTTTGCTGCCATGGCCAAGAGGCCAGGCTGTGCTGCATAAGCTGACTGCCAAATGGTAGGAGGGAGGTGTTTGAATAGGCTGTCTTTGAGAATCCCTTGCCACTTTCTGTGGTTAGGGGACAAAAAGTTTATTTTTTCTATAACCTTTCTGTTCTCAAAATAATGGCTAGGAAAATATTTGGTTAGCGATCTGTTGGTCCCAGAACTATGTTATTCATTAGTATTTATTTTTGTGTTGTCATTTAATTTCTATTCTGATCTCTAGGGTCTCCATGAGTCAGACTCAAATCAAAGGCAATGGTTATCGTTGTCCTTTAATACAGTTCTTAACTAGTGCCACTGTAAAAGAAATACCACAAATGGGTGAATTTGAAGAAATTTATTTCCTCACAGTTCTGTGGGCTAAAAGTCTAAATCAGGGTCTTGGCCATGTCACCTGTTTCCTTGTGTGTAGTCCCTGGAATTCCTTGGTTTCTTGAGTTGTAGAAATGCTTTCCATGGCATCTGCCTCTTTCCTCTGTTTGTGCCTATTGTATCTACACTGCTCATAGCCAGAAGTGACTAGATTCAATATCCCCTCTATAATGGTATGCCTTCACTAATGTAAAAAAAGAAAGCCTCTATTTTCAAAAGATCATATTTATGGATTAAGGAGTTAGGATTTTATACCGGTTTTGTGGGAAGATATTTGAAGCCATAACAACTTTCTAATAACTTTTGAGAAAACCCACTTAGAAAGGTACTTAAGAAGTTCTGTGGTCTGTCTTCTGGAATCATTCTCACACCTCCCACAAGGACTGCCTGCCATGCAAGCTACTTGCTTTTCCCCAATTGTAGGTGAGGTGTCTTGCTTGCTTTTCTTGGCTTATCTTGTTCCTCTTGCCTGGAATACCTAGAATGCTCTCTCTCTGTCAGTTTCCAAGTCTCAAAGACACAGCTCCTGGCTGTGTCTCTGGGCTCATTTCCTGCCAGGCTCTTCAGCGTCCATTAGGATTCTTCCCTGCAGGAGGAGCCTTTTTGCACAGAAGAAATATCCTTAATAATATGTAGTCTCTTCAGTATTCAACTTATTAAACTCATACAATACAACAAACTTCTTGAGAATTTTAATACTGATTATAAATTTCACCACTTTTCTTTGAACAAATTAAACTGTAACTGCAACTGCAGTAATACCAGTTACGTTGAATATTTCAAAAACTTTAAGTAGAAGACCAAATAAACACAAACAGAGATTACAAAATTTTAATTATTACACTAAAATCTAGTGCAAAACACTAACACCATGGCTTTATTCTACTTCTTCATTTATTAGTTTCTTATTTGTCGAGTCTTCCCAGTGTTACAGTACTGCTTATTTTGACAGCTTGTTAAGATTTAGACTACTTCGGGGTGTTTTCACCCCTTCTCACGGTTGTAGTGATCCTTTCAGGTCTCAAAGAAGACGAATGACTTCTAATGAGCTAAAGTTGCTGAATCTGGGGTACCAGTACTCTGCTTTTTCATTAGAATGCTGGACACGCATGTTTCCTTTAAGGAAATTCTAATCTGAGTTACTCATTGGTTGATGTAGGTTCATTTTTAAAGACATTCTCTTTTTTTCAGCATCAGAAATAAGTTATAAGTAAGCCTATATCATCTCCTTTCTTTTCTTTCGTCTCTTTGCCTTCTCTTTTTTCCTGAAACCTATTTCTCCCACAAATCGTATACTTTCGAATTTCGCTTGGTTGTTGTTCCATAAGCCATCATTCCCACATTTCGACGGGTTAACTTGATTTATTAGCTTTGTTAAAACTTTCGTATTCCTTAATATTATCTTAGCATAATTGGTAACCCAACTAGAATTTTCATTTTGTAGATGATGAGGGTTTTGTGTCCCTGGTTTTTTGTTCTCTTCATTAAGAAAACTAATTGATTTAATATTCGGGAAAATACTGTTGTAACATCTCTTTGTTTTGTTGTTATATGTGATTGCAGGTATTAATTATTAGAGCCGCATTCCAACTTATTTTGGGTAGACAAGCCTGCTAAGTAGTCCTTCCTGTTCTTATTCTAGTGTTCACTTGTTCTGAGATTACTTGGAATACCTGAAATTTACTTTGTCTGTGTTTACTGTCTTGCTTAAATAGATAAAAACAAGTGCCAATCTGTATATAGAAGCAGATTATATGATGAAGAAAAGATACAGAATATTCATATAAATTACCACTTATGAAAATCAATAACTAACCTGTCCTATTAGGACAGAATTATTTTGTGTTACAGCCAGGTTTTTCTTTATTTTGCATTTGCTTTCATCAGAAATTGCAGGTTAGGGTGTGCATGAGGATTTGTTGAGTTTGATGTGTCGATATCAATTCTGGTTGCCTTGTTGAACTCAATAATATTTCAGGTGATTCTTTTGTATTTTCTAGGTGGAGTCATATTATATGTTGATAATGATGAAAACTAAATTTTCTTTTATAACATTGCTGAGGACTTCATTATAATGTTGAATCATACTACCATGGTTGCTTTTAATTTTACATCACGGAATATACTGTATTGGACAGTTCTGCTCTGTCTTATGGGTAACTATCAATTTGAATTAACTTGAGGGTAGCAGATTTTCTTCTATAGATTTTTGAGAGATAATGTTTGATGTCAAGAAAGTTTTTGTTTAAACATAGTTGTATCTTAAAAAAATGTTAAAGATTGAATTTTATCAAGTATTTTTCAGCACCTACTGAAATTATAGTTTTTATCCTTTATTCTGTCTCAACTGTAAGGTAATATTTTTTAGTAAAAGGGCAGATAATTAAGTCTGGGAACTTAGTTGTTCTAAGTACTACATACCTCATTGCTGGATATCACTATGGGTATCCTTCAAAGTACTCCCCTTCGGAAGCTATGCACTGATGGTAGCACCTAGTCCACCCTTCAAAGCAATTTTGGAACTCTTCTTCTGGAATGGTCTTTAGGGCTATCATCATATTACCCTTGATGTCCTGAATGTCTTCAAAATGTCTTCCTTTCAATATTTTGTTTATCTTTGGGTAAAGAAAAAAGTCACTGGGGGCCAGATCAGGTGAATAGGTAGAGTATTCCAGTATAGTTATTTGTTTGTTGTCTAAGAACTCCCTCACAGACAACTATACAATTAAATTTGTGAACTTGCCACCTTGCCACCATGAACACTGTCCATTCAAGAAAGAGTTCCAGCATTGCCATGAAGGAAGAACTAGGTTCTGGTGTTTGTGAGTACCTTCCCAAGTGGAGTAGTTTGAAGGTGATTGCAGTGATATTCACCAATGAGATATGTAGCACTTTTTCTAGGGTGGATTTGCAAACTTAATTAGTAGTTCTGAAATAGTGAAATGTCTTCCTCATGCTCTAAACTTCTCAGGCCAAAAGAACTGAAGAAAAAATTCAAGCCTTGAGTTGCAGTGTTGAAGGATTCTACAGGGAAAATGCTAAACAACTCAGAAAGTATCAAAAGAAGATGGAAGGAATACACAGAGTAATTATAATAGAAAGAACTTGTCAATTTTCAGCCACTTGAAGAGGTAGCATATGATCAGGAACCAAAGGTATGGAAAGAAGTCAAAGCTGCACTAAAGGCACTGGCAAAAATTGAGGCTCCAGGAACTGATGGAATTTCACTTGAGATATTTCAACAAACAGATGTAGTACTGGAAAGGTTCACTCACCTATGCCAAGAAATTTGGAGAACAGCTATCTGGCTAACCAACTAGAAGAGAACCGTATTTACTCCTATTGTCAAGAAAGGTGACCCAACTGAATGCAGAAATCGTTAAACAATATTGTTAGTATCAAACACAAGCAAAATTTTGCTAAAGATCATTGAAGAGTCACTGCAACAATATATTGACAGCGAACTTCCAGAAATTCAAGCCAGATTCAGAAGAAGATGTGGAACCAGGGACATCATTGCTATGTCAGATGGATTTTGGCTGAAAGTAGAGAATGTCAGTAAGATCTTCACCCATGTTTTGCTGACTAAGCAAAGGCATTCAACTGTGTGGATTATAATGAATTATGGATAACACTATGAAGAATGAAAATTCCAAAACCCTTAACTGTGCTCATGAAGAATCTATACACGGATTAAAGGCAATTGCACAAACCGAACAAGGGGACACCTCATAGTTTAAAGTCAGAAAAGGCACGTATCAGGGTTGCACCCTTACACTATACGTTTTCAATATGTATGCTGAGCAAATTGTCAGAGAAACTGGTTGATGTGAAGAAGAACAAGGCATCAGGATTGGAGGAAGACTCATTGCCTGTATTATGCAAAAAACACGTATGTATGGAGCACTGAACATTTGGGGAGCCCTAGGACCTAGCATATTTGACTATATGTTCCCAAACAAGGGCATATAGACGACAATACAGAGAGCATTGCTGTAGAGATGCTGACAGAAAACTTTCCCGAGATTATGCACAAAGAGAACATAGATATCCAAGAAGTGTATTGAACACCACAAAAGTTAGACCCCCAAAGAGAGACACTCATAGTATAATCAACCTTAATAAAGTGAAATGTAAACAGATGCTTCTAAAGGCAGCAAGGCTCAAAGAGAAGCTAACATTCTAAGGGAAACCCTGTAGGCTTTCATCTGACTTCTCTGCAGAAATAATGTTGTCTAGAAAACAGTGAGATGACACATTAAAAGCCCTGAAGGAGTAAAATGTCCAACCAAGAAGTACATATCTTGCAAAACTGTCTATCAAATATGACGTGAAATTTGCAGATAAAGAGAAGCTTGGAGACTTCGTAAACACTAAGCCAAAACTACATGAATTACTGAAAGACGCTCTTTGCTTGGAAAAACAAAACCATTAAAGGTAAATTTAAGGTGGCAATGTGGCACACAATATCCAGAATCCTACTCAGTTAGGGAAGTCACAAAACTTAATCAAAGCTACAATATTAAAAGAAGGGAATCAGTGATCATATCATGAAAACTATGACAGCATCACACTAAAAAGAGGTATATACTACAGTAGTTACAGTCCTTTCAGATGGAGAGGAAGTTAAAAAGTTATGCAGAAGTTAAAATTAGGTTTAATTTTAGTATGTTAAGGGAGATTATAGGTGTAACTGCAAAGCAAAATAACGATGCAACATATCAAAACAAGAAACGCAACACAGGAGTCTCAACAAACAAAAAACCGACACTGAAAAGTCAACCCATAAAGAAGAATATTAAGAGAATACAGCAAACGTCAACATAAAAACCATTACATCAAAATTATGGCACTAAACACATACCTATCAATAATTATCCTGAGTGTAAATGGTCTGAACGCTCCAATAAAGAGACAGAAAGTGACATCCAGGAACAAAAGACATGACCTGCCTATATTGCTTACAAGAAACACACCTTAAACTCAAAGATAAGAACAAACTGAAAATTAAAGGGTGGAATGCTATATACTAAGCTAACAACACACCAAGAAGAGCAGGTATGGTAATATTAATCTCAGGCAAAATAGATTTTTAATACGATTAAATGAAAGTGTACATACCCATATAAATTTGTGTGCCCACCTATATGCAGCTCCCCCTGCTCTTCCTGCCTGGTGACAGCACACTCTTCCTCTCTGCTCCATACATTTCTTATCTTCCCCCAAATCTCCTATCCCTTCTTATGCACTCACTCCGCTTCCTCCAGTAGGAGATCAGCAGGATGACATCCTATAGATGCATAAAACCGTAAAGTGCACACATGATTATGGTCACTCTGTGTCACCAGGTCCAATCCATGCCTGTCCGAGAGCTGACCTCCATTATGATTTATGGACAGGTGTGGTATCAGGGCCAGAAGCCATCCTCCTGGACCATCAATTGTGGTCTTTTAATGGACATCTCAGGGTGCACCTCTTTTGATTCTTGTGTTGCCAGTGAGACTCAACTTTGTGAGCTCCATCACTGCTATCACTGGTCACCGACTCATGTGCATCTGTCTGTCTTCTTAGTTCTCTTTCCCCCGTGTCATTTTGGTCCTTGATGATCATCTGTTCCTGCTGAGTTGAGGCCATTTTCTGTACCCTCAGATGGCAGCTTGGCAGCTTTTCAGACCCCAGATGCCACTCACCAACGTGGGTTGCAGAGGGCTTTATTAGCAAAATGCTAGTTGTGTCAATTGGCCATGATTTTCCCCAAGAGCATGGTCCCCAGCCACCTGTCCCAGCTACTCTCTCCTTGTAATATTGCATTAAGATGGAAGGTGTAATCATGTTATGCTGAAGTTCAGTTATTGATCTTCTTTCTAATGTGTGCTGTCCCTGATTTCACCCAACTAAATTTCTATCAACTATCGAATCTAAACGCTCTCCCCTCACCCTCCTTCCCTCACCAACCTTGCAGCCATCAAAGAGTTTTTTCTTCTATGCAGGAGTCTGTTTTTAAGTTCTTATTGTAGGGGTCTCATACAATGTTTGTCCTTTTGTTGCTGACTGCTTTCACTCAACAAGCTGTCCTCCGATTGAAACCAGGTTATGAGATGTTTCCTAAAACCATAATTGTCCTTTATCATTGCATAGTGTCGCACTGAGTATATATGCCGTAGTTTACTACCCATTCCTCTGCTGCTGAGCATCTGGGTTGACTTCATCTTTTTGCTATTGTGGACTTTGCTACAATAAACTTTCGTGTGCATGTATCAATTGGTGTGAATGGCCTTCATTCTGTAGGATATATTCCAAGCAGTGGAATTCCAGGGTCAAATGGTATATCTATATCCAGCTTTCTAAGGAAGTGTCAGATTGCTTTCCAAAGAGGTTGCACCATTTTGAAATCCCACCAACAGTGTAGGAGAGTTCCAATTTCTCCACAGCCTCTCCATCATTTGCTGTTTTGCATTTTTTGGATCACGGCCAACCTTGTTGAGGCGAGATGGTATCTTTAATAGCTAATGATTGTGAGCATGTCTGTGTGTGTTTTTTGGCTGTCTGGATCTCCTCTTTAGAGAAGTGTCTGTCTGTCTCCTTTGCCCATCACTTAATCACTTATTTATATTTTTCTTATTGATATTTTGTAGTACCTTATAGACGATGGAGATCAGGTGTTGCTCTGACATATAGTTGCCAAATTTTTTTCCTACTTTGCAGGTGGCATTTTAATTCTATTAATAAAGTCTTTGGATGAGCAAAACTGTTTGATTCTTAGTAGTTTCCATTTATCTATTTTCTCTTCTGTTGTTCATGGTTTGTTTGACAGATTTTGAAGTCTGTCTACATTGTGTACTAAAGTTTCCATTGTTCCTACTTTTTCTTGGGTGAGCTTTATCATGTTAGATTTGATATTTAGGTCTTTCATACAGTTTGAGTTGGTTTTTGTATAAGATGTGAAATATGGGTCTTGTTTCAGTTTATTGCAGATGGATATCCAATTTTGCCAGCACCATTTGACAAAGAGATTGTTTTTACCCCAGCCTTGTGTCTCAGGGCCTTTGTCTAATATCGACTGCTCATAGGAAGATCGTGTAATCTCTGTGATCTCACTTCTGTTCCATTGATATCTGTCTCTTTTTGTAACAGTACCACGCTGTTTTGATTACTGTGGCACTGTAATAGTTTCTAAAGTTGCATAGTGAGAGGCCTCCCAGTGTGTGCTTCTTCTTCAGTAGTGTTTTACTTATCTGGGGCTTCTTCCTTTTCCAGACAAAGTTGGTAATTTGTTTCTCTATCTCATTAAAAAATGTCATTGGAATTTGAATTTGGATTGCATTATACAAGTAGATTGCTTTGGGCAAAATAGACATTTTCACAATGTTAAGTCTTCCTATACATGAGAGGGCAGATTACTCCATTTATGTAAGTGTCTCTTAGTTTCTTGTAGTAAGGACTTGTAGTTCTCTTTGTAAAGGTCTGTTATTTCTCTGGTTAGATTTATTCCTAAATACTTGATCTTCCTAGGGGCTATACTAAATGGTATTGATTTGGTGATTTCTTTGTTAACAATCTTGCTGTTGATGTAAATGAATCCTACTGATTTACTTAAGTTTATTTTGTATCCTAAGACTTTGCTGAACTCTTCTATCAGTTTGAGTAGTTTACATATGGATTCCTTGAGATTCTGTGTGTATACAACCATATCATCTGCAACTAAGGAGATTTTTACTTCTTTGCTGATGCAGACACCCTTTATTTCTTGGTCTTGTCTAATTGCTCTGGCTAGAACTTCTAGTACAATGTTGAATAGGAGAGGTGAGGGTGAGCATCTTTGTCTAGTTGCTGTTCTCAAGGGAAACTGTTTCAGTCTCTCTCCATTGAGTATGATATAGGCAGTTGGCTTTGTATAAATGGCCCTTATTGCATTGAGGAATTTGCCTTCTATTCCTATTTTGCTGAGAGTTTTTAACACAAAAGGCTGTCAGACTTCATCAAAAGTGTTTTCTGCATCAATAGACAAAATCAGGTGATTCTTGTCTTTTGTGTTGTTTATGTGTTTGATCACATTTATTGTTTTTCTGATGTTGAACCAGCCTTGCGTCCCTGGTATGAGTCCAACTTGGTGATGATGGATTATTTTTTTGATATGTTGTTGCATTCTATTGGCAAGGATTTTGTTGAAGATTTTTGTGTCTACATTCATGAGTGATATCGGTCTGAAGTTCTCCTTTTTTTTGTTGAGTCTTTCCCTGGCTTCATAGAATGAATTTGAGAGTATTCTATCACTTTCTATGCTGTGAAATAGTCTCAGTAGTCTTGGAGATAACTCTTCTCTAAAAGCTTGGTAGAATTCCATGGTGAAGCCATCTGGGTCTGGAATTTTTTGGTTGGTAGTTTTCTGATGACTTTCTCAATCTCTTCCTTTGTGATGGGTTTGTTAAGTTGTTCTTCTTCACCTTGTGATAATTTGGGTAGGTGGTATGAATCTAAGAATTTGTTCATTTCCTATAGGTTTTCAATGTTGTTAGAGTACAGTCTTTCATAGTATTCTGTTGTGATATTTTTGATTTCTGTTGGATCTGTTATGACAACTACTCTTGTGTTTCTTATTTGTGTTATTTGTTTCCTCTCCTGTTTTTCTTTCATAAGGTTAGCCAACAGTTTGTCAATTTGGTTGATTGTTTGAAAAACCAGCTTTTGGTCTTTTCAATTTTTTCAGTTGTTCTTCTATTCTCTAAATTATTTAGTTCTGCCCTAATCTTTATGATCTGTTTTCTTGTGGTGACTGAGGGTTCTTCTGTTCTCTCTCTACTTGTTCAAGCTGTAGGGTTAGTTCTTTGGTTTGGTTTCTTGCTTCCTTCTAGATGTGTGCATTTATGGAGATAAACTGATCACTGACACTGCTTTGGCTGTATCCCATAGGTTCTGTTAGGAAGTGTTTTCATTCTCATTGGAATCCATAAATTTCTTTATTTCATTCTTGATTTCTTCTAAAACCTATGGTTTTTTGAACAAGATGTTGTTCAGTTTCCATGAGTTCCACTTTCTATCTATGTTTCTCCTTCTATTGATTTTGACTTTTATGGCTTAGGATCCGACTCGACGGCACTTGGCTGGCTATCTGAGATGGTGTTTTGCATTAATTCAATTGTATAAATTTTGTTGCCAAGAACTGCTTTGTCTCCTAACCAATGGTTTATTCTGGAGAATGTTTCATGTGCACTGTAGAAGAAGATCTAGTTGTCTGCTGATGGATAGAAAATTCTGTACATGTCGATTAGGTCTAGTTGTTTAATTGTGTCAGTAAAATCTTCTGTGTCTTTATTGAGCTCTTTCTAGACAATTTGTCCAATATTGAGAGTGGAGTGTTGAAGTCTGCCACTGTTATTGTGGAGTGATCTATCTCATTTTTGAGTGTAAATCAGTTTCTCGGATGTATTTAGGTGCTTTAATATTAAGTGCATAAACATTTAAAGTTGTTAAGTCTTGGTTGCGTATTGAAACTTTCATCAATAGATAGTGTCCTTCCTTGTTCACGATGGTGGATTTTACATTCAAATCTATTTTATCTGTGATTAGAAGTGCCACATCTGCTCTTCTTTGTTCATTGTTAGCTTGATGTATAGTCTTCCATCCTTTAATTTTCAGTTTGCTCCTAAGTCTAAGGTGAGTTTCTTGTAGGCAATGCATAAACGGGTTGTGTCTTTTGATCCAAGATGTCACCTGATGTCTCTTTACTGGGGCATTCAGTCCATTCACATTCACTGTAATTATTGATAGGTGTGTGTTCAGTGCTGCCATTGTGATATGTTTATTTTTGTGTTGATATTTTCTCTGTTGTTGTTACTAATCTGTTCTGGGACTTTATCCTTTGTGAGTTGATTTTTCACCTTTTTCAGAGTTGCTTTTGTGGTTGTTGAGACTTCTGCATTGCAGTTCTTGATTTGATGTGTTGCATCTTTATTGTGCTTTACAGCTGCCCTTATAGTTCCCCTTAAACTATGTCTAAACCCAATTTCAATTACTACCATTCTTACTGTCTTCCTCTCCATCTGGAAGGACTGTAACGACTGTAGTACATCCTTCTTTTTACTATGATGACATCATAATTTTCATGATATGGTCAGAAGATTATTTCTTTCATTATTATTGCTTTGATTGAGTTTGGAGTCTTCCCTAACTGAGGAGGATTCTGGGTGATGTGTCCTGTATTTGCTTCTAAAGTATAAAGTTAGTGGTTTTGTTCTTCTAAGCCAAGCGATTCTTTCAGTATTTCTTGTAGCTTTGGTTTGGTTTTTACAAAGTCTCTGAAATTCTGTTTACCTGCAAATGTCTTGATTTCATTTTCATATTTGAAAGATAGTTTGACAGGATATATACTTCTTGGTTGGAAGTTCTTCTCCTTCAAGGCTTTGAATGTGTCATCCCATTGTCTCCGTGCCAGCATTGTTTCTGCTGAGAAATCTGACAAAAGCCTATAGACTTTCCCTCTGAACATTAGCTTTTCTTTGAGTCTTGCTGTCTTTAAGAGCTTCTGCTTATGTTTCATTTTATTAAGCTTGACTGTAATATGTCTTGGAGTCTTTCTATTGAGACCTGTATTGAGTGGTGTTCTATACACATCTTAGATATATATATTCTCTTCTTTCCTAATTTCAGGGAAGTTTTCTGTTAGCAGCTCAGCAGCGATACTCTCTATGTTCTCAGATGTCTCGCCCTGTTCAGGGACTCCAATGAATCATAGATTGTCCTGCTTAATAGAGTCCCACATGCTTCTTAATGCTTCTTCATTATTCTTGTTTCTTTTTTCTCATTTCTGCTCATAGACACTGGCGTCAGTAGCTCTGTCTTCCAAGTCAGAAATTCTTTTTTCTATTTGTTCCATTCTGTTTTCTTGGCTTTGCATGAAAGTTTCCATGTCTTCGATTTTGTTCTTGATCTGTTGGATTTCAGAGTACTGGTGTTCCATCAGATTGAACATCTTGCTTAATTTTTCATTTTGTTCTGCTGCATTTTGTATAAGGTCTAGAAGGGCTTTGTATATAATAATTTTGTATTCACTTTTTTGATGCTTTCATAAAAGTTTCTTCATCCGGAAACTCCGGAGTTGCTTTGTTTGGGAGTCTTCTGAAGCCATGAATGATTTCTTGTTTGCCACAAGTGTCTGCTGTTTTTTGGGTCCCATGTGAGTATGTAGAGGCGGGAAGAAGTACTATGAGGATGGACTGCAGATGTTTCTCTAGGCTGTCTTAAAATGTAAAGCAAATGGTATCTGACCACTTCTCAAGTCAGTTAGGTTTTCAGGTGTAGAGGTCCCTCTTCTCAACTGGCAAAGTAAGCGCCACCATATCCAACCCCAGATGATACAAACTAGTTCAGAATACAGCAATGCTACTGCCCTGTTGGCCTCTGCTGACAGGGCCTAGCCTTAGGCAACACTGTGTAGAGTACTACTTTTCTGGTAGAAAAGCGCTCTCCTGTGGGCAGGCTCTGGCTCCCAAGCTAGGAAGTAGGTCCAGCTGCAGCCAAGATGGTGCCCTCTGCACAGGCAGCAGACAGAAGGGCTAAAGTTGCCAGGAGGTAGTGATTCCTCTGATAATGTTGCAGGGCTCCCAACATAGGTGGCACTGGGTAAACTACTGCTTTTCTGTCAGAGAAGCGCTGTCCTGTTTGCAGGTGCTAGCTCCCAGGCTAAGAATGAGGTCCTGCTAGAATCTCCATATCCAACATGGTGTCCCGCACACTGACTGCGAAATTCCATACAAACGCCACTAAGGCAGATATAAAACAACAGGCTCAAAGTGTCTAGATTAACAGAGTCCTAAGCCTGGCTCTCAAAATATGGGAATTTCACCTGCCTATTCCCCCAGCAGCATGTCTGAGTCTAGCCGCTAGGCAAAACCCAGCGCTGCCCGCTGGCCAAGACAGAGGGAAAAAAAGTCAAAGTGGTGCATTTACCTTCAGTCCATGAGAGCCAGGGCTAGCCAGGCACGGAGTCAGCGAAAGAGAGGAGGTTTTTCACTCAGTGGTATGATGTCCAAATTAACAGCCCTGTGCCATACCTGGAGTTGATTAGGTGACCAGAAGGCTCCGTTTGATTATCACTTCAGGTCTTGGTTTCCAGAGGGATATAAGGAGACGTGTACTCAGTCCGCCATCTTGACTCCACCCCCCTCTGTACACATTTCTTAATAGCACAATTAAGTGTTCTAGAATTCCCATTCTCTGCAATGTTAGCCACAATTTGTTATGATCTACACAGTCAAATGCCTTTGCATAGTCAATGAAACATAATTAAACGTCTTTCTGGTGTTCTTTGCTTTCAGCCAAGATCCATCTGATATCAGCATTGATATTTCTGGTTCCACATCCTCTTCTGAATCCAGCTTGAATTTCTGGCAGTTCCTTGTCAGTATACTGTTATAATCACTTTGAATGTTCTTGAGGAAAATTTTACTTGTTTATGATATTAATAACATTGTTTGGTAATTTCCGCATTCAGTTGGATCACCTTTCTTTGGAATAGGTATAAATATGGATCTCTTTCAGGCTGTTGGCCAGACAATTGTCCTCCAAATTTCTTGACATAGGTGAGTGAGCACTTCCAGGGCTGCATCTTTTTGTGGAAATATTTCAATTGATATTCCATGAGTTCCTTGAGCCTGGTTTTCAGCTAATACCTTCAAACAGCTTTAACTTCTTCCTCAGTACCATTGGTTCCTGACCATATGCTACCTTTTCAAATGAATGAACACTGGCCATTTCTTTCTGTTGTAACAACACTGTGTATTCCTTCAATCTTGTTTTGATAGCTGAGTCATTTAATGTTTTCCCTGTAGAATCCTTCACTATTATAACTCAAGGCTTGACTTTTTTCTTCAGTTCTTTCTGCTTGAGAAATGAAGAACAGATTCTTCCCTTTGGGTTTTCTACTTTCAGTTCTTTGGATGTATCTTCATAATGCTTTGTTTTGTCATCCCAAAGAGCCCTTTGAAATCTTCTGTTCAGTTCTTTTACTTCCTCATTCTTTCTTGTTGCTTTAGATGCTCGATGTTTGAGAGCAAACTTCAGAGTCTCTTCTGACATCCAATTTGGTCTTTTCTTTCCTGTCTTTTCAATGACTTCTTTCTTTCTTTCTTCATGGATAACATCTTTGATGTCATTCCACAATTTGTCTAGTGTTTAGTCATTAATGTTCAACACATCAAATCTATTCTTGAGGTGGTCTCTAAATTCAGATTGGATATACTCAAGGTCATACTTTGGCTCTTGTGTACTTGTTCTAATTTTCTTCAGCTTTAATATGAATTTGCCTAAGAATCTGTGTCTCACTCAGCACCTAGTCTTGCTATGACTGCTGATACGGAGCTTTTCCATTGTCCTTTTCCACAGATGTAGTTGATTTCATTTCTGTGTGTTTTGTCTGGTGGGGTCCATGTGTACAGTTGCTGTTTGTGTTGGGTATAAACAATATTTGCAATGAAGAACTCATTAGTCTTGCAAAATTCTGTCATGCAATCTCTGTCATTGTTTCTACCATCAAGGCCGTATTTCCCACCTACCAATACTATTTTGTTTCTGGCTTTCACATTCCAATCATCAATAATTATCAATGCATCCTGATTACATGTTCTGTAAATTTCACACTGCAGAAGCTGGTAAAAATCTTCATTTTCTTCACCTTTGACCATAGTGGTTGGTGTGTTAGTTTGCATAGTAGTTGTATTAACTGGTCTTCCTTGTAGGCATATGATATTATCCTATCACTGACAGCATTGTACTTCAGGAACGATCTTGAAATGTTCTTTTTGATGACGAACACACAATTTTCCTGTTCAAGTTTTTGTTCTCAGCACAGTAAGTCATAAGATTGTCTGATTCAAAATGGCCAGTACTAGTCCAGTTCAGCTCACTAATGCCTAGGATATTGATATTTATGTGTTCTGTTTCATTTTTCATGATTTTAAATTTTCCTGATACTTCACACATTCCGTGTTCCGATTATTGATGGATGTTTGCAGTTGTTTCTTTCTCGTTTTGAGTCATGCCACATCAGCAAATTAAGATCCTGAAGGCTTTACTCAATCTACATCATTAAGGTTGACTGTACTTTCAGAAGGCAGCTCTTCCTCAGTTGTCTTCTGAGTGCTTTCCAACCTGGGGTGCTCATTTTCCAGCACCATATCTGGCAAAGTTCTGCTGCTATTGATAAGGTTTTCACTGGGTTAATTCTTTTCAGAGGTAGACTACCAGGTGCTTCTTCCTAGTCTGCCTTAGTCTGGAAAGTCAGCTGAACCATGCCCATGATTGGTGACCCCGCCAACATCTGAATACCAGGGGCATAGCTTCCAGCATCACAGCAACAAGCAAGCCTACACAGTATGACAAACTGACAGACAAACAGAGGTGTTAGAGAAGAATATTGACTGTATCATGGACTGTCCAATGAAAACACAGATGTGTTCTAGAAGAAGTACAACTAGAATTCTCTTTGGAAGCAAAGATGTACAGACTTTGTCTTACATGCTTTGGACTTATAGTCAGGAGGGTTATATCCCTGGAGAAGTACACCATACTTGGTAGGGGGTCAGTGAAAAAGAGGAAGACCTTCAAGGAGATAGATTGACACAGTGACTGCAACGACGAGTTTAAGGATAAAAATGACTGTGGGCTTGGTGCAAGAGCAGTCAATGTTTTGTTCTGTTGGTGAATACTATCGCTATGTGTTGGAATCAGTTCAATGGCTCCTAATAGTAATAACAACATAGTAAAATACCTTGAGGAATTTTTTGGGTGTTGAAGTGTGCTCTCATTTCTGAGATAAACCTTATAGTCATGAGGTGTTATTGTAGTTGTTACCATGCTGTTTTGTTTTGTGTATTTGCTTTGCTAACACCATTCAATTGTTTATATGCTCTGTCTACGTTTAGTGTCATAATTGTGTTTGCTGGATAAAAGTTACTGAACTTTCCCTCTTTTCCCCAGCTCTGAAAGAAATCAAATTATTTTTTCTTGAAGGCTAGTAGAATTTCTTCGAAAAATGATCTAATCCTAATTCCTATGTTATGGTTACAATTTTGATAATGGTCTGTTATGCTGTCTACTTCATTTTGAATCTATTTTGATGATTTAAATTTTCCTAGAAATTTTTCTTTTATTTTTTTCTAGGTTTCAGATGTTGTTGAAAGGCTGTACATATTGTTCTCCTGTCCTTCAAGGACAATCCTAGCCTTGTAGATTGGGTTATGCCTCATTAACATAACTGCCTCTAATCCTCCCTCAGTAGAATCACAGAGATAGGATTTATAAGTAAAACTGCATAAAACTAATTCCTAATAGTGTTTACCAGTATCTACTTTTTTCTGACTTTTTTGATTTTTGTCTGTTTCAATTATTTTTACAAGTTTTATTTTATTAAGTGATTTTAGTTGCAAACTTTACTTCTAGTAAATTCTGTCTACTTCATTCCATACCAATTTTTCTGTTTATTGAGTAAATTTTTGTGCTTAAAAAACTGGTGATTTATTTTTAATTATATTCTTGCTTCTAATAAAGCCCTTTTATATATTTCTTCTCATCATTGCTTTGGCCAGATCCTTCAGCTTATGTATACGAAGTCATTAATATTTCTGTCAGAATAGATTGTAGTAATAATTTTGACTTCTTCTTTAATATTATATTAGAAACATGTTTTTAATATCCAGGCACACGTCTTTTCTTTTTGATAGCTTTCGTTGCTATTTTGTACTCTTACTCATCTGTAGTCGGTAAAGGTGGTCTCACTGACTTTTGATTTTTAGAATTTGATAATATTTCCTTTGTGACCTAACACATGGTCTGTTTTGTCAGTGCTTCATGGATGTTTAACAGGTAAGTGTTGTTCTGTTAGAGAAAAAATTCCCTGTATATATTGATACATAATAGCTAAAGCTTTTAATTTACACTGTTCAAGCATTTTTGTTTTTCTGTTTTTTATATGATTAAGTGAAAATATTTTTAATGTTTTTCTTATATTGCTAAATTATCTCTGAGAAAAGGTATATTTAAATCTAGTTCGATGATTTTGGATACCAATTTCTATGGTATTTCCAATGAATTGTGCTTTATATATTTATAATCTATGTGGCCAGATGTATAAATAAATTTTATGACTAATACTTTCTTTGGGGATTAGATTCTTTCTTTTATCAACATTAAATATCTTCCTTTATATTTTTTAATGTTTTCAAGTGTAATTATCTTAACATTCATTCTGCTAGTATTTCTTATGGATTGAATTATTTTGCCCCAAAATGTGTGTCAACCCAACTAGGCCTTGATTGCCACTATTGTGTGACTGTCCACCATTTTGGTGTGTCTTGTGAGTTTCCTATGTGTTTTAAATCCTCTCTCTATGATGTTACTGAAGCAGGATTAGAGGCAGTTATGTTAATGAGACAGAACTCAGTCTACAAGGTTACGATGCATTGAGTCAACCTCTTGAGATATAAAATAGAGAAACTAGTAGAGAAACAGATGGACCTCCTACCACCAAGAATGAAGAAACAGCAGAGGAGTATGCCCTTTAGAGCCAGGATCCCTGTGTTCAGAAGCTTCTAGACCAGGAAAATACTGATGACAAGTGTTTTCTCCCTGAGCCAAGAGAGAGAGAAAGGCTTCCCCTGGAGCTGGCACCCTGAATTCAGACTTGTAGCCTCCTAAACTTTGAAAGACTAAATTTCTTTTTGTTAAAGCCATCCAGTTACGATATTTCTGTGTAGCAGTGCTAGATAACTAAGACAATACCCCAAATACTTGAAAGCAGAAAGTCAGAGAATTAAACACCAATTTTCATTGCAAGAACAGTGGGTTTGATATTTTTCATTTTTTGATGGCTAATAACACTGAGCATCTTTTCATATACTTAGAGGCTATTTCAGTGTTTTCTTTGATAAAATGTCTATTTACATCCTTTGCCCACTTTATCATTCAGCTGTTTGTATTTTTGTTGTTCAGTTGTTGAAATTATATATATACATTATCAGACTTTTGTCAGATGCATGGTTTCCAAAGATATTCTCCTCGTTGGTGCTTTATCTTTTCATTTTTTTTCTCTAAAGCTTTTCTGTGAAGAAAAATGTTTAATTTTTATGGAGTGACATTCATTTATTTTGTCTTTTGCTGTTTGTGCTTTTGCTATAAGGACTTAAAAATAGACTTAAGTGCAATGCGTGGAAGACTCTTTAATGGCTACAGGGATGGGAAGCGTTGGCAAGGTTTGGTCACAGATTAGTTGATAGAAATTTGGTTAGGTGAAAGCAGTGACAGCACAATAGAAAGTAAATCAACTTAACTGGACTTACCATAAACTGAAAACTCTTCTAATCTCAACCCAATAATGCAAGAATAGAGTACCAGGGGCGGGGTCTGGGAACCAGGCTCTCAGGGGACATCAAGCTCAGTTGACATAGTTAGCCCATTGCTAAGAAAGTCTTCTGCACCCCATACGGGTGAGTGGTGTCTGGGGTCTTAAAAGCTAGCAAGCTGCCATCTGAGGTACAACGAATTGTCCCGACTCAGCTGGAACAGATGATCGTTAAGAATACCAAAGACACAAGGGAAAAAGAGCTTGGGAGACAGAGGACTCATGTAAATAGGAGACTGTATCAACATGTGACTGGAAGAACCAGATCGTGCCCAGCCACCACCAGAGACAGCTGCGATGGGGCAAACAATGTTAAGTCCCTGTGGCAACACAAGGAAAAGAGAGGTGCAGCTCAAGAACTCTATTAAAAGACCACAATTGATGGGAGGTCCCCTGAGAGCATGGTCCCTAGACCTGCTGCTGTCCCTGTCTGAAAAACACTACTGAGGTCAATTCTTTGGATAAAAAGGAACTAGACTCAGGGACACAATGTGACCATATGGTGCGTGTACTTTACGGTTCTATACATTTATAGGAAGCTGTCCTACTGGTCTCTTTCTAAATGGGAGAGAAGAAGGTGGAGAGGAGGCAGCAGGAGTTTGTTAAGAGGACACGTCAAGTATATAACAAAAAGAAGGATTGTGATGTCACGGAACTAGAGAACAGAGGAGCTATAGATAGATAGACATGCAAAATTGATTTGGATTGTATACTTTCAATTAATCATAAACACAAAAAATTCCTTCTCTACATAGTCTTAAAACATACTCCTACATTTTCTATTAAGCATTTTAAAGTTTATTCACTTTTAAGTCTTTGATCCACTTGAGATTGATTATTGCTTATAGAGTGAACAAGAGAGTCACATTTGATTTTAATTTTCTTGTGGATAACCAAACATATCAGATTATTTGAAGCAGCATGTAAACAAGAACAAGTCCAGAACACAAATGACTGGAGGGGTTATCATTTGCATTATAAATGTGGTTTGTTTAGACCTGACAATCATTTGCCAGAATTTGGGAAAACTGGGATGTATCTCAGAAGTAGGGATAGGGAGGCAGTGAGTAGGTTGGTCACACGCAGCTGGAGTATGAGTTCATTTCTTTTTGTCTCCCTCAGCTTCTGGAGATTGAGAAATTATTACAGGTTAAAAATGATTTTTGTCTTATGATATCCTGAATAGACATGCAAAGTAATTTTGTTTAAAAACCCATCTATCTTGGTTACCTAGTGATGTTGTATCAGAAATATTACAAGTTGGTGGCTAGGCTTTAAAGGACAGAAATCTATTTTCTTACAGATAAAATTTATTTTTATTTGTGTGTACATAAATCAGAGTCTTGGCCATGTTAATTCCCTCTTGAAGGTAGTCCTGGTCCATTTCTTGGTTCCTTGGCTGAGAGTTGATCCGCACGTGGCACGTTTTCCCCTGTGAACATGCCTCTCTGTGTCTAATCTGTTACTTGTATAACTCGGAAGTTATTAAAGTTAGAACTCACCATATTCTGGTATATTCTGATTAACATGAAAAAAGAAAACCTTATTTACAAAAACTCATTATATCCACAGGTAAGGACTTAAGATTCCATCACATGTGGGGAAGGTACAGTTTAATCTTAACACCTTCTCACTGATACGCTTATCTGTTACAGCACTTAAGTTAAAAATAAATGCTTTTTTAATTTACTTGGGATCTGACAGTAAAAAGAATCTTATGTGAACATAAGCTAAGAACAGTCCTTGAACAACATACAATTTTTTATTATATTTCATAACTTCTCAAGCTGTCATTTCTACTTGGTAGAGTCTGCATGCCCTTTCAAGCTAATAAACTTCAGGAACTGCATTGTGAGCTGAGTGCCTCCAAGCCAGTGCTTCCATTGCTGCACTGAGCACATTGTACCAGAGTGACTTCTTCATGCATCTATCTTTCTGCTAGACTGTGTACTCTTGGAGGGCTTGGAATTGTCTTCACAGATTATGTATCCTCTTCGGGTTTTTTTGGTATAAACATACACAGCACAACTGATCTCTCTCTATATACATACATCTATGTATCTGTAGAACTGAATTGAAATTAAAGTCTTATTCACTGGCTACAAGAGAACCACAAATGATATAAAGCCCATAACCTTCAGATCAGAGGAAACTGGGTTCAAATCATTCTTTGGCCATGTATTGGCCAGATGGTTTTGAAAAGTGAACATCCGAGTCTTAGTGTATTGTTTGATAACAGGGGAATCAAAATCTGTGCTGTGATGGGATCAAATGAGACAGAACTTGGCACAGTGTCTACTCTCTGTCAAGTGAAAAGTTTCAAGTTTGAGTCCACCAAAAGGTACCTCAAAAGAAAGGCCAGGTAATTTACTTTCTAAAAATCAGCCATTAAAAACCCTGTGGAGCACAGTTCTACTCTCTCACATGTGGAGTCATCAGGATTAGTAACTGACTCATTAGCAACTGTACTTGTTTCTGTTTTTTTTATGGATAACAGTCTCTTGTACAAGCAAAAGATCAAATCATGTGTGTTTCTTACTCCTTGGTTGCTTATTAATTTCCTGTATAGGAAGGAATAAATCAGTGGAGACTCAGCATCATACTCCAGGGAGCAGAAGCACTGTAGCCACTTAGGAACTTATAAGAATAGCTGAATGTCAAACCTATTGAACCAGAAATGTACATTTTAAGAAGATCCACATGAGATTCAAATGCCCATTAAAGTTTAAGAGGCCTTGAATCAGAATCTGATTTCGATAATTCTGGAAAGTTTATTGTAGCTTTTGTGCTAGAAACAGGTGACTTCAAGGAAAAAGCACGTGGGTTTTTTACAGAACCCTTAGGCTGGGTTCTGTAGGGAAGGAAAACAAATAAAGGGTACCCAGACACACAGACACAGACACACATATATATATATGAATGTATATATATACATGCGTATGTATGTAAAGAAAGATTTACATTGCAGAAACAGCTCATGTGGTTGTAGAGGATGGCAAGTCCCAAGTCTGTGGGTCAGGATAGCACACAAGAGCTAGGAACCCAAGATCAGCAGGTTAGACAGCAGGGATTTTGCTCATGGGCTGTGAAGACCTATGAATCTCAAGATTGGCAGGCAAGACCACAAGTGACCCACTAGCTCGTGTCCTGAGAACCAGAAGCCAGTGCAAGCAAAAGCCCTCCTAGTTTTATCGGAATGTTCTTTGATGTGGGTCACATGCCAAAGGAAACTCCCTTTCTGTTGACTGACTACTCATAGTATGGGGGTGAACACTACACAACTGCCAAACCACCAAGTATCATGGCCCCACCAGGCTGATACAATCTTAACTATCACTGCAGACTAGGTGAGTAAAACTTACCTGTGACAAGATCAGGGGTCCATAAGTGGCACAAATGGGTAACACTCTGCAGCTAACCAAAAGACTGGATGTTTGAGTCCACTCAAGGCATCCTGGAAGAAAGACCTGTGATCTGCTTCCCAAGCATCCAAGTAATTGAAAACCCTGTGAAATGCAGTTCAGCTCTGACACACATGGGGCTGCCACAAGTCAGAATTGACTATACTGGAGACGAGATGAGGGCTAGGCTTTAAAGGCGGTGATTTACTCCATCTCCCAGCTGCTTTTTTTTTTTTATGGGTTTGCCAGCTGGAATGACTGGAGGCTGTACAGCAGCTCCTGCCTCAGGAGACTCCCACCCTGATATGGAAATAGCTGCCAAGTTTCTGTTATCTTTGCAGGGTTATTTCCTGTAGCCGTATCAGCAGAATGGAAGGGATTGTGTCTCTCTAGCATCTTGGCAACTTGGGGCTAAGACAACAATCTTTCCTGTTTTGATGTTTTATTCACACACACACACGCACACACACACACACACACACACACACTTGCCTTCCAAAGCAAAACTTAAATATAATGTTTATTGATTTGAAATGTTCCGTGTTTCATAGAAAAGACATTATCACCTCTTGATGGGACAACTTTTGATGACATTTTGAGTCCAGCATACTGGCCTGATGGATGATCTTTCTTTATCTCATAAGCATATGTGCATTTATTTGAGATTTGAATTTATCCTCATGTCAAGTTTATGTCTCTTATGGATACAATAATTTATGAATGGATACAATAATTTATGAATAACTTCTGTTTCATTGGTATCAGATCAATGTAGAGTTGTAAAGCCACTGAAGCAATTATTTTTTTTAATTTTATTTTTTTTATTATGACTGAGTGAAAATCTACATTCCCACATAAATTTACATGCCCACCTATATGCAGCTTCCACTGCTCTCCCTGTCCGGTGACTGCACACTATTCCTCTCTGCTCCATACATGTCTCATCCTCCCAACAGCCTCCTTTCCCCTCCTCTCCACCCACTATCCTTCTTCCAGCCAGAGGTCAGCAGGATGATATCTTATAGATGCATAGAACCATAAAGTGCATCCAATATATGGTCACTGTGCGTCACCAAATCCAATCCATTCGTGTCCAAAGAGTGGACCGTTCATTATGATTTATGGGCAAGAGCAGCATCAGAGCCAGGGTCCATGCTCCCAGGGGAGCCCCGAAACCACTGGACCATCAATTGAAGTCTTTTAGTGGAGATCTCAGGGTGCACCCCTTTTTATTCTTGTGTTGCCAGTGAGACTCAGCTTAGTGAGCTCCGTCACAGCTATCACTGGTGCATTTTTTGATGGAGTTGTCTGCTAAGTGAATGAATATCACTTCTGAAAATTGGATGGAAGCTCAGGAAGTACTTTTCCATAGGAAAGATGAGTTTATTACTTTCTAGCTTGTCTACTATATGTTGATTTAACAAAGATTTCTAACATATATACAACATGTTATTGAATTAGAGGTGAGAGAGATGGAGAGTTTCTGCCCCAGAAAACAGGAAATTTAGTACTGGAAATTGAATAAGCAGAAAAGTACCGTTCAATTAATTGTAAATAAAAATAATAAGATTGATTAAATCTAAGTACAATGAGATAAGATAAGCACAATTTTTGTTCTTGGGAGAACAAAAGGAAATGTTCTAGTATGACTTTGGAGTACATGAGATAGTAAAAGTCTGTCTGTAAGTGATTAACAGGAATCCTACATATAGAACAGAGCAGGTAAATGACTTCACCAGAGGCCAGAGAATCTGACTGGCCAGAAGATATAAAGTAGTATTGCCTATTCATTGTTGTTGTTAGCTGCCAATGAGTCAGTTCTAAAAGCCCTATATACAACAAAACAAACACTACCTAGTCTTGTAACATCCTCGTAAGTGGTGTTATGCTTAAGTCCATTGTTGCAGCTACTGTGTCATGCCATGTCATTGAGTGCCTTCCTCTTTTTTTCTTTTTTTGGCCCTCTGCTTTACCAATCATGATGTCCTCCTCCAGGGGCTGATGCTTCCTGACAGCCTGTCCCAAGTATGTAAGAAGTAGTCTTGCCTTCCTTGCTTTTAGGGAGAATTCTGGTTGTACTTTAGGACAGATCTGCTAATAGGGTATATTCAATATTCTTCTCTACAATTACAATTCTAATACGACAATTTCTCTTTGATCTTCTTTATTCATAGTACAGCTTTCACATGCATAGGAGGCAAATGAAAATATGATGGCTTGGATCAGGACCATGTTAATCTTCAAAGTGACATCTTTGCTTTTCAGTACCATAAAGAGGTCTTTTTGAGCAGATGTTTCCAATGCAATGCATGTTTTGATTTCTTGAACGCTGCATTCATGGGCTTTGGTTGTGGATCTGAGTAACGTGAAATCCTTCACAACTTCAATCTTTTCCCTGTTTATCATGATGTTTCTTATTGGTCCAGTGGTGAGTATTTGTTTTCTTTATGTTGAACTGTAATATATATTGAAGGCTGTAGTCTTTGATGTTCATCAGTAAGTGACTCAAGTCCTCTTAGCTTTCAGCAAGCAAAGTTGTGTTATCTGTATATTGCAGGTTGCTAATGAGCCTACCTTCAATCTTGAAGAACCATTCTTCTTTGCATAGTCCAGGTTCTTGGGTTATTTGCTCAGTATACAGACTGAAATGTTGGTGGCATAGTAGTTAAGTGCTATATCTGCTAACCAAATATTGGCAGTTCAGATCCACCAGGAACTCCTTGGAAACTCTATGGGACAGTTCCACTCTGACCTATAGTGTTGCTATGAGTCAGAATCAATCCAACAGCAGTGGATTTGGTATTTTGGGTTATACAGATTGAATACAACACTGACACACACTTGTTCTGTTCAAACAACTGCCTCTTGATCCATGTGCAGGTTTTTTATGGGTACAATCAAGTATTCTGGAATTCCCCTTCTTTGTAATGTTATCCATAATTTCCTATGATCCACACAGTTGAATAACTATGTCGTCAATAAAACACAGGTAAACATCTTTCTGGTATTTTCTCCTTACAGCCAAGATCCACCTGACTTCAGCGTTGATATCCCTGGTTCCACATCCTCTTCTGAACCAGCTTGAATTTCTAGCAGTTCCCTGTTGATACACCGCTGCAGCCACTTTTGAATAATCTTCAGCAAGATTTTACTTGTGTGTGATATTAATGGTATTGTTTGATATTTTCTGCATTTGGTAGAGTCGTCTTTCTTGTGCACAGATTTCTTCTAGTTGTTTTACCAGGTAGCTGGCTTCCAAATTTCTTGGCATAGATGAATGAACACTTCCACCACTGCATCTGTTTGTTGAAATATCTCATTTGATATTGCATCAATTCCTGGAGCTTTTTTTTTTATGCCAATGCCTTCAATACAGCTTCAACCTCTTCCTTCAGTACCATTGGTTCCTGATCATATGAAACCTCTTGAAACGTTTGAATATCAACCTGTTGTTTTTGGGATAGTGACTCTATGTATTCCTTCCATCTTCTTTTTAAAAAAAATTATTTCACTTAAGTGAAAGTTTAAATCCAAGTCAATTTTCCATATTCACCTCTCTGCAACTGTATCTGCTCTGCCCACTCTGTGACAGCACATTTTTCTTTTACACTCTTTGATATCAGCAGCCACTCAATTGACATTTGGCCATTCCTCTCTACCCTCTCCTCTCCTTTCTACAAAGAAACCAGTAGGAAAGCCTCATATATATATATATTATGTAAATATATAATACAATACTATAAATATAACATCATATATTACAGTATAGTATATATTTATATATTATATTTATAGTATACTTATATAACATTATATATTATATTTATAGTATATATTGTATTAAATTTGTATATAAACTGTTTATGTTGTTTGTATTATTGTATTAAATATAATATTATGTATTATATTTATAGCATATATTGCATTATATAATATATGTTATATGTATACATATATATATATATGAAACCATAAATTACACACACCATATGCATCATTCAGTGTCCCTGAGTCCAGCCCATTCTTTGTCTGAAGTGTTGGCTTCCGATTCTGTAGGTAGTTTTTTTATTCTCTGATAAAATCTTGGAGTAGCATAAGTGTTTACTTTTTAGTAGTTCCTACTTATCTATTGTCTCCTCTTCTGTTTCTACATTGTTAGTAAGATTTTGTAGTCTGTTTAAGCCATGTATCTGGATTTCCAGAGTTGTTGCTACTTTTTCTACCATAATCTTTAACATTTCAGATTTGATACTTACGTCCTCAGTCCATTTTGAGTTAGTTTTGGGGTAAGGTGCAAGATGTGGGTCCTGTTTTAGTTTTTTTGGAGATGGATATCCAATTTTGCCAATATCATTTGCTAGAGAGATTTTTTTCCCCCCAGTTCATGACCTTTGAACTTTTGTCAAATATCAACTGTTTATAGGTGGCTGGTGTTATTTCTGGATTCTCTATTTTGTTCCATTGGTCTACATATCTATTTTTGTACCAGTACCAGGCTGTTTTGACTACCATGGCAGTATAACAGGTTCTCGGTCAGGTAGTGTGAGGCCTCACACTATGTTCCTCTTCTTCAGTCATGTTTTACTTATCTGGGGTTTTTTCCCTTTCCTAACAAAGTTGGTGACTTGTTTCACCATCTCATTAAAAAAAATGACATTGGAATTTGAACTGGGATTGCATTGTGTACATAGATCACTTTGGGTAGACTAGACATTTTCAAAATGGTAAGTCTACTTATTCATGAGCAAGGTAGGTTTTTCCACTTGCATACGTATCTTGGTTTCTTGCAGTAGGGTCTTGTAATTTTCTTTGTATTGATCTCTTTCATTTCTGATTAGATTTATTCCTATATATTTTGTCTTCTTGAGGGCTATTGTAAATGGTATCACTTTGGTGATTTACTCTTTGGTGGTCTCTTTGTTGGTGTAAAGAAATTCTATTGATTTATTTATGTTTACCTTATATCCCAATACTTTGCTGAACTCTTCTATTAGTTCCAGTAGTTTATTTATGGATTCTTTAGGGTTTTCTGTGTATAAGATCATATTATCTGAAAATAAAGATACTTCTTTTTTACCAATGTAGATATCATTTATTTCTTTAGCTTGTCTGATTGCTCTGGCTAGAACATCCAGCATAATGTTGAAGAGAAGTGGTGACAATGGGTATCTTTGACTGGTTACCTTTCTCAGAGAGAATTCTTTCCATCTCTGTCCATTTAGGATGAAGTTGGCTGTTGGCTTCGCATAGACGCACCTTATTACATTGAGGAATTTCCCTTCTATTCCTATTTTGCTGAGCATTTTTTAACATGAATGGGTGTTGGTCTTTGTCAAATGCATATTTTTTTATCAATTGATAAAATGAAGTGATTGTTTTATTTATGTGGTTGATCACATTGTTTTTCTGATGTTGAACCAACACTGCATCCCTGGTAGGAATCCTATTTGGTTATGGTGAATTGTTTTTTTGATATGTTGCTGAAATTCTCTTTGTTAGGATTTTGTTGAGGATTTTTGCATCTAGGTGCATGAGAGATATTGGGCCATAATTTTCTTTTTCTATGGAATCTTTACCTGGCTTTGTTATCAAGGTTATGCTGCCTTTGTAGAATGAATTTGGGAGTGTTCCATATTTTCTATGTTGTGAAATAGCTTTAGTAGTATTAGAATTAACTCCTCTCTAAAAGTTTTGTAGAATTCTTCAGTGAAGACTTTGGGCCAAGACTCTTTTTGGTTGGTAATTTATTGATTATTAGTATCTTCTTTGTGATGGGTTTTTTTGCCAGCCAAGCCATTGTTCTATTTCTCTTTGTAATAATTTAGGTAGGCAATGTAATTCCAGAAATTTGTCAATTTCTTCTACATTTTCAAACCCATTAGATCACAATTTTTCATAGCATTCTGCTATTGTTCTTTTTAATTTCAGTTGGCTCTGTTGTGACATCTCCGGTCTCATTTCTTATTTGGGTTATTTGTTTCCTCTCCTTTTTTTTTTTTTTGTGAGTTTAGCCAATGGTTTATGGATTCTGTTGATCTTTTCAAAAAATCACCTTTTGGTTTTACTAATTCTTTCAGTTGTTTTTCCAGTCTCTAACTGATTTCATTCTGCTCTGATTTTTGTTATCTGTTTTTTTTCCTGGTGCCCAGTGAGTTCTTTTTGTATTTCTCTGTCTACTTGTTCTAGTTGTAGGGTTAATTCTTTGGTTTGGGCCTTGTCTTCATTCCAGATGTGTGCAGCACTGGGAGGGAGAAGAGCACATTCCATAGGTTCTGGTACGTTGTGTTTTCATTCTCATTTGATTCACATACGAGTAAAATTTTGCTGAAGATAATTCAAAAGCAGTAGCAGTAGCACATTGACAGGGAAGTGAACATCAAGGATACAGGAAGGAGGGAAAGAAGAAGCAAGGGTGATGCTTAGGTTTTTTTTTTTGCAACTAGATAGATGGTGGAATCATTTGCTGTGATGGCAAAGACTATGTGAGGATTAATGTGTATTGTGTTAGGGAGGAGGCAATAATTGGGAATTTTTTTGATCAAGATAAATTTGAGATTACTATTGACATCTAAGAAGAAATGTGATATAGCTACTTTAATACACTAATGTGGAGTTCAACAAATGTGTCTGAACTTATATGTGTAGATGTGAGTTCATTGGCATGTGGATGGAATTTACAGTCATGAGTCTGGGTGAGATAACTTAAGGAGACAAAGTAGATAAAGAAGAAGGAAACCATGCTTAACTCAGTGTACTCCAAGATTAAGAGGTCTAGTCAAAGAGAAGACAAAAGCTGTCACTGAGTGTTGGTGGCCATTGAGACAAAAGGAGGACTGGGATGGGTCGTTGATACTGGGAGGAATGAGTATTTTAAGAAGAACAAAGTTCTCACTTGTGTGAAGTGCTTAGGAAAGGTCACGTAAGATGGAGTCAAAGAATGAGCAACTGCATTTTGACAACACGGAAGTCATGAATTGAATGTGTCTCCCCAAAACTGTGTGTAGCACTTTGGCTAGTCCATGATTCCTGGCATTGTATGATACGATGTAAATCCTGTCTCTGTGACATTAATGAGGGACAATGGTGGTGGTTGTGTTAGCGAGGCAGGACACGATCTATAAGACTGTGTTGTTTTGAGGCAATCTGTTGAGATATAAAGGAAAAAGAAAAGCATAGGGTTGAGGACCTCATATCATCAAATAAACAGTACTGGGAGGGAGAAGAGCGCAGCCTTTGCCCCAGGGTCCCTGCCCCTCAGAAGCTACCAGTCCAGGGAAAGGTTAACAGCAAGGACCTTCCTCCCGAGCTATCAAAGAAAGACTTCTCCTGGAGCTGATGCCCTGAATTTGGGCTTTCAGCTCATTTTTCTGTGAGAAAATAAATTACTCTTTGTTAAAGCCATTCGATGCAGTATTTCTGTTACTCCAGCATTAGAATAATGCAGGGGTTGCAAAAAACAATTTTGATACAGTGGTGGCTTTGGAAGACTGAGTAGAAGGAACTGAAATATGGTCAGTAGGATGTGGCAGATGCTACACCAAGGCTCAGAGGGCTATGATGACCTACTATAAATGGATATGACCTAAGCAGCGAAGTCAGAAAAGTTTTGCTGAGGAGGTAAGTCTTTGGGATCTGACCTGAGATCTGAGAATGATGAAGCGTTAATTGTCTGAGAAGTTGAGGAAGGCTAGAAGTGTTTCAGGAAGAACGAATAGCATTTAACATGCTTCAGAGAGAAGCATAGCGTGGTTTGTGACAAGAAGTGAAGAAAGGATAGGGAATATGGAAAAGCATCACGGGGTCAGGGCCCTGAGATTCTTGTAGATCTTAGTTTTATAAGATGTACTAACATTCTTTGTCTCTCTCTGATGCAGTAGATAGTATCGAAAAGTTTTCTGAAAGACGGCATCATTATCTGATTTGTGGTTTTAAAATACCACTGTGAATAGTGTATGAAGAGCAAATGGGAGGTAGGTGAGTCAGACTAAAGTCATTGCCTAAAACTCATTGCTGTTGAGTCAATTCTTACTTGTAGCATCTCCTTAGGACAGAGCAGAACTGCTCCATAGGTTTTCCAGTGCTACTCTGTTCAGAAGACTTCCACTTCTTTCTCCCAAGGAAGGACTGGAAGGTTCAAATCATCAGCCTTTCGGTTAGCAGCTGATTGCTTCACTGCTGGAGTCTTCTGCAGTGATCCAGGTGAGGAATGAAGTTTATTGGAAACATCTGGGTCAATGAGGGAATTATGTCACAGAAACCCTTCCAAGAACAAAGAATAATAGTAGTAAAAAGTGTTTTAGCTTCGGAAATGAGCACAGTCTCTGTATTTGACAACATCTCGTGTTAATTTGTTCTGTTGACTAATTGTTCTTTGGAGAAATTGAACTCATTCACCATTAGGTATGACATGTTAAATTAATGAAATCTCTTAAAAGGCTTCCATCTTCTGTTCTCATCAGACAGCTCAAAATTGCGTCCACATTTATTAACTCTGTGTTTGACATGATGTGTAAAAGAAAATAGCACCATTCATTCCTAGCCATACTTTAGCATGGGGATATTTACTAGGCTAGAAATTACTTCCCCCTTATTCAAGATGAATCGATTACCTTAAACTTGACGTTATTATCAAACCAAACCAAAACCATTGCTGATGAGTTGATTGTGACTTACAGGAACCCTACAGAAGAAAGCAGAACTGCTGCATAGAGTTTCTAAGGCTGTAAATCTTATGGAAGCTGACTGCCACATCTTTCTCCTGTGGAGCAGCTGTCAGGTTTTGAACAGTTAACTGTTGGGTCAGCAGCCCAGCATTTAACCCCGTGCTACCAAGGGTCCTTTTGTTGATCATCGGTGTCTTAATCATTGGGTACTGCTATAACAGAAAATCACGATTGAATGGTTTTAACAAAAAGAAATTTATTTTCTCACAGGAAAGAAAGCTAAAACTACAAATTCAGGGTGCTACCTCCAGATGAGTGTATTCTCTGTTGGCTCCGGAGAAAGGTCCTTGTCATTAGCCTTTCCCTGGACTGGAAGATTCTGAGAGGCAGGGAACCTGGGTCCAAAGGACGTGCTCTGCTCCTAGTGCTGCTTTCTTGGTGGTATGAAGTCCCCCATTCTCTGATTGCTTCCCTTTCCTTTATATCCCAAGAGGTTGTTTCAAGGCACAATACAACCTTATAGGTAGAGTCTTCTCTCACTAACATAATTACCATCCATCCTCCTTCATTAACATAGATTTACAACATACAGGAACATCAAACAATACCTGGAATCAGGGCTAAGACAAATTGTTACACACATTTATAAGCAAACACAGTTCAATCCATGACGATCAAGAGCTTTAAAACAAAGTGTTTCAAATGTTGCAATGTATCATACATCATATTCCAGTTCCCTCATGCTTCTTACCACCTCATTACTTATTTTGATATTGCTTTGAAAAATAGACTTCACTTCTCTGAAATGAGATATGGTATCTGTTATTTATCGAATTGTGTCCCCCAAAATGTGTGTCAACTTGGCTAGGCCATGTTTTTTATCCTTTTCTAGTCTAGTTATTCATTTACGGGATGAGTCATTTGAAAAATTATTTTATTTTTTATTACATATATATGCGTGTATATATACATACACAAAAAGTTTTTATATGTATTTTATTGTGGTATACTTATTTATACTACAATAAAATATATATGATATACTCATATGTGTTACATATATCATATGGTATATATACCATAAAATATATATTGTATATTATATGGTTTATACAACATATTGTGGTACATATGTATGCATACGTGCATGCGTATATATACATATATAGTACATGTATATGTGTACACACCTATACATACAGTTAAGTGCTATGGCTGCTAACCGAAAGCTGTCATGCGCTCCTTGGAAACTCTATGGGGCAATTCTACTGCATATATAGGGTTGCTGTGAGTTAGAACTGACTTAGTAGCAGTGGGTTTGGTTTTTTTTATGAATGCATGTATACCCATCCATAAATATGTTGTATATATACCTCTACATGCATAATAAAGTATATATAACAAAAGTTTGTCATTTTAACACTTTTACATGTACAATTCAGTGATAGTAATTGACACTTATCAATGTCATCTGTGTTTTTTTCAGCATTCTTAACACAAGTTCAGTGTCCTCCAGCAATGATTCTCTCATTTAATACCATACTTAGACATAGTTTGTCATTGTCTGTACGTAATGATATGGTTCTTGTTTTAGGAGCTTCAGATGCCTAAAATAACTTTTGTAAAACTTCTAGATAGGCTGAACTTTTAAAGTGACATTTTCAGTCTTGAACCAGGGTGCAATTACATTTCCATCTGCAATTTGTAAAGTCTTTGTCTGAAGAAATGTTCTGTTAGTTTAAGGAATGCTGAAAAGATGTTCCGTTCTTTGTGTTTTGAGCAGGTTTAACTGTGCTCTTGTACTCATTCTTGCTCTCTTTGTGCTTTGCTCCAGTTTCTTGACCTGCCTTTTTCTGCTCTCTTTTCACAAGCATCTTGCCATTGTTGTCCTGGTTTCTGATGAAACACTTAAAATTGAACAGTTTCTTCCTGTCTTCTAATCCAGACATTATACTTCATTCTCCTCACCAACACTCTCTTCTTTTCAGCATGGCTCCAAAAATCTGCTTTACATTTATTTTCATCCACATGCACATTAATCGTTTCAAATTCACTAGATTATCAGGTATCTTTCATTCATCTATTTATACGTTTAACCAGGTAGCAAACACCAACGGTGCCTACATTACAAGTACAAGAAAACAAAAAGGAAATGGAGGCTGAATGGTTAAGAATGGCATGATACTAAAAATTGATGCAGTTGAGTGACAGGTGTAACTTTGTACATGTTTGAAAGTGTTTGTAATAAAGTGTTTACAAAAATAGCTTTACAACTTAGTTTATACATTAGGAGTGCAGATGTGAATGAGACTGAATTCACATCCTCAAGGAATATATGCTAGGGGTGGAGGTGTTTAAGCCTGGACTTGAAAAGAAGACTATGTGGAGCCTTGCTAAGATGGAACCTGTCCACTTAGAAAGGTTAATATCGACAAAGCATTAAAAATGTTATTTTGACTTTCCATTGTAACTAGGAAGGATTTTTACCTTATAAAGTGCTGATTGTGAGCTTGGCATTATACAGACCTGTTACAATAAATGGAAACATTGATGGTACAGTGGTTAAGCGTTTCTCTGCTGACCTTTTGGTGAGCAGTTCAAATCCATCAGGTGCTCCTTGCAAACCACATGAGGGCAGTTTTACCCTCTCCTCTATGAGTTAGAATCAACTTGATGACAACAGATTTGGTTTTTTAAGCTTATTACAACTGTTAATCTCTAAAGCAATAAACGACAGAAGGGAAAACACTATTACTTTTTGTTTGGTTGATGAAAAAAACAGAGTTTAGAAAGTTCGGAACTGTTCAAGGTCACAAAGTAAATATTAAGTTGAAAAGCTTTTATTTTTTTGAAAATAAAAACAAACCCTTTATCATGAATATTTTCAGACATGCACAAAATTAGAACCTCTCACTCCACTTCATCAGTTGTCAACATCCCGCCATTCTTGTTTCATCATTCAGACCCATTTCCTTGCTTTAGTTGGAGAACTATTTTAAACAAGTAAGATACTGTATTATTTCACCTATATGTATTTCACTGTGTATCTACAATAGGTGTGGGTTTTGAATAAAAACATAATCACAATATTATTGTCAAAGCAAGCAATGTTAACAATTTTCCTTAATGCTTTCTGAATGTTATCTGATACTCGGTTGATGTCATCTAATACAGGTTGAAACCTTTTTAAATTTTATTTTTTATGACCAAGATCTAAACAGTTTCCCACTTTTCACTGAATTAATATATATGTTAAAGATGTTTACCTATGTTTCATTGACTACACAAAGGCATTTGACTCTGTGGATCTTAACAAATTATGGCTAACACTGGGTAAAATGAAAATTCTGGAACACTTAATTGTGCTCTTAGGGAATCCATAGGCAGTCGTGGATCAAGACGCAGTTACGCCAGAACAACGGGACACTTCAGGGTTTAAACTCAGGAAAGGTGTGTGTCAGAGTTGTATCTTTTTGCCATATCTTTTCAATCTGTATGCTGAACAACTAATCCAAAAAGCTGGATTATACAAAGAAAAATGAGGCATCAGAATTGGAGGATGACTCATTAACAACCTGTGTTATGCAGATGACATTATCTTACTTGCTGAAAGTGAAGAAGACTTGAAACAATCAGTGATGAAGATCAAGGACCACAGTGTTCAGTATAGACTGCACCTCAACACCAAGAAAACAAAAACTCTCACAACTGGACCAGTAAGCAACATCATCATAAGTGGAAAAAGGATTGACTTTGTCAAGGATTTCATTTTGCTTGTGTCCACAATCAACGCCCATGGAAGCTGCAGTCAAGAAATCAAAAAATGTATTACATTGGTGAAATCTACTACAAAAGATCTTTTTAAAGTATTGAAAAGAAAGATGTTACCTTGAAGAATAAAGGGCACCTGACGCAAGCCATGGTATTCGTAATCACATCATATGCATGTCAAAGCTGGACAATGAACAAAGAAGACACAAGAAGAATTGATACCTTTGAACTGTGGTGCTGGAGAAGAATGTTGAATGTACCACGGACTGCCAAAAGAACAGACAGATATATTCTGGAAGAAGTACAACCAGAGTGTTCCTTGGAAGCAAAGATAGCAAGACATGTCTTACATACTTTGGATATGTTGTCAGAAGGGATCAGTCCCTGGAGAAGGACATAATACTTGCGGAGTTGAGGGTCAGCGAAAAAGAGGAAGACCCTCAGTGAGACGGATTGACACAGTGACTTCAACAATGCACTTAAGCATAGAAATTATTGTGGGTATTGTGCAAGATCAGGTAGTGCTTCATTCTGTTGGTTGCTATAAGTTAGAACTAACTCAACAGCACCTAACAACAACAACAGCAATAACAACACTAAACACTTTCCATCTCTGACAGGCAACACTAAACGCTTTCCATCTCTGACAGGTTTTCTTGTTTCCCCTCATTCTCACATCAGCTGCTTGAAGAAACTTGATTGTTTCTTCTGTAGAACTTCCCAACTTGAAGTTAGGTAATTACTTCCATTTGGATCCATCTGACTTGTTCTTCTAGCTCCATGTGAGATCTGAAAATTAAGTCTGCCAACTCAATTGTTCTAAGTGCTGCATACTTCACTGCTGAATATCATCACGGCCACCTTAAAAGTACTTCTGTTGGGAAGCAATGCACCAACTTCAGTGCGTAGTCCTCCCTTCAAAGCAGTTTTGGAACTCTTTCTGGAATGACTGTTGCACACAGTGGCAAGGTAGCAAGTTCCCAAATTTAATTATGTAGTTGTCTGTCAGGGGGTTTTTAGCCAGTAAACAAATAACTGTATTGGAATACCCTCCTTACTCACCTGAGCTGGTCCCTAATGACTTTTTTTCTTTACCAGAAGATAAAGGAAATATTGAAAGGAAGAAATTTTGATGACATTCAGGACATCAAGGATAATAGGATGACAGCTTTGATGGCCATTCCAGAAAAAGAGTTCCAAAATTGCTCTGAAGGGTGGACTAGGTGCTGGCATGAGTGCATAGCTTCCCAAGGGGAGTACATCAAAGGTGACCGTACTGATATTCAGCAATGAGTTATGTAGCACTTTTTCTGGGATGAGTCTGAAAACTTAGTTGGTCACCCTCATATTTTCTACAAACTGATAGATCAATCTAGTGAAATCATTAGATTCAGGTTAATATGATTCGTTTTGGAATAACATTTCCTTCATTGGCAGTGCATTGTGTCAAGAATCACATAATGTCTGATTGTTTTCCTTTTATTGATATTATAGTTGATTACTGAATTTTGATACTGTCAATCTGAGCTTTGTAAACATCTCCACGAATCTTCCACTAACGGTTTTTGAAGCCACTGATGCTCATTGCCTAGACTTATTATTTCATTGTTGTTGCTAACTGCTGTTGAGTTGACTCTGTTTGATGACAACTCTGAGCACAATGGAACAAAACATTGTCATCCTCATGAATGGTTTCCCACTGTACTGTTGTGATTCATGTGGTTTCCATCACCAGATTTTCGGAAATAGATAATCAGGACTTTTTTCCTAGTATACCTTATTCTGGAAGCTTCACTGAAACTCGTTCAGCATTGTAACAACAGGCCACCTCCACTAACAGATGGGTAGCGGCTGCCTGTGAGGTACATTGGCTGGGAATAGAAACTGAGTCTCCTACATTGCAGGCAAAAATTCTGCCATTGAACTACCACTGCCTGTATTAGTCCATTGTTGTCATATTTCATTAGGGGTTGTCAAATGGAGACTATCCTTAACTATGTCATTCCTGCGGCATTCATTGTGGAACCCTGCAACTATATCATTTTACAACTGTGTTATTCCTGCTACATCTGTTAAGGAGCCCTGAGATTAACCGAAATGTAGGACATTCAAACCCATCAGGGCTTCACAGAATAAAAGATGTGGTGATCTACTCCCATAAACATTATAGCCTAGAAAACCTTATGGGACAGTTACTCTGCCATATAGGATTGCTATCAGTCAGAATTGACTTAATGGCACAGAATAACAACAATATTAGTTAGTGTGGAATTCTTCTAAAATAAGAATGTCCTTCATCAATTACTTGGATAACTTAGAAGAATGTAGTTTGTACCCCAAAGTTAGGAGAAATACTCAAATCTTAACCTTTATTTACTAAGTTTCAGAAAATCAAGTCGGTGCACAGTGAAGCTGGAAACCAAGATCATGTGATTCTAAACCTTTTAAATACCTCACATAACTAGAGAGTTTAAAATGCTGTAAGAATAAAAACAACAGCAGGCAGGCAAGAGGTTAAAAAAGCATTATCTCCAAGATACCCTTATGTTTCTATTTCAAGGAAAATGTCCTGGTAGCGAGGTGTCTTCAGTCGCATTTCATAACACTGAGTCCCCTTTACCAGCTAGTGAACCATCACAGTAATCATGGACTGCCTAAAACATAGGTGGACAACCTTTAAGTTTAATTAGTAACCTGGTGTCTGCAATGCCCACTTCTTCTGTCACTCACCTCTCCTGTGCTCCTGGCCTCAAGGGTTGCAAGAATGGCAGAGAGCCTGTTCCCTATGGCATTCCTTATCTAACTTGTTCTCTAGAGCAGTCAAGCACCTCAGCAAGAAGTGGGTAATTATGTGAGTAAATGCAGTGTTTCCTCTCCAGTCCCAAGGGGGTGGCCGTTGTCAGCATCAGCAAAAAATTGTCAATTGGATGTGACTCCGTGTTTTTCCTGAGCTCAGCCCTGCACAGCAGCTGGAACCAAACATGTTTCCGTGTGCCCATGTGAATACCTGAAAATAATTTGTTTTTCCTGTTGCTTTCCAAATGAAAATGATTTTTAAAAATCCTCCAGCCGGCTAGAATGCAATCGTGGGAGGCTCAGCAAATGGCTCTTATCAACCTGCTGCTCTTCTAATCTGGGGGACAGGGGAGGTTATCTCTAGCCTTCAGTGCCCTTTGAAAGGTCACAGTGTTATTACCATCCCTGCAGGAAAGTGTTGAGCCCCAACTTTTAGTCTTCTCAAAGGGATGGTGTCAGAAAGGGAGGTTATTTAATCCCTCCTGCAGTTCTTGGATGGCTCAAATTGTTAACCTTTCACTACTAACTGAAAGATTGGCAATTTGGGATCTCCCAGCTGTGTCTCAAAAGAAAGACCAGGCAATCTGTTCCCAAAGGGTCAAAGCATTGAAAACACTGTGGAGCACATTTTACTCCAAGGCACGGGGTCTCCAAGAGTTGGAATCAACTCAAAGACAACCAATTTGGGTTTTGGTTTGGTCTCTATTTCCTACTGGGAAACTTGATGCAATGAGGAAATTTTATACCCTAAGTGTCTGGGATAATAGGAGAAGAGGGAGTCAGAGTAAATGGCATCCAAGAATATGGAGAGGTGGGCAGAACCTATGTGTGCAAGAAGGACATAGGGCCCCTAGGAAAGCTGAAAAACACAGCTGGGTCTGGGAGCTACATGCATTCTCGGCTCCTCCCAAGTTTTCTACTACTCTTTATCCCCCAAAGTACCAATTGGAAAAGACTTGTAGATGGGCCCATTATTAGACGTCTGGGAGAGCCAGAGTGACTGTGGCGGGCCTTAACAATGGCACAGGGAGCACTCTCAGCTTGCACTCCTGCTTGTGTTCATGCGGGCATAGGACATGGATGTCAGGTGCAGAAAGTTTTGCCTACTTAGCTGTGGGTCCGCTACAGTAGCCTTGTTGTTGCTGTGCTTGTTAGTTGCCACTGAATTGACGTGGCTAGTGGCGACCTTATGCATAACAGAATGAAATGTTGCCAGATCTTGTGCCATCTTCATGCTCCATGGTATGTTTCAACCCATTTCCTTGGTGAGAGTGTCAGTCTATCTCATAGGAAGTTTCTCTCGTTTTTGCCAACCAGAGCCCAGTGTTGCTTCTAGCTCTATTCTCCCTCTCCCAATCTCCATGCATAAGGTACAGTTCTGTATGTACCACTTTACAGAACATGCTCAGCTTGGACACAGGTAGTCTATTAGTAAAGGATCTGAAATGTTTGTTCCATTCAGGCAGCACTTCTGAAAATATCCATCAGTACTGCCATCTTTTCTGAGCCACTGAAGGGTAGACAAAGATACAGACACGAGCCTTATTCCTAGAGCATAAAGACACTGGGGAAAACAAGGCAAGCAAATAAGATACCTCAGTGAGCAAAGCAAGGCAGAATAGAACTCAGACCAGTGTCATCAAACCAGGGTATCAGATTGGTATCACTGGGCAGCTTGTTAAAATGAAAATTCACAGAGCTGTATCCCACTCCTACTGAGAACGAGTCACTGGAAGGCAAAAAACAGGTGTCTACACTTTGATCAGATTTCCCAGGTGTTTCAGCAGCACTAAGCTAAACTGCGGGGTGGTATGGGGCTTCAGGAAAAAGGGATAGAATCATCCAAGACATCATCACAGAATTGCTACTGGCAAGACACTTAGAATAGTCCTTGCACGTCATAAAAACTATAAAATTATTTATAAGATGATATAAAATAAAGTGAATTAAATAACTAAAGGATGTTGTAAATAGGTGAAAACCAACCTATTGCTGTTGAGTCAGTTGTAACTCATAGTGACCCTACATGACAGAGTAGAACTGCCCCATAGGGTTTCCAAGACTATAATCTTTACAGAAATAGACTGCTGCATGTTTCTTTCAATGGTGCAGCTGGTGGGGTATGAACTTCTAACCTTTAGTTAGCAGTTGAGTGCTTTAAACACTGTGCCACTAGAGCTCCTTGTAATAGACGAACTCACTGCTCTTGAGTCAATTCTTACTCCTAGTGACCCTATAGGTCTGAGTAGAACTTCCCCATAGAGTTTCCAAGGAGCACCTGGTGAATTTGAACTGCCAATCTTTGCAGTTAGACATTGCACTTAGTCACTACACCACCAGTGTTTCCTTGTAATAGGTAGTACTTTTATATTTACTTTAGAGAATGGAGAACATATTCGATAGGTAGGATGGATGACTGATTAATAGGAGCAAAAGTCAAAACACAGTAAGAACATAATCAAGGATGTTCTTGGAGCAATGGAAGAAAGAAAGCTGTTCTTCAGTAGTGCTAAACAAGATAGACTATAGCTGATAACAGAATAATAATCAAAATGAGAAAAAATCATGCACACACACACACACACAAACTCATATATAGGCAGTGGTGGTTCCATGGTGGGATTCTCACCCTACATGCAGGAGACCTGGATTTAATACCCATCAAATGCACTTCATGAGCAGCCACCTTCCCACCCCTCAGTACAGTCCCCCTTTTCAGTGGAGACTTGGATGTTGCTATGATGCTGAACAACTTTCAGCGGAAGCTTCCAGAGTAAGACAGAATAGGAAGAAAGACCCGGTGATGTACTTCTGAAAATTAGCCAAGGAAAATCCTATGGATCACAATGGTCCCATGCACAACTAATGGTGGGGGTGCCACAGGACTGGGCAGAGGTGACCATAAGTATGCAACTGCTAATTCCCCTCCCTCTCCCTCTCCTTTCATCCCTCTCTCCATTTCTCCTTCCCTCTTTCTCTTTCATTTTCAGTAAAACAAAACAAAAACCAAATCTGCTGCCATGCAGTTGATTCTGACTCGTAGTGACTCTATAGGGCAGAGTAGAACTGCCCCATAGAGTTTCCAAGGAGTGCCTGGTAGATTTGAACTTCCAACGTTTCTATCAGCAGCCATAGCCACCACAGTTTCCTCTTTCAGCCGTCGTCTGAAGTTTTAAAGCATACTAGCCATCCTTCTTTCTGTATGGTGTACTTTAAATCTTCAGATGACTGTTAGACATAAAAGTAGTCTCACATTTGTTACATGTTTTGGTAATTGTCCTACTATTTTCATTGAGACCATTCTTCTTTCCCCTTAAAACTCAAGAGTCAGGGACTCCAGGAATCACCAGGCTAACACAGAGAAGAAAATATGGCTTGCAGAACTGTCACTGGCATCAGGGGACCAAGAAAAGTGTAAGGAATAAAAATTCAGAGCATTAAAAACATTTAACCACTTCCACTTGCATAATAAGCCACATTCTATTATTGTCAAGATGAGGTGAGAGACATTCTTGATGATACACTTCAAGACATCCATCTGGTATTCATTTATTCTCTTTTGAATATTCTTGGCAAGTTAAGGTATGTGGAACATGCTGATGAAACTGTGACAGCTCCAAGATGAGTCTGAGTACTTTGGATATCTTGATATTGCCTAACCCTACATGTGTCTGTCCAAACATCGAAAATCCTCATATCAAAAAAGGATGTGAGCTGAAGGTTCATAAATAACACTTGGAAAATGGAGGAAAGATGAGGAATCACTTCTTTACTTACAGTGTGAACATAGATGTTGTTAGTTCTCATCCAATTCATGGTGACCTTACGTACACGAGAACTGAATGCTGCCTGGTCATATGCCCTCCTTACGATCTCTGATAATATCCACTGTTGTAGTCACAGTGTCAGTCCATCTCACTGAGGATTTCCTCACTTTTGCTAATTTTCTATTTTCTCAAACATGGTATCCTTGTCTAGTGATTGGTCCTTCCTGATGACATGTGCAAAACAAACATACATGGGGACTACACCAATCAGAAAAAGGAAAGCAGGGAATTCAGACACCACCATGAACGTGAAGAAGAAAAAGCAGGACGAAAGAAAAAATACTAAGTCACACAGAAGCGCTTGGCAGGACAGAAAGGAACTTATAAAAAGATGATTTAAGGGGCTGAGGGGGAACTTTACGTGTTAAACTGAGGGCCTCCTGTAGCCCACAGCAATTTTATGTGAATCATACTCCCTTTGTTACAGGAACTTGCAGAGCTTGAAGAAGTGAGGATGCCTTTATTGTACCTTGTTGAACTGCACACCGCACTGGAAACACTCATCACAATATTAAGAAATAAGTTTAAAGAGAAGTGGATGTTGTGCTCAAGAAATACAATGCCTGCTGCTAGCATTTTCCCCCATTAATACAAACGAACATTTTCCGTTTCTCTTGGCTGCTCTGAATTCCAAGCTGGACAGCGCTTTTAAGATCAGCAATTAATAACCTGATAGAGGAAGGCAGGGTATGTGGGTGGAAACGAGGCGGTAGGAAAACTCCTGGCAAAGACGTCAGTGAGGAAACATACAATTATAGCTGCTTGAGAGGTTTGCGCCCTGAGTAGTAATTTTCATTTACCTGCAGGTCTCTCCTTCTGTTGAATGGAAACAGCAGGAAGAAATGCAGATGGACCTACATGATCATACATATTTTAAACACTTCTAGTTGCCTTCCTTCCTATATGTGTGGGCCACACAATGTATGGAGGCTGAAGTTTGAAAACACACTGTTACGTATTTTGGTTTCTAGATGATGAAACATTCATCTGGTTCTTGAAAGAGAAACATGTCTGGAAGAAGATGAGCACACCTGGGCTATCTCTCCTCTCTATCTTGTTGTTAACTAGTTCATTATGAAGTGTCAGTGGTGAACACAAGCACCTGGGAGAATCTCACCAGGCCCCAAACCTAAAAGTTCCATTTGCTTCCCTCTCTATTTTCTTCCTTTGCCTTTCCCTGTGAAAAGTAGAAAGAAGGGTATGCAACCTAAAGGCCTATTTAGGGAGACAAAAAGGCTCCTTTGAATGCTAAGTTTAGCACTTACTGACACAAATGTGTATCTTAGGAATTTTTTCAACTATTTTTGCTTTGTTGTTTCACAAACAGTATCAGTGGGGTATGTAATATGTAATCATTTCTCAAATACTATATACTTGATTTCAATCAATCAAAATGTTAGTTGACTATCTTCTACTTAAACATTTATTGTGGGAAAGTTGCTTTACTTGACCTAGAAAGTAGAGATGACTAGGACAAGATTGCTGTCCTCAAGGAGCTCTGAGTCTAAATGAAAATAGAGACAGGAGGTTCTTCCTGTTCTCAAGAGAAGCTATACTAAAATTTTTTACTTTGGTGCCATACCTTGTTATTTTCCTGTAAATTACAATAAGAATTGAAAAATTAAACTTATTCATATCCTTAAAAATGTTTAACAAGTTATTAACTAGTTAGGTAATTAATTATTTTTTGAAAACCGACTATGTATGCAGCACCAGGCATTCTCACAGTGTCAACATTTTTATCAGATAATGATAAAGTCACTAAAGAAAAATGTAGGAAAAGAATGTGAAGACAGGGACGAGAGCTCTTTTCTATGGGGTGGTCAGGGAAGGCCTCCTTCATGAGGTGATATTTGATCAGAAAGGGAGTGCACCGTACAAGTGTCTGGTGAAGCAACAGAGCAAAGTGTTCAGTGTCTATGAGTTTGAATTTCTACCCATGTTTTTTCTGCTATTGATTTCAATTTTCATGGTTTAATGGTCTGAGAATATGCTTTGTAATACTGCAACGGTTCGTATTTTGTTGAGACTTGCATTATGGTCTAATACATGGTCTCTTCTGGAGAATGTTCCGTGTGCACTGGAAGAGAAGATGTGCTTATCTGTTATTGGGTAAAAAGTTCTGTGTATGTCATTGAGATTTAGTTGCTTGATTGTTGCAATAAGATTTTCTGTATCTTAACTGAGCTTTTTTCTGGATGATTTGTCTGTTACCGAAAGCGGAGTGTTGAGGTCTCCTACTGCTTTTGTGGAGTGATCTATCTCATTTTTCAATTTTGTCAGCATTTGTTTGATGTACTTATGTGCTCTGGTATTGGGTGCATAAATGTTTAATATTGTTATATCCTGCTTATGTATTGAAACTTTAAGCAATAAACAGCGATCATCCTTGTCCATGATGGTGGATTTTACTTTAAGATCTATTTTCTCTGAGATTAGTATCACCACTTCTTCTCTTCTTTGCATGTTGTTAGGTTGGTGTATATTTTTCCATTCTTTGATTTTCAGTTTGATCATTTCGTTGAGTCTAAAGTGCGTTTCTTATAAGCGGCTTATCGATGGATTGTGTTTTTTGATCCAATCTATTACTCTCTCTCTCTCTGTATTGGAGCATTCAATTCATTTACATTCAGTGTAAGTGCTGATAGATGTGTATTTAGTACCGTCATTTTTGTGCCTTTATTTTTGTGTTGTTGACGTTTTGTTTGTTTCACTTCATATTCTGTTTCGGGTTGTTTTTCTTCATTGGTTTTCTTTTCATTCTTTTCAGTACTGGTTTCGTGTCTGTTGAGATGCCTGCATTTAATTTCTTGTTTTGATACATACTATTGTTAATTTGGATCTGACTTGATGGCACGTGGCTGGCTGGCATTGTCAATTTGGGTTGCACTTTTGTCTCCCCTTATTGTTCTAAGTTTAAACCAATCTTTAATGTCTGTATATTCCCTTACCTTCTTTGCCATGTGTAAGTGCGAGATAAACACTGTAGCCAAGCCAGCCAAGTGCCATCGAGTAGGATCAATATATCCTTTTTCATAGCACAATGATGTCATAGTTTACATGTTAAGGTCTCTTTCTCCCTAATTTTAATATTTTAGCTTTAATTGAGCTTTGTGACTTCCCTTAGTAGGACTCTGGGTGCTGTGTCCTGCATTGCATTCTTGAATATACATCTGACGTTATTGATTTCCTAATCAAAGAGCTTCTCTTAGTATTTCTTGTAATTTGGGTTCATTTTTTGCAAAATCTCCAAGCTTGTATTTATCTGCGAATGTCTTAATTCCACCATCATATTTGAGAGACAGATTTGCAGGCTATTAATTCTTGGTTGGAAATTTTTCATCTTTAAGGCTTTGTGTGTGTATCATTCCACTGCCTTCTTGATGACATGATTTCTGCCAAGAAGTCGAAGAACAGCCCACAAGGCTTCCCTTTGTATGTTAGTTTTGATTTAAGCCTAGCTGCCTTTTAGACTCTCTCTTTATATTTCATTTTATTAATCTTGATCTTAATATGTCTTGGGGTCTGTCTTTTGGAATCTACCTTTGGTGGAATTCAATAAGAATCTTGAACAGTTATGTTCTCCTCTTTCACAATGTCAGGGAAGTTTTCTGTCAGCAACTCTTCAACATCTCTCTCTATTTTCTGCTATCCTTCCCTGTTCAGAAATTCCAGTTACTCATAGATTGTTCCTCTTGATAGAGTCCCACATGCCTCTTAACGCTTCTTCATGTTTCTTGATTCTTTTATCTGATTTCTCTTCATAAATGCTTGTTTCAGATGCTTTACCTTCAGTCTTGCTAATTCAGCATTTCATTCCCTCAGTCTTGTTCTTTTGGCTTTGCACTGAATTGTGTATCTACGTAATTTTATTATTGATCTGCTGAATTTCAGACTGTTGATGTTTCAGCAGTTCGTATAGCTTGCTTAATTTTTCATTTTGTTCTTCTGCACTTTGTTTAATCTCTAGATGGGCTCTATATGAAGTTATTTTGTATTCTACCTCTGATAAGTTCAGGAAAACTTATTCATCTGGGAAGTTTTTTGATTATTTTGGGAGTTTTCCAGAGCCATGGGGTTTGCTTCTTTAAATGGTTCGATATTGATTGCTGTCTTCAAGCCATCAAAAAGCTGTTCAGATTCTGTGGTGTCATACCACCAGGAGCTGTGGTATAGCCTTAAGAAGGGAGCGAGTAAGAGCACTGATAGACTTGGCTGCCAGCTGCTGCTGCATTCTCTAGGTGCAGCTGGCTTAAGTACAGCTCCTCTGGTGAGACATTGTCCAACCTCTTGATGCTACTTGGCTTGACAGCTGGTTCCAGCTGAGCCCTCAGGGGAGGCCCCACCTCCTGTCTGACTAAGATGGTACTCTACTTATGTAGTCTCTCACAGGCCCATTAGCAGACACTATGGCATGGTTCAGTGAAGAGAGGTTAAATGGCACCACCACACTCAGCTGCCAGCCACCATTGCACTGTCTAGATGTGATTTTCTTGACAATTGCTTTTCTGCTGAGAGAGGCACAATCCAGCTGCATCCCATACCAGCCAGTACCTCAGGGATGGCAGGCCCTGCCTTATAGCTGACAAAGATAGTGACATACTTGTTGAGTATCTCAGGGGCTGTGTTTGCAAGTACTACAACATGGCTGAAATAAGGGAGGGGTAAGAGTGCTACCATACTCTGCTGTCAGTTGCCACTATTTTCTATAGGTATGATTGTCTTCAAAACAGCTTTTCTGCTGAGTAAGTCACTGTCCAGTCAGGAGCTGTTGCTCAGTATGGCAGCCAGCCCCAGTTGTGCCCTCAGGCATGGCTGACTCTGCCTCTCGGCTAACTAAGGTGGCATCCTGCCTGCTATCCCTCCCTGTTTAGCACTGTGCCAGTAGCTCAGAGAAGTGGGAAGGGTACTGGTACCCTTAGCTGCCAACCATTGCTAGGTTCTCTAGACATGACTGTCTTAAGCACAGCTTCTCTGCTGCAAAAGATGCTGTCTCCTTAGGCACTGCGGCTCAGCATGCTGGCCAGCCCCCGCCAGTCTCTCAGGCTCAGCAGTCCCAGTCTCAGTACTACAGTTAACAAAGATTGTTCCCATACCTGTAAGCCTCTCAGCTGCTGCACCAGCAGAAGAGGGATTCTTTGAGCTGCTGTCTCACCTCTGACAAAGGTGGCTTTCTCCTTCCTGTCACTCAGTCTCATCTCACAATCCTACTCCTGATCCTGGGTCTCCTAAAATGTCCTCTCTGCTCTATTCAATTGTTTTTCTAGGCCTTGGTTCCCAGGGGAAACGAAGGAGACATGTGACCAGTCTGCCATCTTCACCTCAGCCCCTAGAATTTCTTGAAGCTGAACTTTCTAATGGATTGTGATGTGGTATGAAAAAAACAAACACAAAAGGGAGCAAGGATTACTCCAGGATTTTGTTCTGATTGACTTGTAGCCAGAAATAGAATAGTGAATCTTTAGGAGATGGGGGAAGATGGAGAGAAGGAGCACATTGGACTGGGAAAAAAGAGAGTAAGTTTTAGGCTAGCTGTATTTTAAGATAAAAAGGAAATGGGTATGATGAGTGGACAGTGAATGAATGAGGCTGCAATTTGCTGTGTAAGGGGGAAAGTCAGGGCTGGAGCTGGAAATTTGAGAGTCTGCAACACATGGCGTCATTTACAGCCCCAGGTCTGGCTGAGATCCCCTGGGAAGTAATCTAGACAAATGAAAGCAATGAAGACTGAGCTCTGGGTCACCCCAAAGTTTAGATATTGGAAGGAGGAATAGGAATCTGAAAGGGGGACTGAGAAGGATACAGATGGAGACAGCTAGACAGACAGACAGATAGGAGAGCCCAGAGAGTGGGCTCTGTCCTGCATGCCAATTGAGGAGAATGTTTGGAAGAGGTAACACTACAGTTATTGTGCTGACGATGTTTTTATTAGCTATAGAAGTTGGCTTTTATATCTACATGTACTAATAGATACCAGTAGATTTTTGAAATCAATGTCTACAGCTTTTTATAAAATATGTAACATATGTAACAGAGGACAAAAAAGATGAGTCTATGTTGACACGGACTATGGTCTAGGTTGTCTCCAGTTGCATGGTCTTATAACCTTTGCATTTCACTTTTAGATCTCAGCAAGAAAGCAATTTTCTGTATGTCACTGGACTTTGTGTCTGCTAACACAGAATTGAAGTTTGCAAAAGTTAAGCTCACAAATGCCAGACTTTTACAACAAAGAGTTTCAGGGATTATGATGAAGAACTTGTACAATTTGGATGCAAAATAATAGGAATAGTCAATTTAGCTTTCTATGTGGCTTATTTATTTATAACTTGTGTTGCTCCAAACTATAATCTTCTAGCAGGTAAAATTTATACCTAAAATGTCTATTGTTTGCAGAAACTTAGACTAAGTGCCTGGGAGCTGAACAAAGAAATAAATGTAGGCATAACTTATTTTGGTCAATGTGTAGATGCTATGTGCATCCCAAGTTTTTAGTCCTAACTTGTTTGGTCATTCAAACTATTTGCCCTTAGGTAAAATTTAACTCACAGGCAAATTTTAATACGTACAGTGATGCTTCAACATTTAAAAATTGAGAATTTTAACATATAATCCACATTTCTTGTTCCTTTTGAAAAACTGGAAACTACCCAATGTCCCTTTTGAAAAAGACCTGGTGATCTGATCCCGTAAAGATTACGGTCTAAGAAACTCTACAAAGCAGTTCTATTCTAGCTCAGTTCTACAGTAACCAACAAAAACAACAACAATAGGCTGGAGCAGAGCTGCAAATACACCACTTAGACAAGGCCTGCATTCAATCTTCAGCTTGTCAAAACCCACACTCAATCCAGTGTATTTATTTAATTTTTCTGAATGGGTTTTCAAAAAGTGAATTTTCAATCTTTGACTTACAGGGTTACAATTAGTCTTCTTTCAAGACAGTCTCATGTGAATCATCTACAAATATTTTTCAAGATGAGAAAATTAAACCTGTTTATGTGAAGAATCTTGTTTTGGGTACCAATTTGGATGCCTTAAAATTTCTCTTAAATGCTTTTCATATGGCAAAATCCACTGTATGTGGTTCTGATAGAGTTAATAAATATATGTTTGTGCCTTTTTAAATGTCAAAGCACTGCAAAGAATTAATCAGTTGGCTCATTTTGGCAGTGCATATGCCCTATGTTTCCCTCTGGCAGTCAGTTCTACCCTGGCCCCTAGGGTTGCCATGAGTTGGATCCAACTTGACGGCACTTGGCTTGGCATGCCCTATGTTGGACCAACAATTTGAGTTCATCGTGTTTCAGTTCCTGAAATTATTTTTCATTTGTTAGTTCATTCATGCTTTTATTCATTCATTTACATGTACTAAATTAACACTTTCTATGAGCAAGATTCTGCTAGGGAATGGAGACTAAAAAGGAGTAAACTTGAATCTCTTCATCATGATCCAGTGGCAAGATGACTATAAAAGCAGACGGTCAAGGCCAATGGGATAAATTCTAGGAGAGATATCAAGCACCATGTGCTATGAGATCATCTTGAGAAAAGATCATTGATCCTATCAGATGTGGAGATATGATGAGGAGTTCCACTATGGACAACTCCTGGTCTTCTTTGTCTTTAATTTTTTAAATGACTACCATTCGCCTCACTTAACATTATTGATTTTGATGTGGATGGGTTTCCATTAGCTCTCATTCAAGCACATCTACCTACCTGCTTGCCTGCATACCTACCTACATGTAGAGTGGGAGACAGAAGAGAAGATAAAGATATGGAAAAAAAAAAGAGAGAGAGAGAGAAAAGACAAGAAAGAGAGTTAGAGATTTAATAAAAGAATTATTTTAAGAGGCAGGGCTGAGATGGTGGAGTAGTCAAGCACTTCCTGTGATCTTTCTTACAAAAAACAAAAAACAACAGATGAATTGATTATACACAACATCCTAGAAACTCTGAGCACAAAAAAAAGTTGAGAAATTGAACTGAATTACAAGGAACAAAGAAAAGGTTGAGAAGCACTAAGAAGTAGCTAGACCTGACCGGGCAAGAAGTGACACCCTGCAGACAGATTGACTGTAATGAGTACAGTGAAGTGTGCAGTTGGATTCAGAACACATTTGCCACAAGGAGAGAAACCAAGTGGCAGAGAGTTCACTCATGCCTCCAAAATCAGTGAAAAATGGCATTCAGTTGTCAAATGTTAAGTAGCTTCTGTCTAATCTAGTGTCTGGGGATCAGAAACTTCCTTTGGGGACAAAGTCCTCTCTCTTTTATCTACACTCCTTACCTCTGCTCTGCATTGCACCTGAGTTGACTTCAGAGACTGATGTACCCTCTGGGCAGGAAACAGGACAGCTTATGCACCCTGAGCACCCAGGAGAGCACCCAGGAGAGGAAACAAATGAACAAACAGGGAAAACATAATCTGCTGACTAAGCTGGTATTCAGGGAAGAAACAGCTCCTTTAGAGTTGTATAGCATTAGGGATCTATAGACTTTGAGTGCCTTATACCCCTGCCTACACCTGTGTCATTATGTAAAAGATGACAACATCAGAACAACAACAAAAAAAGAGGAACTAAAAATGTAGTCACAATGAGAAGAAATCAAAGCAATACAAAGGAATAAAAGTTTAGTTTAAATTTAGAAAATAGAAATATTAAAGAAACCACAAAACAAAGTAACAATCCAACTCATCAAAATCAAAACTAGAAAAACTGTCTCAGCAAATACAAAACCAACAACAATGAAAAAGATGAAATGAAAACACGTAAAGAAAAATAACTCAGTACAGAACATTGCGTGGAACAGAGAAAGTGCCAGCCAAGCCAAGTGCCGTCGAGTTGGATCCTACTCATGGCAACACAACTCACAAAAAAGTCATCAAAATGGCAGTACTAAATTCATACCTAACAACAGTACTCTGACTATGGACAGATTAAACGAATGAATAGAGACAGAGAGTGGCAGAATGAATTAGAAAAAAAAAAGACCACAATCCTCTCCTTGTATATGCTGCCTGAAAGAGACATACTTAAGACTTAAAAAAACAAACTAAAATTCAAAGAATAGGAAAATACGTATCAACTAAAAACACTCAAGAAAGAGGAGCAGTGACAATATTAATTTCTGACAAAATACGTTTTAAAGTACAATCCACCACAAAGGATATGGAAAGACTCTATCTAATGATTAAAGTGTCAATAAACCAGGAGGAAATAACCATACACAAATACTTACATACCAAATAACTGTGCTCCAAAATACATAAAACAAACTTTAGCAACACCGAAAAGAGAAATAGACAGCTCCACAACAATAGTAGGGGACTTCAACATAATGCTTTTAGTGAAGGACAGGACATATAGAAAAAAAGCTCAATAAAGACCTGGAAGATCTAAACAGCACAATCAACTTGAGCTCATTGATACATACAGAATACTCCAACTGACAGTTGCCAAACATATGTTCTTTTCCAGTACACTTGGAATGTTCCTAGAATAAACCACATATTAGGGCATAAAGCAACCACCTTTTTTTAATCATAAAATGATTGCTAAGCATCTTTATTGACCATGAAGTCATAAAAGTAGAAATTCATAACAGAAAAAACATGGGAAAAAAATCAGAATACATGGGAATTGAAAAACTCCTTGCTCAAAAACTACTGGTATAGAAAAGAAATCAAGGATGGAAGAAAGAAATTCACAGAATTAAATAAGAACAAAAACACATTCTACCACAACACTTGTGACACAGCAAAAGCAGTACTCAGATGTGAATTTATTTCAATATATGCACATCTGAAAAAAACAGTCAACTGTTATCCAAAAGCAAGGCAAACATGAGAAGCCAAGGAGAGGAAGGGAAGCTAAATCAACGGAAATAGAAAAAAAAAAAAAAAGCAGTAAGAATGCCAACAGATTGTAAAAATTGGAACTAGTGGCATGGGACAATTTGTATAACTTGCTAATGCTGAACCACATTTATTTTGTAAATTTTCACTTAAAATCCAATAAAACATTATTTTTTTTAATAAAAGGATCATTTTAGAGCAGCTCCCCCAGCAAAAAAAACCCCATTGCTAAGTCAATTCTGACTCAGTGACCCTGTAAGACAGGGTATAATTGTCCCACAGATCTTCCAAGGAGCACCTGGTGGATTCAAACTGCTAAGCTTTTGATTAGCAGCCATAGCACTTAACCACCAGGGTTTCCAAATGGATCCCAGAGATGGGTTTATATAGTGATATTAAGTGCTACCTAGCTTTGGAATTAAGTCATTTGTGTTCTGTAACCTCAGTGTTCATATCTATTAATGAGGTGGTAGTTTAGATTAGTCTCAACTTCATATGGACTACAGAACCTACAAAATGCCTTGACTGATTGTTTCTTAGTTTGCCCAAGGATGGTAGTTAAGTAGCACGGTACTAAAGGTGTAGGACAAAGTGGATGCATTCCATACGACTGATGTTTTAAGGTGTCAAGTTGTCTCTCAGGGCTCCTACTGGATTCTATTATTACTTTCAATTGGTTCATTGCTTTTGAATCTTTCTTCCCACTCAAAATTAGAAATTCATATTTTGAATGAGAAATCTAGCACATCAGTTGTCATTCTGTATCTTAACTTCTGTATATGATATAAGTTTTAACTACTAATAGCATTTGGCACATACGTATTATTGCTGTTAAGGCCTACGTTGACATCATCATTGTTACAACCGGAATGGGTTCTACTTTACTGAAAATGAAAATCTCAGTGAAGAGGTTTGGGACTCAGGTTACTTATGGATGTCCCTATTGGAGAATAAATTTGCTGTCATATTTTTCCTTGCAAGTATGTCTTTGAAATATGGTGGACCTTGTCTGTGTTTTCCATACATCCTCTCATATCTGTTTTATTCATCTCATTCCTCCCGAAGATGGTGAAGCTTGGCCTCATTGTGAGGACTTTTCTCAGCTTTCTGAAATGGTTCCTGAAGAGACCCGTGAAGCCTGTGACCAACAGCAGTAGTGCACAGGAATCACTTAACTGGATAGGACAGCTTTGAGTATAACTTACCCCTTCCAAGACTGTTCCATTTTCTGCTATAAATTTTTTTTTTGATACCATGCATTTTCATTGGCTAAGTAATGGGCACTTCTTAAATTTTTGTTCGGTAGTAAGGATTTTGAGAAACGCTATGTGGTAATATGTAACTGGTGGATGCCTGTCTATTCCACTGGTCATGGGTGGTAGGAGTTGATTCATGGCATCTTCCACTTGGGTACATTGGGCACCTCTGGTTTTGCCTGATAACTATTTTGCTCAATGATTTATTTCATTGTTAAGCAAGTCCCCAATACAGAGCAACATATAAATTACTTTTAGCAGGAAAAATAGAGTCCAAAAAAAACCCTGAGAAGTGGAAAAACTAGGTGGGTAGTTTTTATTCTAATGGCTTTGAAAAGGTTGTGCTCCAGATTTCTTCTGCAAGATCAGCTGAAGCTACCACTGCTGAGATGAAATCAATACTTACTTAGCTTTTCCCGCTTTCTTCTCTGTCTTCCCTCTCTGCTTCATCTGCTGTACTGTTGCTGTACAGTGAGCTCCAATTCATGGCAACCTGTGTGTGTCAGAAAAGAACTGTTCTCGGTAGAATTTTTCAGCGGCTTATTTTTCAGAAGCAGATCACCAGGCCTTTCTGCTGAGGTGCTTCTGGGTGATCTCAAAGCTAGAACTGTCTGATTAACAACACAGTACATTCAACTTTTGTACCAGACGAACAATCCTTTCCCTCATTGTTGCTGTTATGGGCTAAGTCAATGCAGACTCACAGTGACCCAATAGGACAGAGAAGAATTGCTCTAAATGGTTTCCAAGGCAATAATCTTTAGGAAAGCAAACTGCAGTATGGAGTAGCTGGCAGGTTCGTGGACATTTTGGTTGTCAGTTGAGCTCTTAACCTCTGTGACACCAGACTGCCCTTCTCCCTCATTAGTTTCTCCTTAGGAAGCCGCTTGCTCATTATCCTTGTCTCAGATTCTGCTTCTAGAGGACCCCCACCTAAGGCAAAGTATATTCATGTCTAAACACTGAATATTTATACATTAAAGCCATGTCCAAAATTCAAGGTTCTGAAAGAAAAGGCATAGAGTGTGAGGACATTTGAATTTTGCTTAAATGTTAACTTGCAGTTACCCAGATCCCCAGGCAAGAAACAGCCCTCTTCTTGTTGCTTTTTTCATAACATGTGAAATGTCAATAATGATACTTAAGTTGGAAGATTCTATATTTAGTGAAATAAAGTATTTAAAGCACCAGTCAGTAGTACTTCCTATTATAACCAAAACAAAATAAGATGGGAAGGATTATAAACTCAGGACAGTCAAGAAGAATCTATATTTAAAAGATACATAATTTTCTTGGTGTCATATGAATATGTTATACATATATACATATTTATGTAAATCTCACATGTTAAAAACTAAAAACTAATCTTTATTTCCCTGGCTTTTGTAGATGGTCAGTGACAACTTTTAGGACTAGGTTATGCCTGCCAGTTTGTACTCACTCTCAGGAGGCACTGTGCTCTGTGACAGAGAAATAAATATTTCTGTTTGTTTCTTCAGTTAGTATACATCAGCACTGCATTGATCTTGGTGATTTCCCTCAAAGGGATGCATGTAGAAGCCACTTTCATAGCACAGATAAATATTAGAGGCATATTTAGCTCCCCACAGTGAGCATAGCAGAGAAGACAAATGAGTCCTTCACTGAAGGATGTGCCTTAAGTTATGTTAACAGTTCGCCATCAAAATGATTGCATAGAAACCCTGGAATGTATACCTTTCAGCAAACTCAATGACTTCTTGTCTTCATTGTGTTTGAGGAGTGTAGCTTGGTCTAAGCTCCACATCAGTTCTATTATTTAAATCCCAAGCTGCTTCTTTCTCTCTCTCTTTTTCTTTTAAACGGTGATTTAAGTGGAAGTTTACATTTGAGTCAGTTTTTCATACTAAAAAAATTATGCATACCTCATATGACCCTAGATGTGTTTTTCACACTGTGAAAGTACACTCCTCCCCACTATGCAGTATTTCTCATGGCCACTCAACCAGCTCCTATCCCCTCTGCCCTCTCATCTCACCACTGTAAAAACAGTTGCCCAATTAGTCTCCTGTATCTACATAAGCCAAGAAGCACACTCTTTACCAGTATCATTTTGTGTCTTACAGTTCAGTTCAATCTTTGTCCGAGGAGTTGGCTCTGGGAACCAGAAGACATGTGGAACTTTCCAGTCTGTCAGAGCACAAAGTCAGGTTTTTTTACTAGAATTTGAGTTCTGCCCCCTACATTTCTCTCCACACATCAACGATTCTTTGCTCAAGTCCCTGTCAGGGTATTCTTTAGTGACAGCCAGGAACAATCTTATTCGTCCAGTTTCATCCTGATGTAGTCTCTGGTTTATGTGGCCCTCTCTCTTGGGCTCATATTTTTCTTTGATGTTATTTATTTTCCTTTATTTCAGGTGGACTGGGATCAGTTGATGCTGCTTAGATTGTCACTTGCTAGGTTTTAAGACCCAAGATGCCACTCACCAAAGTAGGATGCCGAATGTTGTTTTTGCATGTGATTAAGTGGAAGTGTACAATCCAAATCAATTTTGCATGCCTGCCTATCTGCAGCTCCATCTGCTCCCTCACCCAGTGACAGCATATTCCTCTTTTTCATTCTGTATTTCTAGTATCCTCTTAACAAGCACCTGTCCCCTCCTATCTACCCTTTTCTCTCCCATCTAGAAAGGAACCAGTAGGACAGCCTCATATAAGTGTATAGAATCATAAAGTACACACACCATTTGGTCACACTGTGTCCATGAGTCCATTCCATTCTTGCCTGAAGAGTGACCTCAGTACTAGTTTCCAGGCAGTGCCAGTAGAAGGTTTATGGGTCATGTTCCCAAAGGACCATCTAGACTGTGGGACCATTATTTCTGGTCTTTTAGTGGAGTTCTGAACTACATGTCTTTTTTTCTCATGCTACATCAGGGACTCTACATTGTGTCCCCCATCATAGCCATGTCTTTGGTGGTGGCTGGGCACCATCTGGTTCTTCTGGCCTCATACTGATGCAGTCTCCCATTCATACAGGTCTTTCTGTGTCCTAGGACCTTTTTCTCTTGTGTCTTTGTTGTTTTAGATCATCATCTGTTCCAAATGGGTTAGGGCCAGAGGGCAGCTTGCTAGCTTTTAAGACCCCAGATGCCACTCACCAATATGGGAGTTCAGAAGTCTCTCTTATCAAAAGACTAGTTGTGCCAGTTGCACTCAAAGTCCCCTTAAAGTTGGTCCCTAAACCCTGCCTCTGTTGCTCTATCCTAGCAATATTGGATTGAGATTAGAAGAGCTTTCAGTTTATGGTGATGCCCAGTTAAGTTGATCTATTTTTTGCTGAGCACTGTCACTGCTTTCACCTAACAAAATTACCATCTACTATTTAATCTCTGACCAACTGTCTCCCTTTCTCCCCATCATTGTAGCCACCAAGGAGTCTTTTCTCCCGTACATAGCAAAGATTTCATATAATACTTGTCCTTTTGCCACTGACTAATTTCAACACAGTGCCTTCTGGTTGAAACCACGTTATGAGATGCTTTCTAAAATCATCATTGTTCTTCATCATTTCGTAGTGTTCAATGGAGTATGTGTACCACAGTTTGTTTATCCAGTCTTCTGTTGATGGGCACCTGGGTTGATTCCATCTTTTTGCTATTGTGGATAGTGCTGCAATAAACATTCTTGTGCATGTATCTGTCCATGTGACCATCATTATTTCTGTAAGATATATTCCAAGCAGTGGGAATGTTGGATCATAGGGTTTTTTTATTTCTAGCTTTTTAAGGAAGCACCAAATTTCTTTCCAAAGAGGTTGTACAATTTTGCATTCTCACCATCAGTGTAGGAGAATTCTAATCTCTATGTAGCCTCTCCAGCATTTGTTGTTTTGTGTTTTTTGGATTATTGCCAACCTTGTTGGAGTGAGATGGTGTCTCATTATAGTTTTGTTTTTTTTTTTATTTCTCTGATAGCTAATGACTGTGAGCATACCCTCACGTGTGTTTTGGCTACCTGGATGTCTTCTTTGGTGGTCTGTCCATCTCCTTTGCTCATCATTTAATTGAGTTATTTACCTTTTTCTTGTTGACAATTTGCATTCCCTGTAGATTGTGAAAATCAGGCAGCAGTCTGACATGTAGTTGCCAAATATTTTTTCCCTTCTGTAGGTGGTCTTTTAACTCTTTTGATAAAGTCTTTGGATGTGCTTAAGTCTTAGTAGTTCCCACTTATATTTTCTGTTGTTCGTGTATTGCTGGTCAGATTTTGTAATCTGTCTAAACTGTGCATTAGAACTGCCATTGTTGACCTTATTTCCTAAATATGGACCACTTCTTTGAAAGTGCAGAGCAATAGTGTTGGGGGTCAGAGGACCACACAGGAGGACCAAGACTGAAATTCATCAAAATAATGCAGGATAAAATAAATATTGAGGAGATTGTGGAGAGACTGGAACTCTTCTACACTGCTAGTAGAAATGTAAATGTAAAATGGTATAACCATTTTGGAAATTAATTCAGTACCTTCTTAAAAAGCTAGAAATGGAAATAGCTTGTGATCCAGCAATTGTAATATTGAAATAAATCGTAGAGAAATAAGGTCTGTGGCATGAACAGACACATGCGCACCAGTATCAATTGTAGCACTGATCAAGGTAGTAAACTGTTGGAATCAAGCTAAGTGCACATCAACAGATGAATGGATAAACAAACTGTGGCATATTCACACAATGGAATACTATTTTATAATAAAGAATAATGATGATTTTAGGAAATACAATGTGGAATCATCTGGAAGACATTACGCTGAGTGAAATTAGTCAGGTGCAGAAGGACAGATATTGCATAAGACAATTGTTACAAAAATGTAAGAAGAGTTTAAAGCACAGAATAAAATAATCTTTAATAGTTACAGGGATGGGGACAGAGGGAGAGGGATATTCATAGATTAGATAATAGGAATTGGGATAGTTGAAGGGAATGACAGCATGCAGTAGAAGGGAGATTAGCAAAACTGGATTACACAAAGAGCCAAAATGTTTTCTAAATACAATACAACATTTTGAAGGACAGAGTAGTAGGAACAGGGATCTGGGGACCACTGTTTCAGGGAACAGCTAAGCTAATTGGCACAAGTAAGTTTTTGTTAAGAATATTTTCTGTATACCACTTTGGTGAGTGGCCTTAAACACTAGCAAGAAGCCATCTCTGTAGCATTAACTGGTCCCTATTCATAATGAGCAGAGGAGAATGAAGGACATCAATGACATCAATGAAGGACATACATGGAAGTATTGTATGGAAAGGAGTACATTGTCCTGTGGTGGAGGGGAGCAGTTAGAGTTGCATATTGGTGTGTGTTCAGGGTTTTATGTGGCAACTTGATTCTGTGGCATTGTAAACTTTTACTTAAAGTGCAATAAAATATTTTTTTAAAGAAAAAATAAAAATTGTTCATTCAAAACAAAATCATCAACAAAAAATGAAAGGAAAAAAATCCATGTGCAAAAAGAACTAAACACAGAAAGAAGATCAAAGAAAGTATTACTATCACATAAAAAGTATAATAAAATGACAGCAGTAAATTCTTACCTAAATAATTACACTGAATGTAAGTGGGTTAGATGCACCAGTCCAAAGACAGACAGGGTCAGAACAGACAAAATAAAATGACTCATCAATATTTTGTCTATAAAACATATGCCTTATTCTCTAGACACAGACATAAATAGATGGAAAAACAAAAGATGAAAAAATAAATAAACCAAGAGAACAGAAACAAAAAGAGAGCAGGAGTAACAAGATTGTCTGACAAAGATAGAGTTTAAGTCAAAATCCACTTTAGAAAAGGTCAATATATAATAATTAAAGGGTCAATCCACCAAGAAGACTTAACAGTTATGAAAGTTGATACTCCCAATGCCAGAGATACAAAATTTATAGAACAAAATTTAACAGAACTGAAGAAAAAGAGAGTTGTATAATAATAGTAGGAGATTTCAATAACCCCTTTTGAGGATGGATAGAACAATTAGAAAGAAATCAACAAGGATACAGAAGATCTAAACAACAGTATCAACCAACTGGACCTTGCAGACATATATAGAACACATTACTCAACAGTAGCACATAAACATTCTTCTCCAACACACATGGAATGGTTCTCCAGAATAGACCATAAATTAGACCACAAATCAGTCTCAATAAATTTGAAAAGATTACAATTATTGTGAAAATATTCAAAAGCAATCATGATATGTAACTAGAAATCAGTAACAGGAAGAACAATGAAAATTAATTAAGTATATGGAAACTAAATTATACGTTACTAAAAATCTATTGAGTAATAAAAAATGAAATTTAAAAGTACTTATAATCTAATGAAAATGAAAATACAACATACCAAGACATTTGGGATGCATCAAAAGTACTACACATGAGAAAATTTGCAGCAATAAATGTATAACTTAAAGAAGAAGAAGGTCTAAAATCAACACCTTGTACTGGTAACTTGAACAAATGTAAAAAGGAGAGCAAAGACTGAACTTACCTGAAGAAGAAAAAAATAAAGATCAGAGCAGAAATAAATGAAATAAGAAACAAAAGAACACTTGAAAGAATCTACAAGAGTAGAAGTTGGCTCTACAGAAAGATCAATGATATTGACCAAAAAAAAACCAAACAAGCCAATATGAAAAACGGAAGCAAAAGGAGAAAGGGCAAATAATCAAAATAAGAAATGAATTTGGAAACATTACAACAGATCTAGTTGGAAGGAAGATGATGTATCAGGTTACTATGAAAAATTTTGCTTCAACAAATGTGAAAACTGAAAGGAAATGACTAATTTCCAGAAATATACTACCTACATACACTAACAATTAGAAATAGAAAATTTTAATAGAACTGTCTTAGGTTAAGTTCTCTAGAGAAGCAAAATCAGTCAAACATTGTTGTAAAGTGTCATTATTTGGATCTGCCTCAGTGACCCTACATATAACAGAACAAAAAGATTGCATGGTCCTGTGCCATACTCATGATCATTGTCTTGCTTGAAACCATTTTAGTCACTGCATCAATCCATCTCATTGAGAGTCTTCATGTTTTTTGACGACCTTCTGCTTTCCCAAGTGTGGTGTCTTTCTCCAGAGACTGATCCCTGGTGGTAATATGTCCAAATTATGCGAGATGAACCCTCACCATCTTTGCTTCTAAGGAGCATTCTGGCTGACTTCTTTAAAGACAGATTTGTTCATTCCTTCAGAGGTGTATGGGATTGCCAGTGTTCTTCAACAATGCTATAATTCTGTGGTATCATTCTTCTTTGGTCTTCCACGCTCATTGCCCAGCTTTTTCACACATATGAGGTGGTTGAAAACACATTGACTTGGGTCAGGCACATGGTGGGTCAGTTTGTCACACTGTGGTGGCTTACCTGTTGCTGTGAAGCAGAAAGCTATGCCACTAGTATTTCAAATACAAACATGGCTACCCGTAGTCGAGAAGTTAGAGCTGAGCTTTCAGACTAAGGCAAATTAGAAAGAAGGACGTGGTGATCCTACTTCTGAACAAAAAATTAGCCAGTGAAAACCTTATAAATAGCAGTAGAACATTACCTGATGTAGTACTGAGACGTGAGTTTCTTGGGTTGGGAGATATTAAAAAAAAAAAAAAAGACAAGAGGAGAACAGCTTCCTGAAGGAATAGTCATCTTTTATAAAGTGGACAGAATCAAGCTGTGGGGACCTTCGTTTGCAGACATGGCATGACTTACATTGAGAAGAAACGGCTGCAAATATCCATTAATAATCAGAATGAGGAATACATACAGTATGAATCTAGGAAAATTAGAAGTTGTCAAAAATGAATTGGAGCACATGAACACCAATATCCTGGGCATTAGTGAGCTGAAATGGGCTGATATTGGCCATTTTAAGTCAGGTAGTCATATGGACTATTATGCTGGGAATGACAAATTGAAGAGGAATGACTTCACATTTATCAGTAAAAAAGAACATTTTAGGATTTTCTGAAGTACAGCACTGTTAGTGACAGGATTTTCTAAAGTACAACACTGTCAGTGATAGGATAACACTCATACACCTACAAGGAACAGCAGTTAATATGACATTCAATTTTATGCACCAAACAATAATGTTGAAGATAAAGAATTTGAAGATTTTTACCAGCTTTCCCAGTCTGAAATTGCATGCTTGAACATGCAACCAGGATAGATTGATAATTACTGGTGATTGGAACATGAAAGCTAGAAATAAGAAGGATCAATAGTTGGAAAAAACACGACTTGGGTGATAGAGATGATACCAGAGATTATATGATAGAATTTTGTAAGAAAAATGACTTCCATATTGCAAATACTTTTTCAAACAATATAAACAGTGCCTGTGTGTATACATGGACCTCACCAGATGTAATCCCCAGGCATCAAACTGACTGCATATGTGGATGATGGAAAAGCTCAATATCATCAGTCAGTGAAGTATGTGTATGAATATATATACACATATGTACACTATATATACATATACATGTGTATGTCTTTCAGGATGGAGGTGTGTCAGGACTCATGAACCTGCAGGAATTGGTGAACCCTAGATCTGCATGTTGGGCAGCAGGTTTCTGGCCTCTGGCTCACAGGCTGTGGAGGCTGATGAATACCAAAAGCATCGGGTGAGAAGAAAGGCTACTGGCTCATGGCTACCGAGGCCGCCAGATCTCAAGACTGGAAGGTAAGCTGCTAGCTTAAGTCCCAAGAACCAAAAGTTAGATAAGGACCCCAATGAGCAAAAGTTAGCAAATTTTTCAAGAAAGTTCACATATATTGAATGTAGTCCACACCTCAGAAGAAACTCCTTTTCAACTGACTGCTTATAGCAAATCTCATTACGGAGGTGTCTACATTATATCAGATCTCATTATGGAGGTGAGTACGTCATTACATAGCTGCTAAACCGTATCATAACTGCCAAACCACTGAGAATTATGACCCATCCAAATTAACACAAAACCTTTAACATTAGAGTCTACCCTTTGTCAGCTTGGCACACGTACACATCCCCGTAAACCATACACAATCTCTAAATAAAGGCAATTATACAGTTATATTTACACCTAACATGATATTGCTAATACACTTAGAACTGTAAATGCTCTAATCCTGTTTATATATTATATTCTATAAGTGAAGTAAACAAAAATATTTTATGCACACAAGAGGAAGTAACATTCAGTAACAAAGTTTTAATTTCTGCAAATGGTCAAATGATTGTACCTGGTGTTTTAAACTGCCTTCTTTCACCACTCATTCCGTGTTCCCTTTATCCTCACCAAATATCTCATTTGGTAGTGGCTTTTTGTCTGGTGGGCTCATTTACACCTTCATTTCTGAAGGATCTGGGCCAATACTAGTCATGTGAGAATTAGGTTGCTGTAGTTTTTCACTGACTTTAATTACAAGGCATGGTAGTACCAATGAATTCTTAAGGATCTCAAGTATTCCAGACATTCTCTTTTTACATTTATATTAATCCTACTTCTTCTTGGTAGTCAAGAGCAAATCACACCACCCAATAGAGTAACATGCTTCCCTGTCTTTTGGCCCAGAGATATAAAGACACCAGAGTGCCCAGATGCCAATCTCAACTTGCTATTCAATGGAATCATTGTTATGTCTTCCAGTGATAGCATTCTTCCCTAGGAACCAAGACAGCTAGACTAGCAAAGCATAAAGTCACAGTAAAAGAAAGAAAAAATCTGTGAGAGGGTCACTAGTAGTAATAGTTAGTGGTGTCACTTCCTTAACTATCCCTTGATTCCTAAAACCATAAATTCTGGTATGGTAGGAAGAGCACCATATATTGGACACCAGTTAGAGCATATGTGTTCTTCCAGGGAATATCGTTCCCATCCTATAATGCATAGCCACCTAAGTGGTGCAGAAATGGTGTTTTCAGAAAGCCATTCCATCTTTCTGTCTAGCCAGCTGCTTCAGAATGATGGAGAATGTAGTAAGGCCAGTGAATTCCATGAACATTAGCCCATTGCTACACTTTGTTTACTTTAAACTGAGTACCAAGACCCAAGGTGATGCTGTGTGGAATTTGACGATTGTGATGTGGCATTCTGTAAGTCTGTGGATGCTATTTTTGGCAGAAGCATCATGTACAGTGGAGGTACACTTGTATTCAGAATAAGTGCCTATTTTGGTAAGAATACAGTGGTGCCTACTGTGTGATGGCAGCTGTATAACCAGCCTGCCACCAGGTTGCTGGCTGGTTATCTCATGATGGTGCCACATTGGGAACCCAGGGTTGGCTGTTGGTGCCAACAGATTGGGCACTCAGTAGTGGCGGTAGCCAAGTCTGAGTTGGACAGTGGAAACCATGTTGTTGAGCCTATGCATAACTTCCATCTGCACCATCATGGCCACTTTGTTCATGAGCTAAGACTCCATTAATAGCTTGAACTAAGACTGTATTTTGATGGGCAGGTCACAGTGACATTTTGGGTTTTCTGGAATTAGTGTCATTTCAGAACCAGTATCCAACAATCCTTGAAAATTCTGATTAATTTATTTTCTCCAAAGAACAGCCATTCCCGAAAAAGGCCATAGATCACTTTAGGGAAGGCTGATAGATTCACAGTATAAATTTTTGACATTGTACTTCAGTCTTTAATCAAGGGGACCTGCCATCCCCTTCATTCAAGGGGTTGTTGGTCTGTAAAATGACTCATGTCTGAGACTTGGTTGAGGGACCATGACTCTCTATCCTGTCTATTCTAGTTAAAATACTGCTTAATTGATCTAAAATTATTGTGCTTCTTTGGATTAGCCAATACAAGGTCTGGCAATTGAGCCTGCAAACTTAGTTGTTATAAGTGCTACATATAACCTCTTCATTGAGTATCACTATAGTCATCTTCAAAGTACTTCCCTTGGGAAACTATGTGCTGACACCAGTGCCTAGTCTACTCTTCAAAGCAATTTTGGAACTCTTTCTGGAACGGCCGTTGCACATCATGGCAAGATGGCAAGCTTACGAACTTAATTGTGTAGTTATCTACAAGGGAGCTTTTAGCCAGTAAACAAATAACTGTATTGGAACACTCTTCCTATCCACCTGATGTGGCCCCCACTGACTTTTTTCTTTACGTGAAGACAAAGATAAAGGAAAATATTGAAAAGAAGGCATTTTGATGATTTTGAGAACATCAGAGGTAGTATGATGACGGCTCTGATGGCCATTCCAGAAAAAGAGTTCCAAAATTGCTTTGAAGGGTGGACTAGGTGTTCTCATTGGTGCCTAGCTTCCCAAGGAGAATACTTTGAAGGTGACTGTAGTGATATACAACAATGAAGTATGTAGCACTTCTTCTAGGATGAGCTCATAAACTTAATTTGCAGTCGTCGTATATTTCCTGTCTATTTAATTCCTAGGTGCACTGTGACTAAGTAGCCAACACCATAAATCTGTATCTGTCAGACTGTATTCTGATTACTGCTTTGACACTGCTGTCCACTGTAGTAAATACACTCACTTTGTCTTTGTTGACTGAGTGCTGCCACTTGGCCCCTACTACCAAGGGGTCCAATCAACCCATTGTGGTGAGGTATCTTAATTCAGGTAGGAACATTTTTACTGTCAAGTGTGACTTACATAAAATAACAGTCACAGCTCCCTTCACAATTTTTTTCCTCAATATTGTGGTAAAAGGTACATCTTTAGGTCACTCCATAGTTGGTCTGTGGATGTAACCTGATAAATCTACTACAACATGACAATTTATGCAAGCTTTTGGATTCCGTTTTCTATGGCATAACAAGCCTGGTGCTTCAACAATTTGCTGTGGACCACTATATAATCCATACTTTAGTGAACTCAACCATTAAATTCTTTCATAATCTCTTAACACTTAACATGGGTTCTGTGTTTACTGCGCTCTATCAGTAAATTCAGAGTGATCTAATTTTGTGTTCCTTGGCCCCTAGGGTCACCATGAGTCGGATCCGACTCGACGGCTCTTGGCTTGGCTGGGCCACTATCCTAAACTCTAAATAGCAATTCTCACCCATATTCCCCAGGTTTCTGCCTGTATACGTTGGGGAACTCAAGCAGTTCTTTCAGAGTGGAGTGTATGCCCTCATGGATCACACTTTGTCGTTCACTTTTGGGGACTCACTGGGATTTAAGTCAAGTTTTAGGTACAGAAATAAAAATCAGTGGTGGGATTGTGTTCTGAGAACATTCAGTAACACCTTTATGGCATCTGACTCATTCTATGCCCCAGAGAATGACTCAGGTAGAGGATCTTCAAAAAAGCCGTGTTAATCTCCTAAAACAGAGGAAAAGCATTTACTAGTTTTACTGGGGAGGCTGGCTTAGCATAGAAAAATGGAGTAATCCCTTCAGATGGCAGTGAGAGGGCTGGTTCTCTTGGCAAGAGTGATTTAACAGAATTTAGGGGCTCAGTGTCTCCAGTTTATGGATCACCTGCACGTATGTCCTGGTCCCAATTTTCTTCCCTGTCAGTGCCCTCACTTTAGCTTCAGACACCATTTGAGTTTGGGAGTTGAGTTCAACTGGCATTATCATTCAGCAGCCACTCTTAAATAATAAGACTCTGTGTTTTGTTTTTGGTGATATCTGCTCTGTTACTACAAGAAATCAGGCTTTCTTTGAAAACATAAGTATAAACTCTGAGGTAGTTTATGCTGTTTGAGCTATGACTCTGAAGCTCTGAGCTCGTCTTTTTCTTTCACCAGTTTGCCTCCAAAAGTAGGTCCCACCATCCAGTTTCCTCATAATTGTCATTCTTATAAAACTGTAGAAAAGTATTAAAACAGCAGTCACCCAGAACTACACCAATGTTTGATCCACTGCTGGTGACATTTTGCTATCATGATTGCCACTTCATGCCATGGATTCACTGTGCCCTCAGTGCTACTGGAAAAAGAATCAGCATCTTTATGATTAACCACACTTAAGAAATTTAGAAAACTCATCCTTAAAATTTCGTTTCTCTGGAAACTCTTGGTACCAAACGTCTTAGGCTGGGATCTCTAGAGGAGCAAAACCAGTGAAGCACACACACACTCACACACATACTCAGAGAGATTTTTATCAAGGAAAAGGATCACAGAGTTGTGAAGGCTAGAAAATCTCAAACTTGTGAGTCAGGTTGGAGGCTTCTCCTGACTCAGGTAGCTGTAGGGGCTGGCAAACCTAAGATTAGCAGGTCAGGCAGCAGTCCTCTTGCTCACAGGCTACTGATCAAAACCTGGTGGCTGCCCAGTCACTTCCCAATCACAGCAACCCCATGGGACAGAGTAGTACTATGCTATAGAGTTTCCAGGTACGCCGCCGAGTGCTGTCGAGTCGGATCCAACTCATGGCGACCCAGGTATAGCTGGTAGATTTCTACCACCAACTCTCAGTTATCATCTGTAGCTCTTAACCATTACACCTCCAAGGTTACCTCACAGGCTACAGAGACTGACAAATGCGAAGATTCACAGGTAAGCTGCTAGCTCCTTTCCCAAGAACTAGTGCTTGGATGATGAGCCAGAAACAGAAATAAAAAGTGATCAAAATCCAGTGAGCTTTTCCAGAAAGTCCATATGTTAGGTACTGTCCACTCCCCCGGTACTCCCTTTTAACTGACTGGCTGCTGATAGCAGATCTCATCATGAAAGTGTCTACAGTATATCCAGTCTTGTTATGGAGGTGATTATATCATTGTATAGCTGCCAAACTACATTATAACCACCAAAAATGGAGGACCATGATCTAGCCAAATTTATACACCATCCTTACTATTACAAGAGCTGTAACAAGACAACAGATTGAATATATTGCGGAAAAACTCAACAAAACCCAGACTAGGTGACTTCAAATGAGACTTTTACCAAGCATTCAGAGAACAGCTAACATCAGAGTCTTAGGCTGTGTTATCTAGAGAAGCAAAGCTGGTAAGCCATATAAATATGTAAATAAAGAGTTTTATATCAGTGAAATGGCTCATAGAGTTGTGGAGGCTGGAATACCCCAAATCCTTAGCTCAGGCTGGAGAGTTCCCCTGATTTGTGTAGCTTCATGGGCTGGCTAACCCAAGATTGACAGATCTGTTGGCAAAGCACCTGCTCACAGGCTGCAAAGACTGATGAATCTAACTTCAGCAGGCAAGGCTGCAGGTAAGTTGCTGTCTCAGGTCCCAGGAACCAACTGGTGGTCAGGAGAAGAAGAGCCAGCTGCAGAATCCAGATTCAGCAAAAGTCCAGGAGTCTTGCTAGAAAGTCCACTTGTATATTCTATGAAGGCCCAAGGAAATTCCCTTTTATCTGATTGGCTACTCACAGCAGATCCCATTGTGCAGGTGATCATATTATATCAAATCTCTTCATGAAGTGATCACAGCATCATTTGACTGTCAAATTACATCTTAACTGCCAAACCACTGACAAACATGGCCTTGCCAAGTTGACACATAACCCTAATGATCACAGTCTACATCTTATCAACTTGGCAACTTGTTTTACTTATCTGTAATACATTTCTGGTTGACAAATGGTTCTGTGTGATATGCAAGCATCACTGTAAAGTAGACAGTAACAACAATACAGCACCTTGCTGAGACTTCCCTGAAGGACACTGGTGAAGGGAAGTCCTCCCAGTGATCAGAGCTTCAAGCATTGTCCACAGTTGTTCACTTTACTTGAAAGGAGAAATGGCTAGCTGTGCAACTGTATCCTGATTCATGGGCTGTTAGTGGTTTGGTTGAATGGTCAGGGACTTGGAAGAAACATGACTGGAAAATTGGAAACAAGGAGGTATGGGGAACAGCTATATGAACAGATATCTCTGAATGGGCCCAAAATTGAAAACATTTGTGTCTCACATGAATGCTCACCTATAGGTGATCTTGGCAAGGAGGATTTTAGCGATCATGTGTATAGCATGAGGGGTTTGTTGTGTGGAAACCAGTCATTCTCTTTCCCTAGCCAGTCTGGTCATTGCTCAATGGGCTTATGGGAGCAACATGGCATGGTGGCAAGGCTGGAGGTTATGCATGGGCTCAGTAATGTGGACTTCCATTTATGAAGACTGTCGACTATAGCCACTGCTGAGTGTGTACAACTTGACAGCAGCTGAGAACAATACTGATATTGTATCATCCCTTGAGGTTACTAGCCGGCGACCTGCACATTGATTGTAGTTTACTGCTTCCGTTATGGAAAGGGCAACTTTTTGTTTTCTTGTTACAATAAACACTTGTACTACATATGGATTTACCTTCCCTGTACACAATGTTTCTGCCAAAACTACCATCCAAGAACTTACAGAATTGCCTTATCCACTATCATGTTATCCCACACAGCATTGTCTTGAAACAAGAGACTCACTTCACAGCAAATGAAGTATAATGAGAGGATATGCTTATGGAATTTACTGCTCTTCCCCATCATCCTGGATGAAGCAGCTGGCTTGATAGAACAATGGTATGTCCTTCTAAAGACAGCTAGATAACAGTACTTTTCAGAGTGGAAGTAATGTTTTCCATGAGGCTGTATGTGCTCAAACTAGTGTCCAGTTTATGGTGCTAATTGTTCCATAGCCAGGATTCATGCGTTCAGGAATGAAGTGCTAGAAATGAAAGTGTTGTGATTCATTATTACCCCTAGTGACCCAGTCACAACATTTTTGCATTCTGTTCACACTACTGTATTCTCTTATAATTACTCAACACACAATCACCTCTCTTAAGTCTTAGCCACACAGCTATCCCACCTTCAGACTTGTCCTCATAAATAAATTCTCCTCAGCCTCTCCAAATATTCACTCTTCTATCCCTGCACACAAACTCAGGATGCATAGAACCTCAAACCTACCTCACTCTCAGTACTAAATGTCTTAGGCTTTGTTCCCAGAGAAGCAAAACCAGTAAGGCATTTAAATATCTATGTAAAGAGATTTATATCATAGAAATAGCTCACATCATTTTAGAGGCTGAAACACCTTAAACCCACAGGTCAGGCTGAGGACTTCTCTTGATTCTTATCACCACAGGAGCCCCATAACCTTAAGGATCACAACCAATATTATTTAAACTCTTCTAAAGCAGAAGAAGGACTATTCCCTAATTTATTCTATGAAGCTAGCACACTTTGATATCAAAGTAAGATAAAGATGCCACAATGAAGGAAAATTACAGTTTGATATCTGTCATCAACACAGATGAAAAATTGTCAAAAATTCTAACCAACAGAATTCAACAGTATATTAAATATACATATATGTATATATATGTATATATGGTAGAATTCATACCAGAAATGCAAGGAGTTTCAACATTAGCAGATCAATGACTGTAATTTACCACATAACTAAAACAGATGAAAAGAATCAATGATATAAAGTATTTGATACAATGCAACATACTTTCATAATAAAAATTTATCAAAAAATAGGAATGCAAGGGAAATGAATCAACATAATGAATAGCATATTTAGTAAACTGAAAGCTCTGGGGGAAGACTCGAGCAACTTCTCTTTGAGAAAAGGAACAAAATACTAATGAAATAATGCCAACTCTCAATCTTGTCATTCAGTATTGCACTAGAAGACCCAGCCAGGGCAATAAGGCAAGAAAAGGAAATAAAACATATCAAAAGCATGTCAAACAGCCAATCAACACATGAAAAGATGCTCAAGTTCATTAGCCATAACAGAACTGTAAATTAAAACCACAGTGAAAAGCCATCTCACTCCTGCAAATACGGCACTGATTAAAATAAACCAATGAACAACAACAACAAATAAACTATAAAATAGACAATGGTAAATGCTGGAGAAGCTATGAGGAGAAAAGAACCCCCATCTACTCTGGGTGGGATTGTGCAATGGTAAGACCACTGTGGAAGGCAGTTTGGAACTTCCTCAAAAATCTAGAAATAGTGACCTTATGATCCTGCAATCCCTCCCTTAGGTGTACCCTAGAAATCTAATAGCAATGACATGAATAAACAGTATGCACAACACTTGTGTTCATACTAGAATTATTCACAATAGCAAAATGATGGAAACAACTTAAGTGCCTATCAATGAATAGATGTATGAACCAGTTGTGATGCATGCATTCAATGGAATATTATGCAGCTATAAAGGATAATGAAACATTTTACAAGATGAATATAAGGAAATCATGATGAATGAAATAACTAAATCATAAAAGGACAAATATTATATAATCATATTTTTATAGAACATTAAGAATAAGCATACATACAGAAAGCAATATTCCTTGGTGGCTACTAGGATGAGAAGGGAAGGGAGGAAAAAAAATCACTTTTTAGACTGAAGACATGTTATTTTTTGATGATGCAAAAAGCAATAGCAAATGCTGGTGAAGTCTGAAAAACCTGCTATGGTAAATAATGACACTAGGAATTACACAAGAATAAGGGACACTTTTGATAAATGTCATGGGGTTGTTGTTAGGTACTACTGAGTTGGTTACAACTCATAGAGACTCTATATACAATACAAGGAAACACTACTAGATTCTGTCCCATCCTTACAATTGTCAGGCTTGAGCCCATTTTTGCACCAATTTTGTCAACCCATCTTGCTGAGTGTTATCCTCTTTGTCTCTGAACCTCTACTTTACCAAGCATGGGATCCTTCTAAAGGGCCTACTCCCTTCTGAGAACATGTTCAGAATATGTGATAGAAAGTCTTGCTATCCTTTATTCTAAAGGAGCATTCTGGCAGTAATTCTTACAGGGCAGATTCGTTCCTTCTTCTGGCAGTTCATGATATATTCAATATTCTTGGCCAATATCATAATTGAAAGGTGTCAATACTTCTGTCTTCTTTTGCATGCATCTGAGGTGACTGAAAACATCATGCCTTGGGTCAGGAAAGCCTCACTCCTTAAAGGGACATTTTTGCTTTTTGACGATTTAAAGATGTCTTTTGCTGCAGATTTGCCCAGTGCAATACGTAGTTTGATTTCTTGACTTCTGCTTCCATCCATGTTGCCTGTGGAGCCAAGTGATGGTGCTTATTGTACCAGCTGTGAGAGTTTTTGTTTCTTTATATTGGGGTATAATCCATATGATGACTGTAGTCTTTGATCTTCATCAGTAAATTATTTGAGTCCTCTTCACTTTCAACAAGCAATGTTGTATCATCTTCATATGGCAGGTTTTTAATGCCTCTTCCTTCAATCCTGATGTTACATTCTTCCTCATGTAGTCCAGCTTCTTGGATTATTTCTTTAGCATACATATTGAATAAACATGGTAAAAAGATACAACCCTGGTCCACACATTTCCTAATTTTAAACCGCGCACTATCCTTTTGTTCTGTTTGGACAACTGTCTCTTAGCGTATATAGTTTCCTTATAGTACAATTAAGTGTTCTGGAATTCCCATTCTTCCCAGTGTTACTCTTATCTTGTTACGATCTGCATAGTTTAGTGCCTTAGCATAGTTCATAAAACATAGATAACATCCTTCTAGTATCTATGTTTTCAGCCAAGATCAGTCTGACATCCCTCAGTTTACATCCTCTCTTGAATCTGGTTTGAATTTCTAGCAGTTTCCTGTTACTGTACTGCGGCAACCCTCTGGAGTGGTCTGCAGCAAAATATCATTTGTTTGTGCCACTAATAATATTGATCCACACTCTGTTGGATCACCTTTTTCATAATGGGCACAGTTATGAATTTCGCCCGTTCAGAGAGCTACCTTCCAAGTTTCCTGGTATACAAAAGCGAGCATGTTCAGGGCTGCATCCATTTGTTGAAATATCTCAACCGATATTCTGTCAATTCCTAGAGTCTTGTTCTTTGCCAATGCCTTCAGTGCAGCTTGGACTTCTTTCTTCAGTGCTGTGGGTTCTTCCCCATATGTTATCTCCTGAAATGGTTGAATGTTGAACAATTTTTGTTCAGTACAGTGACTCTCTATAGCCCCTCTACTTGCTTTTAATGCTTCTGTAGTTATTCACTACCTCCCCATAGGATCTTTCAAAATTGGGACTTGAGGCTCAAATACTTTTTTTATTGTTTCAGCTTGAGAAATGTCAAGCATTCCTTTTAGGTTTTCAAACTCTAGATTTTTGCACATTTCATCACAGTACTTCACTTAGATTTCTCTAGCCATCCCTTGAAATCTTTTGTTCATCTCTTTTACTTCGTTCTTCCTTTTGCTCTATCTATGCTTTGTTCAAGATTAAGTTTCATAGTCTATTCTGACATCCATTATGTTCTTTTATTTCTTTCCTATCTTTTTAATGACCTTGCTTTCTTTATAAATGATTTCCCTGATATCATCCCTCAATTTTTATAGCTTTCAGTTATTAATGTTTAATAAGTTAAATCTATTATTGAGATTGTCTCTAAATTCAGGTGGAATGTACACAATGTGGACATCCTGGTGGTGTAGTGATTAAATGCTGCATCTGCTACCCAAAGGATTAGCAGTTCAAATCTGCTACATGCTGCTTGCAAAATCTATGGGACAGTTCCACTAGGATGTATAGGATTGCTATGAGTTGAAATAAACTCAGCAGCAGTAGCTAAACTCAGTGTGATATTTTGGTTCTTATGGACTTGCTGCTACTTTTTGCAGCATCAGCTTGAACTTCTATATGAGCGATTGCTGATCAGCTCCATAGTAAGGTCTTGTTCTGACTGATGATATTGAGCTTTTCCATCATCTCTTTCTACCAAATAGAAGAAAACATCACTGTCATCGAGTGGATTCCAACTAAGCATTGCACGTCAGGATAGATCTTAAGCATTCTTTTGATGATGAATGCCACTTAATTCGTCTTCAGGTTGTCATTCCTGACAATAGTATAGATTGTCCAATACAAAATGGACAATACCAGTCCATTTCAGCTTACCAACACCTAGGATATCAGTGTTTATGTGTTCCATTTCATTGTGGACCACTTCCAATTTTTCAGATTCATACTTTGTAGAGTCCACATTCCTATTATTAATGAATGTTTGAAGCTGTTTTTTTTCCCCTCTTTTTGAGTGTTGCCATATTAACAAATGAAGGTCAAGAAAGCTTGATTCCACCCACGTAATAAAAATCAGCTAGTCTCTGGGGAGTCAGCTCTTCCACAGTCATATTTTGAGTGCCTTCCAATCTGAGGGGACCCATCTTATATCCAAGAAAGTCCCGCTGTTAATCATAGGTTTTTGCTGGCTACATTTTCAGAAGTGGATTGCTAATTGCTTTCTCCTAGTGAGTCTTAATCTGGAAACTCAGCTGAAACTTGTCCACTATGGATGACCTCTTGCTAGTATTTGAAATACTGGTGGCATAATATCTTATAGTATCACAGCAAAAGGGAACTCACCACAGTATGACAAATAGACACACATGAATGTTTTTTAATAAGAAATGTGTTTGGTAAATGTTGTAAAGGATACAGTTGCACAACAATAGCAATAACTACCAAAAGAGATTTATGTGGTTAAATAGATATATGTGCATTTGTAGATATAGGAAAGGAAATGTGAATATATGTATGTAAACATATACAGGTATATTTATAGGTATATATGCATATATGCTAATGTGTGCAACATATATATTCATATGAAGACTGCCAGTAAAGTTCACAAACTCATTCTACAAAAAAAAACGCTATAAAACTTGTTGCTGAACATCACTATAGTAGCCTTCAGGGTACTCCCATGGGGAAGCCATGCACCGATGCCAGCACTTAGTATACACTTCAAAGCAATTTTGATACTCTTTCTGGAATGGCCATCAGAGCTGTTTTTGTATTATCTTTGATATCCTGAATGTCATCAAAATATCTTCCTGTCAATATTTCCTTTACCTTCAGGTAAAGAATAAACTCACTGGGGGCCAGATCAGTGAGTAGGGAGGGTTTTTCAATACAATTGCTTGTTTACTGACTTAAAAATTCCCTCACAGACAACTATACAACTAAGTTTGCAAACTTGCCACCTAGCCACCATGTGCAAAGGCCATTCCAGAAGGAGCTCCAAAATTGCTTCGAAGGGTGGACTAGGTGCCAGCATTGACACATAGCTTCCCAAGTAGAGTACTTCAAAGGCGACCATAGTGATATTCAGCAATGAGATATGTAGCACTTAAAATAATTGAGTTCATGGACATTTAAATATTTTACTGTGCTTCAAGTGAAAGTTTACAATCCAAGTCAATTTGTCATACAAAACCTTGCACACATACTGCTATGTGTCACTAGCTGTTCTCTCTGCCCTATGACAGCATATTCCTCCTTTCTACCCTGTATTTCCTGTGTCTGTTCAGCCAGCTCCTGTCCCCCTTCACATTCTCATCTCACATCTGGACGGGAGCTACTCAGTTAGCCTCATGTATACACTTAAGCCGAGAAGCACACTCTGTGCCGGTTTCATTGTACAACTTATAGTCTAGTCCAATCTTTGTCTGAAAGTTCACTTCAGGACTGGTTTTAGTTCTGAACTAACAGAGTCCAAGGGGCATGTCTTTTGAGTACCCCTCAGTCTTTTAGACCAGCAAGTCTCATCTTCGAATAGCATTCTGGTTCTGTGCACCCATTTTTCTCTTGCTACATCAGGGACTCTTTCTTGTAGTCTAGTCCAGGTTTTGTCTGAAGAGTTGACTTCATGACTGCTTCCAGTTCTGGGCTAAGAGGGAGTCCTCAGGGCACCCTCCAGTCTGTTAGACTGTCAAGTCTGGCCTTTTAATAAAGTTCGTGTTCTGCACATCCATTTTTCATCTGCTATGTCAGGGAGTGTGTTGTAATCCTTGCTAGGGCAGTCACTGGTGGTGGTGGGGGGCATTGTTTTGTTTTTCCAGTTTCATGTTGATATACAACACTAGATGATATGGCCTCTTCAGTCTCTTGGGTTCGTATTTTCCTCATATTTTGATGTCCTTCCTTCACCTCTGCTCAAGGTTAGGACCAATTGAAAATACTTAAATGGTCACTTGCTGGATGTTAAGGCCCTGCAGACCACTCACAGAAGTGGGGTGTAGAACATTTCCTCAATAAAAAAATTGTTACACCAATTGATCTAGATGTTTCCTGAAACCATGGTTCCCAGAACCCCTGCCCCTGCTGCTCTGACCTTCAGAATGTTGGGTTATATTTAGGAAACCTAGCTTATGATATAGTCCAGCTGTGTTGGCCTCCCTTGTACTTTGTACTTTGTGCTACTACCTATTCAGTGAATACCTCTATCCCTCCCTTTCCACCTTTGTAAACATCAAAGACTGTTTTCTTCTCTACTTAATTTTTTTTGAGTCCTTATAATAATGATCTCATATAATACTTGTCTTTTGCAACTAATTTCACTCCATGTTACAAGATGTTTCCCAAGATCATCACTGTTCTTTATCATTCCATTGTGTGAACGTATCTTAGTTTGTTTATCCATTCATCTGCTGATAGGCACCTAACGTGACTGCATCATTTTGCTATTAAAGACAGTGCTGCAGTAAACATTAATGTGCACGCACCTATTCATGTTACAGCACTTATTTCTCTAGGATATATTCCAAGAAGTGGGATTGCTGGATAATATAGTATTTCTAGTCTTTTGAGAAAATGTCAAATAAATTTCCAAAGTGATTGTACTATTTTACATTCCTAATAGCAATTTAGAAGAGTTTCAGTCTTTCTACTGTCTCTCCAACATTTCTTCTTTTGTGGGATTTTTTTTTTTTTAATTAATGCCAGACTTGTTGGGGCGATGTCATGGATTGAATTGTGTCCCACGAAAAATTCATGTAGCCATGTGGCTGGGCCATGATTGCCCAGAATTCTATGATTGTCCTCCATTTCGTGATTTTGCTGTGCTGTATGTTAAAGAATTAGGGTGGGACTGAAAATCCTTTCATAAGATCGTCTCCCTATGAAGGGAGTTTCCCTGGAGTACGCCTTGCACCACCCTTAATCTTTTCATCCTACAAGAGATAAAGGAAAGGGAAGCAAGCAGAAAATTGGGAACCTCACATCATCACGAAAGGAGCATTGGGAGTAAAACATGTCCTTCAGACCTGAGGTTCCTGCACCAAGGTGCTCACTGGACAGACTGATGCAATACCAGACTTTTCTGCAGAGCTGACAAGGGGAAAGCCTTCCTCTGGAGTGAACATCCTGAATTTGGACTTGTAACCTACCAGACTGTGTAAGAACAAACTTTCCTTTGTTAAAGCCATCTACTTGTGGTATTTCTGTTAGCGCAGCACTAGCTGACTAAAACAGGCTAGCTGGTAGCTCATTGTAGTTTTGATTTGGATTTCTCTAATGACTAATGATGGTAATCATTTCATCATGTATCAGCTGGCTGCCTGGATATATTTTTTAGTAAAGATCCTGTTCATATCCTTTGCCCGTTTTAAAAAAATTTGGTTAATTTTCTTTTTCTTGTAAAGTTTTTGCAACATTCTGTAGACTATGGAGATCAGATACTGATTGGATTATTGCAAACAATTGTTTTTACTAGTCTGTTGGTACAATACCCATCATTCTGAAGATATAATTCAACAAACTAAAATTTTCATAATAGCCAAGTGTTCATCTTATTCCACTGAAGTGGCATGCGTGACTTTTGCATTTAGTTTTGATTCTTGCACTTGCCTTTAGAAAGAAGTTACATTGTGGATAGCTAAGATACACGTATGCACATACATATGTAATTTACATATGCTTTTTGAATACACTAATAAGCAAAGGAGAGGGCATCACAAATTATCAAATTATCACATGCCTCAATTCAGCCTTGTAAATAGAAGATTGAATCATTAAACAATATCAACAAGCAGTACTGAGCTTTATTAAAAAATTGCCTATATGAGACCAAATGGCCACTGTTTACCCTAAAGCAAAGATAAGGGGTAGTAGGAACAGGAGAGCTAGAATAATGGAAATGGAGCACCTAAAATGGAAATTATGACTATGTTGACACATTGTAAAAAATTTAACCGATGTCATGAAGCCCTGATGTCACAATGGTTAAGAGATGAGCAGTTCAGATCTACTAGATGCTCTTTATAAACCTTATGGAGAAGATACACTCTGTTCTGTTGAGTCACTATGAGTCAGAATTGACTTGGCAGTAATTGGTTTAGATTTTTTTGGTTTTCAGTCACTGAACAATGCATAGTTATAGAAATTTTTCAGTGGGAACCCAATTTGTTCTGTAAACTGTCACCACAAACACAATAAAATACTTAAAAACACTTGTTCCCTTTCCAGCTTTGTGAGACAAGATTTTCTCTATATATTTTAATAAAACAATGTAGCATAATAAACTGAATGCAGACACTGAAAAGACTGATGAAAATGTAAAACATTGTCACTCTTCTCACTATATTTTTTTAGTTTTAGAAAGTACATAATTATTTTTCATTAAAGTATGTTATTTATATTTTTTAAAAAGAAAAGATGGAAAATGAATTACAAAAGATGATTAAATTTCAAGACTGATTAGCCAAACAAGGTTAAATTTAGCTGTGGTTTAGAATTGTTAAGCAGATAAAGGAGTCTAGTAAAATGTAGAAACATTTAGACTGTAAGTTTTACTGGATGTCTAGGTAGAGCAAACAGATAAACACTGGGTTACTAACAGAAAGGTCAGAGGTTAAATTCACTAAGTGGTGCCTCAGAAGGAAGGCCTGGAGATCTTTTTGAAATATCACAGCTATTGAAAATCTTATAACAGGCAGTTCTACTCTGAAACATATGAGACCACCATGAACTGAAGTCAAGTCAAAGTGTTGTATTACTTAATATTGTTTTGTTTAGTGTTATAAAGAAGTAATTTGCTGTTGAGTCTATTCCTACTGATAGTGATCCTATAGGCCACAATAGAACTATCCCATAGAGTTTCCAAAGAGTGGATGATGGATTCAAACTGCTGACATTCTGCGTAATCTATGTAAATGTCGATTTATATTTTGGGAAAAAGTAGTACTCTGATTCTCAGGAAAGAATAAGAGTTTAGAAAGAGATGTTTTACAAGATGGCAGAGTAAACAGACGTCTCCTCATTTCCCTCTGAGAACTAAGATCTGGATGATATTTTTTATGGAGCATTGACTACCTGGGGAGCCTTAGGATCTAACATATTTGACTGAGCAACAGTATTGGAGTAATCTTCTCCTCTCAAAAACAATCCAGGGACCATCTGACCTCTGCTTCTGCTGCTTCATTGTAACAAAGAACTGCAGCTTCCACAAACGGCTGGTAATGGTAACATACTTTCATTATAAGCTGGCAGGTGAAGTCTGCTGTTCCCCACTGCCTGTTCAGGCCAGCCTGTTGGACAGCTTCCAGCTCCCAATTCAGCACCTGGACAGCTCCCTGCATAGAAGTGCAGTTTACTTTTAAGGTTTACTTCTTAAGACTGAGAGGCTTGTATTCTATCCCTGAAATTCTCTCTATTGAAAAACCTCTTTTTCTCTCACTCACATTGTAAGATTGGCTGACAGCTCCCAGTTTCTCCATAAACAGAGCAGCCTCTTTGCTACCCAATAAGCAAAGTATTCTACCCTTGAGAGTCCACCTGGGGCAAATCACTAGAGTAACAGAGACAGCTGGTGACCAACAATTCTCTTAGATTCATTATCAGAGAAATCAAATAGCATGTAGATGGTATGCAGGCAGCAGACCATAATTAATCATTTAAAGAAACAGTCTTCAAATGCTCCAGAAAATTCCCTAAAGATTCAAAAAATTTCCCAGATGAATAAGACTTTCTGAATCTAACAGAGGTTGAATACAAAAGAGTCACATAGAAAACCCTCCTAGAGATTAAACAAAATGCAATAGAACAAAATGAAAAATTTGGTAAACTATCTGAAAGGCTAGAACATCAATAATCTGAAATACATCAGATTAATAACAAAATTACAGAATTGAATCATTCTATCCAAAGCCAAAAGAGTCAGATTGAAGAGATGGAAGTTAGAATTGGTGACCTAGAAGACAAAGCAACTAGTGTCAGCATTTATGAGGCAAAATCAGAGAAAAGAAACAAGAAAAATGAAGAAACATTAAGAAACATATGGGACTCCATGAACAGGAATAATTTACTTTTAATTGGAGTTCATGAACAAGGGAAGATTAATGACAATATAGAGTATTGCTGTAGAGATTCCGACTCGATGGCACTTGGCTTTATAGCTGTAGAGATGCTGACAGAAAACTTTCCTGAGATTATGAACAAAGAGAACATAGGAATCCAAGCTGCTTATTGAACACCACAAAAGCTAGATATAAAAAGAAGTATGCCAAGGCATATTATAATTAAGCTTAATAAGCTAAAACACAAAGATATGCTTCTAAAGACAGCAAGGTTCAAATCAAAACTAACATCCCAAGGGAAACCTTGTAGACTTTCATCTGACTTTTCTGCCAAAACAATGCTGGCTAGAAAACAATGGGCAGACACATTCAAAGCTCTGAGTGAGAAAAACATCCATCCTAGAATTATTTATCCTGCAAAATTCTCTATCAAATACAATAGTGAAATTAAGACTTTTGACAATAAAGAGAAATTTAAAGACTTCATAAAAACTAAACCAAAATTACATGAAATAGTGAAAGAAGCTGTTCCCTAAATCTATGTTTTAGGTGATAATTCAAGGCACTTCATCCAAATTTCTAATCAGTCAAGGAAGGCATAAAACTTCACCAAACCAAGCCAAAAGCTGCAATATTATAATAACAGAATCCATGATCATATCATGACATTAAAAGAGAGACACACTACAATAGTTACAGTTGTTTTTGATGCAGCAAAAGTTTCAGACTTATAAAATAGTTAAAATTGATTTCAATAATTATACATCATGTAGCCATAAAACAAATTAACAATATGTCATTTGAAATTAAAAATCGCAATACAGGAGTCTCAATAAATGTGAAATCGAAACCCATACCATCCATAAAGAAGAATCTCCTGGAACAGATTAATAAGAACAACAGAGAAATCATCAAAATGAAAATAAACATATCACAATAATCACACTGAATGTAAACAGACTGAACACTCCAGTAAAGAGACAGTGAGTGATATCCTGGATCAAAAGACATGACCCATCTATATATTGCTTACAAGAAACACATCTTAAATTTAAAGATAAGAACAGGTTGAGAATTAAAGGTGGGAATAATATATATCAAGCTAATAATACACGAAAAAGAGCAGATGTGGCAATATTAATCTCAGATAAAATACATTTTAATGTGAAATCCACTATTGTGGACAAGGATGGTCACTATTTATTGCTGAAAGGTTCAATAGTCAAGTAAGACTTAACAATATCAACTATGTACACACCCAATCCCCAAACACTTAAATACATTGAACAAATACTGACAACATTGATAAATGAGATTGATCATTCCACAATAATAGTTGAGGACTTTAACATTCCCCTTTCAGTTAAGGATAGATCATCTAGAATAAAGCTCAGTAAAGATACAGATCTTATTGCGACAATCAACCAACTTGACCTATCGACATATACAGATCTTTTCATCCATCAGCAGATAAATCCACTTTTTTCTCCAAAGCGCGTGGGACATTCTCCAGAACAGACTATATGTTAGGTCATAAAACAATTCTCCATAAAATCCAAACAATTGATTTATTGCAAAGTACCTTTCAGACCATAGAGCTATGAAAGTTGAAATCAATTAACAGAAAATTCATAAGTAAAAATTCAAACTTGTGGAAACTGAACAATACTTTACTCATAAAGCCTTGGGTTATAAAAGAAATTAAAGACACATTAAAGAAATTTATGGATTCAAATGAGAATGAAAACACATCCTACCAGAATTTACGGGATACAGCAAAAGCAGTGCTCAGAGGTCAGTTTATCTCTATAAATGCACACTTCTGGAAAGAAGAAAGAGCACAAATTAAAGAATTAACCTCACAACTTGAACAAGTAGAAAGAGAGCAATAAAGAAACCCCTCAGGCACAAGAAGAAAACTGATTATAAAGATTAGAGCAGAACTAAATTAATTAGAAAATAGAAAAACAATTGAAAAAATTAATAAAACCAAAAGCTGGTTCTTTGAAAAGATCAACAAAATTGATCTTTTGGTTAAGCTTACAAACGAAAAACAACAGAAGATACAAATAACCCAGTTGAGATATGAGTTGGGAGATGTTACAACAGACCCAGCTCAAATAAAATATATCATAACAGAATACTATGAAAAGCTATACTCTCACAGATTTGAAAACCTAGGGGAAATGGACAAATTTCTAGATTCATATTACTGACCAAGACTATCACAAGGAGAAATAGATCAACTTAATAAATCTATCACAAAGGAAGAGATTGAGGAAGTCATCAAAAATCTACCAACCTACCAAAGTCCTGGCCCATACGGCTTCACCAGAAAATTCTACCAAACTTTTAGAGAAGAATTAACCTCAATACTAATGAGGCTATGTCACACGATAGAAGAAGATGAAATACTTTCACATTCATTCTATGAAGCCAGCATAACCCTGATACCAAAACTAGGATAAGATCCCACAAAAAAGAAAATTGCAGACCAATATTACTCATGAATCTAGATGCAAAAATCTTTCACAAAATTCTAGCCAATAGAATTCAACAGCATATAAAAAAAATAATTCATCATGATCAATTTGGTTTCATTCCAGAGATGTAAGGTTGGTTCAACATCAGAAACACAGTTAATGTAGTCAACCATATTAATAACACAAAAGATAAAAATCACCTGATTTTGTCAACTGATGCAGAAATGACATTTGACAAAGTTCAACATCCATTCATGCTTAAAACTCTCAGAAAAATAGGAATAAAGGGAAAATTCCTCAATATAATCAGTAGCATCTATACAAAGCCAACTGCATTCATCATCCTGAATGGTGAAAGACTGAAAGAATTCCCTTTGAGAATGGGATCTAGACAAGGATGCCTGCTCTCATCACTTCTGTTCAGCATTGTGCTAGAAGTTCTAGCCAGAGCCATTAGACAAGACAAAGAAATAAAAGGCATCCATATTGGCACTAAAGAAGTAAAGGTTTCCCTCTTTGCAGATGACATGATTGTTTATACAGAGAATTCAAAGAAATCCCCACGTAAACTATTAGATCTAATGGAAGAATTTGGCAAAGTATCAGGATACAAGATAAACATAACTAAATCAATAGGATTCCTTTATACCAACAGTGTAGTTATTAAAGAAGAAATAACCAAATCAATTCCATTTACTATAGCCCCCAAGAAGATAAAATACCTAGGAATAAATCTAACTAGAGAAATAGATCTTTACAGAGAAAACTATAAGACCCTATTACAAGAAACTAGGAGAGACTTACATAAGTGGAGTAATCTGCCCTGCTCATGGATAGGAAGACTCAATATTGTGAAAAATGTGTATTTTGCCCCAAACAATCTACTTATATAATGCAATCCAGCAACATTTTTTAATGAGATGGAGAAAGAAATTATCAGCTTTATTTGGAAAGGGAAGAAGCCCCGAATAAGTAAAGCACTACTGAAAAAGAAGAAGGTATTGAGAGGTCTCTCACTACCTGACTTTAAAATGTATTACACCGCCACAGTAGTCAAAACAGCCTGGTACTGGCACAAAAAGAGACATATAGACCAATGAAACAAAGTAGAGACCCCAGAGATGTCACCATCATCCCATGAACAGCTGATATTTGACAAAGGTACTAAGGTTTTAAACTGGGGTAAGAACAGTCTCTTTAACAAATGGTACTGGCATAATTGGATATCCATCTGCAAAAAACTGAAACAAGACCTGTATCTCACACCTTATACAAAAATCAACTCAATTTAGATGCCAAGCCAGCCAAGTGCCGTCGAGTCGGATCCGACTCATGGCGACCCTAGGACAAATTAGATAAAAGACCTAAATATAAAAGCTAAAATGATAAAGCTTATCCAAGATAAAATAGGGTCAACAATGGACACTTTAATACACAATGTAGACAGACTTCAAAATCTGACAAACAAAACCCATTCATCAGAAGTGAAATTAGATAAATGGGAATTAATAAGAATCAAACACTTCCGCTCATCCAAAGACTTCATCAAAAGAATTAAAAGATTGCTTACAGAATGGGAAAAAATGTTTGGCAACTCTATGTCAGACCAACGCCTGATCTCCATAATCTACAAGGTTCTACAAAATGTCAATAAGAAAAAGACAAATCATCCAATTAAGCGATGGGCAAAGGAGACAGACAGACAGTTCTCTAAAGAGGAGATCCAGGCAGCCAAAAAACACATGCAGACATGCTCACAATCATTAATTATTAAAGAAATTCAAATCAAAACAACAATGAGATACCATCTCCCTCCAACAAGATTGGCCATGATGCAAAAAACACAAAACACTAAGTGCTGGAGAGGCTGTGGAGAGTTTGGAACTCTCCTGCACTGTTGGTGGGATTGCAGAATGGTGCAAGCTCTTTGGAAAGCAATTTGGCATTATCTTAAAATAATGGATATGGATACACCATTTGACCCAGTTATTCTTCTGCTTGGAATATATCCTACAAAATCAAGGCCATTCACACCAACTGATACACGCACACGAATGTTCACTGCAGCACAGTCCATGACAGCAAAATTTGGAATCAACCCAGATGCCCAACAACAGAAGAATGGATGAGTAAACTTTGGTATATGTACTCAGTGGAGTATTATATATTTATAAAGAACAACAATGATAGCAGGAAGCATCTCTCAGTTTGGTCTCAACTGGAGGTCATTATGTTGAGTGAATCTACTTAGCGACAATTATTATATGAGATCCCTATGATAAAAACTTAAAAGCATATTCATACATAACAGAAAAGACTCTTTGACAGCTACAAAGGTGGGGAGGGTGGGAAGGTGGGAGTGTGAGGGGTGAAGGTTTAGATTAGATAGTTGTTAGAAATTTAGTTGAGTGAAATTGGTGACAATACACATTAGTAAGAAGATCAATATTAATAAGACTTCGACACAACTTGTGTAGTCCTCCTATCTTAACCCAATATTGTAAACACAGAGTATGTACACTTCATTTTTTATTTAATAAAAAAAAAAAGAATAAGATTTTCAGTTCGTATAGATTATGAAGATATAGTTTCTCTGCACTGGAATTTTTCTAGAAGACAGAAAGGGAGAAGGTAGTTAAGAGAAGCAGAGCTGAATGATTGACACAGTGGGACACAAGATCAAAAAAAATTGTCATTGAGTAAATTCACAAAGAAGGACTCTATAGGACAGAGTAGAAGAGTTGCCGGCTGGTGGATTTGAAATGCTGACTACTGTGATACCAGGGCTTTAGTGAGAGGATAGGAAAGGGATAAAGGAGAAGAGGGCCAAGTGAGCAGAACTCTGTAGCCCCTAGGAAGAAAAGCGGACAGACATCTAGTAAGTGCCTCTTCCCAATATTTGCCAAACAAACTGCAGAATAACATTACCAGTCCTCCCCTTGACTCTTCACTGTGATAACATGCCAGAAGGGATTTGTGCTGATGTTGTGTAGGAAGGGCATAGCAAGAAAGGATCTTTTGATTTAGGGATCCTCGTGGGATGCCTCAGCCTGAATGGCTCGCGGAAGCCAGCAGCCCTATATATGCATTCCCAGGTATCTTCACTGCTGGCTGGCTCTCCAGTTGCTCTGTGGGCCACGGAGGGGTGGAGCTGTATTCATTACCATTTTCCCCACAGGATGGCTATGCTTCACTGTACAATCTTGGAGACAATAGTTCGCAGTAAAGCTGTCCTATGAGACTTTGCAGATTTAGCAATTCACCCTCCTGGAAAGTGTGACTATTATTAATATTGATGCCCCTGGGAGAAGGGTTATTGTAAAAATGGAATTGTGAAACAGTTGCATTTACTGCCTCAACTCATTTGCATCAGTGCTCTAGAGGATGCATAGATATTTTTCCTTTTTAACCTGACTTCTTTGTGAGCAAAAGAAAGGAAATTATATTCCCTGAAATAAGATCTTGAATTTTCAAAGCAGAATCAATGAGCTGTCACATTCCAGGGATGAAAGAAAATGCTACAATTGGTCTGGTACCTGCTCAGTGGATCTACTTTTAGTTTCCAATCTGTGCTGTTGAAAAAAGACAGCCATAAGAAGAAAGCACAATGTCCTCTTGCACAACCTGAATCATCATCCATTGTTCCTGTTTTAGTCATCCAGTATTGCTATTACCATAAGTGGATGACTTTCAAAAGAGAAATTTTATTTTGTCACAGTCCAATAGGTTAAAAGGCCAAATACAGGCTGTCAGCTCCAGGGGAATTTTTTCTTTGCTAACTCTGGAGGGGGGCTTTTGTCATCAGTCTTCTGAACTGGGAGCTTCTGAGATGCAGGAACTCCTGTCCTTTTTAAAGGACACACTGTACTCCAGGCACAGCCTTCATGATGGTATGAGGTCCCCAAACCTTACCTTCTCTTTCCTTTATATGCCAAGAGGCTGCCCCAAGGCACAACAAAATCCTACACATTGAGTCCTGCCCCACAGCTGGCACACATCCTCCCTTACTGACATTGTAGAGGCAGTGCTTACAACACAAAGGAACATCACATAATACCAGAAATCAAAACCCAAGCAAACTGCCACATATATTTTTTTGGAGACACTGTTCAATCCGTGATAGTCATCTTGTTCCAAATAGGAAGTGTGTTGAACTCCCAAACTTTTGAGAGGTGTTTTCCTGTGTGGAAACCCTGGCAGTGCCGTGGTTATACATTAGCTGATAACAAACTGTCAGCTGTCTGAATCTTACAGCCACTCCTCGGAAACTCTATGGGGAAGTTCTACTCTGTCCTATAGGGTCACTATGAATCAAAATTGACTTGACAAAAGTGGGTTATGGGTTTTTTCATGTATCATTCCACATGAACTCCAATAAATTGTTGATGCTATCCCTTTATATATGTTGCTACAAGGTATTTTTAGCTACGCAGCTGATAAATAGCATGTACTTTTACTCAAGAGTACATACAGTTAATAACTAGACTTTCTTGCTTATTAGTTAGTTATTAATTAACATTTGATTAGTTGACCCAGTATTTGTGCTTCTGTGTTGTGCAGTGTAACAGTTTGGGCATAGTTGCAAAACTGTATTATTCTCTAGAGCGCCAATAGTAGGAAATGTTGTCTGCCGATAGGGATGAGACTTGTGAGCATGGAGAGAAGAGTTAGAAAGTGCTTCTTTGGAGACGCTGCCTGATATTTCCGGGGGAATCTGACTGCTTTCTTACCCTGGGTAAACCTCCATGAGAGCATAGAGTAGATTCAGTTATCAAAATAGAAGATGCTGTTCTTTTTCCCTGGAAATCCAGCTGTTTCAGAGTTGCACTTGTGAGCGCAGTGTCAGCTTCTAGTCCGTCATCCATCCTTCTGTTCTGGGAGACAGGTTTTCCTGATAGAAGGGGCATGTACCTTGGAGTGGAATTCTGGCTTTTTTCTGCAGTGTGACCAGTTCTGCACAAGGTGTGGAGAGCCAGCTGCCTCTGTAAGGAGTGCACACTGCTGGCGTGTGAGTGCTGGCTCTGTTACTTACTAGAACCATGACGCAGGAAGATTTTTTGGTTTTTCTTTAATGCTTTCTGCCTCAGCTTCTTCATTTGTAAAATGAGAACAATAACCATTATTTCATGTAAACTTCTGAGATTTATATGAAGAGTAGGTGAGTTTATATAAAAATACTTGCTAGGGTTACTGGCGCATGCAAGTTCTATGTAAGGGTCTGCTTTCTCCGTTGCTTCTTGCCAGTATGACAGTGCCTATCTTATGAGCAGTCTTGAAACTTAATTAATATACCTTATGGCAGTGGTATTCAATCAGGGCCAATTTTGCCTCTAGAGAATATTGGGCAATATCAGAAGATATGTTTTATGGTCAGTGATGGGAGTAGGGTGGTGTGCTACTGGCATCTCCTGCTGCTAAATATGGCACAGATCCAAAAGTAAAGAGTTACACAGCTCAGATGCCAGAACTTCTGAGGTCTAGAGACCCCATCTTATGGGGTCACTACCAGAAACATCACAGTATTCAGGTTATAATGTTGTCATCTTTTTCCCAACCTGCTCAATGCACTTGACTGACTTTCACCCTCATTCCTTCTCCAGTGTATATTTAGAATCAGGAACCATTACAAACAAATTGCCTCATCCTTCTTTATTCCTTCTTGCATTTATTTACTAGTGGTTGACTTTTGTGGGTTTGTTGAAATAATGAATTTCCTTATCAAGTGGTGGAAATCCTGGTGGAGTAGTGTTTAAGTGCTATGTCTGCTAACCAAAAGGTTGGCAGTTCACATCTGACAGGCACTCCTTAATAACACTATGGGGCAGTTCTACTCTCACCTATAGAGTCAGTATGAGTTGGAATTGGCTCTACGGCAAGTGGCTTTTGGCTTTGGCTTATCAAGTGACAGTTTTTCAGTGGCCCCATATTCCAGTAGAAAATAATAGACATGTAGAGGATTATTTTTGGATCTTAGAGACCTATATGGAATTTTTTTGTGGTTACAAGTAAATTTACTGTTCTTAGAGCTGTTAGAAACAGATGGGCAAGAGAGAGCGAGCTTGGTTTGGAATTCAGATTCTTGGCATCTACAGTTATTTAGGAGCAATCTTTTGCATTTTTAAAATCTGAGGTCTTTAGGGCACAGGCCTAACAGTAAGAGATTACTGGGGAGTCTGTGTGTGGAATCTCTGGAAATAGCAGAGTCATTTGTCAGTGGTTGGGAGAGGTGTTCATATACCTCTATCTCCCTCTTGAGGATCCTAGCAACTGGGAGTCAAGTTTTCCTAGATGGGGAGAAGAAAGTAATAGACATGTAGATGAGTATTTTAGGAACTAAGAGACCTAAAATATCCATAGCTACAAGTAAATTTATCATTTAGATATACATAATTTATTTGAATGATTATGATATTAGTTTTGTTTCGCTATAACAATCCCCCAAAGCATCAAGATTCTGTGATCTGAACATTTTTTAAGTTGGCAAATGAAGAGAGAAATGATTTTGAAAGATGTGGTATTTTCTGAGAGCTTCTCAGTGGATTGTTTTAGTAATTAGGGCTTGGGAAAAGCAAATTGCTATTGAAGTCAAATGTGCTATTACTATTTGCCAAATTTTCAAATGATAGCTTGCATTTGTGTGAAATTTGCTATAGTATTTACCCTCATTTTGATATTGCACTGACAATTTTCCATTTCCTCAAAGTTCTCTAGGTAGTTCTCCTATTTAGAAAATGTCACATTCCTCTCATAGATGAATTATAGTTTTAGAATAAGCCGGTATTTTATTTTCAGGGTTATGGAGTGTTATTGAATATGAACACAATGTGCATGTAACCTCATGGCACCCACATTTTATTTAAAAAATGTGCCTTTGATAAAGCCTTGGATGTGAACCATGAGTCAGAGTGATTTTTCAAAGCTGTTGTGCGGAATTTTTATGACAGCAATAAACACCTAAATATCAGATTAATAATTGGATTCTGACAAGTTTGCAATCATGACCACATATCACTGAAACTGTTTATTCAGCATCTCTCAAGGGGAAAGAAATCAGGGAATGTTTTTCTGTGAGACATTTTCAAGTAAAAAAGAAAAACAGAATAACAGAAAACAAATGGAGAGGAAAAGGGAGTACTGAAAGTCTACTTCGGAGTCTTTTTGTAAATATTTTGCATTAACCTTATTTGAAGAGCAGGAAGCAAATTGGTCCTATATCCCCCCTACAGACAGCTAGACTTGTGTCAAAATTTTAGTTTTGTACCTAGTACCTGTGACCTTGGACACTTCGTTTAACTGTTGGTTTAAAATCTTTATCACGTATGAAACAGTGTAACAGCAGTCCTCTGCCTATAGTGTTACTGTAAAGATGAAACAAAATAGTTCCTGTGGACACTCTTATGCTGATAACTAGGACTAGGACATACTAGTCAGTGTGTAAGAAACTGATTCAGTGGCTTCCCTGGTGAAGGTATGTATAATTTACATGATCTTCATAAACATGACACTTTGGAATTTTAATTTACTCTTTCTATTTCATTTTCAGGAAATTTTGTAGTTGACAGAGACTGAAAGAAACTGAATCTAAGACAAATTTCTAATCACGCCCACCCCAGGTGAACCTAAACATTAATGCTATAGGGATTGAGTTAGGCCCCCGAGAAACATTAAAGACGTAATGATCAGACTCTAGCCTCTGCCACCAGGGGATGGGAGACACATTCTGAGCACTAGAAACTTGTCGGAGCTATCCAAATGCTGATGGATGGCAATGACTGTTGTAGGGAGACAGTTTTCATAAATATATGACAATCATTCTTTGGCTTCTTAATTCAAATCCAAAAATTAATAAGAAAAGTTGTATGGGCACTTCAACTTTTAGTTCATAATAGTCTTTAACTCAAATTGAAAATCACTTGTTTTCAACTCCTTTTCCGCTTACTCCCTGAATAATTTGAAGCAATTCACTTGTCTTTCTAACTGCAGTTTCTTTGTCTCTCCAGTGACAGTAATCAGTCACTGCCCTTTGTGCAGCTGTGAAGATTAAAGGATGGAAAATTTGGCAGTGGAAACTGGTAATGATTGCACAATATAACTGATGTAATTGCTTTTATTGCAATGTACAGGTGAAAAAGGTTGAATTAACAAAAGTTGTGTTCTCTGTATTATTACAACAATTTTAAAAAATCTGAAAAAGATGAAAGGAGATAAGCCATTTAAAGTGCTTAGTGAATGCTAGCTTTTCTCCCAGAGTGCTTTTCTGTTTGCCCTGTCTCTTCTGCTCAGGTACCTCCAGGAAAGAAAGTTTGAACAGCGCGTGTAATAACTGCTGTTGTAATGTGTAAGGTCCAGGAATTCTGCAAGTTGTGGTGATGGCCTTGGAGACTGACAAAAACAAAAGTTTAGAATTTGCTTGAAGCAAGGCATCTGTAATTAAGTTGGTTTTTCTTTGAACCCTTGAATGCATCTGCTTTTTTATGTATCTATGTTTGTAAAGTGTAATTAGGTTAAACGTTTATGAAGATTTTGTAACCCTTCTGTCTGCTAACCAAAGGTCAGCAATTCGAATCTACCATGTGCTCCTTGGAAACTCTATGGGGCAGTTCTGTTCTGACCTATAGGGTTGCTATGAGCCAGAATTGACTTGATGGCAGTGGGTTTCTCAAGTTTATGGCCATCTTAAAGATCCCTAGTGGTGCAGTGGTTAGAAACTTTGTTGTTAACTGGAAGGTTGGTGGTTCAAATCCACAGCCACTCCACAGGAGAATGATGTATCAGTCTGCTTCCTTAAAGATTATAACCATAGAAAACCCTGAGTCAGTTTTACTGTACCCTACAGGGTGGCTAAAAGTCAGAATTGCTTTTGGGGATGGTTATCTTCACTGTAGTTTCTTTTAGAATAAAACTTTGTTGTAACACTTCTTAGGGAATTTTTAAAATAAATGTATTTTAACTTTTGCTTCACATTTTTAAAAGTCTTACAATGGAAATGTTCACCATTATGTACAGTATATTGAAAACTTCAGAAATTAGAAATGTTTTCATCTTGGATAACATTTGTTACTTGATGGGATCAACTGCTGGCCATAAAAAAAAAAAAAAAGGGAGTTGCTTATTTTGCGTGTTTATTTGTTGCAACAAATTTATCTGTTGGTTGAATTTGACAACAAGATGAGCATCCACAGTTTGACTTATGCTAGATTAACAGGATTGACTGCAGAGATTGGATTTAGGTATTGGTATATAAGAGAAATATCAGTTCATAAGGATATTCAAATAAATCACACAATCAGGAAACTTGCAAGAGAAAAAGTATTGAAAGGCACTCTATCTTAGTGTCATTATAGTAAAATGTGTTTTAGAAGGTCCCTGGCTTTAAATTTGTTCTACAAGGAACCCCTCTCCCAACTTGGGATTGTAGGTTACAAAATATTATCGAATTTATTTGAGAATATATGTTCTTTGTATAGTTTCTTACAGGCAAAGAATGATACAGAACATATTTACTAATTTGTTCAACAAAATTTCTTAAGCATCCACTATATTCTAAGCAATTACTAATGACTGGAAGAGGAATGAGATACCATGTTTGCTCTAGGCGTAGTGGTGGGATACTTATCCACAAACAAGCATAAACAACAAGATAACAGGAGTTTTATAGAAGTAATGGCTTATGGGGCAAAGAGGAGGGAGCTTCCATTTCTACTTGTAGCTAATAGTTGCCTGTATCAGAAAAAGCTTGGGAAAAGCATTAAAGCTTAGGTAAAGTTTGAAACATTAGCAGCTCCTTGTCAAAGAAATGAGTTTGGAGGCGGTACAAATGGTTAACTGTTAACATGCTTAACAGGTAACCCAAAGTTGGCTGTAAGCACACCTAGAATTGCCACAAAAGAAAAGCCTGCCCATCTACTTCTAACGAATCAGCCATTGAAGCCCCTATGAAGCACAGTTGCACATTGACACACATGGGTTGACATGAGTCACAGTTCACTTGACGGCAACTGATTTTCTGATATCAGACATAAAATAGAGAAGGCATTCCAGGAGAAAGCTTCGTTTAAGCAAAGGCACAATTGTGAAATCCCGGAGCCAAATGTTAGGATCTGGTTACATTTGGACACTGATCTTACCCTGTGAATAAAAACAAAAACAAAACATAGAAATAGTATTGTATTTGATATGCCCTGAATTGTAAAATACTCTGAAAGCTGGTATGGATTAGCTTGCCTTGCATTGCATAGTAAACCCCTTTATGTGGTGCCATTGATTGGGAACTGCTCCATTAATGTAATGACAGCATTCCTGAAAAGTGGTAAATCAATTGTAAGATGTATCCATCTTCCAGAAACTTTGGCATATAAACATACTTCACTGAAGTATACATGCCTTAGAATCAAGGAAATGCAATGTTTTGAGGCAGCTCCACCATCTATATTGAGTAGTACACTACTCTGAAAGCTCAATAAGTGAGGCTGACTGAGAGATGACTGGGTCACTGGGATGGGTCTGCTTCTTTCCTGCATTCCTGGATTTATGTTTCATCACGTGGAGAAAAATGTCATTTATATTTTGGTTCAGTCAAGCTTCAACACCTGATCAGTGAGTCCCCAGGCAGGCATGGCCCTGTGTGTTTTCTTACTGTTAATCTTCACAATGCGTTTTGAATGTGAAGGCTTGAAGAGGTTAAGCAACTAGACCCCCAGCTGCAAAACCTGTGATCTCCCTGTCAAACCACACTCTTCCTCTAGTTTTGCTTCTACTTACACTGGTGGTGTTGTCCAAGTAAAATTACAATGAATACCTCTCTAGCTTGATAATGAAACCATAGACCAGCCAGGAAGAAGGTCTGCTTTTTCAAAAAGAACATTTTCACCTCTAGAGAAGAAGCAAACTAACAAAACAAACTTAGAGAAGACTAGATTCATAAAGTACATAATTTTGACTCCTTAATTAGATGCAATCCCAAATATAAGGCACTATGGGTTAAAAATGAATTAGTGACAACTACGTGGGGACAGCTACTTGTGTTTTAAATTGTATTTGGTTCAAAAATAACTAAGGAGCCCATGATGATTAAGTGCTATCTCCTGGAAAATTTATAACTTCCAGTAATTTAATAACTAGATTATTGCAATGCAGAAAATGTTTGCCATCCCATGTTTACATGGAAAATATGCATTTCACCTCAGTAGCTCCCTCTTCCTTCCCCAATTCTCAATGGCAGGTGGATGGTATCCTACCTAAATGGAGCATGTATTTCCCTTCATAATTTGCCCTGGTGGACCCTGCAATTTGGTTTTGGTTTGCCCTTTGCAGTGGATCTTCTTTGTGTGAGTCAGCTTGGAATCCTGGGTTTTCACTCAGGATTCGTGTACAGAATCCCTGTGGAGTAAATGACCAATCGATGGTGCTAACCACAGGCCTATTGTGACAGGCCCAGTGGAGAGGATCATTTGCTTGCAGGGTTGGAGAAAGTGTAAACCAAACCAAACCAGTCATCGGTGAGTTGATTCTGACTCACAACAACCCTATAGGACAGAGTATAACCACCCCATAGGGTTTTGAAGGAACACTTGCTAAATTCAAACTGCTGATGTTTTGATTAGCAGCCATAGTGCTTAATCACATTGCCACAAGGATTTCCCAAGACAGCACAGAATCTAACACATGGCCAAGTGGATAATGACTATCCCTCCCCCTTTCCTGCAGCCCCTATATCTGCATCCTGTTTGTGCCTGTGTCTGAACTCTCCTCTCCATCCCACAACCTCTGCCATGTTCAGACCCTCATCATCTCTGGCTTAGACTATACTAATTGCCTCCAATTAGGTTTTCTTCCAGCCCTAATCTCTCTCTGTGTTTCGTCCTCCTTACAAACATATGAGGTTTTCCCACCCCCCAGTTCTGACCTTGTCACTGCCTTACTTTATGTTCTTTAGAGGCCCTCTATTGCTTACAGGCACAAGGATAATTAAGATGCGGGTATAAGGATTGAAGGAAATGAGGAATGGTAGCTCTTATCTGCTTGTTAGCTGTGCTAGAATCTGTGTCTAAAGTGCTGTATCATCTGGCACACACTGACTTTCTAGTCCTATCCCTTGGACTGTTTCCTGGAGCAGCCTGCTCTGGGCTTGATGAACTTGTCGGTTCCCTTGAACTTCTGGAAGTGTTACATAGTCATCCACTGCTTTTCCCTCTTCCACTTCCATTGACCTAGTGAACATCACTATCATTCAAGATTAAACTCCAACTTTCCTTCTGAGACACTTTCCCTGATCTTATCAAGCAGACTTCAACATTATGAAGCATCAAAGTAAGACTGGCTTGAGCATATTTCAGAAAGAAATCTGGATGTGGTTAGAGCCATATAGTATCAACTGAAATAAAATAGATCACAATCTAAATACATGTTTGGAGAAATTTTCTTACTAATGAAAACATAATCCTGGAAAACACAAAATAAAACAAACAAAAATATTCCTTCACTGTCTCAGAGTTAGTTGTATTGTTGTTGTTAGACTTCTTCAAGTTTTCTCAACTCATAGAGACCACATGTGACAGGGTAGAACTTCCTCATAGGTTTTCCTTGTTGATAATCTTTATAGAAACAGATCAACAGGACTTTCCTCCATGAAGCTGCTGGGTTGAACTATGAACTCAGTTATCAGCTGAGTGCTTAACTGTTTGAGTCAATGGGCACTTTCATTTTCTCTCTATATGTATACCTATTTATAGGTATACATACACACATACTTACATATATATGTATGCATATACTAAGAAGCCCTGCTGGCACAGTTGTGAAGGCATTCAGCTGCTAACTGAAAAGGTGGCAGTTTGAATCCACCAGCCAGTCCATTGAAGAAAGATGTGCTAGTTGGCTTCCATAAAGAGTTAAAGTCTTGGAAACCCTATGGGACAGTTCTCTGTCTTACATGGTTGCTACAAGTTGTAATCTACTCAAGAGCAATGGATTGAGTTTTACATTCATGTATGTACATACATAAAAATACACACATGGATGCACAGACACACACACACAGATGTTTTTGACAGACTCTACATTGCCTACATTTGTGGTGGCTGGCAAGTTCAAAATCTGTAGGTCAGGAGGCTTCATCCTGATGTCAATAAGTCTCATGACAGAATAAATGCATAGTGTAGAGAGAATCAGTTCTGTTAAATTATCAATTTGCTGTTGAGGCAGGACACACTCTAAAGAAACTCCTGTTTCAACTGACTGACTTATTACATTATGGCAAATTATATTATGAAATTTCAAGTAGACAGCATTTTGCCAAACCACTGGAAACTACAGCCTAGCCAGCTGACCATCCCATCCCCCAATTAAAAAAAAAAGAAAAAAATTCCTCTGCCTGTTTGATCTTCAGGACAAAAAAAATTCACTCCACTGAGAAGTAGATAGACTGAGAAAGCTGTGCAGATCCCAGGGAAGACATACTTGCCCCAAACTTCTTCAGATATGGCAAGATGCATGTTGGAAAGTAGACAGAGGATTTCCTCCCTGAAAACATAATCAAACCCTAACCAAGAGACGTCTCTCACCTCCAAATCTGTGTGAGGTTATTGCTGAGCAAGTGACTTGTGTGAGCTCCATTCTTTCATGCTCTGCGTGGAATTTTTTTTCTGTCGTTTCATTGTCCCCTGTTTCACTATTGTTGAGTGTGCATGTGTCACTGGTGAGCAGATGGCTCTCCACTGGAGCTTGAGCAGTCACATGCAGACCTGAAAAGGGATTCTGGACTCGGATTAGATGACAGCTTGGTTGGGTCTCTGTGTTCTCTCCTGCAGGAAGGGCTAGGTGCTCCATTGTGCCCAAGAGGGAGGACTAAAGTGGATACGATGCTTGAGGTTTCTATGTTGGCTTCATTCTTCTCCAGGTCATCCACTCCCTTTCAACATATATGCACTTGTTGAAGTGAGGAGGGACTTTGGGCCTGAATGTTGGTAGAAGGAAGTTCCAACAAACCCTGCTCACAGGTGCCCCCAAGTCTTCTCTCACCTCTTTCAACCGAACTTTGAGTCCAAGGGAAACTTTTGGGAAGTATAAAAATAAGACGTATAGAAATATGAAAATACAAAAGCTCTGTAATGGACTATCCCAGGGATGGAAAAGAATTTTGCCATCAGTTGCTGACTCATGGTGATCTATATGTCTCAGAGTAGGATTGTATCAGTGCTCTACTGGCTTTCAATGACTGGTCTATCAGAAGTTGATCACCAGTACTTTCTTCTGAAGCATTTTTGGGTGTACTTCAACTGCTAATCATTCTATTATCGCTGTCATACCACTCAGGGATTCCATGGCTATAACAGACCTCTGAAACGTGGTCTATAGAGACTATTTGTCATAGCAGCTAGCCTACGCTGACAACCACAGTCTAATTCCCATTTGTAGCCTCAGCATTTAGCAAGGTTTCTAGATCATGAAAGAATTGCCCCAAAGAGTTTTCTTGGCTGTAATCTTTATGGAAAGAGGCCACTGAGTCCTCCTCCCTTGAAGCATGATTTGATTTAAACTATCAACTTTTCAGTTAGCAGCTGAGTGCTTAACCATTTGTGACACCAAGACTACTTAAAGGGAAGAAGAATTAGAAATTAGCTGCTATGTTATAAGAACTGAGCAAAGTGTTGTAGGGAAATAGTGAGGAAGTTATTGTTTGGGCACCCAAGCAATTAAAAACAATTTTTTTAAGAGAAAAACAATGCTATATGTTAAAATTCACTTTAATCATTTACTGCGTTCCTTAACGACTTTTGAAGTTTCATATAATAAAAGGAGACATAATTGAATAAATTTTCATGTAATAAATAACAAAAATCAGGGACAGAGGTATGAAAGTTTTAATGAGCATCACAACCAAGGAGAAAACATGAGACTAATTGCACTTGGTTTCTGGAGTTGAGCATGCTTGCCTCCTAGGAGACAAAGTAGAATGTATGCATGTCTAAAAACATAACTTCCTGTGTAAGAAAGGAAAATTAAGGAGAAATAACGCTATGCACACCGTTTAGACTAATTAGTCCTTTCTTTTCTTTTTTTTCTCAATACACCAAAAACTTTTTGAACGTAAAACTGAGACCGCTGAATTTCCCAAGTTATACACTAGAATTGGGAAGGCTATTCGTGGTTGACGCTTTTTCTTTCGTTTCAAGTTGAGACTTTATTTTAAATGTTAAAGAAATTAGTCTTTAAAATTCTTGGTGAAATAACTATGCAGCTAGATTTACTTAAACTGAGTGCAAAATGTTCCATATTTCTTACTCCGCAAGAGAAGGAAATGTGACTTTTCATCTATACTTTCCCAGTGCCTAGTACACAGTATACATTTAAGACACATGTGTCAAATGAGCATTATAGGTTAAATTTCAATTGAATTACATTTGGTTACTTTTTATAGATTGGACTTTATTAAAGTTCCTTTCAATAGGCCTTACATAATAGACTACATTGATTTTAATAAAATGTGCATTGATTAAGGCAAAATGTCAGTTTTCTGCCCTGAACACAATCTCCCACAGTCATTAAACAACATTATAATTTTATTAAATCAATTCCATTCATTCATTTTAATTAAGAATAGCTTTTCATTTGACCTTTATTTTAACTTGAAGGACACTTTGTGAAGACTTAGCAAAAGAGATAATCCTTTCACTCAAATGCATTTTTTTTTGCATTAAAAAAGAAAAAAAAAACCCTGAAATTATGTTGTGTCAATGGACTTACCCCAAAGGTATGAATAAAATATGTCAATCACAACACATACCGTTTCAATTTGGGGATGAAAATGACAAGTGTTTAAGAAATTACTTATTTGGAATTAAATTCTTCTTATCTGTAGTCAAGCTCTAAAGACAAAACTAGGAAGCCGAAGAGACTAGCCTTAAGAGTCTCCTCTTTCAGCAGTTTTCATCACCTTTACATACTTTACAGCTCTTCTCAACTGTATTAAATCCAAAATTTTTACAATAGAATATACATATATTTATCTATATAAACAAGTGTCCCCCGAATTTCAAGTGTCTGTCAACCGAGGACTTACTATTTCAACCACACTCCTCGTTTCTATTCCTCGCCCACAAGCCCAGTACTTCTGAGTTTTTGGTTAAAACAAAAAAAACACATCAATGAGCTTGTGCCTATAAAATGAAGATGAATAGAAACTGACCTCTGCCTGTCGTCACTGTCGTGTGTCTGATAGCACTAAGTGCTGTACCAGAGGACTTTGCTCTGGTAGTAATTATAATCAAAGTTTAATGTAATTCATTATCTAATTTTGATGAGCTTCTTATATTTAAAACCCTGGTGGTGTAATAGGTTAAGTGCTGCATCTGCTAACAGAAACATCGGCAGTTCAAATCTCACAGGTGCTCCTTGGAAACTCTATGGGGCTGTTCTACTCTTACCTCTAGAGCTGCTATGAGTCAGACCCCACTTGACAGCAGTGGGTTTACATTTGATTTTGGGAAAATTTTCTTACTTCTCTTGTACTGCTCTAACATAAACACCATACGTGCGTGGTTTTAACAAAGAGAAGTTTATTCTTACGCAGTCCGGTAGACTAGAAGTCCAAATTCAGGATGCTGGCTCAGAGGAACATGTTATCTCTCTGTTGGCTTTGGAAGAAGGTACTTGTATTGCGTCAGTCTTTCTGCAGTCTATGGGCATCTTGGTACAGGAACCTTAAGTCTGAAGGATGTATTCTGCTCTTGGTGCTGCTTTCTTGGTGAAATGAGATTCTCACTATCTGCTTGCTTCCATTTCCTTTTATCTTTTGTAGGATAAAAGTTGTTGGAAGCTACACTCCAGGAAACTCCCTTTACATTGGAGCAGGGAGGTTACTTTAGGAAAGGTGTGACAATCCCACCCTAATCCTCTTTAACAGAATCCAATCTATTAACCACAGGCAGCTGTTAGAATTTACAGCATAGGAAAATCACAAAGTGGAGGGCAGTCACACAATACTGGGAATCATGGCCCAGTCAAATGCGTCACAATTTTGGGGGAGAAACATTTCAATCCACGACAATATTCCATTATGAAAGAGGTAAACTTATGAAGTGTTTCTGATGAAACAAAACAAATGTATAAATCATACAACTACTATCAACTTGCATTAGAGTTCCATTCATTTCTCACATTCAAGTGTAAACCCACTTGACTAATAGTGCTTTCAAAAGGAAAAAGAAAACAGATTTTTCCAGTGCATTCAGGGGTTTTTAAGCACATAGTCACTACTGAGGAGTAACAAAAAGAACTGCATAGTTGTATTTTCATACCAATAAAAAAAGTGTAATAATGAATACTAACCCTTTTCCTTTCTTTCTTCACTCCTTTCCTTTCTTCCTCCTTCCCTTTCCACACTTGGACTTCTTGTGCTGTTTAGTTTTATTATTTTTCCTCCTTCAACTAGACTATGGGTATTTGGGGGAAGAAGATCCATATTTTATCTTTATTCCACTTTATTTCATCTATTTAATTCACACTAAATACTCAACACTTGCACACTGAGTACAAGAACGGTAAATGAATAAATGAATGAAAATACTTTCCTTAGTGAAAATTGACTTAACTTTTTTCTTAACTTCACACTTCTGCAAAATTGAAAATCTGCAGAGGAAGTCAATGCAGTAGTATAAAACTTTATTCAGGATTAATATGTCTTAAATATATTTCATGAGTGCAATTTTCTTAATAATAAAATAAGACCTTTTTTTTCTGTACTCCTTTCCAACTAGTATTGAAGACTTGTTAAGCAGCCCTGAGCTAAGCAATGTGAATAAACAGTTCTGTCCACTCATTGTTTGCAATCTGACAGGGATAGTGTACCATGTACAAATACCAACATGTGAAAGTACCAGATATTCCTAAATATGAACGAACTGTCACAAGAAAGGCTTTGAGAAGTGCCAGCTGCAATCTACACTTGAGTTGGAGAGATCAAGGAGGGCAAGTTCAGAAACTTGTGCTCAAGAATGGGAGATTCATGGACTCTGTATGAAGAAGAAGGGGCAAGTGAGAATGCAGACTACATGGAGTCTTGCAAGAGGACATCTCATCATGATGAAGGCAGTGAATGGGTGGTCTTCTTGAAACTGGGGGCAAATGTGGTTGGAAAACAATATTCACTAATATTTGGTTAAAATTATGGGATGTAATCAGACAAATCTGAGAAGGGCCATATCAAGATTCCATAATGCCCGTCTCATGGATTCAATTCTGTTCCACCCCAAAATCTGTACCAGTTTGGCTTGTCTATAATTCCTGGTATTGTGTGATGTTCCTCCATGTTGGAATTCCTGCCTCTCTTATGTTAATGAGGGTGGATGGGTGGAAGCTGTGTTGGTAGAGGAAGATTCAGTGTGTAAGTTTGTTTGGTGCCTTGAGGTGGTCTCTTGAGATATAAGGAGAGGAGCTAGCAGAGACATTTGGGGACCTTGTACTGCCAAAAAACAGTGCTGGGAGATGAATATGTACTTTGGAAAGGACTGGAGTCCCTGTGCCTCAAAAACATTCAGTCTAGGGGAAGATAGATAACAAGGACCTTCCTCTAGTGCCAACAGAGAAAGCTTTCACCCTGCAGCTGATACCCTGAATTTTAACTTTTAATTTGCTGGACTGTAACAAATAAAATCACTCTTTTTAAAACCATCCACTTGTCACATCTCTGGTAGAAAAGCACTAGATAACTAAAACAGAATTTAGTACTGGGAGTGGGGTGCTGCTCTAACCAATAACCAAAATGTGGAAGCAGCTTTGAAACTGTGAGTGGATAGAATACTCAGAAGGAACTCAGGAGAACTATTAACACTGAAGAAGGCACAGATGGTTAGAAACAACAGCAGCAGAACCAGACCAGCGTGTGACAGTGATGGAACCACCCACAGAGCGAGAGAGCTGAGGGCCTGTGCAGAGAGGTTTCCTGGTGGACTGGGATGCCTTTGGCGGTGGAATTAGTGTAGTCACAGAGCCTTGGAACATTTGCTGCAGCAGGGCAGATGCAGCCTGAGGCTCAGGCCATGAGGCTGTAAGAAGTGGAAATTGAGCATGAGCAGCTGAGCAGCCTCAGTCTCCAAGGTATGGCCTCAGGGTTTTAAAATGGTGAAGCCATGTCCCTTGATGTTTCTAATTGTGGTGTTACCACTCACGTAGACTTGGAAAATTGTGCTCCTGAAGCCAAGGGAGCAAAAATTGCTGTCCCAGGTGGCCTGGGAAGCAGAGGGCCAGAGGTTTCCACTTAAAATTTGGAGAGGGTGGCTGATACCTAGAGTCTGGACAGCAGGGCTATTGTGTAAAATGTCTCAGAAAATGGAAAATTCTTTTCAAGCCTTGAGAGCTAGTGTGATATGTTCTGTTTGTTTGCTTGATGCCTGTTAAATGCATTCTTTGCCTGTGATTTCTCCTATTTGTAATGGAAATGTCTTGCCTGCCTGTTCTGCCATTATATTTTAGTAGCATATAGCTTGTGTTCTAGTTTTCACAGGTAAAGAAGAATTTTTGGATTTTGGACTTAGACTTTAAGATTTTAGCTATGATGGGATGTATATGTTTTACATGTAATGAAGATGCGGTATTTTGTAGAACAAAGAGTAGGATATCATGGATTGAATTACATTCCCTCCAAATCTGTAGCAGTGTGGCTTGGCCTAATTCCTGGTGTTGTGGGAAGTTTCTCCATGTTGGAATTCCTGCCTCTATGACGTTAATGAGAGTGCATAGGCAGAAGCTGTGTTGGTAGAGCAAGATTCAATGTGTAAGTTTGTTTTGTGCCTTGAGGCAGTATCTTGAGACACAAAGGAGAGGAGCTAACAGAGACATTCAGGCTTCATATCACCAGAAAGCAGTGCTGGGAGCTGAGCACATTCTTTGGAAAACACTGGGGTCCCTGTGCCTCAGTCTAGGGGAAGACTGAGAACACAGATCATATAGATCCAAGCCAGGACCCCTAAATGGCATTGCCTGCCCTGGTCAGCTCTATGTATTTTAGGAGAATTTAGAAGGTTTTTAGAAAAGCACTCCAAAGTAGAGGATCCCCTGAGAACTGAGATTTGGGAAGGAATCTCATTTATTTGGGTTTAAAGGTGGTAGTGAACCTGCCTTTGGGTTGAAAGTCAATCTCTTACTAGAGGTGAACCTCATTAGTCTCAGCCTTTCTTTGCCTTCTCTACAATGGGAACTATAACTTCATAGTGTTGCTGTGAGAAGCAAAAAGATCAATTTTTGGAGGTCTTGTGATCAGCACTGGGTAAATAGTGGAGAATGAAGCACAAGACCCTACCACTGTAAAACACAAAACATGGCCACTCCTGTGCTTTCTGAAGTGAGAACCGTGCTGAGAAAATAAGCTGTGAGTAAATGTAAGGTAGCAACATCCTTGGGTAACACTTGAGATCTTCATTCAGGCCTGTTCCAGACCTCCCAATTTCTCCCTTATGCTTCTCTAGGAGTCTATAACTTCTCTTGTGTTTTATGACTAAGAGGAAAAGGATGTGGTCCAGGTGAGAAGTGGTTTTGTTTCGTTAGTTTAATCTAATAATGACTAAGAATATCTAGATTGTTGTGCAAAATTAATGGTTCAGTGGACCCCGAGTGGTGCAAAGTGCTCACAAGCTTGGCTGCTACCAGTAAGTTTGAAATTTTAATCCACCCAGAGGCACCTGGGATAAAAGGTACATCAATATACTTCTGAAAAATAAGCTATTGGAAATGCTCTGGAATACATTTCTAATCTGACGTGCATGGGGTGGCCAAGATTCAGAATGTACTTGAAGGCAACTGGTAGACTAGAGGGACAAAAAGAATGGGAAGTTCTCAGCCAACCTTCTCTGAGGATGTTTTCCTTCCAACTGGGATTTTGCTAATGATCAGGTAGAAGTGAGGTCAAGGTCCTACTTGCTGGTGAGTTCTGCATCTCTCCAAGCTAGATAAGTGGAGATATCTGCCTCACAGCCTCTGGAGACCAGCTAGGGTAAGATAAACCACAGGAGGAGCTTGTACATTATAATGATATGCGGTGGCTTTAAGATGATAATGAATAACCCTGATCCTTTTAAAGTAAATCCACTGATAGATAAATCTACTTGATAAGTGATTTTTCTCAAATATAACTATTTCTAAAAGCAACAAGAAACTCATTCTTCTTTTAATGCTTTCCAACACTTTTGAAATCTGAAAGATACATTTAAAAATTCCTAACCAGACGTACTTCTAAAAGACTATGTGAACCCCAGAGATACTGCTTTCTCCTTTGAACAAGTGCCTCCTTTGTAGCTACGTGTAATATAATGCAATAATTAATATATACCTTGGTCTTAATAGGGGGCTCACTTTATTATCTGTTCAGTAGGAATTCTCTGTGAGATTCATTTCTTTTCATGTTTAAATGAATACATCAAATGCATTTTAGTTGAATAACTAAGGGAGAAACCAATTATATTTGCCACAGTTCTCTTTTTCTTGCTCCACAACAAAGCATTGTCTCCATATAGAAAGGATAAAACGAACATTTACAGAATAAATTTAAGTTGAGATGCTAACTTATTTGTGATCAACACTTTAGCAGGAGTACAAGAGCATTCCTTGGACAAACTTTCTTTGGAAGTTAGAATTGCAGATTGGAGACTCAGTATTTTAGAGTCAAGCAGTGCAGGATGGACAAATCCGCTGTGAGATGAGTATACCTGGCAATGTCACTTCCTTGCCGTTTTGACTGGATCTCAAGAATATGTTTTCTTCAGAGTTTATTTCTAGAATGATAATAATAATGATAACAGCAGCAACAACAACAATGACAAAAATTTGTTGCCATCAAAATTCTGACTCATAGTGACCTTATAAGACAGAAGAGAACTGTCCCATAGCATTGGGAAACTGTCTTACAGGGTCATCGTCAGTTGGAACCAATCCAACAGTCGTAGGTTTAGGGTTTTTTTTCTTCTTATTGTTACTGTTTGATTTCGGGTGCTCTGACTTTCCATTTCTTATCTCTGAACTAGTCGTAGCAAGTGAATTACCATAGCAACATCACAAATCCCTCAAAATATGTGTCTACACACAATAAATATTTACCTACTGCTCATGCATTGCTCATTATAGGCAGTCCTAACTGGAAGATTCTTCCTGAGTAGTTCTCTTTCAAGAAGTGAATGAAAGACCCAAACTCTTTGGTCATTCAGAGTTCACTTCACTCATTCAGCAGCTAGGGAGACAGAGAAAGGGGTAGAAAGCGAGAGAGGAATGCAGGAAGAGTGGAGAGAAGAGAAGAGGAAAGGAGAAGAGACTGCATTTTTCATAAAAGGCTTTTATGAGTTATATTGGAAAGTGGATCTTGTTGCTGGCCACTCGCCCTCCATTAGATAGAACTAATGATGTGGTCTCACAGAAGAGCAAAGGAGGCTGTGTAGCGTGGTCCCAGGAGAAAAGGTGAGCAAAAGGTGATGAACAGCAAGTCTGCATCTCCTGTAATCTCTGAAAGTTTCCTGTCTCTACAGGTAGTATGCTATAACAACAACTTGTAAAAGGTATATCCTTTTTATAAATGGGATGAAAATGAGGAAGAGAGAGAATAAATAATGAACCCCAGGTCATAGATAGTAAGTAATGGGAGAGAAATCTAGGTCCACGTGACTCCCAAACCTGTAATCATTTCACTACATTCCTGTCCTCAATGCCATCGAGTCATTTCCAACTCTTAGCAAATCTAGAGAACAAAGTAGAACTACACCATAGGGTTTCCAAGGCTGCAATTTTTATGGCTGTAGACTACCATATCTCTACCCCACAGAGTAAGTTATCTGGTGGATTCAAAATGAGAACCTTTGGGTGAGTGGCTGTGTGCTTAACCATTTCATCATAAGTGTTTTACACTAGTGGTGAACAAAGAGAATTTATAGAAAAATAATTCCAGAAGGTATTGTAAAGAAAGACTGTTCCTATGGTCAGATATATTTAAAATACCATAGTCTCCTCTTGGGTACACAAAATAATCTTTGAACCTGGCCCAAAGGCACCGTAGAGCCTTTTTTGAAACACAGCCTTGGTGACAGAAATGATCCCAGAGATCACATGACAAAATTTGCTGCAACAATGACTTGGTCATTGCAGGTAGATATTTCACCAACATAAACAGTGACTATTCACATGGACCTCTCTCAATAAAATACAAAGGAGTCAAATTGACTACATGCGTGGGAAGAGACCATGATAAAATTCAGCATCATCAGTCAGAGTGAGACCAGGTGTCGGTTGCAGAAGAGACCATCATTTGCACATATACAAATTCAAATTGAAGCAGAAAAAGATTAGAACAAGTTGGTGAGAGCCAAAGTATGACCTGGAGTATATCCCACCTGAATTTAGAGCCTATCTCATGAATAAGATTTGACGTGTTGAACAAAAGTGACCGAAGACCAGACAAGTTATGGAAAAACATCAGTCATGAAGAAAGCAAGAGATCATTAAAAAGACAGGAGATGAACAAAAGATCAAAATGGATGTCAGAAGAGACTCTGAAACATGCTCTTGAACACTGAGTAGCTCAAGGAAAAGGAAGAAATACTGAAGTAAAAACCCTGAACAGAAGATTTCAAAGGACATCTTGAAAAGACAAAGCATTATAATGACATGTGCAAAGAACAGGAGATAGAAAATCAAAAGAAAAGAACCTGTTAGGCACTTCTCAAGCTGAAAGAAAAAAACTGAAACTTTAAGTTATAATAGTGAAGAATTGTTTAGGGAAAATATTAAGTGACTCAGAAATAACAAAAGAAGGTAGAAAGAATACACGAAGTCATTATACCCGAGAGAACTGATCGATGTTCAACCATTTGAAGAGGCAGCATATGTTCAGGAACCAATGGTACCGAATGACAAAGTTGAAATGACACTGAAAGCATTAGTGAAAAACAACTCTGCAAGAATTGACAGAGTATCAACTGAGATGTTTCAGTAAATGAATAAAACACTGCAAGTGTTCACTCATCTATGCCACTTGACTGGGAGAAATTCATACTTACACCTATTTCCAAGAAAGGTGATCTAACTATAGAAATTATCAAGCAATATCACTAATACCACACACAAGTTGCTGAGGATATTTTTTCAAAAGAAATATCTTGCCAAAATATTGACTGGGAAATGCTAGGAATTCAGGCAGGATTCAGAAGAGGGTGTGGAACTAGGGATACCATTGCTGATGTCAGATGCATCTTAGGTGAAAGCAGAGAATGCCAGAAAGATGTTTACCTCTGTTTTATTAAGAAGGCAGTGACATTCGACTATGTAGCTCATAACAAATTATGGATAATATTATGGAGAACTGCACTTCCAGAACATTTAATTGTGCTCATGAGGAATCTGTACATGTATCAAGAAGCAATTATTAGAACAGAACAAGGGGACAATGCGTGATCTAAATTCAGGAAAGACATGCATCTGAGTTGTATCCTTTCACTATACTTTTCAATCTGTATGGTGGATAAAAGATCTGAGAAGCTGAACTATATGAAGAATGCAGCATCAGGATTGAAGGAAGACTCATTAACAACCTGTGTTATGCAGGTGACACAACTTTGTTTGTGAAAGTGCAAAAGACTTAAAACACTTATGAAAGTCAAAGACCACAGCCTTCAGTATGGATTTCCTCTCAATAAAACCAAATCAAAAATCTTCATAACCGAACCAATAAGCAACATCATGATAAACTGAGAAAAGACTGAGGTTGTCAAGGATTTTGTTTTATTTGGATCCACCATCAACACCAATGGAAGCAGCAGTCGAGAAATCAAGAGACACATTGCACCATGCAAACGTGCTGCAAAAGACCTCTTTAAAGTGTTGAAAAGCAAAGATATCACCTTGAAGACTAAGGTAAACTTGACCCAAGCCACAGTATTTTCAATTGCATCACATGCATATGAAAGCTGGACAATGAATAAGGAAGATAGAAGGATCGATGCCTTTGAGTTATGCTGTGTTGGAGAATACTGAATATATCATCGACTGCCAAAAGAATGAATGGATCTGTCTTGGAAAAATTACAGCAAGGGTACTACTTAAAAGCAATGATAGCCAGACTATGTCTTATATCCTCTGGGCACATTGTCAGGAGGAACCAGTGCCTTAAGAAGAACGTTAAGCTTGGTGAAGAAAAAAACATCTTTGCCATTGAGTGGATTCTGACTCATAATGCCCATATAGGATACAGCAGCATTGCCCTATGGAGTTTCCAAGGAGTGCTTGGAAGATTCAAACTAGTAGGTATAGCAATTAACCACTACACTACCAAGTGAAGCTGAAGATCAGGAAAAAAGAGGAAGACTCACTGAGAAAGACTGACCCAGTGGCTACAACAATGGGCTCAAGCATAACAATGATTGTGGGCATGGCACAGGGCCAGCCAGTGTTTCCTTTTGTTGTACATAGGGCTTCTATGTGTCAGAACTGACTCAGTGGCCCCGAGCAACAACAATAACAATCGTTCCATAATATGCTAACTATCATGGATTTAATTGTATCCTCCAAAAATACATGTTGGAATCACAACCACTTTATATTGATAAAAGAGCAAATTAGACAGAGGAATGCTCACAATGGGACAAGACAGACGCCATGTGAGGATTGACAAGGATATCAGGAACACCCAGGGTTACCCACAAGGGAAGAGTAGGAAGTTCTAAGACCCTGATTTGGGCCTTTAGCCACCAGAACAGTGGCATGTATGTACAGCAGCAGTTGGTAACTATGACAGTAACTGTACAGCAGAGCAGCGGGACAAGGGCTCCTGCCCTGGAGTCTTTTGTGACTAATTGTTGGAGATGCTGTTTACCTTCCAGAAGGCCCACTTCCTGGACATCATTATTGGATTCCCAGGAATCTCGGCGTGCTGTTCCAAACCTTGTCCATATTCTGGTGAGTTCTAAGGGAGCCACATATAGGCACCCTCAGTACTTAATGCTGGCTTCTGTCACTGTATTGCCAACCAATTGATCCGTTGATGTTCCTAACCACAGTGGCTCATCCCTTGCAAGATAAGAGGCACTCTTTGTGACACAAGTGGTAATGCAACAGGAAGTGTTTGGTATCTGTCTGACCTCTTGCAGCTCTGATTAATCCCCACAATCCAGTGTTTCCCCAGAGTTATCCTTGCATGGCCATTTTTAAGACTTGCATCCAGTAAAGTCTTTGGCTCTGAGATGGAGCAGACAGACAGTCAAGATGGTCATCCACTATGTATCACAAACTTCATCACCTGTGACTGTGGTGGGGGCACACATGAAATAGGAAAACAGCCTCTAGACAATGGCTAGACCTACGGGGTTTGGTGTGAGGGGATTCCGATGCTATTCTCTTATAAGAAATTCTGTCAAAATCCATCTCCACTTAATGGTAGGAATTCACTGAAGCCTATCAAATATACATTTATGTATTAAAAACGTTAGGTTTATTAAAAAAGTCAGTTAACACGTATATAGCACTTTGTCTATGCCAGACGCTTTCCAAATGTACAATCAACTTGTTTAAGTATTATAATTATTATCATTATCCCTATTTTACAGGTGAAAAAATTGAGATACAGAAGGTTTTGAAGATTTAAACATAGAGCTAGGATTTGGTTCAGGCAGTTGGCAGTAGACCTTATGATCTTAATTGCTAAGCAACCCCACAAACTCCTTAACACGAAGTAAGTTTTCTCCTAATTATCTGACACATTCCAATAAATGATTTTCTTGACTTAATAATAAAGATACTTAAAGCATAGAAATTACTCAGATAACACCAAATGACCTAGAATTTATTTTTAATTTTTAGCCCTTTTTCTAAATCAGACTGTTATTGTTGCCCAATATGAATGCTTCAGCAGTAACTGAGAGATGAATCAGTGTAAGATGGATGCTGTCAATTTTAATAGAAAATCTCGACTTTTGAAGATTACAAATCATCTAATAGCTATTTATTTCTCAGAAAAGTGATGGGAAAAGTTTGACGTGGCTGCCTTTGTCAAAGCATCATCTGTCATGTTACATCATGACAACAATCTTTAAAAATCAACCATGTGGATATTTTTAGAATGAAGTGAAAGATAATTTGTGTTATATCTTGTAGAAACTGATAATCAGCTTTATAGTATAGCTTATTTAGCAAATAAAAATAAAATATTTTAATATAGATATATTTCCATATTTTGTTACTGAACCAGTTGACCAGGTAAATATTTTGAAGGGTATATTGGTGGTTCAGTGGTAGAATTTTTGCCTTGTATGTGGTAGATCTGGGTTCAATCTTCAGTAAATAGACTTTGTGTGGAGTAACCACCTCTATGTTAGTGGTGATTCGTATGTTGCTATGATTCTGGACAGGTTTTATCAGAGCTTTCAGAGCAAAACTGACTAGCAAGAGAAGCCAGGAAATCTCTTTCCAAAAGCTAGCCAAAGAAAATCCTATGGAACACAACTCTCTGATACCCAGCCAATCATGGCAGTGGAACAGGACCTGGCAGCTTTTGATTGCATTATGCACTGGGTAGCCATGAGTCAATCGCAATTCAAGAGCAGCTAACAAGAACAAGAAATATTTTTAAGGTATGCCTGTATGTGCCACATCTCACAAAAGGACTGCTGCATGGTCACACCTTGGGAATGCCAGCCAAGTGCCGTCGAGTCGGAGCTGTAATGACTCCATATCATCTTCCTTTGCACATTCTATTTGTTTATCAAGTCAAATCCAAATCCCATCTCTTTTGGGAAGGCTTCTTGTACATGGAGATACTATTTTTCTCTAAGCCTTAATAGGGCTTATTGCCTTAGCCATTCTTATTTATCCTTCAAGATTCCACATAAGCATTATCGTTCTAAGAAAACTTTCCCTAAATACTATCAATATCTTAGTAAACAAGAAAGATTTCCTCTATCTTCTTATTGCTCCCAGATTTTGGGGGGCATTTCCAGAAAAGCAGAAGTTGAGGGAATCTGTTAAAACCAAACAAAAACTACAAGAAATACTAAGCAGAATCCTCTGGTTAGAAAACAAATAACATCAGTTAACAACCACAATCAGATTTCAACCCAGATATAAACAACAACAAGAATTAAAACACTTCCATCAAGTCAATTCTGACTCACAGTGACCCGATACGACAGAAAAGAACTGCCCCATGCAGTTTCTGAGGAGCACTTGGTGGATTTGAACTGCCAGTCTTTTGATTAGCAGTCATAGCTCTTAATCACAACGCCACCAGGGTTTCTCAATCCAGATGTAGAAGTCACAAAAATAAATCCAAACAAAAAACACTGAAAATAAGGAAACAGACACTTCAACATATAAAAGAAGACAACCTTAAAACAAAAAAGGGACTAAAAAGTGCCATCATAGATCGTTCATATGGAGAAGTCAAGGTGATATAAAGACAGAAAAGGTTAGTTGAAACTTAGAAAAATGAAAGTAAGTATAAAGATAACCACAAAGATGACTAGCAATCCTACACAGCAAAATAAACAAGAAAAACATAAATACTCACCAAATACAAAATCAACAAGAAAAAAATTGGAAAGAAAATACATAAAGAAAAACAACTCAGCACAGAAAATTAAGTGGAAGAAACTATCAACAAATACCAAATAAATAAATAAAAATGACAGCACTAAGCTCATGTATATCAATAATTGCATTGAATGTGAGTGGACGAAATGCATCAGTAAAACAGGGGTTAGAATAAATTAAAACAAACAGACATAATCCAATGTTGTGCTGACTACAAGATACTCACCTTAAACTACAGGCACAAACAACAATTCAGAGTATGGAGAAAACAAACAAACAAGACTCAAAAAAGAGCAAGAGCAACAATATTGATGTCTGACAAAAATACATTTTAATGAAAATCCACCACAAAAGAAATGGAAGGATGCTACATAATTATTAAAGTCAATACACAAGAGGACATAACCATAATAAATATGTATGCAACCAATGATAAGGCTCCAAAATACATAAAATGAACTCTAACAGCACTGGAAAGAGAAATAGACAGCTCCAAAATAGTAGTAGGAGACCTCAACATGCCATTTTTGGTGAAGAATAGAACATCCATAAAGAAGTGCAATGAAGACACAAGTGATCTACATGCCACAATTAAACAACCTGATCTCATAGGCATACATAGAATACACCACCAAAAAGCAGCCAAATATACTTTCTTTTCCAACACATTTGAAATCTTCTCCAGAATAGACGACGTTATTAGTCTTGAAAGTAAGCCTTAGTAGAATATAAAACGTGGAAATATTACAAAGCATTTTCTTGTGACAATAAAGCCATAAAAGTACAAATAAATGACAGAAAAAGCAAGGGGAAAAAATCCCAATACATGGAAACTAAACAACACCTTGCTCAAAAAATTCTAGGCTATAGAAGAAATTAAAAATGAAATAAAGAAATTCACAGAATCAAATGAGTATGAGAACAAGTCCTACCAGATCCTTTGGAACACAGTAAAAGCAGGGCTTAGAGGTTAATTTATGGGAATAAATGAACACATCCAAAACGACAAGCTGGCTCAAATAATAAAAATTACACCAGAATAAAATGAAATATAGAATAGAAAAATAACTGAAATAGTTAACAACACCAAAAATGGGTTCTTTGGCAAGATCAACAAAACCACTTAATCATTGGTCACCTGACAAAAGGAAAAGAGGAGAAGAAGCAAATAACCAGAATAAGGTATGAGATGAGCGCTATCACTGTAGATCTAACTGAAACTTTTTAAAAAAATTATAACAAAATATTATGAAATTGGAAACACTAGAGGAAATAGACATATTTCTAGAAATACATTATCCACTCCACTTAAACTAACACAAATAGTAGAACAAGTAAAAATACCTATAAAAAGAAATTGAAATGCTAGCTTTAAAACTCCCCACGAAAAGCTCTGGTCCTGACAGCTTCACTGGAGAATTCTACCAAACTTTCAGAGAAGAATTAACATCACTATTTCTACAGGTACTTCGGAGTATAGAAAAGAATGGGATACTCCCAAACTCATTCTATAAAGCCAGTATAACCCTGATATGGCAACCAAGTAAAGATATCACATAGAAGGAAAATTATAGATGAGTATTTCTCATGAACTTAGATGAAAAATCCCCAACAAAATTCTAGCTAATATAATTCAACAGTGCTTCAAAAAATAGTTCACCACAACCTAGCAAGACTCATACCAGGCATGCAGGGATGGTTGAGCATTAGACAAACAATCAGTGTAATCTATTACATAAATAAAACAAAAGACAAGAACCACATGATCTTATAATATGATGCAGAAAAAGCATTTGATGAAGTTCAACTCCCATTCATGGTAAAAATTGTTAGCAAGTGGGAATAGAATGGAAATTACTTATCTTTAAAAAAGACATTTACACAAAGTCAACAGCCAGCGTTATCCTAAATGGAGAGAATCTGAAAGCCTTCCCTTTGAGAATGAGAACCAGACAAGGATTCCTTTCATCACCGCTTTGATTCAGCATTCTGCTGGAGATTCTTACCAGAATTATTAGGCTAGAAAAAGAAATAAAGGACACGCAAATTGATAAGGAAGAAGTAAAAATATCATTATTTCCAGTTGATAAGATCTTATGAAGAAAGCAAGAGGTCATGAAAAAGACAAGAAAGTAAGAAAAAAATGAATTCAATAGTGGAAGAGACTGAAAAGTCAAGACACTAAAGCAAAAGAAAAGAATGATGAAGTAAAAGAACTGGAAAGATTTCAAAGTGTGGCCTGAGAAGACAAAGTAAAATGTTATAAGGACATGTGCTAAGAGCTAGAAAAGAAAACCAAAAGAGAAGAACACACTGTGTATTTCTCAAGCTGAGAGAACTGGAGAAAAAATTCAAGCCTTGGATTTCAATAGAGTCATTATACCAGAAAGAATTGGTTGCCATTCAACCATTTCAAGAGGTAGTGTATGATCAGGAACTGATGGTACTGAAGGAAGAATTCAAAGCTGCACAGAAGGCATCAGGGGAAAAATGGATCCAGGAATTGATGGAATGCCAATTCAGGTATTTCAACAGAAAGATATAACACTGAAAGTGTTCACTTGTCTATGCCAAGAAATTTAGAGGACAGCTACCTGACCAACTGAATGGAAGAGATCCATATTTATACCCATTCCCAAGAAAAGTGACCCAAGTAAATTTAGAAGTTATTGAACAATATTGTTAATATCATATGCAAATAAAACTTTGCTAAAGGTCATTCAAAAGCAACTGCAACAGTATTTTCACAGGGAACTTCCAGAAATTCATGTTAGATTCAAAAGAGGACATGGAACCTGCACTACCATTGCTCGTATCAGATGGATTTTGACTGAAAGCAAAGAATACCAGAAAGGTGTTTACCTGTGTTTCATTGACTATGCAGAGACACTTGACGGTGTAGATCACAACAAATTACGGATAACATTGTGGAGAATGGGAATTCCAGAACACTTAATTGTGCTCATGAGGAATTTGTATATGGATCAAGAGGCAGTTGTGTGTCAGGGTTATATCTTTTCAGTATACCTTCTCAATCTGTATACCTAGCAAATAACCCAGAAACTGGACTACATGAAGAAGAACAAGGCATCGGGATTGGAGAAGACTCGTTAACAACCTGTGTTATGCAGATAGCACAACACTGCTTGCTTGAAGTGAAGAGGATTTGAAACAATGACAAAATCAAAGACCACAGCCTTCATTATGGATTGCGCCTCTATATCAAGAAAACAAAAATCCTCACAACTGGACCAATAAGCAACAGTCATAAACAGAGAAAAGACTGAGGTTGTCAAGGATTTCATTTTACTTGGCTTGACGATCAATGCCCGCAGAAGCAGCAGTCAAGAAATCAAAAGGCCCACTGAAGGGGGAAAATCTGCTGCAGAGGACCTCTTTAAAGTGTGGAAAGTAAAGATGTCATCTTGAAGACTAAGGTGCACGTGACATAAGCCGTGGCATTCTCAACTGCATCATATGTATGTGAAAGCTGGACGGTGAATAAGGAAGACAGAAGAAGAATTGATGCCTTTGATTGTGGTGTTGGAAAAGAGTACTCAATGAGAAACAAATAGATCTGTTCTGGAAGAATTATAATCAGAGTGCTTCTTGTAAGCAAAAATTACAAGACTGCATCTTATATCCTTTGGGCATACTGTCAGGAGTAACCAGTCCTTGGAGAAGGATATTATGCTTGGTAGGTTAGCAAGTCAGTGAAAAATAGGAAGACCCTCAACAAGATGCATTGACACAGTGACTGCAATGATGGACTTAAGCATAAAAATGATTGTGGGAAAGGCTCAAGACTGGGCAGTGTTTTGTTCTGGTGCATATGCGGTTGCTATGACTTAGAACCAACCTGATGGCACCTAACAACAACAGCAACAATATGATCTTATACACCCCCCCCCAAAGTCCTGAGGAATCCGCAAGAAAACTACTAGAACGAATAGAAAGCTCCACGTTATCAGGATATAAAATAAACATACAAAAATCAATTGGGTTCCTCTGTACCAACAAAGAAATATTCTAAGAGGAAATCGCCAAATCAGAATCATTTACAATAGCTCCCCAGAAGATAAAATACTTTGGAATAAATCTAACCAAAGTCATTAGAGACTTATACAAAGAAAACTATAAAACACTACCTCAAGAAATCAAATAGAACTACATACATGGGAAAACATACCTTGCTCATGGAGAGGAAGACTCAACACTGCGAAAAATGTCAGTTCTACCAAAATGATCTATACATACAATGCAATCCTAATGCAAATTCCCATGGCATTTTTTAGTGAGGTGGATAAAGATTGCCAACTTTGTATGTAAAGGGAAGAGGCCCTGTGTGAGTAAAGCATTGCTGATGACGAAGAACAAAGTGGGAGGCCTCACACTAACTGATTATATATCCTGTTATATGGCCATTGTTGTCAAAACAGCCTAATACCGGTACACTACAAGATACAGAGGCCAGTGGAACAGTATTGAGATTCTAGACATAAATCGAACTACCTACAAGGTTCTGATTTTTGACAAAGTCTCAAAGACCATGAGATGAGGAAAAGGCAGTCTCTTTAACAATTGGTGCTGTCATAACTGGATATCAATCTGCGAAAATAAAAGGAAAGAAAAAGAAACAAGACCCATACTACACTGTATTCACAGAAACTAACTCAAAGTGGATAAAAGGACTAAGTATAAAATCTTAAATGATAAAGTTTATGGCAGAAAAAACAGGAATAATGCTAGAAGCCCTAATGCAGGGCATAAAGAGAACACAAAACCTAACTAACAATGCACAGACACCAGAAGGAAAACAAGATAATCAGAAGCTCCTGGGGTAGGGGGGAGGAATCAAACACTAATGCTCATTCAAAGACTTCACCAAAACAGTAAGACAACAACGTAGAGACATGTGGAAAAAAGATGGGTACAACATGTCTGATCAGGGTCTAATCTCTAAAATCTAGACGATACTACAAAACTTCAAGCAAAAAGGACAACTCAATTAAAAATGGGAAAAGGAAACAGTCACATCACTATAGAAGATATCCACACATGAACAGATACATGAACACAAGTGTTTATTGCAGCACTGTCCACAATAGTAAAAAGATGGAATTAATCTAGGTGTCCATCAACAGAAAAATTGATAAACTATGCTGTATATACACAAGAGAACACTGTGCAATGATAAAGAGCAATGATGATTTTAGGAAACATCTTATAACCTGGAATCAACTGGAAGACATCATGCTGAGTGAAATCAGTCAGCTGCAAAAAGGACAAATACTGTATGAGACTACTATTATAAGGACTTAAGAAAGGACTTCCTGTATGTATGAGACCACTATCACAAGTTCTTAGGAAAAGACTTATGCACAGAAGAAAATATCTCTGATGGCTACAAGGGTGGGAAAGGAGGGAGAGGGTTATTCAAAGATGGCATAGTTGCTAGGACTTCAGTTAGCTGAAAAGAGTGACTGCATGCAGTAGAAGGCAGGTCAGCATAATTGGATGAAACCATAAGCCAAAAGGTTTTCTGAATTCAACCCACAACATTCCAAAGGACAGAGTAGCAGGAGCAGGGGCCTGGGGACTGTGTTTTTAGAGGACATTGAAGTCAATTGGCATAACTTGTTTTTTTTTTTTTTTTTTTTTTTTTTTGAGAATCTTCTGCACTCCATATTGGAGAGTGGAGTCTAGGGTCTTAAAAGCCAGCAAACTGCCGTCTGAGGAACATCAATTGGTCCCAAGGTACCTGATACTGATGACAACTGAGCACATCAAGGACATGAGGAGAAATGAGCCCGTGAGACAGAAGGACCCATACGATTGAGAGATTACATCAGCATGAGGCCAGAAGAAGCAAATAGTGCTGAGCCACCATCAAGGACAGCCCTGGCGGGGAACACAATACAGAGTCCTGACACAGCCCAAGAAAAAGAGATGTGAGGGTCAAGAACTCTATTAAAAGATCAGAACTTATGGTCCAACAGCCTGGAGGGCCCCTGGGAACATAGCCCCTAGACTTGCTGCTAGCCCAGAGCTGAAACCAGTGCTGAAGCCAACACTTTAGACAAAGAATGGACTGGACTCAGGGACACAGAATGGTGTATATGGTGTGTGTACTTTGTGGTTTTATATCTATCTGACTAGATATACGTGAGGCTGCTCTACTGATCTTTTTCTAGAGGGGAGAGGAGAGGGTAGAGAGGATGGGACAAGTAAAGAGTGAAAAGGAAGAGTGTGCTGTCACAGGGTGAGGAGAGCAGATAGATTTACAGAGAGGTGAGTATGGGAAATTTACTCGGTTTGTAAACTCCCACAATAAACAAAAGATACCCAGGTGGATAAGAAAAGCATGAGGAAATGCTCATAATCATCAGCCATTACAGAAATGCAGATCAAAACTACAATGAGATACCATCTCACCTCAACAAGGCTGGCAATAATCCAAAATACACAAAATAAGAAATGCTGGAGAAGTTGTAGAGATACTGGGACACTTACACACTGCTGGTGGGAATGTAAAATTGCACAACTACTTTGGAAACCAATTTGGTGCTACCATAAAAGCTACAAATAGAAATACCATATGATCCAGCAATCTTACTTTCTGGAATATGTCCTAGAAAAATAAGAGGTAGCACACAAATAGGTATATGCGCATCCAAGTTCGTTGTAGCCCTGTCCACAATAACAAATTTATACAAACATCCTAGGTGCTCATTAGTAGATGAAAGGCAAAACAAATTATGGAATACTCACACAATGATGAATTGGGAAGCATCTCATATCATGAAGGAATCTGGAAGGCATTCTGCTGATTGAAATTAGTCACTTGCAAAGGACAAATATTACATGAGACCACTCTTCGAAGAACTCAGCAAAAGGTTTAAACCAGAAGAAAACATTCTTTGACGGTTAAGAAGATAGGGAAAGAGGGAAAAGGGAGTTCACTAACTAAACAGTAGGAAAAAATTATCTTAGATGAACGAAAGGATAACACACAATACAGGTCAAGTCAGCACCACTGGATTAAACAAAAAGCTAGTAATTTTTCTGAACACAAACACTTCAAATATAGCAGATGTAGGGGTCTGGAGACTATGGTTTCAGGTGATATCTAGGTTGATTGGAATAACACAGTTTATGAAGAAAATATTTTGCATTCTTCTTTGGTGAATAGTGTCTGGATTCTTGAAAGCTAGTGAACACTCTTCTATGATGCATCAATTGGTCTCAAACCACACAGAATGAAGAATAATGAAGAACACCAAAGACAAAAGGAAAATATTAGCTCAAGAGACAAAAGGGGCAACATGAAGCAGAGACTCCATCAGCCTGAGACCAGAAGAACCAGATATGGGCCTGACTACCACCAATGACCACCCCCTCAGGGAACACAGAAGTTGGTGTGGAGGAAAAATGAGGCAAGAACCGAAATTCATGTAAAAAGACTAGATGTAATGGTCTACCTGAGATGGGAGGACCTCCAGAAGATAAGGCTCCTGGTCTTTCTGTTAACCTAGAACTAAAACCATTCCCTAAACCAGCACTTGAAACAAACAATATAGTGGACTATAACACACAAAATGATACTGGTGAAAAGTGTGAAACATAATTTCAGTAGATACACAAAACAAATCGGGCATCACCAGTCCAGAGGTGAGATGAGTGGCAGAAGTGGACAGGAGCTGGCTGCATGGACACAGGATATCTGGGATGAAAGGGAAGAATGCATGATCGCATCATAGGCATAACAACAAGAATCAAATGACACTGATATAAATGTTAGCATGAAAAACTAATCTGAGTTATAAACTTTCACCTAAAGCACAATTTGTATGTATCTATGTGTGTATGTATATATACATATGCACACACATATATGTTTATATATGTTTATATATAAAGCAGCAGTTTTCCCCCAACTTCTCTTCAAAATCTAAGTGTTCACTTAAACTTTTGTAGAAAAATTGCTAATAAGTATTCTGAGTCTGAAAAAAACAACAACAAAAGGAATCCTTGATCAAAATGTTAGGTAATGGCAGCCAGGCATCATCCAGTTCTTGTTTGCGGAGGCAGTTAGCCGTAGTTTTTACATCCTCCTCCTATTCCTGAGTCTCTTTCTTCCTCTGTCGCTCAAGGTGAATACACAAATTGTCGTACTTTGGGTAGTTGTTTTCTAGCTTTTAAGACCCCAGGAACTGTACAAAGTAGCAGGGGATTATAACAAAAGCACTAAACACATTACTAGGCCAATTAATTGAGATATCTCATGAAACTATAACCCTAACCCTGCAAACCAAGTAACCAGATCCCAAGAGGTGTTTGTACTTACCAGTCTCAACAAGTATTCTTTTATTGTTGTTGTCATAAGCATATGTATTACACAACTGTTACGAATTCAGCTTTTCACAGATGTTGAACTTTTTGACAACACATAATAATAGGCTGGGCAACTCTATCCTCACTGATGAAATTTTTCCATCACTCTATGCTGAAACTCAATATTCCATAAGCAATACTACCCCCCTATTTTCTCCCCAACTTGTATCCCTGGTAACCACTAATAAACTTTGGCCTCTACATATTTGCGTTTTCTTGTCTTTTTATGTAAGTTAGATCATACAATACTTGTATTCTTGTCATTGGCTTGTTTCAGTTGGTATAGCATCTTCAAGTTCCATCCATATTTATTATAACATATATTAATACTTAATTTTTCCTGCTAGCTAAGAATTCCACTGTATACACACAGCACATTTTGTTTATCCATTCCATTTTATGTATGTATCACATCTTTTTGTTTTATCCTTTCATCTGTTAATAGGAATTTAGGTTGTTTCTATATTCTGACTATAGTGAATAGTCCTGTAATGAATATAAGTCTCTGAGTATCTATTTTCAAGATGTTTTGGGGCATCTACTAGGAGCAGAATTGCTCTATTGTGTGGTAACTTTACTTTTAGTGTTTTAAGGCAGCCTGCACCACCACACTGTTTTCTACAATGGCTTTATAATTTTGAATTACTACCAGCAAAGGGTAAGGGCTTCAGTTTCCCCACATCCTAGCCCACATTTTTTAGTTTCTGTTTCATTATTATTATCGTTAACCCCAGCCATCCTAGTGGGAGTGAAATGGTAACTCATTTTGGTTTGTATTTGCATCTCTCCAATGAGTAAGACTTCGAGCATCTTGTCATGTGTTTGGTGGCCCTTTGAATGTCGTCTTTGGTGAGCTGCCTGTCCAAATCATTTTCCTGTTATAAGAATATGTAACTTCATAGTTCTGGGTCTTTTAGTATCTGTGGCATATTCACAGAAGATGAAAATCTTATGAGAGAATCTTATCATAACCCAGTGAATTTTCGAGTATATTAATGCTTATCGTATTTTTGTTAGCTCCATTTGTTAACATTTCCACCTTAGCACTTTGTTCTTTTATTATTTTGTATTGTAACATCATTATTGAAATGATATTAGAGAATTTAGAAATAATGCTAGATAGTCTTCATTCCACTATATATGACAATTATAATTTTATTTATTTTTTTTGTATTCCGGTTATTTCATATTCATAGTTAATCTTTATGAACTTTGTTTAAGTGTGACTGTAAACTTTATCTGCATTTGTAGTGGACATCTGTTGCTTTTTGGTTTCCCTTTTTTGGATGAAAGCAGATTTTGTTTATAACTCTGATTTTGTTTATAACTCCACTCCTCCCTGCTTCTCAGCCCTGTGGTTCTACTGGGTGAACTGCAAGCCTAACTTTAAGAGTGTGCAACTAATCCACAGTTTCTGGAATCTTGAGCAAAGAATCATGACTTGGTATAGTTCAAATTCATTTTTCCTGATACTGGCTCTTAAATGAAAAGCCAATTAATTTGCTGCCTTGATTTACTCATCCATTTATGCAAAAAAATCTGTTGAGCACCTGTTATGTACCAGGATAGGCCCTGTGGATGCAAACTGAACAAATCAAAAATTATTTGTTCTCACGAAATTTATAGTGGTTATAGGTCAGGAAAGAGAGAAAAGTAAACAATTAAATCAGTAAGTAGACACACTTTTTATGTGGTAATTAAGTAACATGAACACAATAAAAATACACTGCTCTTTTAAGGAAATACAACATAGAATTGCAGCAGCCAGTGTCTACAGTGGAGGTGAGGGCATAATTTAGTTCAGGTGCTCATGAAAGGTATTTCTTGGTGGTTAATAATAAAACGGAAACCCTGATGGCATAGTGGTTAAGTGCTACAGCTGCTAACCAAAACGTTGGCAGTTCAAGTCCACAAGGCACTCCTTGCAAACCCCATGAAGCAATTCTACTCTGTCCAATAGGGTCACTGTGAGTTGGAATTGCCTCGACGACAGTGGATGGCTTCAGTTTTAATATTAAAGCTGACACTAAATGGTAAGAAAGACCCAGAAGAACAAAAAGGTATTTGGCATGCTAGAGAAAAAGAAAGAAGGTATCTAGAGAGAAAGGAGAGGTGAAGTTTGAGAAGAGGAACGTCTTTAAATTATGAAATAACCTTTAGCTTTTAGTGAGGAAATGGACACAATTTTGCTTGCTGAAAGTGAAGAGAACTTGAAGCATTTGCTGAAGAAGACCAAAGTCTGTAGCATTTGGTGGGGGCAACATTTCAACATGAAGAAAATAAAAAGTATCCTCACAACTGAACCAATAAACAACATCATGATAAATGGAGAAAACATTGAAGTTGTCAAAAATTTCATTTGACTTGTGTCCACAACCAACATCCATGGAACAACAGTCAAGAAATTAAACGATGTATCACACTAGGCAAATCTGCTGTAAAAAAACCTCCTTAAATTGTTAAAAAGCAAAAATTTTACTTTGAGGAGTAAGTGGGCCTTACACGAGCTATGGTGTTTTCAGTCTCCTCCAGTGCTTGTGAAAGCTAGACAGAGAACAAGAAAGGTGGAAGAAGAATTAATACCTTTGAATTATGTGTACTGGAATTAGAATTTGTGGATAAATTAGTTATAATGGGGAAGGAAAAGAGAGAGATAAATTGAGGCATGAGACTGTGGCTTGTTGATGGTGCCATTTTCTGAGAAAGGAAAGACCTGACTGGTGAACAAGTGGATGCTGAGTTAATCAAATTCTAGTTTGAACCTGCTAAGTGTGTATTTTTGTGCAAGTGTGTGAGTAAACATATAAATGTGTTTCTGGCTAGAACTTTTATAAAAAATGTTTAATAGTAACAGTGATAGTGGGCATTTTGATTTTAATGGCAATGTTAATTAATCATGCATGTAGGCATTGAAATAATATAGGAAGTCTTATTCTAGCTAACATCTTTTGCATGTCTGCGTTTTTGCAGCTACTCTTTTCTTTTTTTCTAGAATCCTTGTCTGGTACTGCTCTAACAGAAACACAGATGGATGGCTTTAGCAAAGAAAGTTTATTCTTACCAATCTAGTAGGCTTGCAATCTGAATTCAGGGTGCCAGCACCGGGGGAATACAGTCTGTTCCTGTCTGCTGTGAAGAAAGTGATTGTGTTGCCATCAGTCTTTCTCTGGTCTTAGAGCATCTTGGCTCAGTTCTGAAGGACACATTCTGCTCTTGCTGCTTCCTTGATAGTCTGAGGTCCACATCTCTGTTTGCTTTCCTTTCCTTTTATCTCTTGTGGGACAAAAAGTAGTATAAGGCACACTCTAGGGAAACTCCCTTTACATTGAAGTAGGGAAATAACTTTAGGAAGGGTGTTACAGTCCCACCCTAATCTACTTTAACATAATCCAGTCTATTAACGACAGGCAGAGGTAAGGATACACGGTATAGGAAAATAAAAATAAATGGTGGACAATTACAAAATACTGGGAATAATGGCTCAGACAAATTACTACACACATTTTTAGGGGGACACAATTAAATCCACAGCAGTTCTTCAACCCAAATTCATATATAAATGGTAAACACATACTTTGTCTTGAAAACCGTGTTCAGAAAAGTTTTGATGTAAAATTTTATTTTTCCTTACCAGAAGAATTAATAACTTCTAACTTTGCAGGTGTACCATCAGAATGACATACAAGCAGTACTAAGAAATGACCAGAGGAATTGTTACCATTTCTGCCGTAAATCTGACAGTGTGTCCCAAAGATTCCCCAAGTAAAAATACAATCTAAGTAAAAATATTTTGTGACATGATGTTGAAATAAGTGCTTCTTAAGGCTTGTGAATTGCCATACCATATGCATTTTATGTGTGGCCCTTTTCCGTCAACATGTTTATGAGATTCCATCCTTAAAGTTTCATACAGCAGTAATTTGTTCATTTGTATTTTCCCATAGCATTCCATTGTAATAAGAACATATCACAATTTGTCTATTCCAAGTTTGGCTGCTAGATGAATTTTATCCGTGGACTGTGGTTTATCAACCCCTGATTTACTCTGCAGTTCCTTGACAGATTCTAGTTCAGGGCTGTTACAAATATTGCTTCTATAAACATTTCTTGTACAAGTATCTCAGTGAACATATCAACGCATTTTTGGCTATTACTTCCAGGAAAGTCTTCAATGATGATGATGACAGTGGACATCTTGATTTTAATGGTGATGTAAATAGTCATATATTTAGGCCTTTATTTAATAGAGGCATTCTTAGTCTTATTTGTTGGAAATATTTGTTAATTAAGATGAATATTGATTTTTAGTTAAAAAGTAGTTTTGACTTTCTAGAGAGTATTTACTGGGTCCTGAGAGTATAGTATGAAAGCCTGGTCTATTTTTAGTCTGGTTATATCTGCAAACCGGGGGAAGACAAATTTTACAACCTCATTTTACAAAAACTCAGAGACAATAACCAAAAAACAAACAAAAAAATCCACTGCTGTCGAGTAGATTCTAATTCGTAGTGATGCTATACAACTGGGTAGAACTGCCTCATGGTTTCTAAGAGGGCCTGGTGGACTCAGACTACAAACCTTCCGGTTAGCAGTTGTAGCTCTCAACCACTGTGCCATCAAAGAACACTAATTGTGCTAAGACATTTAATGGGATTAGCCTAGTATCTTATATTTTGTTGTTGTTTTTGTTAGCTGCTGTTAAGCAGGTTCCAACTCAGACCAGCTCTATATACAACAGAATGAAACTCTGCCTGGTCTTGCTTAATGCCACAATCTTTGCTACGCTTGAGGTCTTTGTTGCAGACATTGTATTAATCCATCTTTTTGAGAGTTTTCCTCTTTTTTGATGACCTTTTACTTTACCAAGCATGATGTCTTCCAGGAATTGATCCTTCCTAACAACATCTCCAAAGTATGTAAGAAATAGTCTCACTATCCTTGCTTCTAAGGAGTACTCCAGTTGCACTTCTTCTGAGACAGATCTATTGATTCTTTAGGCAGTCCACAATATATTCAATATTCTTCTCCAACACCACACTTCAAAGGAGTTGATTCTTCTTCTTTCTTCCTTATTCATTGCCCAGTTTTCTCACATGAAGTTTGGGTCAGGTACCTAGTCTTCAATGTAACATGTTCGCTTTTCAACACTTTAAAGAGGTCTTTACAGTAGATTTGCCCAGTGCAATGTGTCTTTTGATTTCTTGACTACTGCTTGTGTGGGTGTTGATTGTGAATCAAAGTAAAATGAAATACATGATGACCTCAATCTTCTCTCCATCGATCATGATGCTGCTTATTGATTCAGTAATGAGGATTTTTGCTTTCTTTATGTTGAGGTGTAGTCCATACTTAAGGCTATGATCTTTGATTTTCATCTCTAAGTATTTCAAGCCCTCTTTGCTTTCAGCAAGCAAAGTTGTGTCATCTGAGTAATGCAGATTGCTAATGAGACTTCCTCCAATCCTGATGCTCCATTCTTTTTTATATAGACCAGCTTCTTGGATTGTTTGCTCTGCATACAGCTTGAAAAGCTATGCTGAAAGGAAACAACACTGATGCACATTCTTCCTGACTGTAAACCATGTAATGTCCCTTTGTTCTGTTTGAACAACTGTCTCTTGATCCATGTGCAGATTTTTCATGAGCACAGTTAAGTGTTCTGGAATTCTCATTCTCCATAAGATGGCACTTGGCTTGGCATAATGGTATCTATAGTTTGCTATGATCCACACACTCAAATATCTTTCTGTAATCAATAAAATGTAGATAAATATTTTTCAGTATTCTCTGCATTTAGCCAAGAACTATCTGACAGCAGAAATGATATCCCTGGTTCCACATCCTTTTCTGTATCTAGCCTGAATTTCCCTGCCTATTTTATAAGCAGGCACTTTGGAATGATCTTTAACAAAATTTTACTTGTGTGTGGTATTAATTAATGATAAACATTAATATTAACAATTACTATCATAATGTACTGTAGCTATTGTTACTGTGACTATACCATGACCTTGGGACTTGATTTATATGACTTGCCATATGAGATGACACATCAGTGGCTGCAACAATGGACTTAATCATAAAAACAATTGTGGACATAGCAAAACCAGGCTGTGTTTTGTTTTGTTGTGCATAGGGTTGCTATGAGTTGGAACTGACTTGACAGCATCTAACAATAATCAGCCTGTAAGAAGGAGAAAAAGACCCAGGACTCCAGTAAATGCTTACACAAGCATTCTTTCTCAATCCCATAGATTTTCATAAAACAGAGTCATTTCACAATAAAAAAAAGGAAGTAAAGGTAAAAAAAAATATTTCTATCATTTTATTTTACAAAGTAAGATTGTTGAAATCAAATAAAGCGGAACAAGCAACAAACAGAACAAGCCCAGTTGTTACCTAACCTCATCATTATTTCATCAAAGAATGTATGTTTCAATGGCTAAATGTAGTAAGCAAATAATATTGGAATAAAGAATCGTTCTTTATGTGTAAATTTAGCTTTCTGGTGGAAGAAATAGTCACTGGACCAAAAAGAATTGGCTAGCATTCAACCATTTCAGGATGTAGCATATGATTAAGAAATGATAGCACTGTATGGAAATGTTTAAGCTGTAAGGAGGGTAGATAAAAAAAAACAAGACTCCAGGAATTGACAGAAAACCAACTGAGGTATATCAACAAATCAGTGCAACACTGGAAGCACTTACTTTTCTATGTAAAGAAACTTTGGAGACAGCTACCTGGCCAACTGACAGGAATATATACTCATTTGTGCTAATTCTAAAGATACGTGAGTAAATAGAATTTGGAAATTATTGAAAAAAATCATTAACTCACACGCTGACACAATTTTGTTGAAAATAATTCAAAAATGGCTACAGTGGTGTGTTGAAAGGGAACAAACAGAAATTCAAGCTGGGTTGAGAAGAGGATGTAGAATGAAGAATATTATTGCTGCTGCCAGATGGATCTTGCCTAAAAGTGCAGAATATCAGAAATACGTTTAACTATGTTTTATTGACTGTGAGGTCTGACAATTAAGTTCGCAATCTCACCCTAGAAAAACTGCTACATACCCCATTGCTGAATATGGCTGTGGTCACCTTTGAAGTACTCCCCTTGGGAAGCTACGCACCAATGCCAGTACCTACTTCACCCATCAAAGTAATTTTGGAAATTTTTTTCTGGAATGACCATTAGAACTGTCATCATATTACTCTTGATGTCCTGAATGTCATCAAAACGTCTTCCGTTCAATATTTATATCATGAACTGATCTGTTTCCCCTCCACCAAAATGTGTGTAGCCATGTGGCTGAGCCATGATTCCCAATGTTTTAAGATTGTCCTCCATTTTTGTGATTTTACTACATTGTATGTTAGAGGATTACGGTGGGACAGTAAATACCTTCATGAGATCACCTCCGTGCTCCTTTGTAAAGGGAGTTTGCCTGAAGTATGGCTTACACTCTCCTTTATCTTTTCTTCCTACAAGAGATAAAAGGAAAGGGAAGCAAGCAGAGAATTGTGAACCTCACACCATCAAAAAAACAGTACCAGGAGTAGAGTGCCTCCTTCAGACCTGAAGTTCCTGCACCGAGATGCTCCCTGACCAAAGACTGATGCAACACAGGCACTTACACCCAGAGCTGACAAAGGGAAAGCTTTTCCTCTGTAGTGGACACCCTGAACTTGGACATGTAACCTACTGGACTGCGTAAGAATAAACTCGTATTGTTAGAGCCATCTAGTCTGACATCTCTGTTAGAGCAACACTAGATGAGTAAAATAATTTCCTTTGTCTTCAGGTAAAGAAACAAGTCATTGGGGGGCCAGATCAGGAAGGGAGGGTGTTCCAATACAGTTATTTGTTTCCTGGCTAAAAATTCCCTTACAGACAACCACACTATTGAGTTTGTGAAACTTTTGTCAACTTTGCAAACTTGCCACCATGCCGCTGTGTTCAATGGTCATTCCAGAAAGTGTTCCAAAATTGCTCTAAAGGGTGGACTAGGATTGGCATTGGTGCACAGCTTCCCAAGGTGAGTACTTCGAAGGTGACTGTAGTGATATTCAGCAGTGAGGTGTGCAGCACTTAGAACAATTAAGTTAGCAGGTCCAATTGTCGCGTCTCGTATGTAAGCACAGACCTGTGTAGATCATAATCAACTGAATCAGAACTCTTAATTGTTCATGCAGAACCTATGCATGTATCTTTCTCAGTCTGTATGATGAGCTAATAATTTCAAAAGTGGACTTATTAAGAATACAGCATTGGAATTGTAAGAAGACTTTGAATAACCTGTGGTATGCAGATACACACAGTGTTGCTTGCCAAAAACAAAGATGACTTGAAGCACTTACTGATGGAAGTCAAAGACTACAGTCTTCAGTATGAATTACCCCTGAACATGTAGAAGACAAAAATCCTCAAATCTGGTGTGATAAACAACATCAAATGTAAATAAATGCTGAAGAAACTGAAATTGTCAAGGATTTCACTTTACTTGCATCAACAATCAATACCACAGAAGCAACAGTTAATAAATCAAACAAAGTATTCTACTGGGTAAATATCCTACAAAAGATTTCTTTAAAATGTTGAAAAGTAAAGATGATATTTTGATGACTTAGATGTGCCTGACCCAGCCATGGTCTTTTCAGTCGCCTCCTATGTATGAAAAGCTAGACAATGAAAATGACTGAAGATGAGTTAATACATTCTGTCTTAGTCATCTGATACTGCTGTAAGAGAAAATACTGCAAGTTGATGCCTTTAACAGAGTAAAATTTATTCTCCCATAGTTCAGTAGGCTAGAAGTTCATATTTAGAGTGCCAGCTCCAGGGCGGAGCACTCTCTCTGTCAGCTGTGGAGGAAGGTCCTTGTGTTGTATCAATGCTCAGTCTGAGAGCATCTTGGCACAGGAACCTTAGTTCTGAAGGGCATTCTCTGCTGTCGGGGTTGCTTCCTTGATGGAATGAGTTTCCCAGCTCTCTCCTTGCTTCCCTTTTCTTTTGTCTCTTGTAGGATAAAAGGTGCCATAAGCCACTCCAGGGAAACTAACTTTATACTGGAGCAGGAAGGTGACATTAGGAAGGGTAATCTTCTTTAACATAATCTAGTTTATTAACCACAGGCAGAGATTAGGATTTACAGCATAAGAGATTCACAAAATGGGGGACAATCACAAAATACTGGGAATCATGGCCCAGCCAAATTTATACAGACATTTTTTAGGGGGCACAATCCAATCCAGGACACATTCAAACTGTGGTGTTGGCAAAAGATATTGCATATAATGTGGACTGCCAAAAGGATGAATAAATCAGTCTTGGAGAAAGTACAGTCAGGATGCTCCTTATGGATCATGGATGACAAGAATTTGTCTCTCTTAGATACATCATCATGTTTGGTAAAGTAAGGGGTCAATGAAAACAGAGGAACCCTTAGTTAAATAAATTGACACCATAACTACAGTAATGGACTAAAACATTCCAGTGATTATGGAGATGGTGCAAAACTGATCAGACATTCTGTTGCTTGTAAGGTCACCACGAACCTGAGATGACTCATCAGGAATTCACAATTATCAGGGTAGTCCTGGTGGTCCAGTAGTTAAGAACTTTGGCAACAGCAATCATGTCATGTATTTTTTTAAGTACCCATCCACACTTTTTTCTTGACTTTTATGCAATGCTAATGCTGAGTAGTTCTTGGAAACTGAATGCTCTTTGTTTGTGCAACTCAGTATGACACTTAGAACAAAAGTTGCTCATGAAATTCATTGCTTCAAATTAATTCTCACCAAAATATAGATGACTACCATGACAACTTAACTTGAAACAGGGGCTAATAAATTTTTGATGGGATTGAAATGAGGAAAAAATTACAAGAGCAAGAGACTGATTGTTAGTGAGCATGCTGAGAGAACTAAAGGCAAGCCTTTTACAAAAAGGTTGGCACAGATAGGTAGATTCATCTGTAGTTTGGCTCAACATAATACTTCTAGTTCTCTTCCATTATCAGCTCTTTAAGTTCTTCTGTCAAACAGCTTCTGAATGAAATTCTTTTAGTGCAGTCTAAGAGTGAAGTTGTGTTATTATCAAACAATCTTTTTGCTCTCTCTTTAAAATAAAAATTTACTTATAGTTTCAAAGTGGGCTTAAATCTTGCCACTGATTTGAAGTGGCTTAATGGACCCAGTAGTATTTTGCAGCAGGTTGTATTTATTCAGTGGTGAAGCAGTAAGGTCATTGTCATTCTCCAAAATAATAGGTATATTTGACAGACTCAGATGTCCACACATGGATGAAAACACTGCTATTGCCACATTCAGCAGTAGATTTAATAGGATACCTTGTGGTTCAAACTGAGGAAGAATGGTTACTGGAGACAAAGTGAAGTAGTTGTACTAGTCAGAGTGAACTGATGAGGTCTGAGTTCTTTGACCTATTTTGCCATTAAAACTAAAATCGATTTTTCTGTATAGTTCTGGGCTGGAAAGCTCTGTTTCCTAAGCTATCAATTTATTTTTTTTCAAAGTGCATTGGAACCAGAATGGTTTTCAGTGACAGAAATCCATCAATAATAGATGTAATTGAGATAAATATATTTAATACATTATACTTCACAAATTAAAAATGGTCTCATGTTACATTCTTCAGTGACTGTTTCTGATACATAATTATTTGAAAACAAAAAAGATCAGTTTGAATAGTCAAATAAAAAAGTTATCCAGTTATTTAAATATGGTTTTTATCTCATTAGCACAACAGTTTCAAGATGTGAGAGGATGAATTGAGAAATATTTTATCACCAAAGCCAATCCAAGCCAAGCCAAAGAGATTAATAAATATGCTTATGTATGATAAGCTAAAATATTTTCCTTAAAGAATAGTTTTACCTATGCCTTACGCACAGTAAAAATTGGCAGCAGCATAATTTGTAGTCAGATTTGGGTGGAAAGGTTTTTTTGGTCTCCAGATTCCTGTATCCTCCAAAATTCTGTACTGTCACAGGTACTCACAGAGGCCAGTTGTTAGGGGCTAGGCATTCTGAATTGGATTATTGCCTCTCTCTCTCCACACTATTTAAAGAGTATCACATTGTTGATAGACATGTTTTGTAACACATTTCTCTGTTTCTCATCCTTACTGGTTACGCCAAAGCCAAGTGCCGTCGAGTCGGATCCGACTCACAGTTAAACCAAATATGTGTAAAAGCAGCATCCTAGAGATGTACAACACATATGACCTAACTAAAGTGTAAATTGGATCTTAGTGCTTTTAACTTAGAAGTGAGTTGCTGCCTATTAGCAAGATGTCTGGAGATTCCACTGGGTCCTGACAGCCAATTCCACGTGTAGGCTGAACGAACAGAAAAGACATTGGGGGTGGAGTCAAGCTGGCGGACTAAGCACACGTCTCCTTACATCCCTCTGGAAACCAAGACCTGAACTGACAATCAAACAGAGCCTTCTGATCACCTAATCAGCCTCAAGACATGGCACAGAGCTGTTAATTGGGACTTCATACCACTCAGCGAAAAACCTCCTCTCTTTCGCTGACTCCCACTCCTGGCTAGCCCCGTCTCACAGACAGAAGGTAAATGCACCATTGTGACTTTTTTATTCCTCTGTCTCGGCTGGTGAGTGGAGCTGGGTCTTGCCTGGCGGCTGGACTCAGACGCGCTGCTGAGGGGATAGGCAGGTGAAATTCCCATATTCTGAGAGCCAGGCTCGGGACTCTGTTAATCTAGCCACTTTGAGCCTTTTGTTTTGTAGCTACCTCAGTGGGGTCTGTGCAGAGCTTCGTGGTCAGTGTGCGGGACACCATGTTGGTACCGAGATTTTAGCGGGACCTCGTTCTTAGCCTGGGAGCCAGTGCCTGCAAATGGGACAGTACTTCTCCGACAGAAAAGTAGTGATTCTGCACAGTGCTGCCTACGTTGGGGGCCCTGCAACAGAAGCAGAAGAATCACTAACTCTCGGCACCTTTAGCCCCTCTGTCTGCTGCCTGTGTGGAGGACGCCATCTTGGATATGGTGGCCACAGCTGGAGCTAATTCTTAGCTTGAGAGCCAGAGGCTGCCCACAGGAGAGTGCTTTTCTATCACAAAACCAGTACTCGATGCAGTGTTGGCTAAGGCTAGGCTCTGTCAGCAGAGGCCAACAGGGCAGTAGCATTGCTGTATTCTGAACTAGTTTGTTATCATCTGGGGTTGGATATAGTGGTGCTTATTTTGTCAGATGAGAAGAGGGACCTCTACACCTGAAAACCTAACTGACTTGTGAACTGGTCAGATACCTTTTGCTTTACATTTGAAGACAGCCTAGAAAAACATTTGCAATCCATCCTCACAGGACCTCTTCCAGCCTCTATATATTCACATGGGACCCAAAAAGAAACAGACAATTGCGGCACACAAGCAATCACTCATGGCTTCAGAAGGCTCCCAAACAAAGCAAACAAGGAGTTTTCTAGATGAAGAAACTTTTATGAAAGCATCAGGAAGTGAATACAAATTGATTATATACAGAGCCCTTCTAGACCATATACAAAAGGCAGCAGAACAAAATGAAAAATTAAGCAAGTTGTTCAATCTGATGGAACACTAGTACTCTGAAATACAACAGATCAAGAACAAAATCAAAGACATAGAAACTTCCATGCAAAGCCAAGAACACAGAATGGAACAAATGGATAAAAGAATTTCTCACCTGGAAGACAGAGCTACTGATGCCAGCATCTATGAGCAGAAATCAGAAAAAAGAAACAAGAAAAATGAAGAAACATTAAGAAGCATGTGGGACTCTATTAAGAGGAACAACCTTCGATTAATTGGAGTCCCTGAACAGGGTGAGACATCTGACAACACAGAGAGTATTGTTGCTGAGCTGCTGAAAGAAAACTTTCCAGAAATCATGAAGGAAGAGAATATAGACATCTCAGATGCATATCGTATGCCACCCAATATAGATCTCAAAAGATAGACTCCAGGACATATTATAATCAAGCTTAACAAAATGAAACACAAGCAGCAACTCTAAAAGGCAACAAGACTCAAGACAAAGCTAACATTCAGAGGGAAACCCTGTAGGCTCTCGTCAGATTTCTCAGCAGAAACCATGCTGACACGGAGACAGTGGCACGACACATTCAAAGTCTTGAAGGAGAAGAACTTCCAACCAAAAATTATATATCCTGCAAAACTATCTTTCAAATACGAAAATGAAATTAAGACATTCTCAGATAAACAGAAACTCAGAGACTTTGTAAAAACCAAACCCAAGCTACAAGAAATACTGAAAGAAGTTCTTGGCTTTGGCTTAGAAGAACAAAACCACTAACTTTATATACTAGAACGACACACCACTCAATAGTCTACTCATTTAGGGAAGTCCCCAAAGTAATTTACAGCTTTGATATGGAAAGAAGCAATCCAGTGATTATCATGAAAACTATGGTGTCATCATCATAAAAAGAGGGATGTACTACAGTCGTTATAGTCCTTCTAGATGGAGAGGAAGATGACAAGACTGGTAGTAATTAAAATTGGGTTTATAAATAGTTTATTAAGGGGGTTCATAGGCGCAGCTGTAAAGCACAACAAAGATGTATCATACCATTTCAAGAAATCTAACACACGGGTCTCAACAACTATAAAACCAGCACTAAAAAACGTAAAAACTCAACTCACAAAAAAGAGTGTCCCAGATCAGACTAATAAGAACAACAGAGAAAACGTCAACTTAAAAATAAACATATCACAGTGGCAGCAGTGAACACATACCTATCAATAATTAGATTGAATGTGAATGGACGGAATGCTCCAGTAAAGAGACACCGTGTGTCACCTTAGATCAAGAGACACGACCCATCCATATGTTGTCTACAAGAAACTCACTTGAGACCTAAAGACAGGAACAAACTGAAAATTAAAGAATGGAAGAATATATATCAAGCTAACAATGAACAAAGAAGAGCAGGGGTAGCAATTCTAATCTCAGACAAAATCAATTTTAATGTCAAATCCACCATTGTGGACAAAGATGGACATTATTTATTGCTGAAAGGTTCAGTACACAAGCAAGACTTAACTATATTAAATATTTATGTACCTAATATCACAGCACCGAAATATGTCGAAGAAACACTGACTACGCTCAAAAGAGAGTTAGATGACTCCACAATAATAGTGGGAGACTTTAACACTCCACTCTCATCACTAGACAGATCATCTAGAAAAAAGCTCAGTAAAGATACAGAAGACCTCATTGACACAATTAACCAACTAAACCTGATTGATATATACAGAACTTTCCACCCCTCAGCACACAACTACACCTTCGTCTCCAGTGCACATGGAACATTCTCCAGAATTGACCATGTGGTAGGCCATAATGCAATGCTCAACAAAATCCATACCACTGAATTACTGCAAAGCATCTTCTCAGATGATAAAGCCATCAAAGTCGAAATCAATAGCAGAAAAAACATAGAAAGTGGAACTCTTGAGAACTGAACAACATCTTGCTCAAAAAAACATGGGTTATAGAGGAAATCAAGGATGAATTAAAGAAATTTATGGATTCCAATGAGAACGAAAACACTTCCTACCAGAACCTATGGGATACAGCCAAAGAAGTGCTCAGAGGTCTGTTTATCTCCATAAATGCACACATCTGGAAGGAAGAAAGAAACCAAATCAAGGAACTCACTCTACAGCTTGAACAAGTAGAAAGAGCACAACAGAGGAAACCCTTGGGCACCAGAAGAAAGGAGATAACAAAGATTAGAGCAGAGCTAAATGAATTAGAGAATAGAAAAACAATTCAAAAAATTGAAAAGACCAAAAGCTGGTTTTTTGAAAAGATCAACAAAATTGATAAACCACTGGCTAAACTTACTAAAGAAAAGCATGAAAGGAAATAAATAACCCAAATTAGAAATGAGAGGGGAATTGCCACCACGGGTGCAACAGAAATCAAAAATATCATAACAGAATACTATGAAAGACTGTACTCTAACAAATTTGAAAACCTGGGGGAAATGGACCAATTCCTTGACTCATATCACCTACCCAAATTATCACAACGTGAAGCAGAACAACTTAATAAACCCATCACAAAGGAAGAGATTGAAAAGGTCATCGAAACACTGCCAACCAAAAAAAGTCCGGGCCCAGATGGCTTCACGGCAGAATTCTACCAAGCATTTAGAGAAGAGTTATCCCCACTACTACTGAGACTATTTCACAGCATAGAAAGGGATGGAGTACTCCCAAACTCATTCTATGAAGGCAGCATAACCCTGATATCTAAGCCAGGGAAAGATCCAACAAAGACAGAGAAACACAGACCGATATCACTCATGAATCTAGACACAAAAATCTTCAACAAAATTCTTGCCAACAAAATACAACAACATATCAAGAAAATAATCCATCATCGCCAAGTGGGATTCATATCAGGGATGCAAGGCTGGTTCAACATCAGGAAAACAATTAATGTGATTCACCACATAAATAACACAAAAGACAAGGATCACCTGATTTTGTCCATTGATGCATAAAAGGTATTTGATAAAGTCCAACACCCATTCATGCTAAAAATTCTTAGCAAAATGGGCATAGACAGCAAATTCCTCAACACAATAAGGGCCATTTATACAAAGCCAATTGCCCACATCATCCTGAATGGAGAGAGACTGAAAGATTTTCCCTTGAGATCCGGAACTAGACAAGGATGCCCACTGTCACCTCTCCTATTCAACATTGTGCTAGAAGTTCTAGCCAGAGCAATTAGACAAGACGAACAAATAAAGGGCATCTGCATTGACAAAGAGGAAGTTAAAATCTCCCTGTTTGCAGATATGATCGTATATGCAGAGAACCCCAAGGAATCTATAAGTAAGCTACTCAAACTGATAGAAGAGTTCAGCAAAGTCTCAGGATACAAGATAAACAAGATAAGTAAATCAGTAGGATTCCTTTATACCAACAAAGAGATTGTTAAGGAAGAAATTATCAAATCAATACCATTTACGATAGCCCTAAGAAGATAAAGTACCTAGGAATTAATCTAACCAGAGAAACAACAGACCTTTACAAAGAGAACTACAAGACCTTACTACAAGAAACTAAGAGAGACTTAGATAAATGGAAAAACCTACACTGCTGATGGATAGGAAGACTTAACATTGTGAAAATGTCTATTTTACCCAAAGCAATTTATTTATATAATGCAATCCCAATACAAGTTCCAACATCATTTTTTAATGAGATGGAGAAACAAATCACCAATTTTGTTTGGAAAGGGTAGAAGCCTCGGATAAGTAAGGTACTACTAAAGAAGAAGAACACACTGGGAGGCCTCTCATTACCCGACCTTAGAACATACTACACTGCCACAGTGGTCAAAACAGCCTGGTAAAGGTACAAGACCAGACAGATAGTTCAACGGAACAGAATTGAGACCCCAGAGATGACACCGTCTGCCTATGATCAGTTGATATTCAACAAAGGCCCTAAGACATTAAACTGAGCTCAAAGCAGTATCTTCAACAAATGATGCTGGCAAAATTGGTTATCCATCTGCAATAAACTGAATCAAGATCCATATCTTACACCTTATACAAAAACCAACTCCAACTGGATAAAAGACCTAAATATCAAACCTAAAACGATAAAGCTCATCCAAGAAAAGGTAGGAACAACAATGGAAATTTTAATACACAATGAGGTCAGACTCCAAAATCTGTCAAAGAAACCTCAATCAACAGAAGAGAAAATAGATAAATGGGAACTATTAAGAATCAAACACTTTTGCTCAACCAAAGACTTTATTAATAGAATTAAAAGAACAGCCACAGAATGGGATAAAATATTTGGCAACTCACGACGCCTGATCTCCATAATCTATAAGATACTAGAAAATATAAATAAGAAGAAGATAAACCATCCAATTAAGCGATGGGCAAAGGAGATGGACAGACACTTCACTAAAGATGAGATCCAGGCAGCCAAAAAACACATGTGGACATGTTCACAATCTTTAGTTATTAAAGAAATTCAAATCAAGACAACAATGAGATACCATCTCACCCCAACAAGATTGGCCATGATCCAGAAAACACATAACAACAAATACTGGAGAGGGTGTGAAGAAAGTGGAACCCTCCTACACTGTTGGTGGGGTCGCGAAACGGTCCAGCCTCTTTGGAAGGCAATCTCGCGCTTCCTTAAAAAAATGGATATCAATATACCATTTGATCCAGTAATTACACTACTTGGAAGATATCCTATAGAATCAAGGCCTTTCACACTAACGGACACATGCACCAGAATGTTTATCGCAGCACAGTCCACGATAGCAAAAAAATGAAATCAACTCAGATGCCCAACAATAGAAGAATGGATAGGTAAACTATGGTACATATACTCAATGGAGCACTACACAATGATAAAGAATAACGATGATTGCAGGAAACATCTCCTAACCTGGTTTCAACTGGAAGACATTATGTTGAGTGAAAGTAGTCAGCGACAAAAAGACAAATACTGTATGAGACCTCTACGATAAGATCTCAAAAACAGACTTATGTATAGAAGAAAAGACTCTTTGGCAGCTGCAAGGGAGGGGAGGGAGGGAAGGTGAGGAAGGGAAGGTTTAGTTTAGATAGTTACTTGAAATCTAGTTGGGAGAAAGTGGTGATAGCACACATTAGAAACAAGAACATTAAATGGACTTCGGCATAACTTGAGTAGTCCTTCCATCTTAACTCAATACTGCAAGGATAGAGTAGCTGGGGCGGGGGGCGGAGGACCATGCTCTTAGGCGAATTCCAGGCCAATTCGCACAACTAGCGTTTTGCTAAGAGAGCCCTCTGCACCCCACATTGGTGAGTGGCGTCTGGGGTCTTAAAAGCTGCCAAGCTGCCATCCAAGGACACAGCAAATAGTCCCAACTCAGCAGGAATGGATACTCACCGAGGACCAAAATGACATGTGGTAAAGACAACTGAGAAGACAGAGAGACCCACAAGAGTGGGTGCCTACATCGACTTGGGACCGGAAGAACCAGATGGTGCCCGGCCACCACCAGCGATAGCCATGACGGAGCTCACAGAGAGGAGTCTTACTGGCAACACAAGAATAAAAAGCAATGCATCATGAGATTTCCACTAAAAGACCTCAATTGATGGTCCAGCAGTTTTGGGGTTCCTCTGAGAGCATGGCCCCTGGCCCTGATGCTGCCCTTTCCCATAAATTATAACAAAGGTCCACTCTTTGGACAGGAATGGATTGGACTTGGCAATGCAGAGTGACCATATATTGGAAGCACTTTATGGTTCTATACATCTATAGGATATCATCTTGCTGACCTCTGGCTGGAGGAAGGGGAGTGGATGGAGAGGAGGGGAAAGGAGGCTGTTGGGAGGATGAGACATGTATGGAGCAGAGAGGAACAGTGTGCAGTCACCGGACAGGGAGAGCAGTGGAAGCTGCATATAGGTGGGCATGTAAATTTATATGTGAATGTAAATTTTCACTCAGTCATGTTAAATAAAAATTAAAAAAAAAAAGACTGAATACAGAATAAGGAAATTGGTAGAGATGAAGGAGAACAGAACATCCATGTTCTGGGGGAAATGAAGATTTGAAAGAGAAGTGTGATGGTTAATTTTATGAGTTGTCTTGGCTAAATACTAGTCCACTTGGTGTTCTATAGTAATCATCTCCAGTAAGTGTAAGGTAATATAATCCGTTAATCAGTTGAAAAAGTGGGTTTCCTTAGAATGTCTTTCTACCCCCAGAGTCTCAGTAAATATTTTGGCAGAACTTGCTGTGTCTATTTATTTGCTATTAATTTTTTCATCATCTGAAATACAGATTTTAGTCTTGCCCATCCTGCAGAATCATGTGAGTCAGCCAAGCCAAGTCAAGTCTCTGAATAAATCTTTCTCTCAATCATATATATGGTTGATTGTAGTCTAGAAAATCCTAACTAAGATAGGGAGAGTGCTTAACAGGTGAGGGACAGTAATCCAGTGTTAAGTCCTATCTCTCTCCCTCATCCCTAGAGGTCTTTCCCAGATCTTGTCCATGTTCTTGCCCATATGTCCTTACAATAAACATACACCCTTTCTGGAAACTTAAATAGTTCTCCATATTTCACAACATGGTAAGTTAAACAAAAATAAATGCCAAGTGTTTTTAGTTACAAATAAGTTTAAAACATATGACGTATTATCTTGAAAGTGACCATTAGGTCATGAGCTTGTTAACGAGACTACAAGGAGCTGGTCACATAACAGATCTGAGGACTCAAAATTAGAAAGGTGCAATGGGAAGAAGCCACCACTTGTGTGTCAATTTGTGATATTGTAGTGGCTTGTGTGTTGTTGTGATGCTGGAAGCTGCTACTGGTATTCCAGATAAACCAGGAAATAGGGGAGATAGGGGCTTAACTGTGTTTAAATGAAGGTTTACAATTACAGTTAGTTTCTCATAGGAAAACTTAAGTACACTCTGTCATGTGACCCTAGCTTCTCTCCCAACACCGTGATCGCACATTCCTCCCCTCCAACTCGTATTTCTAATGTACATTAGATCAACTTTTGTACCCTTCCAGTGTTCCAAGCAGGGGCTGTCCAGTTAGTCTCCTGTGTGAGCCTAAACTAAGATGCACATTCTTCACCAGTATCATTTTGTGGCTTATATACCAGCTCAGTCTTTGAAGAGTTGGCTTCCAGAATGGTTTACAGAGAGTCTGGGGGCTATGACTTCTGGGGACCCATCAGTTCATCAGGCTATCCAGTCTGGCTTTTTTACTTGATTTCAAGTTCTGCATCCCATATTTCTCCCGCTCCATCTGGAACTCAATGTTGAGTTTCTTGTAACGGCAGGCTTTGGTGGTGGGCAGGCTCCATCTAGTTCTTCTGGTCTCGGATTGATGTTGTCTCCATTGTATGTTGGCCTTTCTGTTTCCTGGTTCTGCATTTCTCTCTTGTTATTGACGTTGTGCTTTCTCCTTTACTCCAGATAGGTTCAGACTAATTAACGCTTCTTAGACGGCATCTTTTTAGCTTTTAAGACCCTGGATACCACTCACCAAAGGGGGGTGCAGAACATTTGCTCCAAAAACTTTGTTATAAGAGCACAATTAATGGTCTGATGGCCTAGGGGATCCCCTGGGAGCATGACCCCCAGAACTAGACCTGCTGTTGCACTGGCCCACTACTGAGGTCAACTCTTACGTCAAAAACGAACTAGACTCTGGAACACAGTGTGACCATATCATGTGTATTTCATGATTCTATGCATTTATAGGATACTGTCTTACTAGTCTCTTTCTAGATGGAAGAGAAGAGGGTGGAGAGGAGGAGACAGGAGATTAATGGAAGGATGTGATAAATATAGAATGAAAAGGAGGAATGTGCTGTCACCAGGCAAGGATAGCAGAAGAAGCTACAAGAAGATGGGCATGCAAAATTGATTTGGATTTTACACTTTCTTTTAATCACACACACACACAGAAGATATTCAGAAAAAAAAAACAACAACTTTGTTATGTCAATGTTAAGTCTTTCTATTCTTGAGCAAGGAAGGTTTCTCCACTTACGTAAGTCAGTTTTGGTTTCTTGCAGCTGTGTCTTACAGTTTTCTTTGTAGTCTTACATTTCTGCTTAGATTTATTCCATAAGTATTTTAACTTCTTGGGGGCTATTGTAAATGATGTTGCTTTGGTGATTTTGTTTTTGATATTTTCTTTGTTGGTGTAGAGGAATCAAACTGATTTTTGTGCGTATCTTGTGTCCTGATACTTTGCTGAACTCTTCTATTAGATTCAGTAGTATTTTTGTGGGTTTCCTTTGGGTTTTCTGTGTGTAGGATCATATCACCTGCAAATAGAGATAATTTTACTACTTCCTTACTGATAAAGGTGCCCCTTATTTCTTTTTCTAGACTGATTGCACTGGCCAGAACCTCTAGCATAATGCTGAAGTGGTGACAGGTGACATCCTTGTCTGATTCTCGTTCTCAGAAATCCTCAGACTCTTGCCATTCAGGATCGTGTTGGCTATTGGCTTTACCTAAATAGATGTCCCTTACTGTGATGAGGAATTTCCCTTCCTTTCCTATTTTGCTGAGCATTTTTAACATGAATAGGTATTGAACTTTGTCAGATGCCTTTTCTGCATAAATGGATAAAATCAAGTGGTTCTTGTCTTTTGTTTTATTTACGTGTTTGATTACATTGATTGTTTTTCTTATGTATAACCATCCGTACCTCCCTGGTAGGAATTTCATCTGGTCATAGTGAAATATATTTTGACATGTTGTTGAATTCCATTGGCCTGAATTTTGTTGAAGATTTTTTCATCTAAATTCATGAAAGGTATTTGTCTGTAATTTTCCTTTTTTACGGTGTCTTTACCTGGTTTTGGTATCAGGGTTATGCTAGTTTCATACTATGAGCTTGGAAGTATTCCATCTTTTTCTATGCTCTGAAATATCTTTAGTAATAGTGACATTAACTCTTCCCTGAAAGTCTGATAGAATTCTCCAGTGAAGCTGTCAGGGCCAGGGTCTTTTGATGGGAGAGGGGGAGAGTTTTTAAATTACCTTTTCAATCTCTTCTTTTGTTATGGATTTATTTGGTTGTTCTGACTCTGTTTATTTCAGTTCAGTGAGCTAATGAATCTCTTAAAAAAGCTTTTTTCTTCTAGCTTTTCTATTTTGTTAGAGTACAGTTTTTATAACATGCTGCTCTGATTTTTTTTTTTAATATTTCACTTAGGTGTGTTATGATATTGTCCATCTCATTTCTTATTCAGGTTATTTGTTTCCTCCACTGTTTTACTTTTTTCAGTTTGCTCAGTGTTTTATTGAGTTTATTGATCTTTTCAAAGAACCAGCTTTTGGCCAAGCCAGTATTGTCAATTATTTCAATTGTTTTTCTATTATCTGATTTTTTAAGTTATACTCTAAATTTCATTATTTGCTTTCTTCTATTGGCTGGTCTTTTTTTTTTTTTTTTGCTGCTCTTTTTCTACTTGTTAGAGTTGAAGGGTTAATTCTTTAGTTTGGGCCCTTTTTTTCTTTTTGGATGTGTGCATTTATTGAGGCAAATTGACCTCTGAGCACTGCTTTTGTTTTGTCTCAAAAATTCTGGTAGGGTGTGCTTTCATTCTCATTTGTTTCTATGAATGGCTTCATTTTGTCCTTGATTTCTTCTACAACCTACTAGTTTTTAAGCAAGGTGTTGTTCAGTTTACATGTATTTGATTTTTTTTTTTTTTTTTTGGTCTCACTTTTTCTGTTGTTGACATTGACTGTTACCGTTTGGTGGCCCGGAAAGTTGCTCTGAAATATTTCAATACCTTGGATTTTAAGGTTTACTTTATGGCCTAATATGTAGGCTAGTCTTGAGAATGTCCATGTGCACTGGAAAAGAAGGTATACTTGTTTGCTGTTGGGTAGAGTGCTCTGTATATGTCTATAAGGTTGAGTTGGCTGATTTTGGCATTTAGGTCTTCTGTAGGAAAGATTTAGACACATATCAGTCTGCAGGCACCCATATGGGAGTTCTCTGTGATTCTGAAAGTGTGATTATTTCAAGCTCAGCTTCCACAGTGAGAAAGATGTGCTCCAAATGTTGCTGTTCCTTTTGCTGTGCTGGCAGTAGCAGGTTCCCCTGTAGGGCATAGATTCCTACCAGGTCAATTCTGGCAGATTTAGGTACTTCTGGACCTACTTTTTCTTCCCTGCCACCCCATCTGATCTGTCAGCTTTCCTCCTGATGTTCAGAGCTCTTAGAATATCCTGTATAATCTATTTAGTTACTTCTCTGGTTGTTTGTTTTTAGAGGGATCACAAGACATTTGTGGCTATTTTGTCAAACTGGCCCTGCCTCTTTGGTAGAGAGGATTTAATGGAATTTCAGACTAAGATGGACTAGACAAAAAAGCATGGCAATCTACTTCTGAAAATTAGCCAGTAAAAACCCCATGAATCACAACAGAATATTGTTGGATGCAGTTCTGGAAGACGAGCCTCCTAGGTTGGAAGGCACTATAAATTCGTTGTGGCTGCAACGGTGGGCTTGAGTTGCCACCAATTGTGAAGACAGAAAAAGACTAGGCAACATAGTGTTCTGCTGTAACCAGGAATCAGATCCAACTCAACAGCAATAACCAATGATGGGAAAGAGAGGCTAAGGGTAGCATAGACACCTCGCTCTGGTTATTCTTCTGAGTGGGCTTTTGGCTACGAGTTTTAGAAGATAGCAAATGAACATCGCAAACAGCTCAATTTGATTTTTCTCAGCAAATAATCACATTAATCGTGCATTGGTTAACACCCTAAACATTCACTAAGGCACACAGAATAACCACCCACACTTCTATTTTTATATTGAGATACGGTTAATGTGCAATATAGCTCAGGTTTCTCTTAAGAAGTTCCGTGTAAGAAATTCATTTCAGAATTAAGTGCCAGGTTAGATTTTACTTCCCTAAAGGAACTGATACAATTTTTGTTTATAGGGGTCAAAAAGCCATTCAACTGCCATTTGATTTTGATTTTTAAGAAGCTTAGAGGTAAAGTTCTCAAGACCTTATGGCTCATATCCTCTCTCTCTCCGTTTTCTCCTCCCAAACTTTAGTCCCTTGGTTTAATGCTTAGTTTACTAGCCTGGGCATTTTTGTTGTAATTCATGTTTTAGTATTTAAGTGTATTCATTTCTTTGGTCCATATTGTACTGTCAGTATTAGGCTCTTTGTACTTCATGTCTTTATTCATGCTACTGCTTCTTCTTGTAAAGTCTTTTGTCATTCAGCCCCCTCCCTGCCACTTCCATTAAGACTTAAGAGGGCACCACATCCAGGAAGCCACACATGCTGGCCTTCGGGCCATGAACCCCTTCCCTTTCTGTGGTCTGCACTCACAGTGTTGTTTGGGTTCACCTATTACACTCCTACCTCTCCTCCTAGAATGTGAATTCCTTAATGACAGGAGTAGCTTTACTTAGACAGAAGTCAGCACCCCCTATGTGTTCAATGAGTAAATGGATGAGTAATTATGGAATACAGCATAAAATGCAGAAGAAAATTAATAACATTTTGATTGAAGACTAGCTTCTTGTAAAAAAAAGTTGATAGTGTTGAAGGTTACGTGTCAGGAGGTATTTATGTGCTTCTTAAATATTAAATTAAATTATTTAATTGTAGCCTCTCAAAAAACTACAGTGAGTGCTAACATTACTACCCCCTTCCACTTTTACAAATAAGGAACTGGAGGCCTAGAGAAGTTGAGGGACTTGTCTATGTTCACACAGCAAGGGACAGAAAAGGGAACTAAACGCAGATATTCAGTCCCTGGAGCCTGCACACTAAGTTGCTCCATGTGTACATCTTTGAACAGTTATTCTAGTTGTTGCTGCCAGAAGTCTAAATTCATGTTTTAGGCAAGAGGCTCTTTCACGCCCCTCTCGTCAGCTGCCTGTATGTGCATTTATACTGCCCAGTTAAGAAGCTGTCTCTTTTTCCCTGAAAATTCCTTTGATGCTGTAATTGTATGATTAGAAACAAACAAAAAATATACAAATATACAAACAGCATGACATGAGTCCTTCCTTCCTTCCATCTTGGTAGGACGTAGCACATAGTCACGACACCAAAAAGGAATTGGTAATCATTCAACCGTTTTAGGAGGTAACACATGATCAAGAGTCTATGGTACTGAAGAAAGAAGTCCAAGCTATGCTGAAGAAACTGGCAAAAAAATTGATAGAACACCAAGTGAGATTTTTCAACCAAAGGAGGCTTCACTGGAGGTATTTACTTATCTATGCCAAGAAATTTGGAACAGAATTACTCAGCCAACTGATGCAAAGAGATCCATATTTTTATTCACTCTGAAGAAAAGTGATCAAACAGAATGTGGAATATTTAACTCTATCATTAATATATTACTCACAAGTGAAATTTTGCTTAAGATCATTCAAAAGGTGTTACAGCAGTACATTGACAGGGAACTGCTAGCAAGTCAAGCCAGATTCAGAAAAGGAAATGGAGTAAGGCAGATCATTGCTGATATTGGTGTCTGAAACCAGAAAGATGTTCACCTGTGTTTCATTAACTGTGCAAAGATATTTAACTGTGTGGATAACATTGCAAAAAATGGGAATTCCAGAACAGTTTATTGCACTTATGAAGAATCTGTATATAGATTAAGGAGCAGTTGTTTAGACAGAACACAGATACTGAGTGGCTTAAGGTCAAGAAAGGTGTGCCTCAGGGTTATATCTTTTCAACATACATTTTCAACCTGTATGCTGAGCAAATAATCAGAGAAGCTGGACTACATGAAGAATAGCGAGACACTGGGGTTGCAGAAAGACACGTTAATAACCTGTGTTACATGGATGACACAACCTTGCTTGCTGAAAGTGAAGAATTATACATCAACATATAGAACACGAAAATCCTCATAACTGGACCAATAAGCAACATCATGATAAATGGAGAAAATATTGACGTTGTAAAGAATTTCATTTTACTTGGATCCATAATCAATATCCATGGAAGCATCAGTCAGGGAATCAGAGGACGTATTGTGTTGGGCAAATTTGCCCCAGAAGACCTCTTTGAAGGGTTCAAAGGCAAAGGCTAAGATGCATTTTACCCAAGACAAGACATCTGTATCACCTCATATGTGTGTAAAAACCGTTCAGTGAATAAGAAAGACAAAAGAAGAATTGACGCCTTTGAATTCCACTGTTGGCAAAGAATGCTGTATATACCACAGACTGCCAGAAGAATGAACAAATCTGTCTTGAAAGAAATATAGCCAGAATGCCACTTAGAAGGATAGCAAGACTTTATTTCACCTATTTTGGACACATTATTAAGAACAACCAGTTCCCCCAAAAAGGATATCATGCTTAGTAAAGTAATGGTCAGCAAAAAAGTGAAGACTCCCAATAAGACACTCTGACAAAGTGGCTGCAATAATGAGCTCAAGCATACTGATTGTTAGAATGGAGTAGGACAGGGTAGTGTTTCTTTCTGTTGTATGTAGGGTCAAAATGAGTCAGAACTGACCACTGACTAGACAGCGCCTAACAACATTTATTTGTCTATATATATAAGATGATGACAGAATGGGATATTCTAATAACATGTGAGACAACGAGAGAAGTTTCAGACTGATAAACCTGATCCATGTGTGTGACCAATACTGAGATGGAAAAGACATAACAAGTTTAAGATACTTATTATTTACCTAAGCAGAGATGCCAAGTAGGCAGTGGAATATTGGATTTGAAAGGAAAGGTCAAGGGAAGAAAGTTGTCCTTCGGAGATACTAGGCTGTAAGTGGATTTTAAAGTCTTGTGACTAGAAGAGATCATGAAGGAAGTGAACATATTCAGAAGAGAGAAAGCATCACCAGGACTGAGTCAAGGGCACGTATGTGGAGGGACTAACAAAGATAAAGAAGTACTGGTCAATGTGGTGGAAGAAAAATTCAGAGAATGTGACATGAAAGTGGAGTGAAGACTAACAAAGCACAGAGGGGGTTCAACTGTGTCAAAATGGAGCCAACAATGGAGAATCAATACTTGCATGTACTATAGTAACATGGGGCTCAGTGGTGACCTTTAGAGGAGCACTGTGGTTTTCACCCAAAGAGAAGAAAAAAGAAAAAACATATAGGGGCAAATCTGATATCTCTAGAATAAAAGAAAACCCATTGCTGTTGAGTCAATTATGACTTATAGAAACCTTAAAGGGCAGAGTAGAACTGCTCCGTAGGGCTTCTAAGTCCGTAATCTTTATGGAAGCAGACTGCCACATCTTTCTCCTGCTAAATGGCAGATGAGTTTGAACCGCCAGCCTTTTACTTTGCAGTTTAGCACGTAACCACTGCCCCACAAAGGCTTTTTCTTTGACATACGGGCAGGGGAAGGTTGAGAATACTGGTAGGAGCTGGAATAAAGTGCTGTTACAATGACTGAAGTGAGAATAATAAACCAGCACCCTGGTGAGGAACTTCTGGGTGTTGTAAACAATTAAGGGCTGAGTTACCAGCTGGAAACCTGGAGTTGAAACACATCCAGAGGTGCCTTGAAAGACTGGCCTGGTGATCTACTACAAAAAGACCACAGCCTTGAAACACTGTGAAGCAGCAAACATGGGTTTGCCATGAGTCAGAGTCAACTCAAAGGCAACTATCAACAACAACAGATCAAGTAGAATGGAAAATTATTGTGGTTCAGCAGTAGCAAAATTCTCACCTTCCATGCAGAAGCCCTGGGTTTGATTCCTGACCATGCACCTCATGCACATCTACCACTTGTCTGTTGTGAGGGACTGTGTGCTGCTATGACACTCAGCTTAATACAGCAAAGCTCCTATATTAAGCCAGACCAAAAAGAAAGGTCTGGTGATATATCTGCCAAAACCAGACAGTGAAAATCCTGTGGAGCACAATGATTTGATCCACAACAAATGTGTGGATGGCAAAGTACTAAACAGCATTTTGTTCTGTTGTACATAGGTTCATCACAAATCAAGGATGATTAAAGGAGAGCTAACAACAACAACAAAAGACTCAGGATACGAGAAACAAGGGCCACAGCAATGATATATTAAATATTAATGAGTTACTTGCATTTTACTATTTTTACTTTAGAAAATGTAAGTATAGCTTAATTTTCCTTTATAGAGTTTCCAATTAAAACATTTGTTCCCTTAGTTTGGTTAGGTGATTCAATATTGAGCCTGTCATCTATTTCCTTGGGTTCACTAAGGAAACATTTCAGTTGGTGCTCTGTCTTCTCCTTTGTTAAGAGCGTAGCTTATTTATTTACTACAACAGCTAACTCTTTCTTTACGCAATTCGGTGAATTGGCAATTGCTTTAAACAATCTTTGTCTATTGTATAAATTCATTATCCTTTTTACTAACTCCTAGAAATGACAAAAGGAATCATCAAGTTCTTTCCTAAGTGGTAACTTTATGTGCCTTGCTCAATCTGCTTCAGCTTATGGTAAAACCAAGATGTTATAACTTTTAATTTGGAAATTGATTTGGCATAAATGTATAGCATAATGGACTATGCAATAATCCCTAGCATAATATTGGCTTTTAGACTGATAATAGATTTTTAAGATAGTCTTTGTCCGGAAATTAAGTCTGAGAGCACTGCTTGGTGATGTATCTTAACTATAGCTGCTTGTTTTATGTAAATACGAAAAATGTTTTGGGCCAACTTTTTAACTATTATATAAATATTAAAAACATTCAAATATATGAGAATCACAGAAGTCTTGTTTCCCATGATGCTGTGTTTCATTTTATTGAGGAAATAGGTGATGAGAGCTGTTATTCATCCATAAGTACTACTATTAGCGCATGGATAAATGCTCTCATCTTTGCGTCTTCTGGCCTTTCTCAGTGCCTGGCTCTTAGGAGGCAGTCAATAAATTAGTGTTTAAATTATATAAACTCAATAGTAATCTAATATGGCATATTAATATATCCTATTTACCTTCCCCCCAAAATCTCCTAACAATAATTTGTATACCAATAAATGATTCATTTAGAAATAGAAAGTTCTACATGTATCAGCTTATCATTTTCTGAGTTTCTACTGTGGATGGGAGGCAATAACTACTGCTAGAATTTTCTGAAATAAATATAGCACTGTTCTCATTCTATAGGAGCTCACAGTCTGATGGAAGTGACCAGTGTATAAATTATTACAAGGTAGTGCAAAAGTACTGCAATACAGACGTGCAAGAGTTTATTATGGTGTGCATACAGGAAATCTCATTAAGCTCATTTCAGTTCAGAAACACAAAATCAAACATTTTCTTTCAAACAGCATTGGAGGTAGTCTCAGAGGTCAATTGATACAAACTTTTATTATGCCTTCCCAGAAAAGTTAAATGAAACCACCTTAAAATGAATCACAAGTAGACAGCATGAGCAAAGATGCTCAGCCATTTACTAGCTTCAGTGAATAACCATTCGTTCAATAAATAATGAACACCCACTATGGGCCAACTTCTTCTTAAGAACTCAAACATTGTTACCTGTACCAAAAAAAAAGAAAAAAAAGACAACCCGGTGCTGTCAAGTTGATACTGACTCTCAACCTAAAACCTATTTATATATTATAGTGCTTTATGTTCTAATTCTCCTACATTCATCAATTCTAACTTCCAAATATGATTTGCCTTCTCCCTCCCTAAACTCTCTGCATGATTAGTTTCAACCTTGGACTGGAAAGGAACTAACAAGATTAAAATGGATGCCTTTAGGAATAAGTACATTAGTGACCCATTTTGCAATAACCAGAAAATAATTTTAAAGTCACTCTTATAATTATATTCAAGGTCCTAAAGAAGTTATAAACTTTATAAATAGGTGCCATAGTAGATAAATAGAAATTATGAAGTACCAAATGGAAATTCAAAGGTTAAAAATGTAGTAATTGAAATGAAAAATTTTACTTGAAGGGTGTAACAGGAAAGGAAACTAGTGAACTTGAAGAAGATTGGTAGAAATTATTTTACATAAAACAGAGGAAAACATAGAAGGAACATGAAAGGAAGCTCAGACACTAGTGAGACAACATTAAGCAGTGCAACCTATGTATTATAAAGCCATGAGAAGAAAGGAGGGTGAGATTAAAATTAGTAATAATAATGACTAAAAACTTCAAAGCAAAATAAATAGGAAGAAGAAAACTCTGTGAACATCACAGCCAGACTGGTTAAATTTATAGAAGAAGAGATAGCACTAAAGGCAGCTAGAGTAAACTGTCACATTACACCCGAGGATGATGCAAGTTATAGCTGATACCTTATCAGAAGTAGTGGAAAACAGAAGTAAATGAAACCTATCTTTAAAGTACTGAAAGACAACATGTCAACATAGAGCTTTATATATAGCAAAACTACACTTCAAAAATAAAGATGAGGAAGTGGGGCTAATATGATGTAGTAACCAAATGCATTCTCTGATCCCTCTAACAATGGAGAACCAAAAAAAAAAAAAAAAAAAAAAAAAAACTGAATGGATTATATAGGACATTCTAGGAACCCTGAATATCCAGAGGGAAGCTTTGGTATCTGACTGGGTGACAGAGAGGAGAGAGCAGATCCAGAAGCAACTACTTCAGAGAAAATTAAATCCACCCCTACAGAGGGACCTGCTTCTGCCAGCTAAACAGACTCACAGTGCGGTGGTAAGGCAGCAAAACAGAACAGCAGTGCCATGAGCAAAGTGTGTCTTTCTCAGTGAGGACAGCTGCACTTACAGAATAGCAAAGGAGTTTCACCTGAGCATCATAAAATAAGTGTTCACAAACTCCTGTGGATTTAATCTTTTCTACTCACTGATTTCTTTCCATGCCCAAAGTACTTCCCCCTCACTCCTCTGTTGTGCAACAGTGCTAAACTCTGCACTACCTGGACAGGAAGTGAAGCTAATCTTAAGCATGTGCTCTGAGCTACTCTGCCAGACTTGGAGAAGGAAACAAAGAAGGGGAAAAGAAAAAAAGGTCTGCTGGCAGTCCTGAGCTGGAAACTTCTCTGACCTTTCTCAGCATGTTCACAGCTCTAGCTATCCAATGACAGGGCATTGGGATTTTTAAGGCTCCAATAATCAAACCAGCTTAAATGACTATTGGACCATTCAAAAACTACATATATGTGTGTTGTGTTAGAAAACAATAACCAAATGTAAATAATTTTCAACTTTATGAAGGCTCAGAGACAACTCTCTATCTCTAATTGTTTAGAGACAGACCACCATGACTTCAGAAAACTCCCAAAGTGAAGAACTGTGAACATTTTCCAGATGAAGAACACTTCCTGAAATTACTGGAGATAGAATAAAAAAAAAGTAATGTTAAGTGCTCTTTAAGACACCATGAAGGAGATTAGGCAAAGTGTAGCCGAGCATAAAGAAAAATTAAACAGGCTACAAGAAGTACTTGCACAGCAATGGTCTAAAATTCAACAGATTAACAATAAAATTATAGAATTAGACAATTCAATAGAAAGTTAAAGGAGCAGGATTGAGACAATAGAATGCAGAATGAGGGAGACTGAACATAAAGCTCCTGTAATTATCATATGTGAGGAAAAACAAGAGAATTAAAAAAAAAAATACAGACACACTAATGGTTATATCAGACTCTCTCAAGAGGAATAATTTATGAGTGACTGGAGTACCAGAATGGGAGCAAGAGGGGCATAACAGCAATACAATGAGAACTGTTGAAGATATGTTGATAGAAAACTGCTCTGATATCATGAAAGATGAGACACTAAATATCCAAGATGATCATCAAACTCCACACAAAGTATATTTCAAAAGAAAGACACCAAGATGTGTTACAGACAAGGAGATGCCTTTAAAGGCAGCTATGCTTAAAAATAATAATGATAATAATAATGTACAAAGGCGAGTCATTAGGACTAAGCTTGTTTTACTCAGCAGAACCACACTGGCAAGAAGGTAATGGGATGACATATACAAAGCCTTAAAGGAAAAAGAAAAAAAAAAGAACTTCCAGACAAGATTTATATTTATGCTGCAAAGTTGTCTCTCAAGTATGATGGCAAAATTAGAACACTCCCAGATAAACAAAAGTGTAGAGAATTTGTAAAACCCAAAACAAAATTGTAAGAAAAACTGACTTTCTTCGATTAGAAAACCAATTATATCATATATATACTCTGGGATAAAATGCAGAGCAAAGAGAGCATCCAGATAGTAACATGGATAGGGAAACTGAGAAAATAAATCAAAGTGAAACACTAAAAATAGAGCAATAGCGATATCAGTATGTAAACAACAACATTATACCAAAAAGGGGTCCTACTTAACACATTCATAGGTCTTTCGGATGGAGAGAAAGTCAAGATGATATAAAGAAATTAAAGACTGATTTAAATTTAGAATAATAGGAATAAATATGAAGGTAAGCACAAAAGAAATGAACAATTCTACACATCAAAACAAGAAAGAAAATCAAGAAGTAGCAAATGTAAAACCAACAATACAAAGAAAACTCATAAATAAAAATGACTTAGCACAGAATATTAAGTGGAACAAAGAAACCATCAACAACACACAAAAAGACATCAACATGACAACACTAAATTCACACCTGTCAATAAGTGCATTGAATGTAAATGGGTAAAATGTACTAATAAAGAGACAAAGAATAGCAGAATGGATATGAAAATATGATCTATGATGCCTACAAAAGGCACATTTGGGGCTTAAAGATATAAACAAATTGAAACTAAGAGGATGCAAACATATATACCAAGCTTGGACCATTCAAAAGTAAGTGGAAGTGGCAATTTCAGATAAAATTCAGATAATTTCAGATAAAATAAACTTTAAAATCCACCATAGTAGGATACAAAAGTCACTATCTGTTTCTTAAAGGGTTAATATATCAGGAGGGCATGACAAATGTTTATGTACCCAATGAAAGAACCCCTGGATACATCAAATGAACTCTAAGACAGCTCCACGATAATGGTAGGAGACTTCAACACATCACTTTTGCTGATGGACAGAACATCCAGAAAGAAGCTCAATGAAGACAAAGGAAATTGAAATGTCACAATCAACCAACTCAATCTCATAGACATAAGCAGAACACTCAACCCAACAAAAGACAAGTACACCTTCTTTCCCAGTACTCATGGAACTGTCTCCAGAATAGACTACATATTAGTCCATAAATCAAGTCTTAATAAAATTCAAAGCACTGAGATATTACAAAACATCTTTTCAGACCCTAAAGCAATAAAAATAAAATTCAGTAGCAGAAAAACCAAGAGTGAAAAATAAAACACATGGAAACTGAGCAGCACATTGCCCTAAAATTTCTGGGTTATGAAAGAAATTACAGATGGAACAAAGAAATTCATAGAACAAAATGAGAATGAAAATGCACTCTACCAATACCTGTGGAACACAGTAAAAGCAGTGCTCTGAGGTCAGTTTATCTCAATAAATACACACAGCCAAAAAAAGAAAGGGACCATATCAAAGAAGCAACCTTAAGACTTGAAAAGTAGCAAGAAAGCAACAAAAGAACCTCTCAAAAACTGCAAGAAAATAGATCATAAAAATCAGAGCAGAACTAAATGAATTAGGGATTAGAAAAACAATTAAAAGAGTTCAAGACTAAAAACTATGTTTTTGAAAAAAAATAACAAAATCAAAAAACCATTGGCCACACTGACAAAAAATAATAAAAAAAAAGCAGGAGAGGAAGCAAATAACCCAAATAAGTGATGGGATGGGTAATAGCATGGAAGACCCAACTGAAATTAAAAGAATCATAACAGAATACTATGAAAAATTGTACTCAAGTAAATTTGAAATCCTAAAAGAAATGGACAATTTTCTAGAAATGCACTACCTACTAAAACCAGCACAGACGTTGAAAAACTTAAAAAATAATAAGTAAGAGATTGAAACAGCAGTTAAAAAAACTCTCAACCCCCAAAAAATGTCTGAGCACTGACTGCTTCATTGGAGAATTCTACCAAATTTAGATGACAGTTAACATCACCATTACTAAAGTTATTTCACAGTGTAGAAAAGGATAGAACACTCTCAAATTCTATGATCAGGAGATTACATGAGCATAAGAACAGAAGAACAAGACAGTGTCCAGCCACAACCACCAATGACTGCCCTGACAGAACACAGTGTGAGTCCCTGACATAGCAGGATAAAAATTGGGGTGCAGGTCTAAAACTGTTGAAATGAGACGTAAGTAACTCCATTTAGAGGAAGAATACAGTAAAAATTCAGGCTCCAGGAACCAACTTAGCAGGAAATAACAAGAAGAAAAGTATGATAGGATAATTACACCAAAACTGATAGAGCCCAGAGGCAGCCTGATAGATAACCCCTGGAACCAGCCTAGTAAAACATCCGCTAACAGAAATTTCATGTGGTTAACACATTCACCCACAGCTAAATTTTACAACTTGCAGAAACTCCGCCAACCTCAGCCAATCAATGCAAAGGTCAGCTCCCCCTCCCTACCTTGCAATTTTATGGCTTAAATATTGGGTGCAAAGGAAGCTTGAGGTCGCCTCCTTACTCTGTGTAGTTTGGAGTGCGTCCCTGGTGCACCACTCTTTTTCCTATTGGGCATATTTTTAATAAAATTTAATCTTTAAAGAAATTCTGGGTTGCATCTTGAAATCCGAACCCCAACAAAACTTTATTAAGAAAGCAGACTTAATGATTTGACATCCTGGGGGTTCCCTGAAGACATGATCTCTGAACTGTCTTCTAGTTTAGAGCTGAAACCAGTAGAGAAGTCAATTCTTCAGACAAAGACTGGATTGGACTATCAGACATAGAGTATCGCTGGTGAAGTCTGTTCTTCTTGACTTAGATGCCCAGTCTGGAGGCAAGAAGGGAGAGTAAAGGAGATGGGGCAGGAGTTGGTTGGATGAATGGAAAGGAAGTGTGTGCTGTCACAGGGTAGGGAGAGAAGGTGGAGTTGCATGGAGGTGTGTGTGCTGGGTTCTATACGCAAATTGACTTGAATTGTAAATTTTTGCTTACAGCACAATAAAGTATTTTTTAAAGGCTGAAAAGTGACATGTGGTAAATAATAAATGAAGGAATTTGTTAGCAGATGTAATCTAATAAATGCTAAAGGAAATTCTTCAGACTGAATAATTATGCAAAATGATAACTTGGAAGTGCATGAGAAAACAAATTATTAAGAGCAGTAAATAAGTAAATATAAAGGGTTAGTTTTTTTTAATTTTTCTTAAAACACGACTATTTGATTTTTTTTTTTAAATTTAAGCCAATAAGTATATTCTTCACCAGCCTCACTCTTTGTCTTACAGTCCACTCCAATTGTTGGCTGCGATACTGGTTTCAGTTCTGGGCTAATGAAAAGTCCAGGGGCCATGTTATCAGTTTGCCAGACCATCAGGTGTGGTCTTTTAAAAGAATTCTAGTTTGCACACTCTTTCCATTCTCACCAAATTAGAGACTTTATGTTCTTTTTCTTGTCGGGGCAATCATTGGTGGTGGTCAGACACCTTAATTTTTTCATTTTTAAGAACCAAACATTTATAACACTGCACTGTGCCATTTTAATATTTATAGGTGTAACACATATGACAATTACAAGGCAAAGGATGGTAGAGGTAAATTGAACCATGACACTGGAAGGTTCGTACACTTTTTGCATGTAGTAAAATATTAAGTCTACATAGATTACCTCTTACGATACACACTGTAATTACTGGAGCAATTACTAAAAATAATGTAAACAGATAATACCTAGAGAACAAAAGTGGAATTAAAATGAAATAAAATCTATTTTACAAGCTGAAAAGAATATAACAGCATGATATACAAATAACACACAAATCAGTAAGAAAAAGATGAGTTATCAGCTGACATTTTTATCATCCCTGTGTGTAATGTGACAGTTTTCTCTAGCTGCTTTCAGTAAAACCCAAGTAAATTAATAGACCAGAAGTAAAGGAAATAATACACACAAAAAATAGAAAATAGGGTTGCTCTGAGTCAGAACTGACCCAGTATCATTGGATGATTTAAAATGTACAAGAGCTTTCTGAAATTATTACCAGTAACACCACTACTGGAAGCCTTGATGGTGTAGTTTTTAAGAGCTATGGCAGCTAACCAAAAGACTTACAGTTCAAATCTGCCAGGAGCTGTTTGGAAACTCTGTGGGACAGTTCTACTCTGTCTATAGGTTTGTTATGAATCTGAATCGACTTGGCAGCAGCAGGTTTGGTTGGTTTGGTGCCACTATTTGAATAAACACCCAGTAAGAAATTGCATTGAGAGAAATCTGAAAAATTTCTAGAGAAAGTGAAATTTCACATTGACTTTGAACTTTTCTTGACATGTACTATAATTACCCTCCATGGTCTTCAAACCTTCAATAAAGTCCATCACACTGAAATATGCTGCATTATCATGTTTGGTGAAATGTTATCGTAACTACCACTATCAGAGCAATTTCAGTATTATTTCTTTTCAACAGTTGCCATTGCTATAAGCCCATGCAAACCAATTGCATACTCAGTGTCAAGCACTGTGCTATATATCTTACATATACTTGATCCTTTAAGTAATTTCACTCCCTTTTTGTGACTGAAAATGCTAGTAAGTGGTAGGCATGCTGGGTGATCCCTGGCCCTTTGACTATAGTGTCAATATGTGTAATGGCAGAATTCTGTAGAAAAAAGGGAGCTGGTGCTAGTACAATGCAAAGTAGACTAAACAGAGAGATTAGTGGGTTTAAGACTTAAGAGTTATGGTGAGAATCAGGTAATAAATGTTAATGGCAACCACTAGAATAAACTGATCTTGTGCAGTGGTCAAGAAACAAAAGCAGTAGTCAAGAAATCAAAAGATGCATTGTGTTGCAAAAATCTGCTGCAAAAGACCTCTTAAATGTGTTGAAAGTAAAGATGTCATCTTAAAGACTAATATACATGTGAACCACACCATGGTATTTTCAATCACATCATATGCATGCAAAAGCTGGAGAATTAATAAGGAAGACAGAAGAATCGATGTCTTCGAATTGCGGTGTTACAGAACAATATTGAACATACCATGGACTGCCAAAAGAACAAACATATTTGTTCTTGATGTACAATCTGACTCCTCCTTAGAGGCAAGGATAGTGAGGCTGCATCTTACATAACGGACATGTTGCCAGGAGGGATAAGTCCCTGGAGAAGGACATCATGCTTGGTGAAGTAGGGAGTCAATGAGAAAGAGGAAGACCTTGAGGAGACGGACTGGCCCAGTGATTCAAGTGTAATGACAGTTGTGGGCATGGCACAGGACCAGACAATGTTTCATTCTGTTTTTCATAGTGTTGTTATGAGTTGGAACCAACTCAACGGCACCTAACAACAACAACAACGTGATAAAGTGGACACTGCTTGTCAAAATCTCTAAGCAACTGCTATTTGGGTTATAAGAAGATGAACACCTAGCATGGGAAAATGATTGTAGTAAAAAAGTGCAATACAAAAATTAAGGAGTTTGTAAGTATAATTAACGTCCATTACCCTAGGGTCGCCATGAGTTGGATTTGACTTGACAGCACTTGGCTTGGCTGGCATTGGATCTCACTCATATAAAAGCTGAATACGTAATTTCAGGTTGCCAAATTAATGTACAGAAATACTTTGAGTTTCTCCTGTGTTTGGACACTGGGATCTGGTTAATTTCTGGTTTTTTACACATTTTAATTTTCAAATCTTCTGCCATGAACGTGCATTCATTTGGTAAGCAGAAAACACATTTTTAAACAAAAAAACAAATGAAAGCACTGCCATCTAGACCCTTGAAGAAAGAAATGTAGAAGAATAAACCATAATTCCATCAGGCTTAAAAGAGTCTTCTTCCAGCAACTGCTTCTGATAACCTGATACGGTTTCTGAGAAAAAGTGCTCATTAAAACATTTTTTGATAATGTGACAAAGAAATTATTAAAGACAGGATGGTTCTCTCAGAAGACATAAGCCAAGGTACTTTGGGCTGAGAGCTACTGTGTCCTAACCCCCTTGCCCTCTTCCCTCTGCCGTGTTTAAACCCCTCTGTTTGGTGTCTTGAGATTGTTTGCAGAATAATAAGCTCAGAGTAAACCATTTGCAACCCAAAGCTAAAACTATTTCCTTGAAACTGTTTGCAGGATATTAGCCCATATCAAGCTATTTGTAATACAGTAAGTCCAAAGCTAGAGCTATTTCCTTGAAACTGTTTGGTCTCAGGATAGCAGCTCAGGTTAAAACTATTTGCATCTTCCTGTTCTTTGTTTGAAGACAACTTCCAAGGCTCTCTAACAAAGATTATGACCATTTTGGGCTATGTTCTGCCCTATTGACTTCCTACCTGTTAAGCCTATAAACGAAGTTGTGAAAGCAGATGGGGGTACATGATTCTCCATTAGAGACCATGGACCCACCTGGCCCCAGCTTTCTCTTGTGTGTGTGATATGTTTCATGTATGATGTGTTTCTTGTGTGATGTGTTCCTTGTATGAATGAGACTTCTCATCCACTTCCTGCCCATCTCAGCCTTTGACCCTTCTCAGTGCTGGCTACTGGGATGCCAGATGTGGCACCACGGAGGCCAGAGCCTCTTTACATATATTTTCATTTGATTACTGTTCCTACAGATGGAGCAATGTTACCTTATCTAATTTTTTTAAATTCCCTTGTAATGGGGTCATTCTTCTTGTGTTAGGGTCCGGATTTCAAGACGTGATGCAGATTCTCTTAAAGTCAAGTTTTATTAAAAAATGTACCCAATAGGAAAAAGGCTGGTGCACCAGGGATGCGCTCTAAACTGCGCAGAGCAGGAGGTGACCTCAAGCTTCTCTAGCGCGCAGTATTTAAGCCGTGAGATTACACAGCAGGGATGGGGAGCTGACTTTTACATTGATTGGTTGAGGCTACCTGGAATTCCTGTTAGTTGTAAAATGTGGTCGTTAGCAAATGTTTTAGTAGATTGTGGTCAAGGTCTAGGGGTCATTTGCAAGGCTGTCTCCAGGCTTTGTCTTGTGACAGACAGATGTTTTACAAGACAAAGGTGAGATTACTCTATGGTATTTCCTGCTATTTTCTGTTAAGTTGTTTCCTGGGGCTTTCTACTTTAACACCTTGAATTTTTACTGCACCCTTCCTCAAAATGGAGTCTGAGGCTCAAAATGGAGTCACTTATGCCTCATTTTAACACTTGCCTTAAAACCGGCTCATGTTATTATTGTGGAGCCTCTGTGGAAGCCAATGATTTTATGTTCTTTGAATGCGTGTGTATGATTTTTTTTTTTTTCTTCTAAATTAAAGGAGACAGTGCGTCTGTGTCCTGATGTTAGGGGCCCTCTGGCAGCCCAAGTGTCTTCTGAGCTTGCTCAGCAGTTGCTAAAATTTATTTAGAAGTAGTACCTGCTAATTATACAAATTACAGATAAGGTTTAAAATATCAAGTCCCTGAAAGAAGTCATGCATGGGCTTAAAGTCACATTAAAGTATAAATGTCTGATGTCTAACTTTTTTTTCTTTTTGAACAGCTAGAATAGACAGGCATTTCTGGAGGTCCCAAGTTCTTCAAGTACAAATATGTCATTGAGGATACAGTAATCACATCACAAAGTATTAAATATGGACTTTGTTATAAACTAAATCATGTCCCCATATATGTGTATAATCCCCTACATATGTGAATTTAATCATATTTGGGAATGAAGTTTTGTTTGTTATGCTAGTGAGGCCACATCATTGTAGGGTATGTCCTAAATCTGATCACTTCAGAGCTATAATAGAGCAGTTTGGACATACAGGCAAGACAGACACTGTATGAAGACTGTCAAAAACGAAAGAACAACTGGGCAACCTACAGAAAAGAAACTGATGTGGGCAAACCCTAATTCAGACTTTTAACAAGCAGGGCTATCAAAAATATGTTTCTGGTCTTTAAAGCCACTCACTTTCAATATTTCTGTTACAACAGCACTGGGAAACTAAGACAGATTGTATTCTCTTTTAACTAAGTTTATAGATTGTTCCATAAACACTTCTGCCTTAACTTACCCTACCCAAGAAAGTCAGCCTAGAATAACTGTGGATGTTTGCAACAGCCATACCAAGATTGATAACTTTCCTTCATCTCCTTTAGATGTATGACTTAGATGTTTAACTTTGTCTTTCTTTTCTTTTTTGTTTTACTATAAAATAAAAGTGATGAAAAACTGTGGTCTCCTCTGTGTTAAGCACTGTGTTATGCATGTACTTGACCTGTGTTTATCTTTTAATCTAGATTCAATTCTTTTACATGGATGAAAGGATATAGAGGCTTGTTGCTTTGTAATGGGGGTTACATGGGGGAAAGCTAGTATAATACAAGGCATGGAGTCTAGTATGTCCCAAGAATTTAGTAAGTATTTGTCCAACCTTCCAATATCCTTCAGCAAAGGCAATATACACACCAAAAGAACTCACTTGAATCACTGAGTTGATGACTTCGACTTCTGAAGCATCTATTTATTTTCAGTCTCAAAAAAATGGATTTATTCTTTCTATTCAGGCAAATTTCTGTTCTACAAAGTTCACATTTTACCTAAGTTACCTATATGGATCTTCTGTATTCATACCATGAGCACTGATTTTTCCTTCCATTAAATTCTATAATTCTAAATTTGTGCTCCTTAGTCTGGCTTCAAACACCATTTTACTGGAATTTTGGTCTATTTTGTAAAATTTGGAGTCCAGTGTGTACAGCCTGATTTTTCCATTTACCACCTGAATATTCAAAGAAAAATAATTAATAGCTGCCTGTCCTAGTTTCCTCATCTGCAATTAAATGTACCTTGAAGGCTATTACAATAGGACAAAATTAAACAGCAAACATGAAAGTAACAAATGAATATACGCTTGCAGGACCATCCAAGCACTAGTGCCTATCCACATTTGTCCAAAAAACTGAAATGTTTTTGAAGCACGGATCATGTTATTTTTTTTGTTTATGTTTAATACTTGCCAGTTATCATAAATGATTCTAGAAATAATGAACTACCTGCAGCTTTCTGCTCTTACCTTTTTTTTTGTTCCCAGTAATTGCGTTTCAAATGACCTTACTGATTTCTACTCAACCTTCAGTATCACGCTTAGGAATTACTGTCTTCTGGAAGTCTTGTAAGCATCTTCAGGCTAGAGTTTCCCTCTACTCCCAAGGCATTCTGTGCTTCTCATTATCGTTGCCCTTATTTACTTATTTACCGTTTCCAGTGAGCCTACTGAGGGTGATTTATTTGTCCCTGTGTCCCTGAAGGATGGTTCAGAACACTGAACAGGTGCTTAATGAATACTGGTTGAATAAATGGATGAAGAAATGGTTGTGAAGAGACTTTGAGGAACCAAGAAGCATTGCCCAGGACACAGAGAGTTGCCTTCGAGTACATCAGGGATATCTGATTACCCAGTCAGTGTGCCAGCACTAAATTATCAAACATGCTCTTGGTCTTTATGGTGATTCATTCCTTCCTTAATCTTTGCTATATTTCAAACTTTCCAATGTGACTAAAGACATGTCAACAGTTGGCTCATTGGTTAGCCATCAAGATGACCTTTAGAAATTTAGTAACTTACATAGCTTGCCTTTTTTGGCTACTGGTTTATGTAACTTGCAAATATTGTAATAGTTCAAATATCACTGCATTTGTATGCATGCAGTAGCTGATCTATAAAACATATGGCATTTTGAAATATTGATCTCTTCAGAGCCAGCAAGTAAGAGATATTAGTGTAGCCTGGGATTCCATTTGTAGCTGTGGGATCAGAGTCAGAGAAGTAGAAAATTGGAATAGACCAAAATTCATGTGAAGTGGAAAGTACAGCTGGCAGTGGTGCTAAAAAAGCAGAATAACAAATAAGGGAAGCATTCTTTTAAAAGCTGATTCAACCATAAAGTAGCAAAGAAGCATTCAAACGAATAGGTTTCACTGTCTCAGCCTCTTGCATCTCTGGGTTCAGTCTGCAGGCTTAAATTCCACACAACAACCAGAGACAGCAAAACTGTACTGATTTGGAAGCATGGAAAGGTGGCATCCCTATGGGTTCCTATCACATCTCTGAAGCATGTAACTGGGATGACGAATTTAAAAAGAAGCATAAATGTGCTCGGGAAAGAATAAAAAATAATACGGTATTTTTCTAATGCTCGGACACATGCCTAAACTGGATCATGTAAGGGTCTGGAAGGACTTTTTATTCTCCCAGTGTACCTTGTAGTATTTTCAGACCCTTGCCTTCATGTTCAGTTGTAGAACTGAACCTCTTCTTTCATCACTCATTGCCCTAATGGATTCTGTGATAGTGCTTTATACTCTATCATCTGTGTACTTGTTTCCTTCACTTCGGGTAGTTACCTGATTTTATCTAACTGTGGACACAGAGATAAAAGCATCAAGCACATTGTCTGACTCATAAAAGACATTAATGAATATTTTTTGACTGAGTAGCTGCATGAATGTAACTAGGAATAATTTGGAAATATTTAGTTCATATGATATCCACTGATTTTTGATGATTCTTTATCCAAGGATTTATTCTCCATTCCCAGATGGCATTGATTCCTCCTTGACTGCAGAGGAAAAAATAATAAGACCACAATATTTTTGAATTAGAAAGAGGTGATATACTAACTGGAACAGTAAAAGGAAATTGATCAAAAAGGAATAATTCAAGCAGTTGTCAAATTAAGTAATTATTCTGTGTTAGCAGTTCTTGTCCGCTTGATTTTTCCTTCTTAAGAGTTTCTTGTAAGTAAGAGCTACTAGATTCCACAGAGGGTCAGCTGCAACACAATAAAAAAAGATTTTTCCTTTAAGCAGAAGCTATAGTAGCCAAGCCAAGTCAAGTGCCATCGAGTCGGATCTGACAGTAACAGCCATCAAACTTTTCCTTTACTCTCCTACGTTTCTCAGACACTTTGCAGTTTGAGGGCTATATGGGCACTTCTTGTCAATGGACTATTAAGCCAAACCAAACCCGTTGCCACTGAGAAGATTCTGACTCCTAGCAATCCTACGGGACAGGGTAAAACAGTCCCATAGAGATTCCAACGAGCACTTGATAGTTTCAAACAGGTCTTAACTACTGCTCAGCCAAGGTTTCCAATAGGCTATTAGGTAGTAATACATCTCCCTTTTCAGGCTGTGGCAGTGAAATGCTAATGTGCCATTTGACAGTCTCCCTCTCTTCCCATCATAAGCAAGAAGGCTGCATATTATAGGTGATGTTCTACAGGAAGGTGGAGCCTCTCTCTGCCTGGGTACTTGAATAACTGTGTAATAGAGCACCCCACTGTAGATGTATAGAATAAGGGAGAATTACATTACGTGCTAAATCACTGCACTTTTAAGATTGTTTACAATGGTAGCATGACCTAGACTTTCCTGACTTAAAAGTTTTCAACAATTCTTTTTGTATAAGCACTCAAGTTGTATACTTCTCTGACCCTCTGGAGCAGGCCGTTCTATGTTATGTTGTACAACATTACTGATTTATTATTTTTAAAATATTTGTCATCTTTAGGGCTTTTGAATGAGCAAGAGAGTAGATATTTTTGCTCAGACAACCATTTGTTATAATCTTACAGCATGTATTTAAGACATATTTATGGTAGATAGATTCATAAGAGTTTGAGGGAAATTAAGGTGCTTAAATATATTCCTAACCTATAAAAAAGACTTCGTGGTACAAAGCGACACACTCATCATAGTTCCACTGAGACTTATTAAGCAATTAATTTGTTAATGCATTTTGATTAAGCAAAGTTATTACCTGTTTATTATATGTCTTGACAACTTCAAAGATTAATAACTAATGCTTACAGAAGCAGTAGTTAAGAAATAAAACAACATATTACATTGGGCAAAGATACTGCAACAAATTCGCTCAAAGTTCTGAAAAATAAAGTTCTTCTTTTGGTGTCTAACATTTGCCTGACTCAAGCCGTGTTATTTTCAGTTGACTCACATACATGCAAAACTGGACAATAAAGAAGAAGTATTGTGGTGGTGGAGAAGAATATTGTACATAATGTGTACTACAAGAAGAACAAATTTCTGTTAGAAGAAATACAACCAGAATGCTTCTTAGAAACAGGGATGATGAGAATTCATTTTGCTTGCTTTGGACACGTTATTAGAAAAGACCCATTACTAGAAAAAAAATGTCGTATTTGGTAAAGTAGATGTTCGGCAAAAATTAGGAAAACTCTGAATGACTAATTGACAAAATTGCCACAATGATAAACCAGCAAAAACCCAAACTCACTGCCACTGAATTGAATCAACCCCAATAGGTTCAAACACATGAAAGATCATGAAAATGGTGCAATATTTTGTTCTGCTGTACATAAGGTCACTGAGAGTTATAGCCAGTTCCCAACAGCATTGTATGCCTAACATTATGCTTGCTGGCTGCTACAATAGGCAGGGAGAATGGGTGAACAAAGGAGAATTTTAAGACATAGTTGCTGTTTTCTGAAAAATAAATAAACTTCATAGTTTTGAGGATGAAAACATTATGTAGTTGGAGCACTAATGTAACAAAACAGGAAAATACTGAGTGTCTAAAACGAGGAATGGTGCTTATAACTTTCTGGAACAGATTATTTTTTCTTCCTTCTTTAAGTACAGTCTTCCACTGACAACCCAAACAAACAAGGAAAAGTGAATCTTCTTTGGAGTAATTGGACTTCACAATCTTGTCTCCTGTAACCACTACAGTGTTCGCTTAGATCATTATTCTTGAAGAATTCCTCCCTCTTCTGAGCTCTAAATTGTTATGGGTTGGAGTACATAATTGTACAAAGACACTATTATTTGAGCTTAATCTTTTAGGATTTAACACAAGGAAGTTGGTAGGAAAAGTATATGAGTTTCTTGAAGAGAAATTAAACTTGAAGGAGTAGGGTAATGAACATTTGGACGGAGCAGGGGATGTATGTTAGGAAACAGTGGAAGTATGGGCACCCTTCTTAGTTTCTTTTCAGAGATGTAACTTTTCATTATATAACTGTTTTAGTTGCTTAATATTTTGCATTCTGTGCCACCAATTTCTGTCCAGTTTCTGTGCAGTGGTTTGGGAACACCTCAATTTTTATTGAGATATCTGATTTTCAGTCATATTTTGCTGTATCCATGCAAAGCAACACTCATTTCCTGCACAGCCTCTCGTCATTGGTCTTTATCCTTTTCTCTATTACTCTTCCTATGACTCTTAGAATACATAGGCTGCAGTACAGTAACACAGCTTCTGTGCCAGTCACTCTCAGATTCTAGACAGAAACTTCAGAGGACATTTCTCATGCCTTCACTTTTTCTTCCTTTTTCTTTCACAAACATTAACTGAATGTCAGAAACTCTGTGAGCTGTCAGGGATGTAAAAAAAGAATAGTGTATTCTCTGCCCTGAGAATACTCAGACTTATATTAACAGTTGCAGTACAGTGCAATAATTATGTTAGTGGTATTAAGAAACAGTAGGTGACCTAACTCTTCACAATTGAAGTTCAAAACTGGCCAGAACTTCATGCGTCAGCCGAATTTTATTGTGAACATACTCTGACGACTTCAACTAAAGTCTTTTGTTTTATATTAGTCTGGTCCTGATGGTTTTAAAATAGTCTCAACATATCTCTACATATCAGCCACTAACCAGTGAACCAATTGCTGTTAAGTTGATTCTGACTCATAGTAACACTGTAGAACAGAGTAACACTGTAGTACAGAGTAAAATCCTGTAGAAAACAATAGGGTTTCTAAGGAGCGGCTGGTGGATTTGAACCAGTCATCCTTAGGGTATCAGCCAAATGCTTAACCACTGGTCCACCAAGGCAACAGAAAACCAAGCCCATTGCTCTCCAGTTGATTCTGACTTACAGAAACCTGAAAGAACAGATAAGATAGAGTGAAACTACTACACAAGGCTTCCAAGGATGGCTGAACTTCCAAATGTTTGGTTAAAAGCCAAGCTCTTAACCACTGTTACAATTAAAACAGCCATACAAAGGATAAATTAAAAATTGGGGTACAGTGTCTCCCGAAAATAATTTTTACCTATGTTCATACCAAAATAAGAGGGAAAGAATATTAAGAGGCCAAAACTAGAAAATACCTACTTCCTGTGGTGAGCCTTTCTGAACAACATATTAGGAAGCCATAGAATAGATAGTTAAAAGGGGAGCAACTTAGAATGTAAACTAAGGGGAGGAGGATCCTGAATGGAGGACCAAGTACATGGAGTTATGATAGACAGTCACCCTTCTCATTCTACATCCACTTTGCACTCTATCCTCCACCCTGCTTTATGTTCCAGGAAGTAGCTCCAGGCTACCCTACCCAAGATACCTTCCCTCATGAATTCTGCAATCATAATTCAAATGGACCAATAAGCAACATCATGATAAATGGAGAGAAGGCTGACATTGTCCAGAGTTTCATTTTACTTGGATCTTCAATCAGCTCTCATGGAGGTAGTAGTCAGGAAATCAAATAATGCATTGTATTGTGCAAATTTGCTTCAAAACACTCCTCTAAAGTGTTCAGAAGAAAAGTTGTCACCTTGATGACTGAGGTACTTCTGACCCAAAGCATGATACTTTCAGTTGTCTCATAACTATGCAAAAACTGGGCAATGAATAAAGAAGACTGAAAAAGAATTGATGCTTTTGAATCACGGCTCTGACAAACAATGTTGAATATATCAGGGATTTCAAGAAGAACAAGTCTCTCTTGGAAGAAGTAAAGCCAGAATGCTCCTTGGAGGTAAGCATGGTGAGAGTTAGTCTCATGTACTTTGGACATGTTACTTCAGGAGGGACCAGTCCCTAGACAAGGACATCGTGCTGGGTAGGGGATCAACAAAAAAGAGGAAGATAAGGGTCTTGTTTCAGTTTTTCACAAGTAGATATCCAATTTTGCCAGCACCATTCGCTAAAGAAACTGTTTATATCCCAGTTTACAATCTTAGCACCTTTGTCAAATATCAGCATCTCTGGGGTCTCCACTCTATTCCATTGGTCTATGTGTCTCTTTTGGTACCAGTGCCAGGCTGTTTGGACTACTGTGGGAGTGTAATACTTTGTAAGATTGGATAGCGTAAGGCCTCCCATTGTGTTCCCTTTCTTCAGTAGTGCTTTATTAAGCTGGAGTTTCTTCCTTTTCCAAACAAAATTGATGATAATTTTCTCCATCTCATTAAAAAATGAAAATTTGTACTGGGATTGAATTGTATAAGCAGATCCCTTTAGGTAAAATAAGCATCTTCACAATGTTAAGTCTTCCTATCCATGAGCAGGGTAGGTTTCTCCAATTTTATAAGTTTTTTTGTTTCTTGCAGTACAGTCTTGTAGTTCTCTCTATATTTCTTATTTCTCTAGTTAGATTTATTCCTAGATATTTTATCTTCTCGGGGGCTACAGTAAATGGTATTAATTTCATGATTTCTTTTTTGATGAACTCCTTGTTGGTATAAAGGAATCCTACCGATTTACTTATGTTCATCTTGTATCCTGATACTTTGCTGAACTCCTCTATTAGTTCCAGTAGTTTACTTATGGATTCCTTAGGATTCTATGTATATGCAATCATATCATTTGTGAATAGAGAGATTTTTACTTCTTCATTGCCAGTACAGATAGTCTTTATTTCTTTGTATTGTCTAATAGCTCTGGCTAGAACATCTAGCACAATGTTGAACAGAAGTGGTGAGAGTGAGCATCCTTGTCTAGTTCCCATTCTTAAGAGAAATTCTCTCAGTCTTTCAGCATTCAGGACAATGAAGGCAGTTGTCTTCGCATAGATGCTACTAATTGCATAGAGGAATTTCCCCTCTATTGCTGTTTTTCTGAGAGTTTTTAGGGTGAATGGGTGTTGGACTTTGTCAAATGCCTTTTCTACATCAATTGACAAAATGAGGTGATTCTTATCTTCTGTATTATTTGTGTGGTTGATCACATTTATCATTTTTTGGTGTGAACCAGCCTTGTATCCCTGAAATAAGATCCATATCTCACACCTTACACAAAAACTGACTGTAAATGGATCAAAGATCTAAATACCAAATCCAAAATGGTAAAAATCATGCAAGTAAAAATAGGATCAATGATGGATGTTCTGATACACAACTTAGACCGTCTTCAAAATCTGACAAAGCACGATTAACAGAAAAGAAAATAGATAAATGGGCACTACTAAGAATTACACACTTTTGCTCATCCAAAGACTTTCTCAAAAGAATTAAAAGAACACCTACAGATGTAAATTTATACAGGAATGTACATTTTCACTCAGTCATATTAAGTAAATAAAATTAAATTAAGTTAAAAAGAAGAACACCTACAGAAGGGTAAAAATTACTTGGCAACTACGTGTTGGACCATCATTTGGTCTCCATAATCTACAAGGTTATGAAAAATATCAACAAGAATAAGGTGAATGCCCCAATTAATCGAAGGGCAATGGAGATAGACAGACATTTAACTAGAGAGGACATCCAGACAGTCAAAAGACATGAGAATATGCTCACAATCATTAGCTATCAGAGAAACCCAAATCAAAACTACAATGAGATATCATCTCACCCCAACAAGGTTGGGTATAATCCAAAAAACACAAAACAACAAATACTGGAGAGGCTATGGAGAAATTAGAACTGTCCTTCACTGCTGGTGGGATTGAAAGTTGGAAAGCAATCTGTAGCTTAATAGCTGGAAATAGATAATACCATTTGACCCTGTAATTCCACTTCTTGGAATTTAGCCTTGAGTAACAGAGGCTGTCATACAGACACATGTACATGAACGTTTATGGCAGCAGGGTCCACAATAGCTAAGAGATGGAATCAACAGAGATGCCCATCAACAGATGAATGGATAAACAAACTATGGTACATACACCCAGTGGAAGACTATGCTATGATAAAAAATAATGTAGATTCTGGAAAACATCTCATAATATGGTTTCAACTGGAAGATATTATGTTGAGTGAAATCAGTAAGTGTCAAGAGGACAAATATTGTATGAGACCCCTGTTAATAAGGACTTAAAAATAGAATTATCTACAGAAGGAAATAACTTTTTGGTTATAAGGACAGGGAGTGAGGGCTTATCATAGATGAGATAGTTGATAGATGTTAGAAATTTTATTGATTCACTGAAATAAATAAATAAAAATAAAAAAGAAATAGATTGTCCACCCCCCTGCCAAAAGAGAGAGCGAGAGAACCACCCACAGTGGCTGCAACAGTGGGCTCAAGCATTACAATTACAAGATGTGACAGGATGAGGAAGACTTTGCTTTGTTGTAAATAGAGTTGTTTTTAGCCAGAACTGACTTGATGGCACCTAAAATCAACAACAAACTGTTTATTTCTCCAGCTTCTTCCCAGCTGGGCTGCGAGTGGCTGTGTTTTTCCTAGAAGGCACAACTTCCGTCCCGTGATCCTTTCTTACAGCTAGCTGCAGCCACAGTTTCAGTTATTACTTTCTCTAGAATCCAGTAACTACACCCTTTCTTTCTCTTTTAAGCTATAAGACTAAGAATAGCTTCCCACAGATTCTCTAAGATACCTCATCACTCATTGGTTTCCTTTAACCTTGGTCACTTCATTTAAGCATATGAGTAATTACTCTGTTCAGGTGCAACATCTGCCTCTTGCTGGGACCCTGACACAGAGTGGGATGTAATTGCTGGTGTTGGAATAGGATTCAACAGAGAACACAGAGTTCAGCATTGGAGTCTATAGAAACAAATAAGGGTTGGTAACTAGGTCAGACAGATGCAGTCTGAGCTGGCCTGTAAAACACTGAAAGGCAAAATATACTGTAAGGCAAAATACACACACTTGAGCAACTGCATGCCAGTAATAGCAGGACAGTTTAATGGGACAATTCCGGGGGGCACTATGCACACTATGTTCTAAGGAAAAAAAACTGAAACCCTGTGCCTGAAACCCTTTGCATTTGAGTTCATCAGCCATTCATCTTAGTTTTAAAGTAGAAGCTACAACCCACTGTCGTAGAGTCAAAATTCCAACTCATAACAAACGTATAGGACTATGCAGAACTGCCCCGCAGGGTTTGAAAAGAGCACCTGGTGAATTTGAATGGCTGACCTCTTGGTTGACAGTAGAGCTCTTAACCACTACACCACTAGGCTTTCCAAGGTTGCAGTTAGACAAGATAAAGTGAATTACCTTGTCCTATAAACACTGGTTGCCTAGTGGTAAGTGCTATGGCTGCCAACCAAAAGGTTGGCAGTTCAAATCTGCCAGGTGCTCCTTGGAAACTCTATGGAGAGGTTCTAGTCTGCTCTATAAGATCACTGTGAGTCAGCATTGATTTGATGGCACTAGGTTTTAGAAGTATTGAGGGGCAGTCCTGCTGATGCAGTTGTTAATTAAGCACTTGGCTGCTTAATTGAACCTACCAGCTGCTCTGTGGGAGAAAGATGTAGCAGTCTGCTTGCACAAAGATTTATAGCTCTGTCAACCTTATGAGGCAGTTTGACCCTGTTGTGCTGTAGAGCTGGAGTCAATGGCAATGTTTTTCTCAATCAACCTATCTGTCTGTCTATCTATTTATGTGTCTGTCTGTCTATCTATTTTAGAAGTGCCAAGGTTCTAGTTACATAATCATGGGAAAATGGTCTTTATAGTTTTATGCAATGCTTTGGAGTAAGATACACACAGTTGATGGTGCTAACACCACTCTAAAAATCGGTTGAGAAGGTATCACCAGCTCAGCCAATGGCAACATTTTCATTGATGGTTTATTTAAATTCCCTAAGTCTCTTTTTGCTCATCCACAGCATGACAATAATGATGTCTATTCAAAAGACTGTGAAAACTAACCTTGTAGTGATCATTGGCACATATGTGGTGAAGAATTCTTATGTGTATCTTCCAGGTCCCTTGGTTCTCTATGTGCCCTGTAATTGAAGGTCTGTAAGTTGAATTCTTCTGGCTGCCACATGGTAGAAGTCAGACTTTAAGAAATTTGTAGTCTCAGAGCAAAACTATCCACAATGTTGCCTTGGTGCTTTGTAACCTGAACTGAGGACCACAGTGATATTAAATTCTTTCTGAAGAAGGTACATAATCCTGTCCACAGTCTGGGGTTATGATATGAAAAAAAATCCAAGAAGCATCTATGATAAACAGCCTAATCTCTAGAAATAAAATTCCAAAGGGTATCAACAATTTTAATGAGGAAAGTAGACGTCTCAGCATTTTTCCACTTTAATTAAGACATCAGAATCTTTAAACTTCATAAGCTTCCATCAACATTACTATATTAAGAATTCTGATATACCTAATTTGTTGCTTAGGAAATTTCAATAAAATTCAGGCAATCAACTTAATAATTTACTCAAAAAGTGGATCTGTAAGTTTTTCACATTTTTTCAAGTTTTTTTTTTAAATAATTAATTTTAATGAGACTGGATCATGAGTTACTTTTAGTGAAAGTTTTGTTGAAAAAATCATCTCAGCAACTACTTTGCCTAAAAGACTGAACCCATTCCACTGCCTTCTAGTTGGTTCTGACCCATAGAGACCCTATAACGTAGGGTAGAACTGCCCCAAATGGTTTCCAAGACTATAGTCTTTATAGAATCAGACTGCTACACCTTTATCTTGCACAGTGGCTGGTAGGTTCAAACTTCCAACTTTTTGATTGACAGCCAAATGCTTAACCACTGCACCACTAGAGCTCTTTCCTAAGAAGTCCAAAGGGAATTGAAAACATAAATTTTTGTCTCCACAAAATCAGCTACAATGCTATGTAAAATAAATAATAATAATATTGTAATAAAAATGGAAAATTCCAGTTCACATTTGTTGTTAGAAGCAGCTCAGCATGAAAATACAACTGATGACAATTCAATTAAGTTCTACTTTTCCTTCCCTGTTGTAGGTTATGTTTTTGGAGCACACATGGATCCATACCAATTTCTGACAGCTTAATGTCATTTACAATTGAATGAAAAATTCCTATGCAGTATAACATGCTTTCAAGACATAATGACTACATATTTGGAATGTTGGTTGAATTACTAAATCACAGATTTGGAATATTTCTCTAAAACTGACATGTCAGTTGATCAGTTTGTCAAACTTTGATAAGAAAGTGATAGAAAGTATTGAAGTAACAGGGAAGGGGAAGCAGGCCAGCCATATCCTTCTGATGTCTGCCCTTTGCCCAATTAAACAGGGCCTAAAATGCAGTCCAGTTGGCTCAGGGTGGGATTTGCATCTACATGTTGTGGAAAGGTCAGTCTAGCCAAGAAACACAATGGACTCTGTTGTCCATGCCATTATCTGGCACTTGTACATAGACCATGGTAAATTAAGCCAACTCATTGATTCAGTCTGACAGATCCTCTCTTCTTCATTTAGACCTACACTTGATGGTGATACAAACAGACCATTTATGTTTGTTAAATCACTAAAAGAAACTAGTAGACGAACAAGGAAGTGAATTTGTTATTTTCACTGTTTTATTTCAGTCATCTGCTTCATTATTTCTACAAGAATTTATTAAGCTCTTGTCATATAATGATTAAAGCAATCTACTGCTTTCTGAAAAGTTAGAGGTTTCCAGTTCATCCACAAACAATTTGAAGAAAGGTTTGGTGATCTATTGAAAAACCAGCCATTGGAAATCTTGTGGCACATACACACTGGTCATCGTGAATTGGAATCCACTCCACAGCAATTTATTTATACTTTATTTTTTGGTTTTTACTGTATTTCAGACACTTTTCTAGGCTATGAGAATACAAACATGGACTTCGCAAGGGCTTTCCTCTCAGGTGGCTTTCAATCTACTGAAAGAAGGTGTGTGCGTAAACGAATACGCATCAGGTGCTACCACAGAGGTAGATAGACAATAAAGCAGACGAGTTACTAAATCTCCCTGGCAGTAGTGATGGTATGGCAGTGAAGGCATTCTGAATGAAGGCAACAGTTGAGCCAGAGCACAAAAGCGAAGCTTTGGAAAAGCCTGGCTCATTTAGGAGCTGTCAGTGGAAGCTGTGACAAAAGGAGGGCTGTAATGAGAAAGGAGTCCACAGAGACTAGCAGAGAACAGATTATCAAGATTTCTAATGTATTCTTGGTAAAGATGTAACGGCAAGGATGAAACAAGATCAGAATTATGTTATACAGGTGTCCATGGAGAGGAAAGATCTGATGGTATGAATGCCATTGGAGATGAGGAGACTAATAAGGAAGATATTGCAAGAGTGTTTACTGAGTTCTTAATATTTGCAAGACAATGGAATAAATATTTTATATGGATTATCTAATTTAGTCCTCACTATAATCCTGAAAAGTAATTAATATTAACATGAATGCTAGTTTCCTGGAAAGTCGTAAAACGTTAGAGAGGTTAAATAAGTTGAACAAAGTGAGAGGGTGATGTCTGAACTGAAGTTTTAACTCACATCTTTGCTCACTTCTCAGTGGCTCGTTTCCAGAGGGGCGAGTGGCCAGCATGCGCAATCACAACAGCAGGAGTATTAACAAGGTGGAATCCAAGACAGCTAATTTAACTGGTGTAATACTTTCTTCTTTCTTTAAAAATACACAAGGTCATCCAATCCAATGGCCCAGAGCTCCAGTCCAATTGTCTAGAACACCAAATAAATTGATTTTGATGTTATTTCTTAATCCTATTCTGCTTTTATATTTGCTATGAAATTATCCATAAACAATCCCTGATGGTGTAGTGGTCAAGTGGTATGGCTGCTAACCAGAAAGCTAAAAGTTCAAATCTACCAGGTGCTCCTTGGAAACTCTATGGGTCAATTCTACTTTGTCTATGAATCTGAATTGGCTCAGTGGCAGTGGGTTTGGTTTTTGCTTTTTGGTAGCCGAAAGAAGAGAGCTGTAGCTTTCGAAGGCCAGAAAACAAATCATGCTGAATCCTGTTCAGCTGTCTTATATCAGGTCAAGCATCTCCTGTGTATCTTCTTATTTCCCACAGTGTCAGTGTTTATATTTATATTTATCACACTGTATTGGATCTTGTTTGTCTCTTTTTCCAAGTTTTTGAGACCAGGATTCATTTTTCAGTTCAGTTGTATTCAGCAAACTTCTGCAGAGGGTTTTCCATGCTAGACATTCTATTTTAGTTTCAGTAAACAGATGTAGACTTGGACAGACAGCTTTTAGTATTATCAGTCAAGTTTGATGAAGTGTGATAAGAACTCTGATGATACATGTGTGGAGGCCTATAAGGTTACAGACAAGACGTATCATTTTTAGCCTGGGGGACAGGAGAAGTCAGGGCAGCTTTCCCAGAGGAGGTGAGAAAGAATTGTCAAGTGAAGAGTTGGCCAAGGGCATACGAAGGAGGTCAAAAGCTGAAGCAGATAAGGTGTGAACAGCACAGCAGAATGTGTCCCATGAATTCCTACAGTTTGAGTTCAATAGAATTGCAGGACTAGGGATGGTGAAAGATAAGACTACAGGGAAAAGCCAGACACAAAGTTGGGAGGAAATTTCAAGAAAACCAGAAAGATCCCTTTGTCACCAGTTTAAGGTAGATAAGAAAAACGTTTAGACCAATATTACCAATTTAGGCATGAATAACAAGGACATACTATGAATTTGAAATATAAAGAATTTGTGACAGATTAGATGCTGGGGCAACATTCATCTTTGTATCATGTTTTTTGATTTTGGCATAGAGCAGGTATTCCAACATATTTGTTAAGTAAACTCATTTATGTTCAAAAGTCAAAAGGTTTTCCTTTTTTCCAAGTTTTTGTACAGACCACCTTATTGAGGTTTGAAGTGAAGATTACAAATTTCTTCAAATGACTACACCTCTTACAGTTACTGTTACTGGCCTTTCTCAAGAGAATAAAAGCAATTTTGGTAAAATTAGGCTAGACTTCCTTAGGCATATCATTTTAATACTGGAATGGCACCAATGACAATTTTGTTTCTCCCAGTATACTGCCCTCACCTTTTTTACAAAGTCAGGTAGATGATTGCCCAAGCCAGAGCACAATAGTTCTGACAGCAAAATAATTTTTAATTCTTCAGTCCATTAATTTTATGGGAGAAATCCACTCTAAACACCTTCTTTGTTAGTCTTTTGGTATTTTATTTTTACCAGGTATTTAAGAAGTAAACATGCCATTGAGAAGTCTAAAGAGTGGATCCACTTAGAATAGCTTGAAATCCTGTTCAGTATTCAGTGTCAGTAATACCTACATTCGTCTGCCATGGGAGTTGCAGTTATGGACTTTGTGGTAGTTGTTGCTGGCTGTTCGTGACTGATGTAATTTGTATAGAAGGCCTTTCTAACTAGGCGTCTAATTTTCTGGAGTCCCTTGGTGGTGCCAATACTAACATGTCTAACTGCTAACTGAAGATTTGGGGGACCAAGTCCACCCAGGGATGCCTTGGAGAAAGACTTGGAGATCTACTTCCAAAAAATTCAGCATTTAAAGCTCTGTGGAGAACAGTTCTAGTCTGACACACAAGGGGTTGCCATGAGTCTGAATCAACACAACAGCAGCTGGTACTCATATCTAATTTTCTGGATGCATGCTAAAGCAGAGAAAACAATGTGGCATTTTTGATCTAGAAAGCTGTCTTAGCTTAGTTTTCAGAAAGGCTTCTTCTCCCACTAAATAAATATTTTTATTGTATAAAAAAGTAAGAAGACAGAAGCTAGAAGAAGAATTGATGCCTTTGCATTGTGGTGTTGGAGAAGAATGTTGAATGTACATAGACTGCCAAAAGAATCAACAGACCTGTTCTGGAAGAAATACAACCAGAGTGCTCCTTGGAAGCAAAGATGGTAAGACTTCTTTCACAAGCTTTGGACGTGTTGTCAAGAAGGATCAGTCCCTGGAGAAGGACATCATACTTGGTAGAGTGGAAGGTCAGTGAAAAAGAGGAAGACCCTCTACGAGATGGATTGACACAGTGGCCTCAACAATGGGCTTAAGCATAAGAACAGTTGTGTGTGTGGTGCAAGACTCAGCAGTGCTTTGTTCTGTTGTTCATAGGGTCACTATGAGTTGGAACCAGCTCTGTGGCACCCAACAACAACCGCAAAGTAAGGATCCATGGTGATACAATGATTAAAGGCTCAGCTGCTAACTGAAAGATTAGTGATTAGAACTTACCTATATCACCACAAACAAAAGAACTGATGATTTACTCCTGTAAAAGATTGTCATTGTTGTGTTCCTTCAAATCAATTTCAACTAACAATGATTCTTTAGGACAGGGCAGGTGCCTCACAGGGTTTCTCAGGCTATAGTCTTTATGGCGGACTGTAGTGGAGTAGTGGTTAAGAGTTATGGCTGCTAAACAAAAGGTCAGCAGTTCCATCCACAAGGTGTTCCTTGGACACACTATGGGGCAGTTCTGTTCTGTTCTGTTCTGTAGGGTGGCTGTGAGTCAGAATTGACTCTGGCAGTGGATCTGGTTTTTGGTTAATCTTAGTGGAGCAAATTGCCATGTCTTTTATCCCATGGAAGAGCTGGTGAGTTTGAACCTACACCTTTCTATTAGTGGTGTACTTAACCATTTTGCAACTAGGGTGCCTTCCAGTGAAGACTGCAGCACAGGAAACACTACTGAGTGGTTCTACTCTGTCATATAGGGTCACTATGAGATGGACTTTACTGGACTGTACACAATAGGAAAGTCACATTTGTCAAGTGAGAAACTTCATAGAGTTTATTGTATTTAATACTCACAAAAACTCTGAAAGGAACATATATAAAAAAATTTACTCCAAAGGAAATAGTGTTTCAGAGAGTCTGAAGGACTTGACCAAATTCTCATAGCAAAAACTTAAACTAGATTTATTTGAGTATTGAGCTCGTGTTCCTTCAGTTATGCTGTGCTCTGTTGTTGGGTTTATACTATTATTATTTAAAAGTGACAATTATTAATTTCAGACAGATTCAAAAAACAGGAAGAATAAAACCCTGTTTAGATCCTAGTGTAAATTACTTTTTAGTTATCTGTTTTCTTTCCCTTCTCTTTTTTAATAGTTTGTTTTTTATTGTTGATGAGACTACACACAGCAGAATATGTGCCAATTCAACAATTTCTACATGTAAAATTCAGTATATCAATTATAATCTCAAGTTGGCAACTGTTCTCATCCTTTTTTTTTCAAACTGCTCTTTCTTCATTCACTTAAACTCCCTGTATCTTAGGTCTCCTAGATTATCTTTCAAGTTGCTATTTCAATTTCAGTTTGTTTTCCTTTTTTTCTAGCTGATTTCTTCTATTTTTACATTGTTATGAATACATTGCCTACAAAATTCTATGCCATTTGAAGACATTATAAGGCTTTCAGGCAGGCACTGAATAATTTAAATAACATTAAAAGTGCCGAAAATGGGAGGAAATAGCTTGAATAAGTGAAGAGAATAAGTTAACAGATATTAAGAATTTTAAAACTTTGCAAATCTAAGAACATATCAATCATTGTCATTTATTTTGCACTATTTTTGTAGGCTTAAAGGAATAACAGCTGGTCACTGCCAAAACTGATCCCCAGAAGACACCTGTACCATTATGCAGCTAAGCCTCCCAAGTCTCAGTAAGTTCTTATTAATTTGCCTTCTCACCCATGCCAGTCAAATAACAAAGTTTATTATATCATTATGCTTATCAAAATGACTAGTTATTGTTTCAGTTGGATCCCTTTTTCTAAATAAGGCAACAGTCACTGATGAGTGAAGTTATATAGATTATGTTTGTGGGAATGTGATTTAATGAGAAACCTGATTAAGTTCATCCAATAATATAACTGTGATAAGACTAGAAAAAAAAGTAGATCTTATTATACAGGATTTAGAAACTCTTTCCAAGTAATATCTGGAGATGGCAATCAGGAACCAACTACTCCCTGGTGGCTGATAAATTTGAAATAAAGTTAAATAATTATTTTCAAAGAGTTAATTATTATAATCTAATGCTCAGCTTCATTGCCTCAGTAAATGGATTGTCTTATTTCAGTCATGTAAATTAGCATGTACTCTGGAATCCTGCCAAAAGAGGTCTTACGACTTGAGGAAAAATGAGAAGCTCTATGTACAATTTCTGCCATTCAACCGTCTTTCAGAACAACATTTTATTGTTACGAGTTTTTTTGGTGATTATTTAGCAGCACAGGAAGTCAACACCAATAACTGAATTATACTATACATGACAAGAAAAAGAAAAAGCGTGATTTGAACTACATAGGACTGGTAATAGGTGTATGTACTCAGGTGGAATGCCTCATTTAAAGGTATGATGCAGCCTTGTGTGTCAGCAGCAGGATTATCAATGTAAGTTTGGTAAGAAAGCAGAAATCACAGTTGATGGGGACTAAGCTCATCTGCTAACCAAAAAGTTGCCAGTTCAAATCTACTAATTACTCCTTGGAAACCTTGGGAGGGAATTCTACTCTGCCCTATACGGTCACTATGTGTTGGAATTGACTCTATGGCAAAGGGTTTGGTTTTGCCTTGACTACCAAAGAGTTCATCAAGTATTAGAGAAAAGATTTCACTTACTAGATTGTGAGTGAAGCTGTGTAGAGAACTGTTTTTGTTACCTAGTGCTGCTATGACAGAAAACTCACAGATAGATGGCCTTAGCAAACATAAATTTATTTTTGCATGGTTTAGTAGGTTAGAAGTCCAGATTTGGAGTATCAGCTCTAGGGGAAGTTTTTCTCTCTTTGTTAGCTTTAGGGGCATGTTCTTGTCTCTTCAGCCTTGGTTTCCTAGTTCCATGGAGATCTCCATGTGGTTTGGCATCTATCTTCCCCAGCTCTGCTTGCTTGTTTATTTAGCAGCTTGTTTAATTTACTTTATACCTAAAAAGAAATTGACTCAAGAAACACCCTACATTAAAACCATTTCATTAACATAAAAAAGACAATCTATTCTCAGATGGAATGATAACCACAGGCACAGAGGTTAGGAGTTACAATACATACATTGGGGGACATAATTCAATTCATAACAGAAACCAAATAGGTGTCATGAATCACATGGTTAGATCATAATTCCCAGTATTGTGTGGTTATCCATCATTTTGTCATCTGAAGTGACTTATCGGTGTGCTATAAATCCTAACTTTAAGACGTTAACAAGGCAGCATTAGAGTTAATTATGCTAACAAAGCAGGAATCAATGAGATTAAGTTGTGACTTAAGTTAATCTCTTTTCAGATAGATGTAAAAGAGAGAAGCAAGCAGAGAGACATGAGCATATCATATCACCAAGAAACAAGAACCTGGAGAATAGCCCATCATTTGGACTTGGAATTCTGGCACTAAGTTCCTTGACTGGGAAAGACTGATGACAAGCACCTTTTCTCATAGGTGACTGAGAAGACCTTGCTCTGGACCTGATATCCTTAATTTGAGTGTTCAGCCTCCTAGATTGTGGGAGAATAAATTTCTCCATGATAAAAGCCATCGAGCTGGGTATTTCTGTTATAACATCACTAAATAACTAGGACGATGTATTTTTACTCAACATGAGTCAGATCCAACTCGACGGCACTTGGCACTTGGCTTTAAGGTCTGCTGGCTCTACTTTTTTTAATTTTTTAAATTGTGATTAAGCAGAATTTTACAGACCAAGTAAATTTACCATAAAAAACCTGGAACACTCTCCTCTATGCAACTCTATCTGCTCTCCTGACCCTGTGGCAGCACGTTCATCCTCTTCTCTCTTTACTTTCAGTATCCACTCAACCAATACCTGTCACCTCCTCTTCAACCTCTCTTCTCCTCTCTAAAAAAATACAAGTTAGGCAGCCTCATACACATATTAAACCATAAAGTACATGCACCACTGGATCACTCTGTGTCCCTCAGTCCAGTCATCTTTTTGTCAACTGACCCCTCCAGTGAGATATTTTCCTAAGTGCTCTATGCTAAATATCTTAAAGTAACATGTAAAAAAAAATCCATAGTATAATTACAAAAATATCTTATAAGGTAGCATGAGACCAGCACAGATTGTGCATGTAATTTACAGAAAAAATGGTATATCATTTATCTCATAAAATTTCAAAACATGAAAGATGTTTACTAGAGGCAGAGTCAAGATGGCAGACTAAGCACAGATCTCCCTAAATCCCTCTGGAAACCAAGACCTGAACTGATAATCAAATGGAAACTTCTGATCACCTAGTGAGCCCCAGGACTTGGTTCAGGGCTGTTAATTTGGACTTTATACCACTGAACGAAAAACCTCCTGTCTTTCACTGACTCCTGCTCCGGACTAGCCTGGCTCTCACAGACTGAAGGTAACTCACCATTTTGACTTTTTTTCTCTGCCTTAGCTAACGGGCAGAGCTAGGTCTTGCCTAGAGGCTAGTCTCAGATGCACTGTTGGTGGGATAGGCAGGCCAAGGTGCCATATTTTGAGAGCTAGGCTTAGGACTCTGTGCATCTTGTCACTTTTGGCCTGTCTTTCTGCCTCTGCCACAGTGTAGTTTGTATGGAAGGAGCAACGCCCTTCTGTGGGATGACATCTTGTCTACAGAGATTTTAGCTGGACCTAATTCTTAGCCTGGGAGCCAGCGCCTGTTCACAGGAGAGCAGTTTTCTGCCAGAACAGCAGTAGTTTACACAGTGTTGCCTATGGCTGGGGATTGTCAGCAGAAGCCAACAGGGCAGTAGCATTGCTGTATTTTGAACTAGTGTATATCATTTGGGGTTGGATATAGAGGTGCTTACTTTGCAAGTTGGGAAGTAGGACCTCTATACCTGAAAACCTGACTGACTTGGAAAGTAGTCAGACATCTTTTATTCTTCATTTTAAGATGGCCTGGAGAAACATCTGCAGTTCATCCTCACAGTATCTCTCGCAGCCTTTATTGACTCACATGAAGCCCCAAAAGCAACAGACCCTCGAGGAAACAGTAAACAAGAAATCACCCTTGGCTTCAGAAGGCCCCCAGATGAAACAACCAAGGAGTTTCTGGACAAAGAAACTTTTCTGAAATTATCAGAAGGTGAATACAAAAGGACTATATACAGATCCCTTCTAGACCTCATACAAAATTGAGGAGAGAAAAATGAAAAATTAAGCAAGCTGTTCTATCTGATGGAACATCAATGCTCTGAAATCCAACAGATTAAGAACAAAATCAAAGACATAGAAACTTCAATTCAAAGCCAAGAAAACTGAATGGAACAAATGGAAAAGAGAATTTCTGACTTGGAAGGCAGAGCTCCTGACTCCAGCATCTATGAGGAGAAATCAGAAAAAACAAACAAGAAAAATGAAGCATTAAGAAGCATGTGGGACTCTATCAGAACAATTTATGATTAATTAGAGTTCCTGAACAGGGCGAGACACCTGAGAACACAGAGAGCATTGTTGCTGAGCTGCTGACAGAAAACTCCCCAGAAATTATTAAAGAAGAGAATACAGATATCCAAGATATGTATTGAACAGCACTCAATAGAGATCTCAATAGAAAGACTCCAAGACATATTATAATCAAGCTCAACAGAATGAAACATAAGCAGTAACTCCTACAGGCAGCAAGACTCAAAGAAAAGCTAACATTCAGAGGGAAACCCTGTAGGCTTTCATCAGATTTCTCAGCAGAAACGATGCTGGCACAGAGACTGCGGCATGACACATTCAAAGCCTTGAAGGATAAGAACTTACAACCAAGGACAATATATCCTGCAACACTACCTTTCAAATATAAAAATAAAATCAAGACATTCACAGATAAACAGAAACTCAGAGACTTTGTAAAAACCAAACCAAAGCTACAAGAAACATTGACAGAATCTCTCGGCTTGGAAGAACAAAACCACTGACTTTGTATTTTAGAAGGACACATTATCCAGAAGCCTACTCAGTTAGGGAAGGCTCCAAACACAAAGCTATAACAGTGAAAGAAACAATCTAGTGATCATATCATGTAAACTATGATATCATTATATTAAAAAGACAGATGTACTACAAGTTGTTATAGTCCTTCCAGGTGGAGAGGAAGTTGACAAGTCTGGTAGCAATCAAAATTGGGTTTGTATATAGTTTATTAAGGGGGATCATAGGGGCAGTCATAAAGCACAATAAAAAAGCAACATACCATATCAAGAAATGTAATACAGGAGTCTCAACAACCACAAAACCAACCCTGAAAAAAGTGAAAAATCAACTCACAAAGAAGGTCGTACAACAGTTTAATAAGAACAACAGAGAAAACATGAACACAAAAATAAACAAATCACAATGGCAGCACTGAACACATATCTTTCAATAATTACATTGAATGTGAATAGACTGAATGCTCCAGTAAAGAGACATTGAGTGATATCTTGGATCAAAAGACATGGTCCATCTATATGTTGTCTACAAGAAACTCACCTTAGACTTAAAGATAGGAATAAACTGAAAATCAAAGGATGGAAGAATATATGTCAAGCTAACATGAACAAAGAAGAGCAGGTGTGGCAATTCTAATCTCAGATAAAATCCATTTTAATGTAAAATCCACCATCATGGACAAGGATGGACACTATTTATTGCTGAAAGCTCCAGTACACAAGCAAGACTTAACTATAATAAATATTTTGGCACCTAATGTTAGAGCTCCTAAATATTCTGAAGAAACACTGACTACACTCAAAAAGGAGATAGATTATTTGACAGTTATAGTAACAGACTTCAACATTCCACTCTTGATACTGGACAGATCATCTAGAAAAAAGCTCAATAAAGATACAGAAGATCTTATTGCCACAATTAACCAACTAAACCTCATCAACATATACAGAACTTTCTACCCATCAGTAGACAACTACTCTTTCTTCTCCAGTGCACATGGAACATTCTCCAAATAGACTGTGTGTTAGGACATAAAGCAATTCTCAACAAAATCCATACCACTGAATTAATGCAAAGTGCCTTCTCAGATAATAAAACCATAAAAGTCTAAATCAATAGCAGAAAAAAACATAGATAGAAAGTGGAACTCTTGGAAATCGAACAACATCTTGCTCAAAAAACCATGGGTTATAAAAGAAATTAAGGAAGAAATAAATTCATGGATTCAAGTGAAAACGAAAACACTTCCTATTGGAACCTGTGGGATACAGCCAAAGCAGTGCTCAGAGGTCAGTTTATCTCCATAAATGCACATGTGTGGAAGGAAGAAAGCAAGCAAATCAAAGAACTAACACTATAGCTTGAACAAGTAGAGAGAGAACAACAGAGAAACCCCCCAGGCACCAGAAGAAAACAGATCGTAAAGATTGAGCAGAATTAAATGGAAGTGTCACCCGTGGCCCTGATGGTGCCCTTGCCCATAAATCACAATGAAGGTCCACTCTTTCGACAGGAATGAATTGGACTTGGCGATGCAGAGCAACCACATCTTGGGTGCACTTAATGGTTCTATACATCTATAGGACGTCATCCTGCTGACCTTTTACTGGAGGAAGGGGAGTGGTTGGAGAGGAGGGGAAAGGAGACTGTTGGCAGAATGGGACATGTATGGAGCAGAGATGAAGAGTGTGCTGTCACCGGGCAGGGAGAACAGTGGAAGCTGCGTATAGGTGGGCATGCAAATCTCTATGGGAATGCACATTTTCATTCAATCATAGTAAAAATAAATAAATAATAAAGATGAAACATGCTGTTTCAAATGTCCCTCAAAAAATAAAAATAAAAGATGTTTCCTATGGAAGTTTATTTTCAAGTATAAAATTATTTTGTTATTTGAAGACCTGAAAATTATTTCAAATATTCTGTAAGTATATAAAACAAGTACAACACTGTCTAACGTACAGTGTTAAAAAAGAAAAGAAAAGAGGAAAAGTAGAGAAGAGATGTTTAAAAAGTTTGCTGCTGCTGTTTTCTTGACTTTCGTATCTGTGCATCCAGCTGTTGAACTTTGATCCCTGAGGAGTTTTTCTCCACAGGAGGGGCAGTCTGCTACAAAGTAGTGACAGCAAGTTGGAGTCTCCTACAGAGAGATGCTTGTACCAATTAGAGATGAGAGGGATGCACTAACAAAAGTGGGCATTTCCTCTGTGAGCATGTTTATATATGTCTAAATATATCCCACATCTGCACTTGGACTGAAGATGTTTTCACAGCTTGCCTTAGCTGCAGACTTTGCAAGAATTTTTATTAAGCTTATGAGAGACCCTTGACATAAAGATGAAAATCCATGTTGACTATATTTTATAAAAAATAAACACCGATGTGCAAACAGCATTTGTTCCTCACATAGAAGTAATTTTTTTTTTTTTTTTTTTTGCTGGCACAAAAGCAGAAAGTTAGCGTAGGTTTTAAGGTCCTAATTAGGAAACGTGGACATAGTTTGAGTGGCTCCAAGGAAGTGATCACAACTTTTAAATAGATAATAATGTAACTGTTAGGCTGAAACCCAAGCCCCCTCCCCCAACCATTCCCGGAGAGGCATGGGTCAAAACCTTGTGTCTGCCAGCTATTCTGGAAATTCCATTCAAATGAGACGAGATGCCCAGGGCCACTATCTATCACTTCTTTCCCATAGGCTCAACTCCACTGAAATGAAACCCTTATGTTAATTAAGTAACTTTAATCATCCACAACCCCATAGGCTACTTGCCACGGGACACCATTGTCATCTTCACGGGGGCTGTTTTCAGCACTGTCCTCAATAAGGTCCGCCCGCCCTCTTTAAAAACCCCCAACCCCGGAGCCAGCGCGGGGTTTTGCAGGCTCCCTCCCGGGAGCTCGGTAAAGCCGCCTGGAATGCAAATAAACTTTTCCTCTTCTTTCTTCCTCCTCTCTCTGGTTTTTCTTCTACATACTTCCAATTAAAGGAAACCCATTGCACCCAAAAATCTCTATCAGTAACTATGAGAAAAACTGAATGGATAGGACAGGTTACAGCTCAGACTGACCAAAGCCAGTAAGTTCTGATAGGGTCCAAAGAAGCCCAGGTAGGAGACAGCTTGTACCAGTTTTCCTTTTTGTGATTTTTATTGTTTACATATGGCGGGGGTTGGGGGAGGTTCAGTACAGCTGCAGATAAAGGAGAATATGAGATTCCAAAAGTCCTTCAGAATGAATAGGGTGCTGTAAGATCTTCTTGGAGGTAGCTGAGAGAAGCTTGGATATGAAGAGAGAGACAGAACAGAGAAGCTGAGTAGACAGTACTATAAGGAAGTGGAAAGGAGTGGGAAGTAATGTGGGAATAGAGGACACCTTTCTCTAAAAGGTTAGACCTCTCCAAGAGAGGGAACGGTGATGAAATAAAGGGAATGAAATTAATGACCAAGCTAGCCTGAGGAATCATGTTTGTAGATGATGGGGAAAAGCCCAGTGATCCAAAGGAAAATGAGGAACACTGATGGAGAAGCTGAGAGAGGAGATAAAAATACTTGAGATCAGAAGGATCAGCCACAAGTTGGACCAGGGGCACCTGTTTGCTTGAAACTTGGGTGGGGGCATGGAGAAGTAAATTGGAACATACAAGATTGCCAAGTAATTTCATGAACTCATCCTGGAAAAAGTGCTACATATCTCATTGCTGAATATCGCTGCAGTCACTTTTGAAGTACTCCCCTTGGGAAGCTATGCACTGATGCCACCACCTAGTCCACCCTTCAAAGCAATTTTGGAACTCTTTTTCTGGAATGACCATCAGAACTGTTGTTGTGTGACCCTTGAGGTCCTGAATGTCATCAAAATGTCTTTCTTGCAATATTTCCTTTCTCTTCAGGTAAAGAAAAATGTGATTGGGAGCCAGATCAGGTGAGTAGGGAAGGTTTTCTGATACAGTTATTTGTTTACTGGCTAAAAAGTCCCTCACAGACAAAATCATACAGTTAAGTTTGCAAACTTACCACTGTGCCACCATGCACAATGGCCATTCCAGAAAGAGTTCCGAAATGACTTTGAAGGGGAGACTAGGTGCTGGCGTAAGTGCACAGCTTCCCAAGGGGAGTACTTTGAAGGGCGCTGTAGTGTTGTTCATCACTGAGGTATATAGCACTTAGAACAACGAAGTTCGTAGACTTAATTGTCAGTTCTTGTACAGACACCATCTGAGTCAGAGAGGAGGAAAGACAAAGAACACAGACCCAAGTAGGGTTACAATACAGATTGGACTAAAAGAGTGAATACTGTCAAAATTCAGAGAAACAGGCTAAGATAGAGAAAAGATCACATGGGAGTGTCCTCAGCATCTGTAAAATAGAAGATGCCATCATTTCCTAAGACAGAATGGGACAGTGAAAGTTTAGATGCTTGAAAACAATGGAGAAAGTGTGAAAAGTTAGGTAACAGGAAATCAAAACTAGATTTCAAAATACCAGACGTGTAATTTTATGAAAGACTATCAATAGTTGTGATTTGTGATGTTTTATTTGTAATATTGGACATCAGCATGTGAACTCAGTAAAGGAGATGACTCAGTTACTTAGTGCAGAGTTGCAAGTCAGACTCATTTATTCATTCATCCATTCATTCATCTATTCTACAAATATTATTGAATACTTCAAGAAAAGCAGTTTTCAAGCACTGTGTGTACCACAGGACACAGAAAACAGTCATGAATCTCAAGGACTTTTTAGCCTACAGCTGAAAGAAGATTAATAAACAGGAAACATTAAACAGCTGAGATAATGAGATAGTCTTGTGGGCCAAGGAAATACAAACATCAGAAAACTCAGCTGTGGTGGGTTTGATTCTGATTCATGGTGACCCCAACTACATCACAGTAGAGCTATGCTCTACAGAGTTTCAGCGGCTGATTTTTCCAAAACTGGTCACCAAGCCTGTCTTCCGAGGAGCTTATAGGTGGACTCAGACTTCCAATCTTCCAGTTAACAGCTGAATGTGTTAACTATTTTGTACCATGCAAGGACTGCAAGGACTCTCAGGGAGCACAAGGCCCTTAAATTCAGTCTTGAGATCACAGATAGCTCGAAAAGAGCAAGAGGCAAGGAGAAGTCTGAAAATAGCAGCACAGCAGGGCTCCTCTGAGCTTAGTGAACAGCTACAGAAAAGGCCTAGAGAATATTACTGACCTAGTAGGTAGCTGCAAGTGGAACAGAAGCAGAATGACGGGCTGGTTTGTACCTGTTCAAGGAAGTGGTGGGCTAAGCTGGAAAGCCATGACAAGAATAATAGAGTAAGAGTACTGTGTGGTTAGGAACAGAATAATGAAGACAGCAATGTAACTAGCTTCCTGTTTGCTTTTGGCAAATGGAGTGTGCAGCAAAGGAACAATAAGTCCTATGTCCCCTTTCCGAGACCTGTATTAAAACAAAATGAACACAGATCATGGAGTCATACCTGGGCTTGAACCAGGGCTCTGAGACTTCCTAGCTTTGTAACTTCTAGCTGCACCAACTTCCTTACACCTCAATGTCCTCATTTTTAAGATTACAGTAGTACTTAACTTCCAAAGAGGTTGTAAAAATTGAATAGGATACATAATGCAGAAAGTGCTTGATAAAGAGTTCCTTGCAAATAATTTTTACTTGGCTTAAAATGTTTCCTGAAACATTCAGGAAGAGAAAAGCAGGCCTGCGAGGTTTTGTTTGCTGTCAACCTGACTCTTAACCCGGTGTTTCAATACCCAAAGAAAGTAGGCCGTCATTAACACTTCTTAGAATACCCAACCATTGAAGAACAGAGCCTCTTTGTTTATCTCTGAGGCAGCACCCAGGTAATGAGTTCCCCACACTTGCTGTCTGTGACTTGGAAGTTTTGCAGTTTAGCATCTCTAACTAAAACCAAAGCATCATTGACAAGCATCTGCGAGACCAGTTAGAGAGACGGGCCATTTCTAATCTAAGAAGAAATACTTTGGGGTGCACCACACTGTAGCAAGCTTGATCCAATGTTAGTTAGAACTTAATGATTTTCAAAGAACATCCAGGAGTTTCAGCCATCTATGGTCACAACATACTTATTCTATAGCAGTGTTTTTTCCTAGAATTTGCTTTTCTGTCTTTTCCTTCCAAACACTTGATGCTATCTCGTTTCTTATGTTTATTTCCAAGATTCTTTAAATTAGTTAAATCACATGCATGAGGTTAGAGTTGGAATTTGAACCCAGGTCTTTTTGATCACCAGGACCTTGATGCCTTAGGTCAATGTAATATCAGAATTGTATATTTTGTTTATATACAAATCTGGATCCTGACTTACATGTAGTTTTGGCTTAATCTGAGTTTTTTTTAGATATATGATACACTACCCACACCACAAATGCTGCCTAGTTTTTTAGTTTAAAAATGTATTTTTTTGACAATCTTAGCTGGTTTATTCATTATTTAAAGGTTTGATTTATTAGTTGATGAATGTATTGATCTATTGATTCACTCAACTCATGTGTCATGGATTGAATTGTGTCCCCCCAAAAATAGTTGTAGCCATGTGACCGTGATTCCCTGTATTCTACAATGGTCCTCCATTTTGTGATTTTACTCTGCTCTGTTATGTTAAAGGATTAGGGTGGGACTGTAAATCCCTTCAGAAGATCACCTCCCTGCTCTACTGTAAAGGGAGTGTCCCTGGAGTGTGGCTTGCCCCACACTCCTTAATTCTTGCACCCTCCAAAAAATAAAAGGAAAGAGAAGCAAGCAGAGAATTTGGGAAACTCACACCATCAAGAAAGCAGCATCGACAGAAAGTGTGCGTCCTTCAGACCTGGTTCCTGCATCAAGATGTTCCCTGGACAAAGACTGATGCAATACCGGACTTTCCTCCAGAGAGCCCACAAGGGGGAAAGCCTTTCCCTGGAGCGGACACCCTGAATATGGACTTGTAGCCTAGCAGACTGTATCAGAATAAACATTCCTTTGTTAAAGCCATCCACTCTGTGGTATTTCTGTTAGAGCAGCCCTAGCTGACTAAAACAACATGTTAATACAAACACACTTGTATTAGGCAAGAGTGTAGACACATGTGCAAGACTTGCCTAGACATGAAGGAGCTTGCAGCCAATGTGTGAAGAAGGGTGCTTTCACGGGGAAAGAGACAGTGCCAGAGGACTGACATCAGTGGCGAGCATTATGTCTGGCACAGAGGGAATGATGCTCAGAGTGAGTCTTGAGGACAACAAGAGTTGCCTGGTTCAGAAGAGCTGGATGGGACATGTTGAAGGTAGGCGCCATAAGCTATGCTAAATCCTGGAGGTAGTAATTTGCTTGACATTTGAAGACAGACATCAAAAAGATTTAAGAGAGGCTGAAGTGGGGAAAGACATTAGCACAATATTTCAGCTTTAAACTGAAGAGCTTGAACTTTGTCACAAAGGCTATAATTAGTCATTGAAAGATGTTCTAAGCAGTGGGATGATGCAGAGAGATCTGCATTTTAAGGTGTTCGCTTTGGTGGGAATGGAGAGACTACATAAGGGATTTCATTAACAATATAATTAAAGATATCATTTTGAGATTCATGAAACTAGTGTGGTGGATTCTAAGGTCAGTTTGAAGGAACACTGAAAGGACTCTGCAAAATTTCCATTCTAGAATTTTTTACAGAAATTGTTTTTTTTAAAAGCCGATATTTATAATCACAGTTTCCTATAAACAAAATAGTATCTGGAATAGATTCCAAAGCTATCAGTGAGTAACTTTTTTGCGCAAATGCACATTCTCTCTCCTCTACTATTCTGGTAACTCCTGTACACCAACTTTTCCCTCTCTTCCTTTACTTTCTCTCTCCCACTGAGTCCCCTGCCCCACCTCTACGTCTACCTTTGGAGCAGCAAATCCACGCCCAATCCACCTCCTGCTGAGGGCTCTGGCCATACTATTTTTTGTTTTCATTTCCTCCTTTAATCTAGTCTATCTTTACGCCTTCCTGCCAAGCTGTGCTGGGTCGGCTTGGCTAGAGAGACGCCAGCCTGTCACTAGTGTGTATCTGCCTCTCCCCCACCTGCCAACTCCTACTGTGCCATTTTTTTCTCTCCTTTTTCCCCCTTTCTTTGTTTTCTTTCTGCCTCCCACCTAGCCTTGTACCTCCCCTCTGCTCCTTCCTGGTGGCCGAGCTGGACAACCCTGGCTAGAGAAGCACTGGCTTGCCACTAGCCCGGGTCAGCCCACCCCCGCCCCGCTCCTGCCGTAGCACTGTTCCCCTCCCACCTAGCCCTGGGCGTCACTTCTATCATTTTCTGCCAGGCCTACTTTGGATACAGAGCTGCTGGCCCAGTACCAGACCAGATCTTTCCAACCCACCTACCAGCTCCTGGAACACCAAATTATTATTTTTTACTTTATTTATTTTTCCTTTCTTCCTTTCTTTCAGCATCCTACTTAGCTGTGTACTGCATCTCTACTCACTACTACCATGCCGCATAGTGCGTGTTGGCTAGAGAGGCGTCAACACACTGACACTCCAGGTCCCAACCACCCCTACCAGGTGGCTCATCTCAAGGCAATGTGTCCTTTTTTCCCCTTCTCTTTCTGTCTTTTATTTTTCCCTCTCATCTATCCCAGTGTTCCACATCTACCCCTTCCCAATGAGCTCACCCTCACCCCTGGTGCCATCCGCCCCCTACTGTCAGCCCCCACTGCATCACTTTTATTTTTTTAAAATTAATTAATCTATAGATCTATCTATTTAGCTAGCTATTTACTATTTTCCTCTCATCTCACCTAGCCCCACAAGCAACATGAACCACAGCCTCCATCAGCCTAAGCCCGTTAGAACTAAAGGGTGCACAGCTAGCACCACTAACTGCTTTGACAGTGATCACAATGAATGGTCCCAGGTAGAGTAGGAGAAAATGTAGAACAAAATTCAAATATGCACATATAAAATATACCAGATTTATTGCTCAGACAGTGACTGGAGGAACCCGCAAGACTATGACCCCTGGAAACCCAGCTAACTGAACACTGAAACCACTCCAAAGTCTACCTTTCAGCTATAAGTTAAACACTCCTATAAAACAAACAATAACACATACAAGGAATATACTGTTCAGATAAGTATATGAGACCAAATGGGCAACATTGCCTAAAGGAAAACACAAGAACGCAGAAAGGGACAGGAAACTTGGACTAACGGACACTGAGAACCCAGGATAGAAAGTGAAGGAGGATAGTTCTGACATACTGCAGGAATCGGAACCAATGTCACTAAAAAAATTGTATACAAGATTTCTGAGTGAAAAGCTTGATTTTCATCTGAAACACAATAAAATGTTTTAAAAAGAAATGAAAATAAAATCACATGTTTTAACTATCAAAAAAAATCTTGCAAGAGAAGCTGAGAAAATGACTGTTTCACAATTGCAGCTTCTCTTTGAGGGTCTGGAAGTATTATACAAGAAGTTTCTGGGTGATACAAATGGTTAAGCACCACCCAGAAAGTTTGGCAATTCAATTCCACGCACATGGGACTTGCAAGAAAGGCCTGGAGATGTGTTTCTCAGAGGTCACGGCCTCGAGTGTCCTGTCTCAGCTCTGCTCTGCACATATGAGGGTGCCACTGGTTGGAACAGACTCAACGGCAACGGGCAGCAAAAAAGATTATACGGTGCAATTTAAGCAGTAAGTTCAAAGAAGTTTAGTAATACAGGGAATGTGCACCGGGAGCTTCCTAAGAGCTGATCCTGTCTTCATGATGTGGTGTCACATAGCACATGGCCTCTTCTGATAGTCAACCAGCAGTTTTTACAGTCCTAAACTCTAAGAATTAAAATGCATTTCCTGGGAGTGATACCGATGCACAATGTGCTTAACCAGATCACCTGATCAACTGAATCAACTGATCAATTAATTCTTTAATTTACATATAATTCAGTGAATATTCATTGAGCATATTTTTATGCCAGGAATCTAAGTCATTAAGACACGAATAGCCCTTCTATCTTTTTCTAAAAGCCATTTTACTTTAATTAATTTGTTTATTCATTTTTTTTCCTACAATTATTTATGAGGGCATTGCTAGTTCCACAGCAAAATCCCCACCTTCCATGCAGGAGATCCTGAATTGATTTCCCACTAATGTGTCTGTTATGTGATCACCACCTGACTCTCAGTGGAGATTTACATGTTGCTATGATACTGAAAGAATTGAAGAAAAAATTCAAACCTGCAGTTGCAATTTTAAGGGAGTCTGTGGGCAAAATACTGAATGATGTAGAATGCATCAAAAGCAGATGGAAGGAATACACCAAGTCACGGTATCAAAAAAAAAAAAAAAAAGAAAGAAAGAGAAATTGGTTATAGTTCAACCATTTCAGGAGGTGGCCTATGAGATCTGACAAGACCTTGAACTAAATTTTTCTAAGTGCTCCATATCTCATTGTTCAGTATCAATATGGTCACCTTCAAAATACTCCCCTTGGGGAGCTACATACTGATGCCAGTGCCTAGTTCACCTTTCAATGCAGTTTTGGAATGCTTTCTGGAATGGCCATTGCTCACAGTGGCAAGGTGGCAATTTTGCAAACTTAACTGTATAATTGTATGTGAGGGAGTTTTTAGACAATAAAGAAGTAACTGTAGTGGAACATCCTCCCTAATCACCTGATTTGACCTCCAAAGACTTCTTTCCTTACTCAAAGATAAAGGAAATATTGAAATGAAGACATTTTGATGACATTCAGGACATCGAGGGTAATACAATGATAGCTCTGGTGGCCATTCCAGAAAAAGAGTTCCAAAATTTCTGGCATCAGTGCATAGCTTGCCAAGGGGAGTACTTCGAAGGTGACCCTAGTGATATTCGGTAACGACGCATGTAGCACTTTTTCTAGGATGAATTCCCAAACTTAATTGGCATTCTTTGTGTGTTCTAGAGCCAACAGTATTGAAGGAACAAGTCCAAGCTACACTCACTGATGCCAGTGATGGAAAGCAAGGCTCCAAGAAACGACAGAATACCAACTGAGATGTTTCAATAGACAGATTCAGTGCTGGAGGCACTCCACTAGTCTATGCCAAGAAATTTGAAAGATAGCAGCTACCTGTCCCACTGCCTGGAAGAGATCCATATAGCACCTATTCCAAAGAAAGATGATCCAACAAAATGTGGAAATTATCAAACAATATTATTAATATTATACCTAAGTAAAACTATGCTGAAGATTCCAAGATGTTACTGCATTACATTGAAAGGCAAGTGCCAGGAATTCTAGCTGGATTCTGAAAAAGCAGTGGAATAAGGAATATCATTGCTGATGTCAGATAGATCTTGACTGAAATCAGATAATACAAAAAGACGTTTACCTGTGTTTTACTGAATACTCAAAGGTATTTGACTGTGTGAATCATAATAAAGTATGAATAACACTTTGAAGAAGGGGTATTCCAGAACACAAATTTGTGCTCACGTAGAAACAGTACATAGACTAAAAGGCAGACTTTCTGACAGAACAAGATGATACTGCATGGTTTGACATCAAGAAAGATATATCATTTACATATGTTCAATTTGTATGCTGATCAAATAATCTGAGAAGCTGGACTACATGGAGCAAAATGGGTCACCAAGATTTGTGGAAAACTCATTAACAATCTGTGTTATGCAGATCACAAAACCTTGCTGAAAGTGAAGACAACTGGAAGCACAATTGTCAGCATGGATTATACTTCAGTGTAAAGAAAACAAAAATCCTCATAACTAGACCAATAAAAACATCATGACAAATGGAGAAAAGATAGACATTGTCAAGGATTTCATTTTATTTGGATCCAAAATCAAGGCCCATGGAAACATGAGTCAGGAAAACAAAACAATGTTTTGTTCTGGGCAAATCTGCTGCAAAAGACCTATTTACAATGTTAAAAAAAAAAAATGCCACTTTAAGGACCAAGGTGTGCTTGAGTTAAACTGTGATATTTTCAGTCACTTCATATGCCTGCAGAAGCTAGACAAGGAATAAAGGAAACTGAAGGAGAATTGATGTCTTTGAATTATGGTGTTGGCCAATAGTATTGAACATACCATGGGCTGCCAGAAGAATGAAAAGGTCTTTCCCAGAAGGAATGCATCCAGAGTGATCCTTGGAAGTGAGGATGATGAGACTTTGTGTCGCCTACTTTGGACATGTTGTCAGGAGGGACCAGTCCCTGGAGAAGGGCATCATGCCTGGTAAAGTAGAGGGTCACTGAAAAAGAGGAAGACCCTTGATGAGATGAATTGACAGAAAGGCTGTAGGTAAAAAGGGGCTCAAACAAAACAAAGACAGTGAGAATGATGCAGAAACGTACAGTGTTTCCTTTTGTTGCACATGGGGTCACTACGAGACAGAACCAACTCAACAGTACCCCAAAATAACAACATCATGATGCTGAACAGGTTTCAGCAGAGCTTCCAGGCTAGGATGGACTAGGAGGAAAGGGCTGGCAAGATACTTCCAACAGTCAGTCAGTGAAAATTCTTTGGATCACAATGATCAGTTCTGTAACCTACCATGGGGATGGTACAGGACAGGGCAACATTTTGTTTCATCATTATTGAGGTTGAATGAGCTAGGGGCTAGTTCAATGACAGCTACCAAACAGCAACACCACCACGCAGAAAATGAGAACAATGTATACAAACATGGATCAAGGGCTGTGATCTATGGATGCACGCACAAGGCAACTCCCATGCAAGGCAGAAACCAGATAGGAAGGGACAGAGGCTCAGATATGTGCTACGGCAGAGCCAGTGATGGTAACATTACTTGTGAGGTAATGAGGCTAGATAGAATGTGTGAAGGGGTAACATCTGCTTCAGAACTTAAAGCATGTGAGACTTCTGACTTCTAGCAAAAAATGAAGAAGAGTATTTTGGGTATAAACAAAGTAGAAAAAAAGCCAAGTAGTTGGAAAGCAGAGAGTAGATACAGGGTAGAGTGGCCTAGAATACAAGGAGAGGAAAAAAGATTGGGATAGTCCTCTACAAGAAACTCATGAATACCTTGAATGTCAGACTAAAGTCTCTAACTATCACATGTGTTTCAGAATGCAAACTGACTACAGCTGTGCTACTTGGAAGTTACCGTGCTGGGAGGCTGCTGAATCCTGAGATTCCAAGGAACGGCCACCGAACAGTGAAGTGAGACTAGAGGCTCTTGCATAACACCTTCCTTTTCTGGGTGGAAGACAGAAACGTAGTTTCCCGAACTCAGAACCATTGACATTTGAAGCTAGATAATTCTTTGTTGTAGGGGTTTGCCCTGTGCATTGTATGATATTTGGCAGCATCCGAGGCCTCCGTCCACTGGTTGCCAGCACCCTAACCCCTTTTCTGTTGTGACAACAAAAAAATATCTCTATCTCCAGAAATTGCTGCAGGTGTCCTGGGGCCACAACTGTCCCTGGCTGAGAAGAAATGGAATAAAAGTTCAGGTAGCATGAAACGTATTAAGACTAAGCAGCGAATCTGAGATTCAAACATGAACCCTTCTAAGTGTAAAGGGCCAGGACTTTTTCCACTGGTTAACTCTGTTTCTCATACCCCTCCACTACAAGTACACACACACACACACACACACACACACACACCCCTTAGATTAAAATAAAATCTCCAGGACCTCAGGGAGTTAGGTCGGGAATGAGTGTGAGCTCAGGGCATCCGTAAGTGAACTGTGTGTGCCTGGAGTGCAGGGCAGGGAGGTATAGGTACAAGACTGGATGGGGTTTCATCTTTCTAACCAACTGGGAACCCAACCCTGATGAGAGACAAAAGATAGCTGGCAACTTTGTCTCAGGGACTGTGGGACTGCCAGGCCTAGGAAAATATTATGGATGGCCAGGTCCATTTGGCTGTCACCCTTTGGCATGGCCTTTATAATGGCCTCAGGGTTGTTAGAGACGGAATGTGGAAACGGTCAAGGGTTTGAAAGAGTTTGATTTCACATAGCTACCTTCTAGACCTCTGACTCTAGCAAGCAATTTAAGCTCAAGCCGTTTGAGCCTCTGTGTCCTCATCTGTTAAACAGGGTAACAGTTTTTACTTTGCAGCCATTTTTATTACATGACTGTGTGTTATAAGGAGCCCAACCACATCAGTTACAATGGAGGAACTTACTAAAGGCTAGCTATTGTCATTATGGAAACCCTGGTGGTGTAGCGGTTAAGCGCTACAGCTGCTAACCAGAAGGTGGTGGTTCAAATCTGCCAAGTACTCTTGGAAATTCTGTTGGGTGGTCCTACTCATCGGTAGGATTGCTATGAGTTAGAATCGACTTGACAGCAGTGAGTTTGGTTAGAGTTTTGTTATTACTGTTATAATAGTTGAAATTGACTAAATGACAAATTTGGTGTTTCAGTTGTTTTTATTATAATGAACTCTGGTGACTCTGTGGTTCAAGCCGTAGCCTGCTAACCACAAAAGTCAGTGGTTCAAATCCGCCACCCTGTTCATGGGGGAAAGCTGTGGCAGCCTTTCTGCTTGTAGCCTGGGAAACTCAACTGTCTTCTCACTGTCAGACAGAACTGACTCTGTGACACTGGGTTTGTTTTTTGATGATTATTATTATTGCTTTTAGTTTAAGTGATAAGAAGAAAAAAAAATGATCCTGTTGCCATCAAATTGATTCAGACTCATAGCAAACCTACAGGACAGAGTAGAGTGTTTCCAATGACAGGTTGGTGGGTTTGAACTGCCAACTCTGGTTGGCAGCCACAGCACTTAACACTGTTCCACCAGGACTAAATGGTACTACTGCACAGTATATCTAAGATAACTTATGTAAAAAGAAACCTAGAATCTAGATGGCTGATTCAGAACATTTATGAATCTCTGTGTTTGCACACTTTCATTTCCCCAGGCTCCTGTCTGTTGGATCTTGTTTGTCTACATTTACAAAGTCTGACAATTAAGTCCACGAACTTAATTGTTCTAAGGGCTACATACCTCATTGCTGAATATCAACCACTATGATCACCTTTGAAGTACTCTCCATGGGAAGCTATGCACTTATGCCAGTGCCTAGTCCATCCTTCAAAGCCATTTTGGAACTCTTTCTGGAATGGCCATTGTGCATGATGGCACGGTGGCAATCAAACTGAGTTTGATTGCAAACTCAGTTGTGTAGTCGTCTGTAAGGGAGTTTTTAGCCAGTTAACAAATAACTGTATTGGAAAACCCTCCTTACTCACCTGATCTGGCTCCCAATGACTTTTTTCTTTACGTGAAGATAAAGGAAATATTGAAAGAAAGACATTGTGATGACCTTCAGGACATCAAGGGCCACACAACAACAGCTCTGATGACCATGCCAGACAACAGAGTTCCAAAATTGCTTTGAAGGGTGGACTAGGCAGTGGCATCAGTGCATCGCTTCCCAAGGGGAGTACTTCAAAGGTGACCACAGTGATAGTCAGCAATAAGCTATGTAGCATGTTTTCTAGGATGGGTTCATGAACTTAATTAGCAGTTCTCGTGTTAACTTACCTCACTTGTGTTTCTACTCCCATAAAATAAACATTTCATAAATTATAAGTATAGCAGCTCTCCCCAAGTTTCTAGGTCATTCATTAAAACTTTATACTTTACTGACTAAATTAAATACATCTGTGTTTTCCCTGGATTTATAGTGCCCAATGCTAGTGATCTTTACAGGTATTTTTTAATTAACCTGCTGTTAGAGCAGCACTAGCTGACTAAAACATAATGCCTATAGAATTGACTTTATTAAAATCTTTAGTGAGCCTTTATAACTCTAAATCAATTTTTTTTACTATATACATATATATGGTTGTATGTAGTTACACGTAATATATGCACATACACAAGCTAAAGCAATCATTTCCCATAAACTGTCTACATATCTTATGTTCTTCCGTGAAAAGTAATTGTAGGATATCAGCTGTCCAACTTGAACCATTATTTCTGCTGCTGAATAGGGGAGAAAAATCCGTTATTTTCTTACATTACTTTTTAGAGCCTCAATTAGACTTTCGTGTGGTAATTGCTATATTTGATTTCTTCCAGTTGATTTATAAGGTGATGAGCTTCTAGAGACATTTCCCACAGGACATTTATTTTCTTTGACACTGTTTCACTGCTAGACTCTGAGTGTTTTTGTTACCCAAGGCCATGATCATTGATGGCTTTATTAATTGCCTGATCCATAGGAATATATTTGGAATAAATATTGCTGAGTTTGTTACAGTATGCATCTTTCAAGTTATATAATAGATTACCGTCTTACCTAGTTTCTACTAAGCAATTGAGATAAGAAAGTCTATTAAAAATTAAAATGTGAGTTTTCATAATCATCACTATATAAGGGGAAAATTGGTTTCCAACATTATCGATGGATTGCTTTCGTATCTTTTCCCCTCGTTTCTGCCAAAGCATATTTGTTACGACCTTGAAATTATCTGACATAAAAATATTCTCCTTTACAATCCTATAGCTTTTCTAATTGCTTTGGTGGGAGGGAGAAAGCAGAGTTCCTATTGTTATTACATTTCTCCAAAGAGCTTAGAAGTCAGAGCTGTTCTATTGTTTTAGTTACCAACAGGTCAAGTCCAACTCGTGGTAGGTAAACATTTGTGTAACAAAAGGAAAAGTTTCCCGGTCCTTGACCATTTTCAAGGTCATTGTTAGGTTAAGCCCATTCTTGTGGCAACTGTGTAGTGCCTTCCAGCCTAGGGGACTCATCTTCTCCAGCCAGGGCTCATCTGGGGCTGCCTGTAAATAAAAGTAGACATAGACTGAACCCCAAAATGTACAGATGAACAACAATCCACTTCCCAACTTCACAACAATGTTTTGTTCTGATCCATAGGGTCTCTGTTAACTAACTTTCAGCAGAAGATTGCCAGACCTTTTTTCCTAGTCTGTCTTGGTCTTAATCTGGAACCTCCACTGCAAACTCTCCACCACAGTAGCTCTTCTGGGATTTGAAATACCAGTGGCATAGTGTCCAGCATCTTAGTAGTGGCCATCACAGTACAGCAAACTAACAGATGGGTAGTGACATTTAAATCATGAGTTTATCACTTGTGAATTTGTGAACCCAAGGTGACTCGGCACCTGGGAGCTTCATATTCCTCATCAATAGGCTAGAGTTAATATTCCCTACACATGGTAAAGCTCAACTGGAGGGTCCACTGTGTTTGCAGAAAAGCATACAAGGATGCTGGCTAATTCAAGACCACATGTCTCAAACTGCTACTTAGATTGGCAAACTTTCCTGTTTGAATGTTTGAACTTGTTTCCAAAATGACCTCTCAACACTTCCTCTTGCCATCCCATTCTTGCTATCAAATTAACACCTTGCCTCCTGCTTCAGTAGGAAATGAGGAGCGACAGTTGAGAAGCCCTGAGAAATCTGCTAACGCATCTTCATCTGTCCTTAAGCTCTCTCTATGCTCTACAGCTTAAGTGGGTGACATAGACCTGCACTCTGACCTGGTTCAGGCTTTCCTTTCACACACGGGACTCTGCACCTGCAATTTTCTCTTCTCTCCCTCCTGCATTACTCATTTCTTGTCTACAGACCGTTCCCATCAGTGTAAACATGATGTCAAGTACAGTCTGTGAATAAAACCTTTCTCGACTGGCTCATTTCTGTTTTCCTTTTCAGCAAACCTTGCTGAAGGAATTGTTGTTCTCCCTCCTTTGTTTCATTACACCTCACTTCTTTATTCTGCTTTGTATCTCCATCATTTTAACTGCTAGGTCAAGAAGAACTTAACTCCCTTCCATCCAATACCAGTGGTCATTTTCTCTTCCGTTACCTCTCAGCAGCGTCTCACACAGTGAACAGTGAACGACGCCTTCTTGAGGCACTCTATTCCCCTGCCTTCTGGGGCTTCCTGCCTGGCTGGGGGAAGGATGCAACTACAGTCCGAGGCAGATCCCTGCACTTCAGGAGTCAAGGCAGGGCAGGGCAAGTGTACCTGGGGCCGCAGTCTTGGGTGGATGTGCCTGCAGTATTTTGATTTTAGGTTTGGCTGAGCGATGCTGAGGATGGGCAGAGCCGTGCACAGGCCCCTGAGCAGGGTTCTCGACATGGACTCCCAGCCAGGCTTTCAGTTTCTTCCAACAGACGGGCTCCCTGGGTGATGTGTAGTTGGAGAACTAATGCCTGCTGACCTCCCTTTGTTGTACTCTCCCAAGATGGGGGAACACAAACCCATGAGCCCTTGTGTCCTGTATGTGCTCTTTCCCATGGGCACTCTGTTTCAGCCTCCCTGCTCACCTGGGATTTCCTGAAGTTCAGTCTGCACCCCTCTCCTCTGCAGTTCAGTCTGTACCACTCTGCCCAGACACCACTCCCCTGGCTTCCCAGTGCTCAGCTCTATGCTATCCCTTTTTCTCCCAGGTCTGCTCAGTCTCAGTACGGGCCGTGTCCACCTTGCTTCTCGATTCCAGCACCGTGTTTTCAGACTCTCTGTCTTTGTATTTTCCTCTGCTCCCTTACTGTGTTCTCCGCTACATTCTGCCACTATTCTGAGCCAAGCTGGTGGGTCTGGTGAGGACGCTCCCTTAACCTCTGATTTCTGACCTTGTATATTTTATCTTTTTCTGGATTCAGCATTCCCTGTGGTTCTCCAGCTCTTCAGCTGCTGCTCAGAGTTCTGAGATGTTCAGTCGCATCGTTCCTCTTTTTTGTTTGTTTCTGATTAAAGCTGGGATGGGGTGAGGTGGCATGTGGCGCTGCAGCCAGGTACGCCACTGTCTTGCCTCCAATCCGCCAAAGTATATGTCTTGTAAAAATTATTTTTCTTAACCCTTTTCAACAAAATTAGACCTTACTATATACTTAGTGCTTTGCAACATACTTTTTTTCCCACTTATATCTGGACCACTTTCCAGGTCAGTGTTTAAAGATATAACCAATAACTGTAATGACTGCAAAACAATAATGGGGCTATACTGTAATTAATTCCATTGTCTTTTTTATTCTGAGGATATTTACATTATTTCCAGGTGCTTTCGGTGTCACAAACTATATCTTCTTCAGTTACCTATCCTTCTATTTCTGTAGAATGAGTTCCCAAAATCGAGATTGTAGAGTCACTAGTTCTAAAGTCTCCTGACTAGTGATTCCAACATTTCTTTGACAGTTTGATTTGTGAAATTATTTCTCATTTTAATTTGCAACTCTACTTTCATTTGTGAGGTGTAGCATGTATTCACTCAGTGGATATTTATCAAGCACCTATATACTGCAAGCCCGCCTGTGTGCTTGAACAGGCTCACACCGATTCATGATAGCTGATTAGGCTGAGCTCTTTCCAACTCTATATTCCATGTTGGTTGCTTGAAATCTTCCATGTCGGAAGATTTCACATCTCAGAATGGACAGATGATGCTCACTGGTCGGCCACTGGTTAAATGGTGACTAGAACACCACTGCATGGGCCAGACTCTGTTCCAGACCGGTTGGAAATACCACTGATCAAACAGACAAAACTTCTGGCCACCAAGGGCCAGATGATAGAGAGATGATTGAGAAAATAAAGAAATATACCCATATACATTACCCAGTTAACCAAGCCAAACTAAACTTACTACTGTTAAGTCAGTTCCAACTCACAGTGACTACAGCGCCATGAAGTTTGCAAGGAGTGCCTAGTGGATTTGAACTGACAGTCTTTTGGTTAGCAGCCATAGCACTTAACCACTATGCCACTAGTGTTTCTGTTATAAAGTAAGATAGATGACAATATTATGGACAAGAAGTAAAGATAAAATCAGGTAAGGGGTAATCAGCTCCAAGGCTCACAACAACATCGTGTAAACGTGTATATGTATGCGGTGAGGAGAAGGATTTTCAACTTTACAAAAAAAAAAAAAAGAGAGAGAGAGAGAAAGAAACAGAAGATCAGAGATAAGCTTTTTGAGAGGATGATGTTTCAACCAGCATGACAGAGTAGAGGGCACAGAACCCTGCAAGAGAAGCATTCAAGTTAGAGAGTACATTAGTGTAAAAATCCTGGTTAGTAGTGTAGCACGTGTTTTTGAGAAACAGTGAAGCAGTCTCTGGGGCTGGGGCTACAGTGGAATGAGCAAGAGAGACACAAAGTGAGAGAAAAGTCAGAAAGATCAAGGGGAAGATAACATAAGATTTTGTCCCCATCGTAAATCTTTCTCTCACTCTGAGGAAAATGGGAGCTATTGCGGGGTTTTGAGCAATCTCACATATGAAAAACATTCCTTCATAGTTTTATTTAAATTTGGAGTTTCTTCTTTTGAGAAATGTCACCTTAAATCCTTTGTAAGGGAGTTCCTTGGTGGTGCAAATGGTTAAGGTGCTTGGGTGCTAACTGACAGACTGCAATTTCAGTCCACTCTGAAGCACCTCAAAAGAAAGACCTGGTGATCTGTTTCTAAAATCAGCCATGGAAATCCTCTGGAGCACAATTCTACTCTGATGCACATGGGGTGATGTGAATAGGAATTCGCTCAATGGCAACTAGCTTAGTGTTCTTTCTTCCTTTCTTCCTTCCTTCCTTTCTTCCATCCTGTCTTTCTTTCTTTCTCTCTCTCTTTCTTCCTTCCTTCCTTCCTTTCTCTCTCCTTCTTTCTTTCTCTCACTCTCTATCTTCCTTTCTTGCTCTCCTTTCTTTCCTTCTTTTGTTCTCTTTCTCTTTCTCTGTCTCTCTTGTCTCTTTTCCCCCTCCCCCTTCCCCCTCCCCCTTCCCCCCTTTCTTCCTTTCTTCCTCCCTTCTCCCCTTCCCTCCTTTTTCCCTTCCTGTATACTTTGTAGCTATATCAAGTGAATCATTTTTATTTGTCAATTTACAAAAACTCTTGATATGTTGTCTTTTTATTGTCTCATACTCTTGAAAATAGTCTTTCTCAGCTTGTAGTTTGTCTTTTGATGTTGCTTATGGGTTCTTATGTTCCACAGAAGTTTTGTATAATTATATAGCAAATACATAAGTTATTTCCATTCTGTCATCTATATTTCCCACCACTAGTCTGTCAGTAGGTCATACTGTCATGGGTTGTGTTTGGTATGATGCTGGAAACTATGTCAGTACTATTTCAAATACCAGCAGGATCACCCATGGTGGAAAGGTTTCAATGGAGCTTTCAACTAAAACAGACTAGGAAGAAAAGTCTGATGATCTCCTTCCAAAAACCAGCCAATAAAAACTTTATGGATCTCAGTAGAACACTGTATGATTTGCTTACTTTGAACAAGCATGGATGACTTCTTAATTCTATTAACTGCATGTGTGGGTACACAATGTATTTCTATATATTTTTCTTTTTAAGTTGTTGGCATAATAAGATCACTCAATAAATTTGGTCAGCATTGAATTAATAATCACAGAGTAAACCTTACGTAGTCAAACTGTGATGTTCCAAAATATTGAGCTATATTAAGTTTATTGCAACTTATTTCAAGTCTTGATATCTTGGTACTTTAAAATAATTAATTATATATTTATATATGAGATATACACATTGCCAAGTGCCATCGAGTCGGATCCGACTCATGGATATACACATTACATTGTATATTAATTGTAATGATATAAATTATTAAAGGATAATGTTAATGACTGAAACCCTGGTAGCATAGTACTTGAAAGCTATGACTGCTAACGAAAAGATAGGCAGTTTGAATCCACCAGACTTGTGCTTGGAAACTCTGTGGAGCAGTTCTGCTCTGATCTAGACAGTTACTATGAGTTGGAATTGATTTGACAGCAGCAGGATTGGTTTTGTTTTGGGGCTGTTGAAGACAGTGATGTTATTTAAAAGGTATGATAGAAGTCAGCTGTAAAAACTGTTTTGGTTACCTTTGTATATGGCAGATTTGTGCAATTAATCAATGTTTTCTTGAACTAGATTATTCTTAGAAATATATTTCATAATAAATATCAATTTACATTTTGGAGTTTATTTTAATAAAGTAAATCATATAATTTTCGAAGACTGCTGCAATTTTTCCTCTTAAGGGGCTGTCTCTTTCTTGATATTACATGGTTTCTTTCTTTTTGGTTTGAGCAGGTTATAGGTTTTATTTCCCTTTTAAATAAACCAAGTTTATATTATTTTATTAATTTCAAGTTGTAGCTCTATATTTTTCCCAGGTTAGTTTATGTAATCATCTCTCCAGTCCTTACTTCTTCTCTTCATTTTTATTTAATATTTTTTCCCATTCAATAATATCTGTACAGAGTGTTCATTGATATTGGTTTTAATCCTTGCATTGTGTCGAAATTCTCATTATTTCTCTTCAAGTTGTCTCACTTCCATTAACTTAGGCTTGCTGCTCCCTAAACTTCTCATCTATGCTCTAGAGCAATTGTTGTCCATTTGGTCTTCTATATATAAATTATTTAAGGAACACTGTTCTCAAGAGTGACATTCTTTGCTTTTTATCTTAACTGTTAGTTAAAGTGGCTTCAGGGGATAATTTTTCTTCACTATAGTCAATTGGCCTAATAGTTAATTCGTGCTTCTCTTCTACCTCCCAGTTCATTATGTAGTGCCTAGAATCACAAAAGCTTGCAAGCAGCCATGAAAACCAAATTAATGGGTCTCTCTTCTCCGAAGCAACGAAGGAAAAAGGAGAGCCAGGGGTAGGTGGAGGATATGCAATATGTAGCTAATTGCTTCCACCATCAGTTGCCTCCTTCTTCATGAGATCAGAAGAACTGAATGGTACCTGGCTACCATTACTGAACATTTTAATCAAAGACTTTCTTGAAGAATCCTGATCAAAAGGGAGGAACTACAAAACAGACATTAAAATTTTCATTTAGTCCAGACTTTCTGGATCCATGGGGACTGGATGGACCTCTGAAACTACTGACCTGAGATAATCTTTAAACCTCAAACTAAAAATATCCCCTGAAGTCTTCTTAAAACCAAACATTAATTTAGCTTAACTAGAAAAAATTGTGTGTCTTGAGACTTATACTCTTTTAAGAACTATCTAAATGGAATAAGAGTGACAACAATTAGAAAGTTTAGACAGGAAATTTACTGGGCAGTGAGTCTGCATTCATGTGGGGGGAGCAACTCAGAAAAGGAGCGTGCGACTGATTGAACAACTCGAACAATGTGGCCAGTGTCGCTGCATTATATGTGTGGAAATGGTTGAAATGGTGTATATTTTATTGTGTATATTCTCAATAACAAAAACAAGATAATATTTAAAAAAGGATTTCAGGATAATTGTCTCAGGGATTCCTTCAGTCTCAGTGGGCTCACTAAATCTGGATTCTTTGATAATTTGCAATTCTGTTCAACATTTTTATCCTTTCTATCGGGATCCAACTATTGTGTTTCTGATCAGAACATTCAGTAGTGGGACAAGGTATCATCTTCTTCTTCTGGTCTCAAAGTGGAGAAGGCGATGGTTCATGGTAACAACAGTTCCGTAGTCTGTTTCCTTCTCTTGTTCTTGGATTTGCTTTTCCCTGTTTTGCTGCAAATGAATGGAAATCAAATTTTGTATCTTAGATGGCTTCTCCTAACTTAGCGTCTATCAATTCATTCTTTTTCTTGTTTATAGCTTAGTGGTTTCCATTGCTTTATTCAAACTGTGCAAACTTCACGCATATAACCCATATACAGTGACGCCTTTCCCATCACATTAAATACAAATGACCGCTATGTAAAAAATGAATTTCCCTGATACTGGCTAACCCTAGTCACCATAAATGAACATAGCTGTATATTTACCTATTCTTACCGTTTCGTAAAAATAAAGTCTTAACACTATTTATAATTTCGTGATTAACTTATTTGACTCACCATAATGTTCTCCAGGTTCATTCACATTTCAAGACTGTTCGGGAACTCGTATTTCTTTGTGATTGAGTAGTATTTCATTTTATGTTCGTACTACGTTTTATTTATCTATTCTTCCAATGATGGCCATTTAGATTATTTCTGTCTTTTTTGCTATTGTGAATAGTGCTGCAGTGAGCAGAGGGGTACATGTGACTGGATTTTTTCATTTTGATTTACTTCTATTAGAACCTTAGATTATATAACTGTAAGTGGAAATACTGGATCATATGACACTTCTGTTTTATTTATTTATTTATTTTAGGAACCATCAAACTGTTTCCACAGCAGTGCAGCATTTTACCTTCCTACCAGCAATGGATAAGAAATCCAGTTTCATCACAACCTAGCCAGTATTTATTCTTTTCTGTTGTTTTTTAATCTTTGCCATATTTAGTAGGGATGAGGTGGTATCTCACTGTGGTTTTGATTTACATCTATTTAGGGACTAAAGATGATGAACATCTTTTCACATTTTTGGCCACTGGGTATCTTCTTTAGTGAAGTGTCATTTCATGTCTTTTGCCCATTTTTGGGGGGGGGGGGACGACACTTGGCTTGGCAGTTGTTAAGATATAGAATTTTTATACGTATTTTATATTTCAAACCCTTATCAGCTATATATTTCAAGATTTTTTCCTTCTGTGGTTGTCTTTTTCCTCTTTTTATAAAGTCCTCTGAACACAAGTACTTAACTTTTAAAAGGTCTCTATTATTTTATCTTCTATTTCTTGTGCAACTGTTGCTGCATTTGATAGTCTATCCTTAAAACATACATATGTATATGTACGTGTGTGTGTGTATGTGTATGCCCTAATTTTTTTTCCCAAATACTTTATGGTTTTAGGTTTAACATTTAGGTCCTTGATCCATTTTGAATTAGTTTTTGTATATAATATGAAATATGGCTCTGGTTTCATTTTTCTCCATGTGGTAATTCAGTTTCTGAGCAGTATTTTTTGAAGACTCCTCTTCAGTACCTTTGTCAAACAAAGTTGAATATAGATGCATAGATTTATTTCTGTACTCTCAAATCTACTCAGCTAGTCTATGTGTCTAACATGAATCAGTACCAGGTTGTTTCTATTACTGTAGCTGTAGAACATGTTTTGAAATCAAGAAGTATGGCATTTCCTGCTTTCTTCTCCTTGTTCAGTATTGCTTTGGCTATTTAGGACCACTTACCTTTCTATAGGAAACTGAAGATTAATTTTTTCCATTTCTGTAAAAGATGTCGGAATCTCGATCAGAATTGCATTGACTGTGTATATCACTTTGAGTAGCATTGGTGTTTTTACAATAGTAAATCTTCCAATCTATGAGCACAGGATGTCTTCCCATTTGCTTAGCTCTGCAGCAGTGTTTTACAGTTTTCATGGTATAAGTCATTTGTATTCCTGGTTAGGTTTAATCTAAGGACTTCTAGTTTAATATTGAATAGAACAGACATTCTTGTTCTGTTCTCCATTGAATACAGTATTGGCTGTTGACTTTTCACTGATAACCTTAATTATGTTGAGGAAATTCCTTTCTATTTTTATTTTTTATTTTGTTGAGAGTTTTTATCAGGAAAGAATGTTGGATTTTATCAAATGTATTTTCTTTATCTATTCAGATGATCATGTAGTTCTTTTCCTTTGTTCTATTAATGTACTAACTTTGCTAGATTTTCTGGAGTTCAACTACTTTGCATTCCTGCAGTAAATTCCATTTGGCTGTTCTGTATAATTCTTTTAATATGTCATTGGATTTTTTTCATAGTATTTTGTTGAATACTGTTATATCTTTGTTCATAGTTTTCTTGTGATGTCTACATCTGGTTTCAGTATCAGATTACTGCTAGCTTCATAGAATGAATTAGGGATGGTTTCTTCCTCATATGTATATTTGGAAGAGTTTTAGCAGGATTGCAGTCAATTTTTGTTTGACTGTTAAAATTATACAGTGAATCCAGAACTTTTTCTTTGGGATCAGGGAATTATTACTAATTCAAACTTCTCTAGTTATGAATCTTTTGAGATTGTCTATCACATTTTGTGTTAGTTTAGGCATGTCATGTGCTTCTAAGAACTTGTTCATTTCTCCTAAGTTATCAAGCTTTTTTAGTACATCTTTTTATAATATTAATTTATTATGCATTAGAAATATATTATTATTTCTGTTGGATCTGCTGTAGTGTCTCCTTTTCATGTCCTTTTTATTATTTGCATTATTTTATTAATTTATTTTATCTGTTAGCCTAAGTAGAGGTTTGTGAATTGTATTGATCTTCTCAAAGAACCAACTTTTGATTTGTTGATTATTTCAGCTGTTTTTCTATTGTCTATTTTGGCTATTTTGCTCAGATTCTTATCATTTCCTTTCTCCAGTACTTCTGTGCTTAGCTTGTTCTTCATTTTCTACTTTCTTAAGTTGTGGAATTACACTGTTAATCTGGAATCTTCTTACTAATGTAGGTGGTTATTGTTACGAATTTATCTCTGATGATTACCTTGGCTACATTTGACAGGTTTTTGTATGTTGTGCTTTCATCCTGTTCCAGTTACTTGGCATTCTTGGTGTTTTTCTTTGAACACACAGTTTTTTTCACAGCGTGTTGTTCAGTTTCCATTTACTTATTTTCCATTCTTTTATTATTAATTTCTAATTTAAACCCTAAACATTAGTGAGTTCACCATTTTGAATCCAACAATCATATAGTCTACTATGCTGGGAATGAAAACTTGAAGAGGAATGGTGTTGTGTTCACCATCAAAAAGAACATTTCGAGATCTATCTTGAAGTACAATGCTGTCAGTGATAGGATAATATCCATATGTCTACAAGATAGGCCAGTTAATATGACTACTATTCAAATTTATGCATCAACCACTAAGGCCAAAGATAAAGAGGTTGAAGATTTTTACCAGCTTCTGCAGTCTGAAATTGATCAAACATGCAATCAGGATGCGTTGGTAATTACTGGTGACTGGAATGAAAAAGCTGGAAACAAAGGGAAAGGATTGGTAGTTGGAAAATACATCCTTGGTTATAGAAATAATGCCAGAGATCACATGATAGAATTTAGCCAGACTAACGACTTCTTTATTGCAAAAACTTTTTTAACTAACATAAACGGTGACTGTACACATGGACCTCACCAAATAGAATACACAGGAACCAAACTGACTACATCTGTGGAAAAAGATGATGGAAAAGCTCCATATCAGCAGTCAGAACAAGAGTGTGCTGACTGTAGCACAGACCATCGATTGTTCAAATACCAATTCAAAGTGAAACTGAAGAAAATTAGAACAAGTCGAAGAGAACTAAACTATGACCTTGAGTATATCCTTTGTGAATTGAAAGGCCATCTCAAGAACAGATTTGATGTATTGATCACTAATGACCGAAGACAGATGAACTGTGGAATGACATCAAAGACATCATCCATGAAGAGAATAAGAGGTCATTAAAAAGGCAGGAAAGAAAGAAAACACCAAATTGGGTGTCAGAGGAGACTCTGAAACTTGCTCTTGAATGTCAAGCAGTTAAAGCAAAAAGAAGGAATGGAGAAGTAAAAGACCTCAACAGAAGATCTCCGAGAGAAGCTCAAGAAGACAAAAGAAAGCATAATGATATGTGTGAAGAGTTGGAAAGCGAAAACCAGAAGGGAAGAACACATGCTGCATTTCTCAAACTGGATGAACTGAAGAAAAAATTCAAGCCTCAAGTTGCAATAGTGGAAGATTCTACAGGGAAACTATTAAATGACTCAGAGAGCATCAAAATAAGATGGATGGAATACACAGAGTAGAAAGAACTGGTCAGTGTAAAGCCATTTGAAGACATAGCGTACGATCAGGAATCAATGGTAATGAAGGAAGAAGTCGAGGCTGCAGTGAAGGCATTGGTGAAAAACCAGGCTCCAGGAATTGATGGAATATCAACTGAGATATGTTACCAAACAGATGCAGCACTGGAAGTGCTCACTCATTTATACCAAGAAATTTGGAGGACAGCTACATGGCCAACTGACTGGAAGAGATCCATATTTATGCTCATTCCAAAAAAGATAATCCAGTCAAATGTGGAAATTACCAAACAAAATCACTGATATTACATGCAAGTAAAGTTCTGCTCAGGATCATCCAAAAGCAGCTACAACAATATATTGACAAGGAACTGCCAAAAATTCAAGCTGGGTTCAGAAGAGGATGCGGAACCAGAGATATCATGGCTGATGTCAGATGGATCTCGGCCGAACCCAAAAAATACCGACAAGATGTTTACTTGTGTTTCATTGACTGTGCAAAAGCATTCAACAGTGTGAATCATACTGAATTATGGCTAATACTGTGGAGAATGGGAATTCCAGAACACCTAATTGTGCATCTGTATATGGATCAATAGGCAGTCTTGCGAATAGAACAAGAGGACACTGCATGATTTAAAGTCAGGAAAGGTGTATGTCAGGGTTGTATCCTTTCACCATACCTTTTTTATCTGTATGCTGAGCAAATAATCTGAGAAGATGCCTTAGACAAAGAAGAATGAGGTATCAGGATTGGAGGACAACTCATTAACAACCTGCGTCATGCAGATGACACCACCTTACTTGCTGGAAGTGAAGAAGATTTTAGACACCTACTGATGAAGATTAAGGACCACAGCCTTCAGTATGGATTGCATCTCAACATCAGGAAAACAAAAATCCTCACAACTGGATCAGTAAGTAACATTGCCATAAACAGAGACAGGATTGAGGTTGTCAAAGATTTCATTTTACTTGGGTCCACAATCAACACCCTTGGAAGCAGCAGTCAAGAAATCAAAAGAAGCATTGCACTGGGGAAATCTTCTGCAAAGGACTTCAACAAAGTATTCAACAAGGATGGCACCTTGAAGACTAAAATTCACCTGATCTGAGCCATGGTATTTTCAGTTGTATCATATGCATGTGAAAGCTGGACCATGAACAAAGAAGACACAGAAAGAATTGATGCCTTTGAATTGTGGTGTTGGAGAAGACTGTTGAATGTATCATGGACCGCCAAAAGAACAAACAGATCTGTTCTGGAAGAAGTACAACCAGAGTGCTCCTTGGAAGCTAAGATGGCAAGACTGCATCTTACATACTTTGGACAGGTTGTCAGTAAAGATCAGTCCCCAGAGAAGGACATCATGGTTGGTAGAGTGGAAGGTCAGTGAAAAAGAAGGAGACCCTCTATGAGATGGATTGACACAGTAGCCTCAACAATGGTCTTAAGCATAAAAACAATTGTGGACATGGCACAAGACAGGGCATTGTTTCATTCTGTTGTTCACAGGGTCACTATGAGTCAGAACCGACTTGATGGCACCTAACAATACAGTTTTATGTCTTATAGTCCAAGGAGATACTTCTTATTGTTCCAGTCTTTTTAAATTTGTTAAGGTTTGTTTCATGGCATAGTATATAGTCTATCCTAGAAAACTGTTCACTAGGGAAGAACGTGCATTGTTCTAACGACAAGTGAAAACTTTTGTACATGTTTGTTAGATCTAATTGGAAACCCTGGTAGCATAGAGGTTAAATGCTACATCTGCTAACCAAAAGGTTGGCAGTTCGAATCCACAAAGCACTCCTTGTAAACTCTATGGAGCAGTTCTACTCTGTTGTTTATGGTCACTGTGAGTTGGAATGGACTTGATGGCTCTGGGTTTGGTTTGGTTTTATTAGATCCAATTGACTTATGGTGTTTTTCAAATCTTCTCTTCCTTTATGGACCTTCTTTCTGGAAGTATTGTCCAGTATTCATAGTAATACATTTAAGTCTCCAACTATTTTTACAGAGTTGTCTATAGTGCTTTTCAACTTTATCAGTAGTTATTTTAGGTATTTTGTCATTCTGTTGTCAGGTGTATATGTCTAATGATTGACATGTTTTCTTGATTATCTTTTTATGCGCTTATTTATCTCTTATAGTGGGTTTTGATTTTAGTTTATTTTATCTGATATCAGTAATGCCATCATTGCTGTCCTTTGGTAACTATTTACATGGAGCACCCTGTGCCATTTGTCCAGTTTTAACCTGTTTCTATCTTTGGACCTGATTTGTCTCTTTTAGGGACGTATGGTTGGATCATGTTTTCTTAACCAATCTTCCACTCTGTCTTTTGACTGGAATGTTTAATCCACTGATGTTCAAAGTAGTTACTAATAAAGATTTATTTTTGCCATACATCGTTTTGTCACGTTTCTTGTCTGTTTGTTTGTTTTGCTTTGCTTCTCTTTTTCTTCAGTGTAGGCCATGTAAGTGGCTGTGGCCAATGTACTTGTCCCTACAGTACATAGCAGGCCCTTCTAGTGGCTGCTGCTAGATGATGTGGCCACAATGGACAGGGTCTTCCCACCTTTCAGGCCGTCTCAGCCCCTGTATCACTTGTGCTGTGGGGACAAGGTAATCCTTCATGTAGGTACAGTTGGGCAACCTGGCCCTAGTGGATATGAGCATCTTAATCCTGTGTGGCACACAGCCTTAGTGGGGGCTATGAGCCCTTGGTGGGATGTGCTGAACCTGCACCTGGTTACTTCTAATGGGCTACATGGGCCATGTGTATTTTCTGTCCTTATTAGTGGATAATTCTCATGATTGTAGAGTGGCAGCAGTTTTAATTCCTGGATCCCTCCCTTCCTAGCTCTTACCAAGGATATGGGCACTCTTGTCAACACTCTTATATTTTCCTTGATTCCCTCTCCAGGTATGTACTACCTGCCATTCCCGTCTCCTGCCCTGAGGATCCCTCAATCTAGCATGTGCCAGTCTACTCCAGCAGTATTTGCCTATGGTTCCCTGCTCTTACTGCTATGCTGCTCCTATGTGTCTTTCTCTCACCAAGATTTCCATTTCTAATAAGCAACTTGCCCATCTTTCTTGTTCCTTTCCAGTGCTGCACACACTGTACCACTTTCTCGGGTTGCATTACCTCGCTGCTCCTTCTTTGGGCTTCTTGCTCAGGGATGCTGCCTGCAACCGTACCAGAATGGCCACACTGCAACGGACTGGTAGGTGGAGTATGGAAAAATCTGCAAAATTCTGCTGTCCCACTGATTTTGTTTTTTCTTTCTTCTGGTATGATGTTTAGTTTGTTTCTTCAATAGTTGTATCAGGCTCTATCTGAGCGGTAAATATTTTATAGGCCGCACCTGTATCTATAGTGTTCTAGACTCTTTCATTGCCGTCTGTACCTACCGAAACACTGAAGACGAGCACTGTCCTCCACAAACTTGACAGTCAGCTTCAGGATGGAGTCAACCCTGTAGGAAGGCAGACAAGGAGGATAAGACGCTCGAATATGTCTTGATATATTTTCTTTATATTGTTATTAACATTAAATATTTTACTGTGCTTCAAGAGAAAGTTTACAACTCAAGTCAAGTTGCTATGCAAAATCTTATACACACATTGCTATGTAACTCTAGCTGCTGTCCTCACACTGTGACAACACACTCCTCCTTTCCACTTGTATTTCCCACATCCATTTAATTAGCTCCTCTTCCCCTCTGCCTTCTCATCTCATCTCTGGTCAGGAGCTGCCCAGTTAGTCTCATGCAGCTACTTAAGCCATGAACCATATTCTTTCCAAATATCATTTTATGTCTTACAGCCCAATCCAGTCTTTGAAGAATTGGCTTCAGGAATGCTTTCAGTTCTGGGCTAATAGAAAGTCCATTGAGTCAGGGCTTTTTAGTAGGTTTTGAGTTTCTACACACCGCTTTACTCCTACTGTCAGGAACTCTTTATGGTGATCCTGTCAGGGCAGTCATTGGTAGTGGCCAGGTACCATCTAGTTCATGCTGCTGTAGTTTCCGGATTATAAAGCCCATTCTGTCCCTTGGGATCATATTTTTCTCTTGTCTTTGATGTCCTTCATTCACCTCTGGTCTAGGTGGGTTGGAACAAATTGACCCTTCTCAGATGGTTGCTTGTTAGCTTTTACAACCTAGATGACACTCACCAAAGTAGGATCCAGAATATTTTCTTAGAAAGCTTGTTATGCTGATTGATCCAGATGTCCCCTGAAACCATGGTTGCAGATCTCTGCCGCTGCTACTCTGTTCTTACAAGTGCTTGGTTATATTTAGGAAACTTCTTAGTTTTTTGTTTTACCCATCTGTTTTGACTTCTCCTCTACTGTGTGTTGTCCCTTCCTTCACCTAACTTATTTTTTCTCTCTTATCTAATTAATGAATACCGCTATCTCTAGCTCCCCAGCCTTGTAACCATCAAGACTGTTTTCTTCTGTATTTCAACCATTTCTTAAGTCCTTATAATAGTATTTCATGCTATATTTGTCCTTTTGCAATTGACTGATTTCACCCAGCATAAGTCATTCCAGATTCCTCAGTGATTATGAGATGTTTCCCAAATTTATCATTTTTCGTTATCATTTCAAGGTATTACATTTTGTGAATATAGTGTTATTTGTTTATATACCACTACTCTATTCTAATTGCTGTCCCCTCTTCCCCAGCCACCCTGTGACAGCACACTTTCTCCTTTCATCCCAAATGTCCTGAATCCTGAATGCTATCGAATTTATATAAATCTCTTTTCCTCCCTCCCTACTCTTGTAACCATCAAAGACTGATTTCTTCTGAGGTTAAATGATTTGTTGTGTTATTACAATAATGGTATCATACAATATTTGTCATTTTGCTTATGGCTAATTCCACTCAGCATAATGTCCTCCAGATGGTCCCACATTATCAGGTATTTCCCTAAGCCATTTTATTTCTTATCATTAAGCCATTTTATTTCTTATCATTGTAGTATTCCATTGTATGAATATCCATAGTTTGTTTAACCAGTCAGCTATTGAGGGGCATCTAGGTTGCTTCCATCTTTTTGTCATTGTGGAGAAAGCTGCAATAAACACCGGGTTGCTTGTGTCTGTTTGAGTAGTTGTCCTTATTTCTCTGGGATACATTTCAAGGAGTGGAATCGCTTGATCATATAGTATTTTCATTTCTAATTTTCTCAGGAAGTGCCAAATATGTTACCATCATTGCTGTATCATTTTACATTCCCATCAGCAGTGTAGAAAAAATTCTAATCTCTCTACATCCTCTCCAGCATTTACTATTTTGTGCTTTTTGTATCATTGCCAGCTTTCTTGAGATGAGATGGTATCTCATTGTGGCTTTGATGTCGATTTCTCCGATAGCTAGTGAACATGAGCATTTTCTCACGTATCTGTTGACATCCTGTATGTGTTCTTTGGTGAAGTTCTTGTTTATGTCATTTGCCCATTTTTCAGTTGGATTGTTTGTCTTTTTTTTTTGTTGAAGTTTTACAGTATCTTATGGACTACAGAAGTTAGAGGTCAATGGGAAGTGTGGTAGACAAAGATTATTTCCCACTTTGTAGGTAGTTTTTTAGTCTTTTGATGAAGGGTTTGGATGAGTATAAAGGTTTGATTTTTAACAGTTCTCTTTTGTCTTTTCTCTGTTCTGGAGTTTGAGGGTTATTGGTTATTTTGTGTAGGCTGTTAATGTCTTCCCAATATTTTCTTCCAAGATTCTTATTGTTTTATTTAGGTCTTTGATCTATTTTAAGTTAGGTTTTGCGCATTGTGCGAAGTAAGGATCTTGTTTGCATTTTTTTTTTCAGATGGATATCCAGTTATGCCAACACCATTTGTTGAAAAGACTGTCTTTTCCCCAGTTCACAGGCTTTGGATTTTTATCAAGCATCAATTACTCATAGGTGGATGATGTTGTGTTTGGATTCTCAATTCTGTTCCGTTGGTCTATGTGTCCGTTTTTGTGCCAGTACAAAGCTGTCTTGACTGTTGTGGTGATATAACAGATTTTAAAATCAGGCAGCATGAGGCCTCCTACTTTGTTTTTCTTCTTTAGTAATGTTCTACTTATCTGTGGCTTCCTTCTTTTCCATATGTAGTTCGTGATTTGTTTCCCCATCTCATTAAAGAGTGTCTCTGGGATTTGTGTTGGAATTGCATTGCATGCATAGATCGCTTTGGGTAGAATAGTCATTTTCACTCTGTTGAGTCTTCCAATCCAAGAACAAGGTAGGTTTCTCTATTTAAGTAGGTCACTTTTAGTCTCTTATAGTAGGATCTTGTAGTTTTCTTTGTATAGATCTTTTATATCTCTAGTTGGATTTATTCCTAGGTATTTTATCATCTTGGAGGACATAGTAAATGGTAATGACTTCAGGATTTCCTCTTTGATTGTCTCTTTGTTGGTGTAAAGGAATCCAACTGATTTATGTATGTTTGTCTTGTGTTCTGATACTTTGCTGAAGTCTTCTATTAGATTTAGTAATTTTTTGTTGGATTCATTAGGGTTTCCTGCATATGGGATAATGTCATCCACAAATAGAGACACTCAAACTTCTTCTTTACCAGTGTGGATGCTCTGTATTTATTTATCATGGCTCATTGCTCTGGCTAGGATCTCCAGAATAATGTAGAATAGAAGCATTGATAGTGGGCATCCTTGTCTGGTTCCTGTTTTTAAGAGGAATGCTTTCAACCTGTATCCATTCAGTATGATGTTGGCAGTTGGTTTTGTTTAGGTGCCCCTTATTATGTTGAGGAAATTCCCTTCTATCCCAATGTTGCTGAGAGTTTTTGACATGATTGGAAGTTGGACTTCATCAAATGCTTTTTCCGCATTGACTAATAAAATCAAGTGGTTCTTGTCATTTGTTTTATTTGTGTGGTTGATTACATTGATTGTTTTTCTGATGTTTAACCATCCCTATATCCCTAGTATGAATCCTGCTAGGTGAACAAAAAGATTCTGAACTATTTTTTTGATGTGTTATTAAGTTCCACTTGCTAAGATGTTGAGAATTTTTGCATCTGTATTCATGAAAGGTATTGGTCTGTAGTTTTCATTTTCAGTGCTGTCTACCCTATTTTGTTCTCAAGATTATACTAGCTTCACAGAATGAGTCTGGGGTATTCCATCCTTTTCTATGCTCTGGAATATCTTCACTAATATTGAGTGAACACTTCATAGAATTCTCCAGTGAAGACATCTGGGCCAGAACTATTTTTTTAGTTGGGAGTTTTTAAACTACCTTTCAATCTCTTCTCTTGTGATGGGTTTATTTAGATATTCAATGTCTGTTTGTGCCAGTTATGGGAGGTGATATTTTTCGAGACAATTGACCATTTCCTCTAGGTTTTCAGATTTGTTAGGGTACAGTTTTTTGTAGTATTCTGTTATCATTGCTTTAATTTTTGCTGGGTCTGTTGTGATATCACTCGTCTCATTTCTTATTCAGGTTATTTGTTTTCTCTCCTGCTGTTCTTTTGTCAGTTTGGCTAATGGCTTGTCAATTTTGTTGATCTTTTCAAAAAATTAACTTTTTGTTTGTTTACTCTTTCAATAGTTTTTCTATTTAATTTATTTCTGCTCTCATTTTTATTATTTCCTTTCTTCTGGAGCCCCATGGGTTCTTTTGTTGGAGCCCTATGGGTTCTTTTCAGTTATTCAAGTTTACAAGTTAGTTCTTTGATTCGTGCCCTTTCTTCTCTTTCTGTGTGCACGTTTATTGAGATAAATTGACCTCTGAGCACTGCTGTTGCTATGTTCCATAGATTTTGATAGGATGTGTTTTCATTCTCGTTTGATTCTATGGAGATATTTATTTCATCTTTGATTTCTTCTATCACCCAGTAGTTCTTCAATAGGCTGTTGTTCAGATTCCATGTTTTTTATTTTATTTCCATATTTTTTCTGTTGTTGACTTCTACTTTTATGACTTTATTGTCTGAAAAGAATCTTTGTATTATTTCAGTATTTTCTATTTTGTTTAGGATTGCTCTGTGGCCTAATACGTGGTCAGTTCTAGAGAACATTGCATGGGTACTGGAAAAGAAAGCATATTTGCCTGCTATTGGGTGGAGTTTTCTGAAAACATATGTGAGGTCAGGTTGGTTGATTGTGGCATTTAGATCGTCCATGTTCTTAGTGAGCAATGTTTAAGATGTTCTATCCTTTACTGAGAGTGGTGTGTTGAAGTCTTCTACTATTATTATGGAGTTACCTATTTCTGTTTTCAGTGTGAATAGTGTTTGTTTTATGCATTTTGAAGTCTTCTTGTTGGGACCATAGATATTTAATATCGTATGTCCTCTTGCTGTACTGAGCCCTTAGACAATATATAGTGTCCCTCCTTATCCAGGATGGTGGATTTAACTTAAAAGTCTATTTTGTCAGGCCATAGTATTGCCACTCTTGCTGTTTTTTTGATGTTGTTAGCCTCGCATATTTTTTTTCCATCCTTTGAGTTGTAGTTTTTTCGTGTCCTTGAGTTTAAGGTGTGTCTCCTGTAAGTGACATATAGATGGATCACGTTCTTCTTTGCTCCATGCAGTTCTCAGCCCTTCCAGGCCACATCCATGCATTTACACTGTCTTGTCAGGCTCCATGCACACCTGTGCCATCTCTCTAGGTAAGCAGAACCTAAGCTTCTAAGCCTATGCAGCTCTAAGGCCTGCTGAGCTGAACATACATTCACACCACTTTCATGAGGGCCGTGCTCACCTGCCCTGTCTCCTAGGTTGCCAGAACTTAGTCCTGTTGGGGCCTTGTGAGTCTAAGACCTGCTGGGCTGTGGACCTGTCTGTACTTCCTACCTGGGTCCTGCGCTCACCTACCCCATCTCCCTGGGTCACCTGGACCTAGGCCTCTAGGCCTTTCTTGGATCTGTGCTGTGGCTTTGATTTGTCAGATGTACTTCCTGCCTGCTTACCTTAAGCCATGAAGAGTTTCAACCCTGGGCCGCATTGTTTTATCTGTGGTATCTCAGGGCTCCTATGACCTTCCTTTTGCCCAGACTATTGTTAAAGTTTTCTATGTCATGTTCAGGCATCCTGGAATGCTCTATTTGGTAGATTTTATTAATTTTTAGATTCTTGGTTGCTGAAGTGTTCAGCAAAGGTATGTAGTTGTGACACCATCTTGGCTCCACCCCCAAGTATTCAGTTTCGATTCTTTTTATTTCACTTCATTCTGCCATAATGTTACTCATACCAGTGCTTAGTCCGGTTATTTGCTTCCTCCCCTGATTTCGTTTTGTCATTTTGGCCAGGAGTTTGTGGATTTTGTTGATTCTTTTGAAGAACCAACTTCTAGTCTTATTGATCCTTTTTATTATTCTTCTGTTCTCTAGTTTATTTAATTTCTGTTCAATGTATAATCGACTGCCAAAAGAACAAACAGATCTGTTCTGGAAGAAGTACAACCAGAGTATTCCTTGGAAGCAAAAATGGCAAGTCTGTGTCTTACATACCTTGGGCATGTAGTCAGGAGAGACTGGTCCCTGGAGAAGGATGTCATGCTTGGTACAGCGGAGGGTCACCAAAAGAGGAAGACCTTCTTCAGTGAGATGGGGTGACACAGTGGCCGTAACAATGAGCTTAAGCATAGAAATGATTGTGGACATGGCACAAGACTGTGCAGTGTTTTGTTCTGTTGTTCGTAGAGTCACAGTGAGTCAGAACTGAGTTGACATCACCTCACAACACGATATAACAACAACAATCTTTCTTATTTCCTTTCCTAGTGTGACTTCTGCTACTTTCTGCTACTTATATGAGCTGTAAGGTTAATGTTTCAGTTGCGGCCCCTTCTTTTTTGGTGTGTGCATCTATTTCTATGCATGTGCCTCTGTGCATTGCTTTTGTTGTGTCCCAAAGGTTTGATAAGACATATTTTCATTCTCATTTGAGTCTAGGGTTTTTTTTATTATTTTGTCTTTGACTTCTATTGTTTTTTTTAAGTAACATGTTCAGTTTTCAGGTGTTTGATTTTTTTTCTTTGCTTTACCTAATAATGATTTTCATTTTTATGTGTATTGTGATTACCAAGAATACTTTGTGTTATTTCAGTATTTTGTATTTTATTGACTCTTGCTTTGTCATTTAAAATATAATTTATTCTGCAGGATAGTTTATGTGTGTTGGAAATGAACACATATTCGGCTACTGTTGGATGGAATATTCTGTATATAAGGTTAAATTGGTTGATTGTGGCAGTTAGATCTTCTGTTTTTTTTGTTAAGTTTCTTTCTAGTTTTACTGTCCTTCACCACTCTCTTTTCAATGTTGTTAAAGTTTGTTTTATGTATTTTGACATTCTCTCATTGGGTGCATATGTATTTATTATTGTTATGTCCTTTTGATGTATTCACCTTTTAATCTCTATATAATATCTTTGCTTATTGTTTATGGTGGATTTTGCCTTGCATCTGTCTTCCTGGAGATTAATATATCCACTCCTGCCCTTTTGCTTTACTGTTTGCTTAACATATGTTTTTCCATCCTTCAAGTGTTAGCTTATCAATGTCTTTGTGTTATGCTGTTTACATAACAAACCCAATCAAAGCTGCCTGCTGGGGCTCAGATTGATTGCGTGGAGGTGAATGGGTCTTTTATTACTTTGTAAAATTCATTCTGCTACTTTCTGTCTCGTGCATTTAAGCTATTTTCATGCAGTGTGATTATTGATGGGTATATATTTACTTCTGTCATTTTGTTGTACATTTTTGTGTGATGTTGAAGGTTTTTTTGTTCTGATTAAGGTTTTGCAGTCATTTCTTTGTACTTCTTTCCTTATTATTATTTTAATGTACACTGAATTTTTGTTTTAATTTTTATGAGTAGGTTTGTTAACTTTCTTAGTGGATGCCTTAATTTTCTTGATACTAAGCTGGCTTTCTCTCCATATGGATAGTCTATAACTATACCAGTTATTCCTTCTTTTTGTTTTGACATTGTTATCATTTACAGATTGACATTTCTGGTTGTGTGATTTCAATTTTTTAATTTAATTTTTGAGAATTCTTTAGTGCATTGGTGTCATGCTGATGCTGTACTCTGTCCTAACCTCATTCCTTGTCTAAAGGATCCTGTTTAATATTTTTGAAAGTTTGGTCCATTTTTTACAAATTCTTTTAATTTCTGTTTACCTGGAAATGTACTAATTTTGCCATCATATTTGACAGACAATTTTGTTGAATATATCATTTTTGGTTACCATTTCTTTTTCTCTCTTTCTTTGAAGATTTTATATGGATCATCCCATTGCTTTCCAGCTTGCATGGTTTCTGCCACGTAATCAGAACTTAGTCTTACTCTTTCTTCTTTGTAGGGGCTTTTTTTTCCTGATCTTCTCTCAGGATTCTTGCTTTGTCTTTGGTTTTGGTAAATTTGATTATGAGGTGCCTTGGTGATTTTTTATTTTTTTATTTTTTGGTCTATCCTGTAAGGGGTTTGCTGAGATTCTTGGATGAATATCATCTTCTGTTTTGTGATAAAAAGTCATTGTTCTTTCAGAATATCTTTGATAATTCTTCATATGTTTTCCACCACCTCCTTGTGTTCTGGAACTTAGATCACACTCAAGTTTTGACTCTGATATTGTACCACATAATTCTCAGGCTTTCTTCATTATTTTTTTTCTGATTTTTTTCCTCAAACAAATTGATGTACAGGATTTCTCCTCAGTTTTACTAAATTTGTCTTCCATTAATTCAATTATACCCCTATATCCTTTTATTAAATTGTCCATTTCTGAAATTTTGTTGTTAAACTTCTGGATTTCTGGTTACTGTTGTATGTTTTCTAGTTACTTGTTTATTTTTGTGATTTTATTCTTGTATTGTTTTCCTGAATTCTTCTGTTGCCTTATCTGTGTTTTCCTTGATTTTATCTATGCTTTCCTTGATCCCTAAGAGAACTACATATATTAACTTTTTGAGTTTAATTTTAACTATTTACATTAACTTTCTTTTTCTCTTTGGAACACTATCTGGTTGTTTATTTTGGCCACTTTCTGGAGCCACATTGACCTAGTCTTCGTGTGATTTGGTGTTTTCCGTTGTCTCTGAGGCATCAAGTATTTTTATAATTATTTAGTGCATGTTTGTTTTTGCTTATCTATGTTTTGTTTTCTTCTGATATATCTCAGTAGGTGGGACATGTGTGTTACTCTGGTCACTAGTCTGGCTGCTCTGGAGTTCTCACATCTTGTGTTCTGGTGGGTGGGTCACTGACTTGGTGTGAGAGCTTGTTTCTCTGGTCTTGCAAGGCAGCTGAGGCTATAGCTAGTGTTTCTGGTGAGATGATGTGTCTGTTTAGCCAGTCAGCTGGACCTGGCTGCAGCAGCTATTTTCACTGGTCTGTGAATTGCATATTGTGTATGCATTCTTAGTTGCTGAGGTTTATGGTCAAAGGTGTCCTGGTCATTAGTTACCAGGTGAGTAGCAAGGAAACTCTCACCAACAGTCCCTAAGAGGCTGAAGTGATCACAGTTGGCACAAGCCTCCAGTTATAGAAAAATAACCATGTAGGAGGAAAGTTAGGGGATCTGATGTCAGCCCACAGGTTTTCAGTTGGAGGGGGTTCCCCTGTCCACCAGAGAGTACTTCAGAGGAAGGTGTGCTACTGGCCCATGGGTCCCCAGTGTAAGTGTTTAGAGGCAGTATCAAGCACAACTGGACTGGGACCCTGGCACTGATGGTTAGGAGTAAGGCCTCATGAGTACCTCTAATCATAGCGTTGTATAGTAGAGGTAGGTGATGGGCATGTAAGTGTGTAGGTTCACAGTAGTTGGCACTCAGCTAGTGGGGGAGTGGGTGGTATATGGGTTATCTTACACATGCCGTTGGACAGTGAGGAAGTGTAGAACACCCAGTCAAAGCTGCCTGCTGGAGCTAAGGTTGACTGAGCAGAGGGGTAGGGCAAAACTGAAGCTCACCTAAAGCTGTCCATCAGAGCTTGGCTACGAGTAGGCAGGTGAGTTAGGGAATGAGGTCATGTGTTAGGGAGGGAAGAAAATGAAAAAATGAAAAAAAGAAGCGAGAATTGGCTTACACTTGATCCCCAAAAGACTGGACTGCAGGGATGGAAGACTTATGTCACCGTTCACCTTGTGTCAACTTGGATGTGGCTTCCAGTTTCTCTGTGTCTTGTAGGGAATTCCGTGAAACTGTCTCTGGTGTTTTTCACCAAGTGTGCAGCTGTCTTTGTCTAAATATGGCCCCATAAAATGGCACCTCAGCTCAGTCTTTTCTTCCTCCCTGTTTTCAGTTTCATCTTGCATTCAGTACTCAGTCTAGTTACTTGTCATTTCATTTGATGACTAGTGTTCCAGCACTGACATCTGTATTTGTTTTACTTGGTTTTCTTGCTTCAGGGGAACAGTGTGTTGATTCTGACTTGTCCACCTTCTTGGCTGCTCTCCTGATATGTTTTCTTTCTTTTTTATTGTGATTCAGTGAAGATATACAATCCAAATCAACTTTGAAGGCCTGTCTATCTACAGCTCTTCTGCTTTCCCCACCTCTCAACAGCACACTCCTCTTAACTTGTCATATCCTCTTAACAAGCTCCTGCTCCCTTCTCCCACCTATGAAGAGACCAGTAGGACAGTTTCCTACAAATGTGTAGAACCGTAAAGTATACCAACCATATGATCATACTGTGTCCTTGAGTCTAGCCCATTTTTGTTTGAAGAGCTGAACTCAGTAGTGTCTTCTAGACAGGGGCAGTAGCAGGTCTAGGGTCCATGCCCCAGGGGACCTTCTATCAATTGTGGTCTTTTAGTCAAGTTCTTGAGCTGCATTCCTCTTTTCCACATGTTGCCACAGGGACTCAACATTGTTTACTCCATCATGGCTGTCTTTGGTGGTGGCCAAGTGCCATCTGGTTCTTCTGATCACATGTGGATACAGTCTTTCATTTATATGGACCCTTCTGTCTCCTGGGCTCTTTTTCCTTGTATCTTTGGTATTCTTGGTCATCTGTTCTTGCTGACTTGGAAACATTTAGTGTACCTCAGATGGCAGCTTGCTAGCTTTTAAGACTCCAGAAGACAGTCACCAGTATGGGGTGCAGAAGACTCTTAGCAATAGGCCAATTATGCCAAATGGCCTTGATGTCCCTTGAGAGCATAGTCCCCAGACCCCACCCCTTCTACTCTATCCTTGAAATACTGGGTTGAGGTTAAAACAGCTTCCAGTTTATGATGAAGTGCAGCTAAGTTGATCTGCTTTCTACTGTGGGCTGTCACTACTTTCACTTAACCGAATTTCTATCACCTATGTAGTCTATGATAAACCCACACCCCCCTCTCTTCCCCTTGTAGCCATCAAAGAGTCTTTTCTTCTGCATATAGGTCTATTTTTAAGTCCTTATAGCAGAGGTCCTATACAACATTTGACCTTTCGCCACTGACTGATTTCACTCAGCATAATATCTTCTAATTGAAACCAGGTTGAGATGTTTCCTAAAATTGTCATCATTTGTTATCACTGCATAGTGTTTCATTGAGTATATGTACCATAGTTTGTTTATCCATTCATCTGTTGATGGGCATCAAGGTTGATTCCATCTTTTTGTTATTGTGGACTATGCTGCAGTGAACAATTGTGTACATGTGTCTGTTCATGTGACAGTCTTTGTTTCTATAGGATAAATTGCAATCAGTGGGATTACTGAATCAAATGGTATTTCTATTTCCAGGTTTCCAAGGAAGCACCAGATTGCTTTCCAAATGAGTTGTGCCAGTTTGCAATCCCACCAGTGGAGGAGAGTTCCAATTGCTCCACAGTCTCTCCAACATTTGCTATTTTGTGTTTTTTGGATTATAGCCAATCTTTCGGGGGTGAGATGGTATCTCATTATAGTTTTGATTTAGATTTATCTAATAGCTAATGATCACGAGCATTTCATCATGTGTCTTTTGACTGCCCAGATGTCCTCCCTAGTGAAGTATCTGCTCATCTCCTTTGCTCATTGCTTAATTGGGTTATTTACCTTTTTCTTGTTGATATTTTTCAGTACCTTGTGGTTATGGCGATCAGATATTGGTCCAACATGTAAATGCCAAATATTTTTTCCCATTATGTAGGTGGTGTTTTAATTCTATTGATAAAGTCTTTGGATGAACCAAAGTGTTTGATTCTTAGTGCTTCCAATTTATTGATTTTCACTTCTGTTGATCAAGCTTTTTCAGATTTTGAAGTTTATCTAAGCTGTGTATTAGAATTTTCATTGCTGACCCTATTTTTTCATGTATGATCTTTATTGTTTTAGGTTTGATATTTAAGTCTTTGATTGCTTTTGAGTTATTTTTTGTGTAAGTTGTGAAATATGGATCTTGTTTCAGTTTTTGTTTTTGTTTTTTTTTTTTTTTTGCGGATGGATATGCAATTTTGCCAACACCATTTATTAGAGATTCTTTTTACCAGAGTTTACAATCTTAGGGTCTTTGTCAAATATCAGTTGTTCATAAGAGGATGGTGGCATCCCTGAGGACTCAGTTCTGCTCCATTGGTCTATATATCTCTTGTTGTACCAGTATGAGGCTGTTTTGACTACTGGGCAGTGTAATAGCTTCTAAGGTAGGGTAGTGTGAGGCCTCCCACTGTGCTCTCCATCTTCAGAAATGCTTTATTACCCGGTGTTTCCTCCCTTTCCAAACAAAGTTGGTGATTTTTTTTCTCCATTTCTTTAAAAGCTGACACTGGAATTTTTATTGGGATTGCATTATATATGTAGATGTCTTCGGGTAAAATAGACATTTTCACAATGTTAAGTCTTCCTATCCATGAGCAGGGTAGGTTTCTCCAATTATGTAAGTCTCCCTGCCATGAAGTCTTGCAGTTCACTCTGTATACCCAGTGCTGTCAAGTCTAGGCCAACTCATAATGACCCTATAGGACAGAACAGACTCTGCTCCACAGAGTCTCCAAGGAGTGCCTTGTAGATTTGAACTGCTGTCCTTCTGTTTAGCAGATGTAGCACTTACCCACTACACCAGCAGGGTTTTCTCTCTCTGTATAGGTCTCATTTCTTCAGTTAGATTTATTCCTAGGTATTTTACCTTCTTAGGGGTTATAGTAAATGGTATTGATTTTGGTGATTTTGTCTTTGATGATCTCTTTGTTGGTATAAAGAAATCGTACTATTTACTTATGTTTATCTTATATCCTGATACTTTGCTGAACTCCTCTATTAGTTCCAGAAGTTTACTTATAGATTATTTTAGGATTTTCTGTATATACAATCATATTATCTGTGAATAGGTAGATTTTAAATGTTTCTTTGCTGATGTGGCTGCCCTTTATTTTTTTGTCTTGTCTAATTGCTCTGGCTGGAACCTCTATTACAATGTTGAATAAAAGTGGCGAGAGTGGGTATCCTTGTCTAGTTCCTGTTCTCAAGGGGAATTCTTTCAGTCTGTCACCATTCCAGATGATGTAGGCAGTTGGCTTTGTGTAGATGCCACTTATTAAGTTCAGGAATTATCCCTTTGTTCTTATTTTGTTGAGAGTTTCTAGAATGAATGGATATTGGACTTTGTCAAATGCCTTTCTGCATCAATTGGTAAAATCGGGTGATTCTTATCCTTTGTATTATTTATGTGGTTGATCTTATTAATTGTTCTTCCTATGCTGAACCAGTCTTGAATTCCTGGTATGAAACCAATCTGGTCATGGTGAATTATTTTTTTGATACACTGTTGAATTCTGTTGCCTAGGACTTTGTTGAAGATTTTTGCATCTAGGTTTATGAATGATATTAGTCTGTAATTTTGTTTTTCAGTGGGATCTTACCTTGACTTTACTATCAGGGTTATGTTGGCTTCATAGAATGAATTTGGAAATATTCCATCCCTTTCTATTGTGTAAAATAGCCTCAATAGTATTAGAATTAACTCTTCTCCAAAAGTTCGGTAGAATTCTCCAGTGAAGCCATCTGGGCCAGGACTTCTTTTGGTTTGTAGTTTTTTGATGACTTTTTCAATCTCTTCCTTTGTGACACATTTATTAAGTTGTTTTACTTCTCCTTGTGATAATTTTGCAGGTGATGTGAATTTAGAAGTTGTCCATTACTTCTGGTTTTCCAATTCTGTTAGAGTAGTCTTTCATAGTATTCTGTTATAATACTGTTGGTTTCAGTTGGGTCTGTTGTGACATCTCCTATCTCATTTCTTATTTGGGTTATTTGTTTCCTCTACTGTTTTTCATTAGTAAGTTTAGCCAGTGGTTTATCAACTTTGTTGATCTTTTCAAAGAACCTGCTTTTGGTTTTGTTAACTGTTTCAATTGCTCTTCTATTCTCTAAATCATTCAGTTCTGCTCTAATCTTTATTATCTGTTTTCTTCTGGTGCCTGAGGGATTCTTCTGTTGCTCTCTTTCTACCTGTTCAAGCTCTGTGGTTAATTCTTTCATTTGGGTTCTTTTTCTTTCCAGGTGTGTGCATTTATAGAGACAAATTGATCTCTGATTACCGCTTTTGCTGTGTCCCATAGGTTCTGGTGGGATGTGTTTTCATCCTCATTTGATTCCATAATTTTTTTTTATTTTGTCTTTGACTTCTTCTATAACCTGTGGATTTTTGAGCAAGGTATTGTTTAGTTTCCATGAATTTGAATTTCTACCTATGATTTTTCTGCTATTGATTTCAACTCTTATGGCTTTATGGTCCTAGAAAATGCTTTGCAATATTTCAGTGGTTTGGATTTTGTTGAGACTTGCTTTATGTCTTAACACATGGTCTATTCTGGAAAATGTTCCATGTGTATTGAAGAAGAAGGTGTATTTATCTCTTGATGAGTGAAAAGCTCTGTGTATGTTGATAAGGTCTAGTTGGTTGATTGTTGCAAGAAGATCTTCTATATCTTTACTGAACATTTTTCTAGATGATCTGTCCCTTACTGAAAGTGGAGTGTGGAAGTCTCCAACTATAATTGTGGAATGATCTTTTTCATTTTTCCACATTGTCAGTGTTTGTTCAACGTATTTAGTTAGATGTTCTGGTATTGGGTGCATAAATATTTAATATTGTTATGTCCTGCTTATATATTGAACCTCTCAGAAATAAATAGTGACCATCCTTGTCTACCAAGGTTGGTCTTACATTAAAGTTGGTTTTATGTGAGATTAGTAGTACCACTCTTGCTATTCTTTGTATGTTGTTGCCTTGGTATATGTTTCTCCATCCTTTGATTTTCAGTTTGTTCATATCTTTGTGTCTTAGGTGTGTTTCTTGTAAGCAATATATAGACAGATTGTGTCTCTTGATCCAGGACGTCACTCATTGTCTCTTTATTGGAGCATTCAGTCCATTTACATTAATTGTAATTATTGATGAGTATGTGTTTAGTGTTGTCTTTTTAATGCATTTATTTTTATGTTGATGTTTTCTATGATTTCCTTAATATTTTGTTCTGGGTCAGTCTTCTTTATGGGTTGACTTATCATCTTTTTCAGTGTTGGTGCTGTGTTTGTTGACACTCCTGTATCTTGTTTCTTGTTTTGATATGTCACGCTGTTATTTTCCTTTGTGGCTACCTCTATGACCCCCCTTACTATTCTAATTTTAAACCAGACTTTAACTTCTGAATATCCTTTTGATTTCCTCTCCATCTGAAAAGGTTATAACTATTATAGTATATCCCTCTTTTTAGTGTGGTGATGTCATAGTTTTTGTGCTATGATCACTGTTTCCTTTCTTTTAATAATGTAGTTTTGATTGAGGGTATTGACTTTGCTAAGTGAGTAGGATTCTGTATGCTGTTTCCTGCATTGCCTCCTTAAGTATACACTTAATCTTTTTCTTTTCCTAAACAAAGAACTTCTTTCAGTACTTCTTATACTTTTGGTTTGTTTTTTACAAAGTCTCTAAGTTTCTGTTTATGGGCAAATGTCTTAATTTCACTGTCATATTTGACAGACAGTTTTGTGGGATGTATAATTCTTGGTTGGAAGTTTTTCTCCTTCTAGGCTTTGAATGTGTCTTCCCACTGCTTTTTTGCCAGCATTGTTTCTGCAGAGAAGTCAGACAACAGCCTACAGGTTTTCCCTTTCTATGTTAACTTTGCTTTGAGCCTCTCTGCCTTTAAGAGTTTCTGTTTCTGTTTCATTTTATTAAGCTTGATTATAATATATCTTGTTGCCTTTCTTTTAGGGTCTAATTTTTGTGGCATTTAGCACATGTCTTGGATATCTATGTTTTATTCTTTCATTTCAGGGAATTTCTGTGTCAGCAACCATGCAGCAATTCTGTCTGTATTTTCATCTATTGTTCCCTCTTCAGGGACTCCAGTTATTTGGAGACTATTTCTCTTGATAGAGTCCCACATGTTTCTTAATGCTTCTTCATTTTTTTCATTTCTTTTCTCTGATTTCTGCTTATAAATGCTTGTATCAGTTGCTCTGTCCTCAAGGTCACCAGGTCCGACTTCCATCTCCTCAAAATTCTACTCTTTTGGCTTTGGATCGAATTGAATAATTCTGTAATTTTGTTATTGATCTGGATTTCAGATCATTGATGTTCCATCAGTTCAAAGAGCTTACTTAATTTTTCATTTTGTTCTGCTGTATTTTGTTGAATATCTACGGCTCTATATATAACTTTTTGTTCTCAACTTCTGATACTTTCAGAAAGGCTTCTTCACCTAGGAAATTTTTTGGTTCTTTATTTTGGGAGTTTTATGGGGCCATGCTGGACTGTTTCTTTAAATGGTTAGCTATGGTCTGTTGTCTGCATGTTATCTGGAAACTGTTAGATTTCTCTGGTGCTATCTCAACAGGAGCTGAGGTGTAGTTTTAAGAGGGGAGATGATCCCCAGCCATCTCTATGTATTCTAATTACTAGTCCCAGGTGGACTCTCTAGGGTGGCACACTCTGCCTCTTTCCTGGCAAAGATGGTGCCCTACTTCTGTAGTTACTGGAGGTGGGGTTCAGCCAGTCTCATGATGTGGATCAATGAGGGGTGGAGGAGATGCTTTTGGGCCTCTTAGCAGTTCTCCAGGTGGTCTTATTAAAGAGAGAACTTTACTTCTAAGTAAGGAGCTGTCCAGCTGCTGCCCAAAATGGTCAGGTGGTGAGGTGTGACAGGTCCCACCTTCCAGCTGACAATGAAAGTTAACTCATAGGCTGTCCCCAGATGCTGTGATGTGGTGCAAAGTAGGAAGAGGTTAGGGCTGCCCTCAGATGCTATGATGTGATATAAAGTACGGAGAGATTAGGGCCTTCCAACCATCGTCTGCCAGGCCCCACCTGTGAATCTAGACACAAATTGTTTCCAGTGCTGCTTTTCTGCTGGAGAAGGACTTGCCAGACAGTCTGCTGCTTGACTTGGAAATCAGCCACAGCTAAGGCCCTTGGCTTGGTGACTCTGCATCCCAGACAATCAAGTGGCATCGCGGCCTAGCTGCCCTTCCTGCCATGAAACTGCAGTCTGTGGTGCAACTCAGAGCGGGTGGAGGGGCAGTGTTGCCCTCAGTCAGCAGGTGAGATCTGAATATGTGGCTATCCCACTCACAATCTCTCTGCTGAACCATACGCTGTTTTCTTAAGAGCCGCAGTTTGGTATATTTGCTGGCTCACGCCCAGTCCACACCTCCCCGATAACAAAGGAGACATCAGTACCTGAAGCCCTCCAAAACAGTGGATCAGCAGGAGCAGGGATCAGCAGCTGATGGCTTGTCTTTCAGAGGGGTAGTTTAGTCCATTACTGGTGCCTATTAAATCTGATAGTGCTATGCCAGATCTTAGGGTTTCCTGGATGTTCACTGCTCCATTCAGTTATCATTCATGGCCCTAGTTCTCAGAGGGAATTGAGGAGATGTGTGTTTAGTTTGCCATCTTGGCCCTGTCTCCTGAATTTCCTGAAATCTTTTCTAAGGTGATTAAGATCACAAATTTTCTCTTTGAAGCTTATTTTTGTGGAATCATTTGTTTTTCTTTTGGTGAAATATCACCCTGCTTTAAGTGAGTGGTCTATCTTAGAATTCCTGGATGGTGCAAATGGTTAACACACTTGAATGCTAAACAAAGGTTTGGGGGTTTAAGTTCATGCAGACACACCATGTAAGAAAGGCCTGGTGTCTTAGGCTGGGTTTTCTAGGGAATCAAAACCAGTAACACGTATATGTACAAGGAAAGATTTATATATAAGGAAACAGCTCACACAATTGCAGAAGCTGAATGTCCCAAGTCCTGGCACAAGCCTCATGTCGCCACAGAAGCTGGTGAACCCAAGGTCAGCAGGTCAGAAACCAGAGTTCTAGATCACTGGTTGTGTAGGTTGGCGGGTCCCAAGCTGGTAGCAAGACAGAGCTGCAGAGGCTGGCAAATCCAGGATCAGCAGGTCAGGGGACAGGACTCTCAAGTGCTGGCTGTAAGGGTTGATGAATCCAACAGCTGCTAGTTCAAGTCCAGGAAGCAGATGCCAAAAGAGAACAGGTGCTGTTAGCTACTTGAGCAGACCAGCAGTAGGTGGTGGAAGGCACAGAGGTGGGAGATGAGGGGTGGGAAGCCATCACAGTTCCTGCTCTGCTAGTTGATACAGCAGCTAAACATGGAGTAGCCAAGTTGGCATAATCCTGATCACCACACCTAGCTATCCACGTCTGAAAAATCAGCCATTGAAAACCCTACTGAGCACAGTTCTACTCTGACACATGAAGTTGTCCTGAGTCAGAATCTACTGGACGGTAACTAGAAAATTGGACTTCTGCTCTACTCTGGTGAATTTACCTGCCTGGGTTTCCTCTTATCAAATTGTTTGACCTTGAGCATGATATTGAACCATTCTCAGCTTCTCTGCTCTGATCTACACATTTCTGGTTGTTGGGACAAGTAGTGATGATACAAAGACTGCCAATTAATTTTGCAAACTCATCCTGGAAAAAGCGCTACATACTTCATTGCCGAATATCACTATGGTCACCTTTGAAGGACTCCTTTTGTGTGCCGTAGCCTACCTTTTACAGCAATTTTAGAACTCGTTTTCTGGAATGGCCATCAGACCTACCATTGTGTAACCCTTCACATCCTGAATATCATCAGACTGTCTCCTTTAAATAATTCCTTTACCTTTATGTAAAGAAAAAAGTTGTTGGGGACCAGATTAGGTAAGCAGGGAGAGTGTTCCAATATTGTTATTTGTTTACTGGCTAAGAACTCCCTTACAGACAGTTATACAGTTAAGTTTCTGAACTTTCTACCTCATCACCATGCACAATGGCCATTCCAGAAAGAGTTCCAAAATGGCTTTGAAGGGTGGACTAGGCTCTGGCATTAGAGGATAGCTTCCCAAGGGGAATACTTCAAAGGTGATCAAAATGATATTCAGTGACGAGATATGTAGCACTTAGAACAATTAAGTTCGTGGACTCAATTATCAGCCCTTATGTATTTGCCAGGTGAATGCCACAGTGCATAACAGGAGTGATTGATAACTCTGTTATTATTATTGTTTATTGTTGTTTTTTGCAGTTGAGCTCTCTCTATAATTGAGTTAGCACTCAGCTTTGAACTTGGAGATTTTGTTCAACACTCCAAAGTCAATTTGTTTATGTGGGAAGGGGACATCTGAGCTCATTCGGGCTACTGGTACCAGTTTCTCGACCAAACAAAAAGAAACATATCAGAAAAACTGTCTCTAGAGGTCATTTAGAAATACAATGCCACAAACAATATCACAAAAAGGGTATTATTTTAGTTCTGGCATGGCCACTGTTAGATTTGCAGTGTTATTTTAGCAATTTCGACAGGCCCAGGAGTGCAAATTGTTGTAATTAAAGGTTTCCAGTAACAGCCCTGTCAAGTCTGTGTGTGTCACACATTTGGCACATGTTTCAAAGCCAAGAGCAGTATTAAATAGACCATCTGTTGGTTTTCATTAGGCTTTCTCTCATCAACAGCACTATTAAATATAACTGAGCCCATTTAAAAAAAAATCCCTGACATCTGTGCTTTCAGTTGGAATGCTGGTCAATATTAATAACAGTGCTACTTCTCCTGAATTTATTATTAATGAAAAGTTAAATACAGTAAAAATATGATTGTTTGTCCTACAACACTTTCAACAGTACTAGAATAAGTGTCCTGATTTAAGAGTAGAAATAATGAAAATTCTTAGATAATGGTGTTATACTGAATTCCCCTGGTAGCTACAATATTTCCAGCATTGGGGCCTTTGTTGAAACAAATTTCTTTCTAGCAAGCCGATTCCGGTAAATGTACCTAGTAGCCTCTTACACAACCTTCAAGAATCAGCTTGGAAATGACTTCCTTGCAACTTAATTGCTTCCACCAGCATTTTATTGTTCTTTCTTTTGTTCTCCTCAAGTGTTTCTATGACTTTCTTTCTCTTTTTAAACCTATCCTTTTTTATATTTTTTTAATGTATCTCTCTGTCTATCACCATACCAAATAATTGGACTACAACAGAGTATAGAATATGGGCACCCAAACTAGATTAAGGGTTAGATAGCTAGAGATAGCATAAAACAGTTCACAAATTCAACATTTTTTACAGACACAATTAAGTGACATTAGTTACATTCTTCTTAGTGTTCAACCATCATCACTGCTTCCAAAATTTTCAATAAGCTCTAACAGAAGCTTAGGGTCCTCCAAGCATTGACTCCCTCCTTCTCTGAAAAAATATGGAAGAAACTAAACAGTTGCTGTCCAGTCCGTTCTGCCTCATGGCAACCCTGTGTGTGCAGAGCACAACTGAACTCCACGGGGTTGTCAACACTGTGCCTTGCTGGAACCAGATTGCCAGACTTTTCCTCTGAGGTATCTCTGGGTGGGTTTGAACTACCAACCTTTTAGTTAATAGTCCAGGTTTTAAATGTGTGTGTAACTCAAGTACACCCTCCTATACTTCCCCTCAGTAACCACTAATAAATATACATGTTTATCCTAGATATTTTATGTAAGTGGGATAATACATTATCTGTATTCTGAATTACCACTTTCTTTCATGTTTTTCTCCCCAGAAAAAAAATAGAATCATGTCTTGTACCTTAACAGTAAAGCTTGAGCATAGCAGGTTTTTAGATGATATTATCTGGTAAATAAATGAAGGAAAGAATTAAATGAATTTCTAATAGAAAAAGGAGAGCAGGCTTGCCTGAAATTATTGTTTGATGAAGGTTACTTTTTTTTTTTCCCCAGAACACCAATAAAAAGTATATATATCTGGAAGAATTTATCGGAAGAGCCCAGATATTAGCTCTCCAGCAAAGAGTCTGCCTTATTTCTTACTCTTTTCCCTTCTATTTCCCTCCTATTTCTCCCTTGCAGCTTGTCCCACAGGTAGATTTGCTATTGCCAAATTTGCGTTCTTTAGGGATCTCAAAAACGGTTCAGTGGGGAACTTTAAGTCCAAGGTAGTTGGCATATAACAGCATCCTTACACTGAGTGTCATCTTCTCTCCTGAATTGAGATCTGCTAGATGGCTGGAACCAAACTGAATTCATTTCTGGATCCCTTGCATCTAGTATAGTGCCAGCTTCAAGAAAGTGTTCCTGAATTAAATAAAAAATAGACAACTACCTGAGTTAAGATGAATGATGGACTCATTAAGTCCTCAGCCTCTGGAAACAGCAATGAATCCCTTTATTCCTTCACCCATTTATTCAACAAATATTTCCACATTATATAAGGAAGAACACTATATAATAACTAAAGGTTCAGCACTCCAGTGGGACATGTCAAATATCATATCAAATATCTACATACCCAGCGACAGGGCTCCAAAATAAATAAAATAACTGTTACTGCATTAAAAAAAAGAAGAAACAGCTCCACAACAATAGTAGTAAGAGTCTTTAACACAAAACTTTCAGTGAAGGATAGAATATCCAGAAAAAAGATCAGTAAAGACACAGAAGGCATAAATGCAACAGTCAAACAACTATACCTCAAAGGCTTATAAAAAACGCTCCACCCAATGGCAGCCAAGTATATGTTCTCCAAGACTCATTACATGTTAGGCCACAACACAGTTCTTAAGAAAATTCAAAGTACTGAAACATTAACGAAGCATCTTTTCAGACCATAAAGCCATAAAAATAGAAATGAATACCAAAGAAAATAAGGAAAAAAAAAAATCAAGCACATAGAAGGTGAACAACAACTTGCTAAAAAATGACAGTTATAGAAGAAATCATATATATAAAAAATCATAGAATCAAGTGAGAATTAAAACAGTTTCCAACAGTGATACAGGGATACAGCAGAAGCAGTGCTTAGAGGTCCATTTATTACAAGAAATGCACAACACCCAAAGAGAAAGTCCCCAATCAAAGAATTAACTTTACAATTAGAACACGTAGAAAGAGAGCAGCAAAAGAACCCCTAGAACACAAGAAGAAAGCAAATGACAAAAATTAGAACAGAACTAAATGAATTAGAGAATAGAAAAATGATTGAAAGAGTTACGACCCAAAGCTGGTTTTTTTGAAAATGTCAACAAAATCGAGAAAACAATGGACAAAGTAACAGAAGAAAAAGAAGAGAGGAATCAAGTAACTTGGATAAGACATAAGATGGGCAATACCACAACACACCCACTGAAAGTAGAAGGCTTATGAAAGAATAATATGAAAAATTGTACTCTAATAAATTAAAACCCCAGGGGAAATGGACAAATTTCTAGAAAAACGCTATCTACCAAAATTAACAAAAAAAAATTAACAAAAAAAAATCCAAACACACAAAAGAAGAGACTGAAAAGGTAATTTAAAAATCCCTGGCTAAAAAAAGACCTGGCCCTGATGGCTTCACTGTAGAATTCTATCAAACTTTTAGAAAAGGATTAACTGCACTATTACTAAAGTTTCAAAGTTTAGAAAATGATGGAATACTCCCAAATTCATCCTGTGAAGCCATGTAACCCTGATACCAAAACCAGGTATCAACAAACAAATGCAGTACTGGAAGGGCTCACTCATTCTATGTCAAGAAATATGCAGGACAGCTACCTGGCCAACTGATTGGAAGAAATCCATATTTATAACATTCCAAAGAAATCTTATCCAACTGAATGCAGAAATCATTTAAAAATATCCTTAATCTCATACACAAGTAAAATTGTTCTCAAGGTCATTCGAAAGTGACTGCGATAAGATATTGACAGGAACAGCCAGAAATTCAAGCTGGATTCAGAAGAGGCCGTAGTACCATGGATATCACTGCTGATTGCAGATGGATCTGGGCTGAAAGCAGAGACTCTCAGAAAGATGTTTACCTGTGTTTCATCGAGTATGCAAAGACATTCGACCGTGTGAATCGTAATAAATTATAGCTGACATTGCAGAGAATGGGAATTCCAGAACACCTAATTGCGCTCTTAGGAATCTGTATATGGATCAAGAGGCAGTTGTGAAAAGAACAAGGGGATGCTGCATGGTTTAAAGCCAGGAAAGATGTGCGTCAGGGTTGTGTCCTTTCACCATGCCTTTTAAATCTGTGTGCAGAGCTAATAATCCAAGAAGCTGAAAGAGAAGGATCAGGATAGGAGGATGACTCATTAACAACCAGTGTTACTTAGATGACACCACTTTTCTTGTTGGAAGTGAAGAAGATTTGAAACACTGATGAAGATCAAAGACCACAGCCTTCAGTACGGATTGTACCTCAACATCAAAAAAGCAAAACACCTCACAACTGGACCAATAAACAACATCATCATAAATGGAAAAAGGATTCAAGTTGTCAAGGATTTCCTTTCCTTGGGTCCACAATCAACATCTATGAAAATAGCAGTCAAAAAATCAAAATACGTATTGTATTGGGAAAAATCTGCCTTCAAGGACTTCTTTCAAGTATTGAAAAGTAAGGATGCCACCTTGAAGCCTAAAGTGCACCTGCCCCAAGCCGTGATATTTCCAGTCGCATCATGCACATCTGAAAGCTGGACAATAAACAAAGAAGACAGAAGACAAATGAATACCTTTGGATTGTGGTGTTGGAGGAGAATGTTGAATGTATCACGGACTACCAAAAGAACAAACAGATTTATTCTAGAAGAAGTGCAACAAGAGTGCTCCTTGGAAGCACAGATGGCAAGACTGTGTCTTACATACTTTAGACATGTTATCAGGAATGTTAAGTCCCTGGAGAAGGACATCATGTTTGGCAAAATGGAGGGTCAGTGTAAAAGAGGAGGATCGTTGACGAGATGGATTGACAAAGGGGCTGCAACAATGGGCTTAAGCACAAAAACGATTGTGGACATGATGCAAGACCAGGGAGTGTTTTGTTCTGTTGTTTATAGAGTCACTATGAGTCAGACGAGACTCAACAGCACCTAATAACTACACCAAAACCAGGTAAAGACAGAAAAAAAAAGGAAAAATTACAGAACAACACCTCTCATGAATTTAGATGCAAAAATCCTCAACAAAATTCTATCCAAGAGAATTCAACAACATATCAGAAAAGTAACGCCCTATGACCAAGTGGAATTTATTCCAGTGATGCAGGGATGGTTCAACATTAAAACCACTGCCTTCAAGTCAATCTGACTCAAAGAGACCCTACGGGTCAGAGTAGAACTATCCCATAGAGTTTTCAAGGAGCACCTTGCAGATTTGAGCTTCTGATCTTTTGGTTAGCAGATCTAACACTAGGACACTGGGGATTCCCAGGTTCAACACTAGAAAAACAATGAATGTAATCAACCACTAAATGAAACAAAAGAGAACGAATTGGTTTTATCAACTGATGTAGAAAAGGCATTTGACAAAGTCCAACACTGATTTATTTTAAAAACTCAGCAAAACAGCATAGAAAGGATGTTTGTCAACATAATAAAGGTATTTATACAAATCCAGTAGCCAACATCACCCTACATGGAGACAGTCAAAGCATTTCCCTTGTAATCAGACAAGGTTACCCATTGTTACCGCTTCTAGTCAACATTTTGGCTGAGGTTTTAGCTACAGCGATCAGTGATGTTAAAAAAAGGTATCCAATTTGATAAGGTCACACTTTGGCTCTTGTGGACTTGTAATTTTCTTCAGTTTCAGACTAAACTAGCATATGAGAAATTGATGGTCTGTGCCACAATCAGCATCTGGTCTTTTTCTGACTGCTGATATTGAACTTTTCCAGTATCTGTTTCCACAGATGTAGTCAATTTGATGCCTGTGTATTCCACCTGGCAAGGTACATATGTATAGTTACTCTTCATGTTGGTGAAAAAACACATTTGCAATGAAGAAGTTGTTCATCTTCCAAAGTCCTATCACTCAACATCCTCTATCATGTCTATCAGCAAAGCCATATTTTCCAACTAACAGATCCTTCTTCTTTGTTTCCAATTCTTTCATTCCAATTACCAGTAATTATCAAGGCACCCTGACTGCAAGTTTGATCAGTGTCAAACTGTTTTAGTCAGCTAGTACTGCTCTAACAGAAATACCACAGAGTGGATGGCTTTAACAAAGGACAGTTTATTTTTACACAGTCCGGAGGGCTACAAGTCCAAATTCAAGATGTCTGCTCCAGGGGAAGGCTTTCCCCCTGGTTGGCTCTGGAGGAAAGTCCGGTAATACATCAGTGTTTACTCAAGGAGCATCTTGGAGCAGGTACCTCAGGTCTGAAGGACGCGTTCTTCTCCCAGTGTTGCTTGTTTGATGATGTGAGATTCCCAATTCTCCGCTTACTTTTCTTTCCTTTGTCTCTTGTAGGCTGAAAGGATTAAGTGTGAGGCAAACCACACTCCAGGGAAACTCTCTTTACAGTGGAGCAGCGAGGTGATCTTATAAAGGGTATTATAGTCCCACCCTAATCCTTCAACATACAGTACAGGAAAATCATAAAATGGAGGACAATCATAGACTAGAGGGAAGCATGGTCGCATGGCTACACCTATTTTTGGGGGGACACAATTCAATCCATGACGTGAACTGTAGAAGCTGGTAAAAATCTTCAATTTCTTCATCTTTGGCTTAAGGGGTTGTTGCATAAATTTGAATAATAGCCACATTAACTGACCTTCCTTGTAAGCATATGGATATTATTCTATCACTGATTCCATTGTACTTGAGGATAAATCTTGAAATGTTCTTTTTGATTATGAATGCAATACTATTTCTCCTCTAAGTTTCATTTCCAGTGTAGCAGACCATATGATTGTCCAATTCAAAATGGCTCATACCACTCCATTTCAGCTGACTAATGCTTAGGATATGGATGTTTATGTGTTCCATTTCATTTTTGATGATTTCCAATTTTCCTAAATTTATACTTCTTACACTCCACTTTCTGGTTATTAATGGACATTTTCAGCTGCTCATTTTCATTTTGAGCTGTGCCACAAGAGCCAAAGTATGGCCTTAATTATATCCCACCTGAGTTTAGACACCATTTTGAGACTATATTTGATGTACTGAATATCAATTGAAATATTTCAACAAATGGATGCAGCACTGGATGTGCTCACTCATACATGTCAAGAAATTTGGAGGACAACTATTTGGCCGATCAACTGGAAGAGATCCATATTTATGCCTATTCCTAAAAACATGATCCAAGCAAATGCAGAAATTGTTAAACAATATTGGTAATATCACACACAAGTAAAATTTTGCTAAGGATTATTCAAAAGCAACTGCAGCAGTATATTCACAGGGAACTTCCAGGCATTCAAACCAACTTCCAAAGAGGATGTAAAACCAAGGATATTATTGCTGATATCAGATGATCTTGACTGAAAGCAGAGAATACCAGAAAAACTACCTGTGTTTCATTGACTATGCAAATGCATTTGACTGTGTGGATCATTGCAAATTATGGGTAACGTTGAGAAGAATGTAAATTCCAGAACACAATTGCAATCATTACGAGTTTGTGTACGGATCAAAGGCAGTTGTGTGAACAGAACAAGGGGATACTGCAAGATCTAAAATCACGAAAGGTGTGCATCAGGGTTGTATCCTTTCACCACACCTTTTCAATCTGTACATCAAAAAAATAATCTGAGAAGCTGGACTATATAAGGAAGACCAAAGTATCAGGATTGGAGGAAGACTCATTAACAACTCAAGTTATGCAGACGACACAACCTTATTTGCTGGAAGTAAAGAAGATTTGAAACTCTGACAATGATCAAAGGTTACAGTGTTCAGGATGGAGTGTACCTCAACATCAAGAAAACAAAAATCTTCACAACTGGATGACTAAGCAACATCATAATAAACGGCGAAAGGACTAAGGTTGTTAAAGACTTCATTTTACTTGGTTCCACAATCAGTGCCCGTGGAGGCAGAAATCAAGAAACCAAAAAATGCATTGCAATGGACATATCCACTGCAAAGGTCCTCTTTAAATTGTTGAAAAGTAAAGATGTCATCTGATGGCTAAGGTGCAACTGACCCAAGCCATGTTGTTTTCAACCACATCATATGCAAGCAAAAGCAGGACAAAGAGTAAAGAAAACAGAAGAATTCATTCCTTTGAATTGTGGTGTTGGAAGAAGAATATAGAATTACCATGGACTGCCAAAAGAACAAACAGATCTGTTCTGGAAGAAGTACAATCAGAGCACTCCCTGAAAGCAAAGATGGCAAGGCTGTGTCTTACATAATTTGTACACGTTATCAGAAGGGATCAGGCCCTGGTGAAGAACATCATGTTTAGTAAAGAAGAAGATCAGTAAAAAAGAAGACCCTGAAGAAGACGGATTGACACAGCAGGTGCAACAATGGTGGACATGGCACATGACCATACAGTGTTTTGTTCTGTTGTGCAGAGGGTCGCTATGAGTCAGAACTGACTTGGTGGCACCTAACAACAACAACAATTTGGTAAGAAGTAAAAATATCTCCAGTTGAAGATGATACAATCTTATGCACAGAAAACCCTGAAAAAAAAAATCCACAAAAAAACTACTGGAACTAATAGAAGATTTCAGTAAGGTATCAAGATATAGGATAAGCTTGCATAAACTAACTGGATTTCTTTACACCAACAAAAAGACCATTAAAGAAGAAATCACCAAATTAGTACCATTTAAAATACTCTCCCAAAAGTCAAATACTTAGAAATAAATCTAACCAGAGACATAAAATACCTATAAAAAGGAAACTACAAGACACTACTGCAAGAAACCAAAAGAGACCTGCATAAATAGAGAAATGTGTCCGGCACATGGATAGGAAGACTCAATATCAAAAAAATGTTTATTCTACTCAAAGTGATCTATAGATACAATGCAAATGCAATACAAATTCCAATGGCATTTTTTTTATGAGATTGAGAAACAAATGATCAACATTATGTGGAAAGTGAAAAAGCCTCAGATGAGTTTAAAGCATTTCTGAAGAAGACCAAGATGGGAGACCTTACACTACTCACTTTAGAACCTATTACACTGCCATGGTACTCAAAGTAACCTGGTATTGGTACAAAAACAGCTACATAGATCAATGAAATAGAATCAAGAATTGAGAGGTACAATAATCCACTTAGGAGTGGTTGACATTTGAAAAAGGCCTAAAGTCTGTGAACTGAGGAGAAAACAGTCTCCTTAACAAATGTTGCCATAAGTGGATACCCATCTGCAAAATATGAAAAAAGGCTGTATCTCACACCATGAATAAAAAGTACCTCAAAACAGAATAAAGATCCAAATATAAAAATCTAAAACAGTAAAGAGAATGGAATTAAAAATAGAGACAATACTGGGAGACCTACTACATGGCATAAACAGTTTATAATGTATTACTAACAATCCACCAACTCCAGAAGATAGATAATTGGGAAGTACTAAAAATCAAATACTTATACTCATCCAAAGACTTCACCAAAAGAGTAAAAAGACTATATGAACAGACTGGGGAAAAAAAAAAGGACTATCGTGAATCTAATCGGCATCTAATCCCTATAATCTAGAAGGTACTTCAAATCTCCCACAAGAAAAAGACAAATAACTCAATTAAAAAATGGGTGAAAGAAAGTATATTAATAGCACTTTACCAAAGAAAACAAACAGGTGGCCAACAGATACATGAGTAAAGGCTGACGATCATTAACTATTAATAAAACCCAAATCAAAATTACAGTGAGTTACTATAGTTACTACAGTTGGTTTACGATGATAAACTAACAAGGTTGACATTAGTCCAAAACATACAAAATAATAAATGTTTGGGTGTTGTGAAGAGACTGGAACTCTTCTACACAGATAGTAGGAATGTAAAATGTTACAACTGCTTTGTAAATCAATTTGGAGTTTTCTTCAAAAGCTAGGGAATAAATACCATACGATCCAGCAATACCACTTCTTGGAATGTATCCTAGAAAAGTAACGGTTGTCACATGAATAGATACATGTATGTCAATGTTTATTGCAGCACTGTCCAGGATAGCAGAAAGAGTAAATCAACCTAAGTGCCCAACGACAGGTGAATGAAGAACAAAACTATGGTATGTTCACATAATAGGATATTATGCTATGATAAAGAACAATGATGATCTTAGGAAACATCTCATGACACACATTCATCTGAATACAGTGTGCTGGGTAAAATTAGCTAGAAGCATAAGGACAAATATTCTATGAGACCACTATTATAAGGACTTAAAAGATTTAAGCACAGAATAAAATAACCTTTGATGGTTACAAGGGTGGAGATGGAAGGAGAGGAGTACTCACAGATTAGATGATAGATAGGAATTGGGTTAGGTGACGGGAGTGACAGCAGCACACAGTAGAAAGAATGTTAGCACAACTGGACTATACCAAAAGTTAAAGAGATTTCCTAAATACAACTCAGCATTTTGAAGGATAGAGTTACAGGGGCAGAGGGGGTGGCCACAATAGTTTCAGGGCATGTCCAATTTGCATAACTAAGTTTATTTGGGTTTTTTTTTTAAGAAAATGTTTTGCATCTCACTTTGGTGAATGGCGCCTACAGTTTTAAAAGCTTGCAAGAGGCCCTGTAGGTAGCATCAGTTGGTCTCAATCCACCTGGAGCAGATGAGAATAAAGGACATCAAAGACAGAGGGAAAATATTAGCCCAGTAGACAGAAGGGACCACATTATCCATAAGTTATATCAATGCGAGACCAGAAGAACTAAATGATGCCCAGTCCCCACCAATGACTGCCTTGACTAGGGTTACAACACAGATTCCTGGAGGTAGCAGGAGGAAAATGGGTGGGCAGAGCTACAATTGTATTAAAAGACCAGATGTGAGGGTCTGAAGGACCAGAGGTTTCCCTGCAGACACAGCCCCTGGCCTCTGATAGGCCAGAGCTGAAACAAGTCCTGAAGCCAGCTCTATGGACAAAGATTGAACTGGACTATAAAGAGAGTGATGCTGGCCAAGAGTTTCCTTCTTGGCTTAAATATATACGAGGCTGCCTGAGTAGCTCCTGTCCAGAGGCAAGACAAGAGGATGGACAGGGACAAGAGATGGATGAATGGATAAAGGAGGTACAGGGTGGAAGGGCAGAGTGCGCTGTCACAAGGTGAAGAAAGTAGAGTTGCATAGCAGTGAGTTTGTAGGGTTTTATATAGCAAGTTGACTCAGAATGTAAATTTTCTCTTAAAGTGCAATAAAATATATATTTTTTTAAAGAAATAAATTAGGGAGCTCTATGTCTACTGTAAATCCTGGTGGTAACAGTGGTTAAGTGCTATGTCTGCTAAACAAAAGTTAGGCAGTTCAGATCCACTAAGCCTTCCTTGTAAACTCTATGGAGCATTTTTACCCTGTCCTGCAGGGTCACTACGAGTTGGAATTGACTCTGAGGCAACGAGTTTGTTTTTTTGGATCTGGGTGTGTGTGCTGATATAGGACTATTTCTGTGATTTATTTTTCATAGAAAAAAGTTTTCCAATCATATGTGAGTTATGAATTGACTTTTTTACAATCAACTTATTCAGTCAGCAAACTCTTATTACACATCTATTTCATTTCAAGCTAGACAGTGGTGTATTGTAAGCAACATTTTCAAGTTCCCACACTCTTGCTATGGGAAAATGAGAGAGTAAACAGTATAAAACAATGAGTATAATCATTACAGTATGGTGAAGGAAATATCCAATGTGATGTAGTAGAAACTTGGGGAAGCCATTTTGGATGCATGGAGGACAAATTTAGAGTTTCTTAGAGGTGGATCTAAGGAGGTAGGATTAAAACCTGAAACTGAGAGTAAGTTAGCCAAACAGAGATCTTACAGAGTATTCAAATCAGAGCTCCAGAGTGGAGAAAGGGCTTTTTATGTCTGAGAACAGGTAAGGAATCCATAGGCTAGAAGACGTTGGCCAGTAGGGAGAATACTAGCCCCAATGGCATGATAGCAAGATGTTTGGTGAAGCAAGAGACTACTTCACTGAAGTTCTAGAACACAGTTGTCTTACTTAGATCATTCTGACTGCTGTGTGTAGAATGGACTTTTAAGATACTCTATTTTCTGTCTGGGTGTCTATCTCTGTCTCTTTTTCTGATCTCCAAGCCATTTTCTGATCTACATAAACTACAAAACCAAAAGCCAAACTGATTGTCAGCAAATTGGATCTGACTCATGGTGACCCTAGAGGTCAGAGTAGAACTGCCCCAAGAGTTTTCCAAGGAGCACCTGGTGGACATGAACTGCTGACCTTTAGGTCATAACCCAATATGCCACCAGGGTTTCTCTGCTCTACATATAGGTGTGTGTGTGTGTATATATATATATATATGCATATGTATACACACACTCACATATAAAATGTTTGTATGTGTGTGTTTCATACAAAAATTTTCAAAGATTAACCAAGTAACAGATTTTGGCTTTGGGGACAGAAGTGGAAGAACTTTACTACTAATTGTCTCATAAACAATGTAGGAAATAACACCTTAATGAGAAAATGGAGAATTTCAGAGTTTTTGGAGCCGAGTTATAAAGAATTTTCCTTTCATCCCCACAATTCAGTGATGTGAAGAAAATTTGAACTTATTTATTTGTTACTTTATTTTGTCTTTAGAGATGACAGCATTTCCACTGTTTAGAAAGCAATTTCTTACAGGCGTATGCATATACGTGTAAACAAATAACCATCGGTTGCTGGCATATGGATCCTAATTGCCACGTCTAAAATAGATTAAGTGGGGAGAAGGGGGAAGATAACACAAAGAATATAGTCAGGCAATTTTGTTTTGGATAAACTTATAAATTGCAAGACAAAGTAAAAGCAGAGGCATAAAGTCACACTGTCAAAAGAAACACTTAGGAGATGTTCTGATAAACTGTCAAAAATAGTTTAAAGGAGAGATCATTTGCAACTAAAAGTGCAAAGTAGAAATGCAATGTTTTCCTTACTGTCGGTAAACAAAGAAATACACATATATATCCTTTTTTGTAAATATACAATTCTAGAGATTTATTTTTATAGCTGTTCCTCACTAAACCATATTTCACTTTGGTAGTATATCTATATAATGGAACACAAAATTCTTTACTGATGCTGAAACCTCATTTAAGCTTACAGAAGCTTCCTGTTCAGAGTACAGCTTATTCTTGACCTATATATTGCATGGTCTTGATAGTTTTCCTAAGATAAATCTTCCTAATCTGTTCACTGAAATTTCATTAACCAAAATACAGCCATACAGGCAATACTTCCACTCTTATTCTCTCTCAGGCTTTCTGACTCAAGAGGAAGTTTGATATTCTTTGTGATCAATAAACCTGCTGTCAATCCAGATTCATTGGGACCCAATAGGACATAGAACTGCACCATAGGGTTCTGAAGGAGCAGCTGGTAGATTAGAACTGTCAACCTTTTAGTTAGCAGCTGAGTAATTAACTGCTGGACTTAAAAACAAACAAACAAAAAACTGCAATGTAGAATTAAATTGACTAACCATGAGTCAGAGGATTCAGAATCAACTCAGTGGCACTGGGCTCGCGTTCTTTTTTTTTTTCAGTTAATCACTGAAGTTTGAAGTTATGCAGTCACTATATGCGGAAGCCTTTGATTCAGCCTGAAATAATGTTCTGTCCTGATGACAGAGTCTTTAAGTAGTACAAGTATTTAACATGGTCAGCTACTAAATGGAAGTTTAGAGGTTTGAGCGCACGGAGAGGCCATTGGAAGAAAGACCTAGTAACCTACTTCTGACAAAGGATTCATGAAAGACCAGTTGGTGCATTGTTCTACTCTGACTCATATGGAGTCACCGTGAGTCAGGATCAACACACTAGCAACAGATTTTTGCTTTTCTTTCTTTTATTTTCCACACCAGTCCCAATGATAAGGCCAGGTGACTCTATGGACTTTAATAATTTTGCATTTTGTTGTGATTTTGAGGCAAGAGTTAACTCCGTTGAAGATCTATGGCAGTAACTGTGAAAGTCTTAAAATTTATTCATGGATTTATTAGAAAATCTATCTAACATCTTCTATGTACTCAGTACCATACAGAATGAATGACATGCATTTTTATTTGAATCTTTTCTAGTGTTCAATCATCTTGTCTTTGGTTTTCAACCATGTTAGTTATGCCTCACTTATTTTTTCAAAATTTATAGATCCTCAAAAAGTACCATGAAATTATATCTCCCTCCAAGGCTTACTTTTGACTTTTTCTCCGTTATTTGGAATTCATAGCAATTGGTGTTGCATTCCAATAGTGTATTTCTATTGTTTTAGGGAGAGAGATTTATACCAGTACGTGGGAAGCTCTGATTTCTGACATTCCTAACACTGATGAAGTAGCTGAAATATTTCTCAATCACGGCCTTCTACCAACGCTTCCTTCTGGATTAAAGTCTGAATTTTCTCTGGCGAGACAAGGAAGTAAAGGTAATTGAATAAAACATGAGATGAACAATGAGTGCTGTTCTAAAAATATTTAATGTTTCCACCGACATAGCAACTCCGTGACATCTTTAACCTGCCTTGACTTAGTACATTTCTGTTCCATGCTTTTGTCTGTTCATCACCAATGATCTCTGTCTTGGAAAAGTGAGTTAACAACTTTATTTTCTCAAGGAAGGATGAACAAAACTATATATTTTGCCTTTAAAACTTTTCTGGAACTCCTCTTTACCTTCCTTAATGTGACTCAGGGTAGGCCACGGTCAAAGTAGTAAGATAAATTTGTCCAGGTTGTAGGAAAGTATACACATTTCCCTGGAATTCTCTTGACCAAAATCAAGGGTGCTTTCTGAATTCACATGTCAGAAGTCACTTAATTTAAGAATTGCAGGTGGACCCTTCCACAGGGTTTAAAATCCGCTGCGACATCATTGAGCCTTCCTAGTTCCTTCTCGCTTGCTATTATTGTTACCAGGAAGTTCACTTTCACAAGTGACTCCTTCCTGACACAGTCATTCTCTTCTCTGCGGCCACTTCAAATCAAAGAGAAGATGAGTGGTCTGAAATTTGCCTTCCTAGCCCTGCAGTTTCTATATGTGGAGTCTTGCAGCAAATTAAGGATGACATCTATAAGTCAACGCATCTTAAATTTTCAAGTGTAACGGTATCACCTCGTATCACGAACTGAACTAAGTTCCAAAAAACAGGTTTGTGATGGTTAGGCTTGGCCATGTTTCCTGGTAATGTGTGATGTTCTTCCATTCTGTAAATCCTACCTCTATGATGTTAATGAGAGTGGGAGTTTGGCAGTTGTGTTGATGGGGCAGGACTCAGTGAGTAAGACTGCTTTGTGCTTTGAGGCAATCTCTAGAGCTATAAAGGAAACAAGTTAGCAGAGAGATTTGGGGACTTCATGCCACCAAGAAGTGGTGCCAGGAGCTGAGTGTGTCCTTTGGAAAGGTCCACGGTCTGTGCGCCTCAGACACCTGCAGTCCAGGGGAAGACTGACAAGAAGGACCTTCCTCCAGAGCCAGCAAACAAAGCCTTCAGCTGGAACTGACACCTTGAATTTGGACTTTTAGACTGCTGGACTGTAACAAAATAAAATTTCTCTTTTTAATGCCATCCACTTGTGGTATTTCTGTTAAGACAGCACTAGCTGGCTAAGACAACTAGAATACCTATTAAGAATTTCAGGTTTATGATCACCACCATGAGAGATCATGATTCAATGTATCTAAGGTCCCCAGTAGGGTAGCGCTCCTAAAACTATTGCAGCTTTTAGCACTGTAGTCCCTGTGGTATAGGTGGTCGTGTGTTGGCTTTTTGAGAAAGAATGCAGTATGATACTTAATGCTGGTTGTGAACAGACAGACCCAGTTGCAGTTCTCACTCTATGACTCACTAGAAGCATAAATTTGAATATGTTAATCTTACTAACTGGAGTAAGTTGGAATTAAACAAGTTTGTATTCTAGCTATAATAATTTCGGTAAACTTTAATAAGTCACTTAATTTTTCCAAGCCCCTACTCCCTGTCATAAAGTGAGGGCAATATCTATTTTAGCATACAGTACTGATAAAAGGAACAGGTTTTCTTGAAAGTAGAGGATTGATAAGAAAAGGAAAACGTCATACATCCTGACTTTCTGCACAGACGTACAAGCCAGAGGTGCTTTGGAACTTCCATGGCTGTATTTCAGGAAAGGGATCCTGATGTCTGTTTCTCTGTCTTTAAGGCAGTGAATATGAAATCACCTAAACACGAGGCTTACAGCCATACATGATAGTTTATGAATTGAGGAGATGTTGTACATAATGTACAATGCATTAGCAGTTTAGACACTAGATATTTTGGGGACTGATAGTTACAAGGACTTCTGACAGCAACTACTCAGAGTCAGACTGAACTTTACAGGTCAATGTAATGTCATAGTCTGCTACATAACTTCTTTCACTTTGGGCACTAGCTTCAAAATCAAGGACCTACAGGCCCCCTCGCTTCTGATCACCTGCCATTCTCATTATTTCTTAGGTTTGATAATTTGCTAGAACCGTTCACAGAACTCAGGAAAGTGCCATACTTGTGATAATAGTTTTGTTACAGCAAAAGGACATAAAGAAGAACCAGCCAGAGGAAGACATAATTTACATAGGCAAAACCTGGAAGGATTCCAAATGTGAAACTTCTGTTGTCCTGTCCATGTAGAGTCAGAATGAGTCAAGTTCCTGGCAACTTTTTTGTCTGACAACCTGTAAAATACTGCCAAATAGGGAAGCTCAATTGAGTTTCCATGTTAAGTTTTTATCGGGGTTAAATTTATAGGCTGGTATCTTTATCACTACTGATACTTTATCTTGCATCCTGCAGATTCAGGAAAACTTGAATTCTTCATGTGTCATACTCCTCCATCCCAAAATGGCTTATAGTTTGTATCATAATTATTGTTGTTTGTTATTAGTCCTATTAATTTAAGTTAAAATGTTATTGTAGATTTTGCTTTTCTTTTCCTGAGAGAAGATCGGTGCAAGCAAGAAATTTTCTTTTTTTCTTCTTTGAATCTTGGTTGAAATCCACTGTAATTTCAATAATTTGCAACAGAGTTTTTGATGTTCATGTTGTTAGAAGTTTTATATGAGTAGCTAAATTGTTAAACTGTCTTTCTTGAAAAAAGAAAGGTCTCAGTTTCCAAAAATCTTGACTTTTGAAAATTACCTGAAGGATTTGCTCTGAAATTGTGTTAATATATTACATCTTTTCATTCGGATCTGCATGAGGCTTCACAAATATATAGTGTAGATTTAATAAATGTTTTTGAGTTAATGGCTATGATATATAATATATACTATGCATCTACATTTACATATATGTGTGTATATGCACAGTGTAAATTTGCTCTGATAAGACTACATGGCTATAACTTGCATACTCCGTTTTAAGTTACTTTGCTTACTACTTTCAACTCCTGAGATCCTCACAATTGTTTAGGGTGTTGTTGAAGATTCTCACATTATTGTGATAATGCTCCAACACTGTGGCTGCAAGAAGTCTGTTGATTATTTTAGCAGGATTTCCAAGGGATCTGTTCATCTAAGTCCAACTCAGTTCCTCCCTGCACTTGACCAAAAGGAGCCTCTTCCCCCAAGAGCTGGACCTTTCTCAAGGCACTCCTCAAATCAACGGTGAGCCGATACAGGGGATACAGCAGACTGGCTCCTTCCTCCAGTTCAGGGTTACTTTGAGAAGCTAGTCCCACTACAGGGTTCTATAGGGGATGTGCTGAAGCTGCTTTTGCAATTGCCTGGCAGCCAGACTCTGCCCGATCTAGCTTTCCTCACTCACACCCTGATCCGCTATCAAGGGTCATTTGCAAAATTCCCACCAGAACCTAATCTCTTTCTAAGAATTTGTTCCCTAGAGAACCTAGAAACCACCGGGTTTCTAACAGGAGAAAGACAAGTATAAAGGAGGATTCGCCGTTACTGGAGAAGGGCGTCCCATAAAGGATCAACTACTGTATCTTCCATATATATGCATGCAGAGGAAGAAAACAGGAAATCCTCAAAGTACCATGATCCTCTCTTCTGAATGGAATCAGCTTTCATCATTTGCTATTGACAAAATGTGATTTCAATGCCTCTATTATAGTATCTGCCTTATTTATTAATTAGCCAGTTATTTTCCTAAAACAAAAATCTAAACATGCCATGTTCCTTATCAAAAATTTCCCCTATAATCCCTTTTGTATGAAATATAAATTTAAGCTCCTTAGTACAGAATTCATTCCCTCCATGTTCTGGTCCAGTGATTCTTCCAACACCAATTTCTCTGCTTTTTCCTATTTTCTTCATTCTAGTGACATTATCAATTTTTCTGAATCTGTTCTAACACACCATGTGATTTCATACTTGTCTGTGTTCTTTCAACTTGCTTCCTTCCCACCTAATGAAAAGCTATCTTTCATTTTAGGGAAAGTTCTGTGAAGTTTATTTAACTTTCCTAAAGATGCTAACCATTTTGTCTCCTCCCTCAGACATTGCTGGCACCTCTTTCAAAAGAGACATGGCAAAGCATGCTCTTTTCATGTTACTTTCTCTGCCTGGTTTTTAAAACTTTTGGATGTCAGGAACTGTAACTTTTTCACTCCACACTCCACAAAGCCCAGCAAACAGGCCTGGACAGTGATTAGACAAAGGAGGAGGAAAGGATATATTCAATTTAATGAAAACTTTTGCAATCTTAATCTCCTAGGAGCTACTAGTGGATTTGATACTATGCTGAAAGCTAAATGTTGGTTCCTGTTGAGGCAATTCCAAATTATGAAAAACCAAACCCAACCCAATGCCATCAAGTCAATTCTGACTCACAATGACCCTACAGGACAGGGCAGAACTTCCCCACAGAGTTTCCAGAAAGAGCCTGGTGGATTTGAACTGCTGAACTTTTAATTAGCAGCTATAGCACTTAACTAGTATGCTACCAGTGTTCCATTCCAAATCCTACCAAACCCAACCCATGGCCATCAAGTCAATTCAGACTTAGAGTAACTCTATAGGACAGAATAGAACTGCTGTATAGCATCGGTTCTGATTTGCAGACAGAATACTTTACACTGTGCACCAGGGTTTCCTTCCAAATCATAGCGCCTTTCATATCACAAGAGCAGAACTGCCCCCATGTAGACTTGTTAGCTGTTATCATTACAGAAGCCGATCACCAGGTTTAGCTATTAAACAAATGGTTAGAGGTTCAAACTCACCCAACCCCTCTGCAGGAGTAAAAGCTAAATAAGGAAGAAAGATGAGAACAAAGAAAATGAAATACTTATTAAATTATTCAAATGTATTGCAAAGACCGTATTTCTAAAGGAACTTGAGAATGATCCTGTGCTCATATATTAAAGAAGAAATTAAGCAAAGTTTAAAAGATACATGTTGTGGTCTTATTTGCTGGCTCACTTATTAACTGGACTGATTTGTATGTCTAGTTTATCTTTCAAAGGTGGTAACTGAGCATTAGTGATGTTCAGTAGGCATTACAATGTGGCTCGAATTCTAGAGTCAGATAGGAATGGGTTAAAAATCTCGGCTCTGCTCATAAATACTCATGTGGCCTCAGAAGTATACCTTAGCTTTCTGTGCTCAGTTTTCTTCATTTCTAAAATAAGGATAGTAATAACTATCTAAAAATTAAAATAATGCATGCAAATAAATATTGCCATGTTTTTCATTATTATTAGTTACAATATAAAGTTAATAAAATTAACTGAGTGCCCATAAGGTCTTCGATTTCTGCAGTGTGTTTTCCTAGAGCCTCTGTCTCACTGTCTCTCTTGCTATGCATATATGCCTAGCATAATTCCTGCCAGATAGAGGAATGCAATACCACTTTGTTAAATATCCAGCATACCACCATCATTTGTGATATGGATATTTTTATCATTTAGACAGAGTTAATGAACAGGGAATACTGAAGAATTAGTGCCCATCTGCCACCACACTCCAGTAACTCCACCCTCAAGACTTCCCTTCAATAGAATTTTAAGAATTCACATAGAGTTTTTCCTAGGTATCTAGTATCCTTGGGAGATTGGTTCAAGGTCCCCTGCAGATACCAAAATCTATAGATGCTCAAGTCTCTTATATAAAATGATGTATGTACACAGATCCTCCTCTTGTGCTCTTTAAATCATATGTAGATTATTGCACTGTAAATGCTGCGTAAATAGTTGTTTCATCACAATGGAAGACTTGCTCTGGAGAGTAGTATTTCTCTTCTATGAGTTTCTTGAACTCTTCTGGGAATGCTGATGCTGCCTAGGCATCAGCAGATGATTCATTTGTGATCTTTAAGTTCTTGAGGCTGTAGAACTTTACAGGGCTAGCCAGCCATTCCCTACTAGCCTGAAATATCTTCCTTGCACTCAACTTAACTGTCTTACATTTAGCCTTTGAATGATTGCATTGACCATTTCATTGTTTTTGTTGTTGTTGTTTTTGGAGGAGGGAATTTGCATAAATCTATTTTTATTTTTATTTTTTAGTGTACTTTAGATCAAGGATTATAGAGCAGATTAGTTTCTCATTAAACAACTTAAAAGACATATTGAGTTGTGGTATTGGTTGCCAACCCTGTGATGTGTCAACAGTCTTCTTCTCGACCTTGAGTTCCCCGTTACCAGATTTCCTGTCCCTTCTTGCCCCTAAGACAACGTGACCATTTAGTCTCACATATGTGATGGAGCTATGTATGTTATTGGTTGTGTTATGGCCTGTCTAGTCTTTGACTGAAAGGTGTACCTGATGAGTGACTTTAGTACTGAGTTAAGAGGGTGTCTGGGGGATGTGCTCCCAAAGCTTCTCCAGTCTCTGTCAAACCAAGTCTGGTCTCTTTTTGTGAGTTTGAATTTTGTTCTACATTTTTCTTGCACTCTTTTTGGGAATCTTGTTTGTGGTTGTAGCTGCTTACCGTCTAGTTGTGGTCTCAGTCTAGCAAAGGCTGTGGTAGCTTTGCTTTGCTAGTATCTTAGACTAGCTTACCTTTGTGCCTTTGGTTTTCTTCATTCTCCCTTGCTCCAGATGGGGTGGGACTACTTCATTACTATAAGAGCCATTTTTCTGTGGAAACAAGGGGTGCACACAAGTAGTGAACAAACAAAACAAAGCGAGCAATGCTTAAAGCCATGAGTTCGGGAGAGACTGAGTTCAGGAGGCTACAGCAGGGAATGCCTACACATCAGCGCATTCTTGCAGATTCAGCATAGTACTCCTCCTGTGGCAAATCCAAGTTTTGATTTTTTTGTTTTCCAAATGTTTTTGAAATATGGTTGGCTGAAACTGTGGATGCAGAATCCCAGGTACAGAGAGCTCACTGTATTTGAATAAATGCACAATCATTATACCCAAGGTACAATATATCTACCAATTTTTTTATGTCACTTAATACACAGATTGACATTTATGAGAATATTAATCTAAACTTGAATAAACTACTAATATGAGACTAAAAATGTATTCAATGCTAGAAACATTTAAGAGCTGGCAGCAACTATTGAAAGCTGGAAGGGAAATTACTCTTTTGTCCTTTGACATTTTGAAATCTATTGACCTTTATCTCACTTGCTACAGTATTGTGGTTTTATTTTATGTGCTTTTTTTGCTCCATTCCCAGCTGTATTTTTTTTTCCCTCCTCTGGGTTTCCAGAGGAGATGACATTCCAGGTCTATAGCCTTGCTGTTGATACTCATGTTGCTTGGAGCAGCACAAATATTTATCGCATTACCCAGAGAGTAGGATATTGGCAGGTACTGATGAACAAGTGTCATGTTGCTTGAATATTTCAGTAAAAGGGAAGTGGTTGAGACAAGGGTTTTTTTATTTTGTTTTCTTAAGTGTAGAAAAGAAGGGTAAAAGGAAAAACTATGCAAAATAACAGAGGAGAATAACTGAGAGGGGCTGAAACAAGAGAGAACTGTCACAAATTGACTGTCAGAAAGGAAAGGATATTGGAGAGAAATCATGTTAGCAAGCACCAGGAGCCCTAGTGGCACAGTGGTTAAGAGCTTGGCTGCAAACCAGAAGGTTGGCAGTTCAAAGCCACTGGGGTGCTCCTTGGAAATCCCGTGGGACAATTTCTGTCTTATCAGGTCACTGTGAGCCAGGATTGACTCAGTAATGATGGATATTTAGTGGCTAGATATGGTGAGGAGTTCCTGGGTAGTGGAAATAGTTAAGTGGCTTAACTGCTAATCAAAATGTTGGAAATTCAAGTCTACCCTTAGAACAAAGATCAGGTGATCTAATTCTGAAAAATCAGCCATTGAAAATTCTATGCAGCACAATTCTATTTTGACATGCGTGGAGTCTCCATGAATCAGAATCAACTTAGTAGCAATTGGTTTTTACATATGGTAAACAGTGCAAACTCTTTCATATCAAAAGAGTGTAAAATGTTGATTCTGCTTGTAAAGAGTGGACACTTTATGACCACAAAACCACTTGCTACAAAATTGGCTTATACTGAGTGCTGGCTGCTTTGTCAGTGAAGTAGTGTGTTCTGGCTGAGTTTTTTTTTTTTTTTTTATTTCAGTTATGTATTTTAAATTTTGGTAAAAGATTCTACTTTCTAGAGGTCAGGTTGGGTCTCAACCGTAATCCTTTGCTCTCCATTCTGCTGGTTTGCAGAGGTTCTCTTAGACTCTCCATAAAACATTACTCAGAGTATATTTATTTATTTATTTTGTAGAAACTAATCAAAAACTAGACTTGGAAGCAAGGTGACTGAAAACCTCACTTTGGCTTCAGGTTCAAACCCACTTTTCAATCTAACTTTACCAGAGAATCCTCTAGACTGTAAGTCAAGAAGCATCAGCCAAAACATTAGTATAGCTTTCACTGATACTGGAAACCCTGGTGATGTAGTGGTTAAATGCTACACCCACGAACTGAAAGGCTAGCAGTTTGAATTTGCCATATGCTCCTTGGAAACTCCGTGGAGCAGTTCTGTTCTGGTCACTGTGAGTCAGTATCAACTTGATAGCAGTAGCTGGTTTTTCACTGATACTATAAGTGATAGCAATAAAAACATTTCTACAGATTAGCCCTTTCTTGTTGAATGAAATACATCTATCATAAAATCACAAAAGGACAAATATTGTATGAGATCACTACTATAAAAACTAATGAAAAGGCTTACACATAAAAAGGAACAATCATTGATGACTTCAAGTGAGGAGAATGGGGCTGATAGTAAAGGGGAAACAAAGAAAGACATTAAGAAAAAAATAAATAAAGTAGCCATTTCCATGGTCCCCAATGTCAGACTCTCTTTTATCAGCACTCTTTCCTTAAATGCATAGTGAAGAAAATTTGTAGAGAGATTGCTCATATTTTTCCAGAGCCATGGAAATGAGTTGTGTTATGGGGCTGAGAGGATTAGTCACTGTAGTAGATGTCAGAGAGGACATTATATTGAAGCTAATGGTCACTAACAATAAAAAAATATATGTCTCAGGTACCTGAAGCAAGACCTCCTATGTAAAGCAAGAGCTGTTCATAAGCTAAACCTTTAAGGTATCATTTAATTTAAGAAGTCAGTGAAATTAAATTATTCTATGAAGGGCAATGAGAATCCCATTGCAGGTAATGGAATGAAATATTGATTTAATTCAGGCTGTGTGCAGGCTGAGTTACAATATGTTCCCAAAGCCTAGTCAAGGAGCTTAGGGCTCTTAGTATTTATTTACTCCTCTAACTATAAGGCATTAACTTTCCTTGCTACTGCTGGGGGATGCCAATAGCAATGGGATAAGATTTAAAGAAAATATTTTCACCACTACCTAATGAAAAAGAATTGTGGCTGACAATTAGAGATGAAAGAACTCCACATGAGTGTCAAAAGATGTGAGGATTGGTTGTAATTCAGCTACAGAGAAGTGTTTGAATAAGGAACTTAATTTTTATGGACCTCAATTTTGTCAGTGAAAAATGAGAAACTTTTACTTAAATGTATTTGCTTTTGCACGTGACAGCTATAATATTTGATAATTACATGTATAATTCTAAGATTCTAGGTATTTTACAAATAATTATAATAAAGAGACAATCTGAAGTTAAGAAATATTGAACTCCAAGTGAGTAATAGACCAGAAATAGATCTTTATAACAGCCTTGGGAAATGCAAAATACATTGTTGCAGCTACATTCTTCCACGCTGATGATCTTTGAACCCTCAGTCTGATCACCTACAGACAAGGGGGGAAAAAAGTTGCCTTGCCTTTGAACATCAGTTCTGATTTCTGGCACCTTAACATGTGTCAGAGTAAAAATAAGTGCTGCAGGGATTTCAACAGCTAATTTTACAGTAGTAGATAACCATGCGCTTCTTCAAAGGCATCTCAGGGTGGCCTCCAACCTCCAACCTTTTGGCTAGCAGCTGAGCATGTTAATTATTTGCACAACCCACAAACTCTACCTAAATATGAGGAATGTTGTTACTGTTATTAAGGGCTGTTGAGATGGTTCCAACTAACAGCAACTTTATGAACAGTAGACACCAATGTGTCTGTCAGTTTGTCATGCCATGGGGGCTTGCATGTTGCTGTAATGTTGAAAGCTATGCCCCTGGTATTGACATATCAGAAGGATCAACACAGTGGAGAGGTTTCAGAAAAACTTCCAGACTAGGACAGACTAGAAAGAAGCACCCAGCAGTCCATTTCTTACAAGAATTCACTTTGTGAATAACAGTAGAACATTGTCTGATACACTGTTAGAAGAGGAGTTCTCCAGGTTAGAAGGCACTAAAAAGATGACTGGGAAAAAGCTGCCTCATCAAAGCAGAGTAGACCTTATTGACATGGAAGGAACTTTCATTTACTGATGTGGTATGACTCAAAATGAAAAGAATAACACAGCAAATGGTCCCAACTCAGCAGGAACGGATGCTCACCGAGGACCAAAATGACATGCGGTAAAGACAACCTAGAAAACAGAGAGACACGCAAGAGTGGGTGCCTTCATCGACTTGGGACCAGAAGAGCCAGATGGTGCCCGGCCACCACCAGTGATAGCCACGATGGAGCTCACTAGGTCGAGTCTCACTGGCAACACAAGAATAAAAAGGGGTGCATCCTGAGATCTCCACTAAAAGACCTCAACTGATGGTCCAGCGGTTTTGGGGTTCCCCTGAGAGCACGACGGCACTTGGCTGGCTGAGAGCATGGCCCCTGGTGCTGATGCTGCCCTTACCCATAAATTCTAACAAAGGTCCACTCTTTGGACAGGAATGGATTGGATTTGGCAATGCAGAGTGACCATATAATGGTTGCACTTTATGGTTCTATACATCTATAGGATATCATCCTGCTGACCTCTGGCTGGAGGAAGGAGAGTGGGTGGAGAGGAGCAGAAAGGAGGCTGTATGGAGCAGAGAGGAATAGTGTGCTGTCACCGGACAGGGAGAGTAGTGAAAGCTGCATATAGGTGGTCATGTACATTTATACGGGAATGTACATTTTCACTCAGTCATGTTAAATAAAAAAGAAAAAAAATGAAAAGAATAGCTGAAAACATCCATTAATAATCAGAACATGGAATGTATGAAGTACCAATGTGAGAAAATTAGAAAATATAAAAAAAGAAATGCAATGCAAAAACATTGATTTCCTAAGCATTAGTGAGCGGAAATGGACTGGCATTGGCTGGTCACTTTGAGTCAGACAATCATATGGTCTACTATGCAAGGAATAACATCTTGAAGAGAAATGGCATTGCATTCATTGTCAAAAGGAACATATCAAGATCCATCCTGAAGTACAATGTTGTCAGTGACAGGATAATATATATACATATGCCTGTAAGTAAGACCAGTTAATATGACTATTATTCAAATTTATCCACCAGCCACTAAGGCCAAAGATGAAGAAATTGAAAATTTTTACCAACTTCTGTACTCTGAAATTGATCAAATATACAATCAAGTTATATTGATAATTGAAAGTTGGAAAGAGAGAAGAAACAGTACTTGGAAAATACTGCTGTCAAGATAGAAACGATGCCAGAGAACATGACAGAATTTTGGAAGACCAGTGACTTCTTCACTGCAAATGTCTTTTTTCAACAAAATAAATTATGACTATACACATAGACCTCACAGATGGAATACACAGGAATCAAATTAACTACATCAGTGGAAAGAGATGATGTAAAAGCTCAATATCATCAGAACAAGGCCAGGTGTCAACTGTGGAACCAATCATCAATTGCTCATGTGCAACTTCAAATTGAAACTAAAGAAAGCTAGAGAAAGTTAAAAAGAGCCAAGTACAACCTTGAATATATCTCATGTGAACTTAGAGACGATCTCAAGAATAGATTTCAGATACTGAGTACTAATAACTGAAGGTCAGAGAACTTGTGGAATGACATTGAGAACATCATTATGAAAAAAAAAAAAAGGAAAGATCTAATGACAGAAAAAAAAAAAAAGACCAGAATAGATGTCAGAAAAGACTCTGAAATTTGCTCTTAAACATTGAGTAGCTAAAACAAAAGGAACAAATGATGAAGTAAAAGAGCTGAACGGAAGATTTCAGAGGGCAGCTCAGGAAGACTACGTAAAATATGATGATGATCTGGGTAAAGAGCTGGAGATAGAAAAGCAAAATGGAAGAACATACACAGCATTTCTCAAGCTGAAAGAACTGAAGAAAAAATTCAGGCCTCTAGTTGCAATAATGAAGGATTTTACAGCAAGAATATTGAATGATGCAAGAAACATGAAAACGAGACAGAATGAATACATAGAGTCATTGTACCAAAAAGAAGTGGTGGATGTTGAAACATTTGAAGAGGCAGCTTATGATCAAGAACTGATGTCGCTGAAGAAAGAAGTCCAAGCTCCACTGAAGATATCATGAAAAAAAGCCTCCAGGAATTGATGGAATATCAACTGAGATATTTCCACCAATGAATGAAGCACTGGAAGTGCTTACTCATCTATGTCAAGAAATTTGGAAGACAGCTATCTAGTCAACCAACTGGAAGAGATCCATATTTATGCTTGTTACCAAGAAAGGTAATTAAACCAAATGTGGAAATTATCAAACAATATTAATGTCACACACAATTAAAATTTTGCCTAAGACTATTAAAATGCAACTACACTAGTATATTGACAAGAAACTGCCAGAAATTCAGACAGATTCAGAAGAAGACATGGAATCAGGTGTATCATTGCTGATGTCAGATGGATCTTGGCTGAAAGCAGAGAATATCAGAAGGATGTGTACCTCTATTTTACTGACTGTGCAAAGGCATTCAGTCATATGGATCATAACAAATCATGGGTAACACTGGGGTGAGTGGGAATTCCAGAATGCTTAATTGAGCTTATGAGGAATCTGTACATGGATCAAGAGTCAGTTATTTGAAAAGAACAAAGGGACGCTTTGTAACTTAAAGTTAGGAAAGGTGTGTGTCAGGATAGTATCCTCTCACCATACCTATTCAGTCTGTATATGAAACAAATAATCTAGATGCTAGTCTATATGAAGAAGCATAGGGGATCAGTAGCAGAGAAAAAGTCATTAACAACCTATCTTATGCCGATGACACAATCTTGCTTGCTGAACATTGAAGTGGACTTGAAACCCTTAACAATGAACATCAAAGACCACAGGCTTCACTGTGGATTGGGCCTCAACATATAGAAAACAAGAATCCTGACAAATGGACCAATAAACACCAGGAGAAACAGAGATAAGACTGACATTGCCAAGGACTTCCTTTTATTTGGATGCACAACCAAGACACATGGAAATAGCAGTACAGAAATCAAAAGATGCGTTACTCTGGACAAATCTGCTGTAAAAGACACCTTTAAATGGGTGAAACACAAAGATGTCACTCTGAAGACTAAGGTGCACCTAATCTACATCCTGGTATTTTCAATCATGTCATATATGAGGAAAAGCTGGACAATAAATAAGGAAGATAGTAGAAGAGTTGATGAGACAGAGCCTGTCACCTCAAAGAGTCCAACTGGAGCCAGTTAGTACGGTACACAGAGACAGCCAGTGACCAACTGCCCTCTGAGAACTATGTGTCAGCTCCTGTTGAGGTAGCACAGAGAAACTGAACAGCTTCTACATGACACAAAGGCAACAATCAACAGCTAACCATTCAAAGAAACAGTCCACCAAGACTCCAGAAAACTGCCAAAATAAATCAAGATACTTTCAAGATGAAGAAGCCTTTCTGAAACCCTTGGAGGTTGAGTACAAAATAATTATGCATAGAGTCCTCCCAGAGATTAAACAAAATGCAGTGGAGCAAAATGAAAAATTAAGTAAGCTATTAGAACTGATAGAACAGCAACAATCTGAAATTCAGAAAATCAATAATATAGAATTAGACAATTCAATCCAAAGCCAAAGGAGCAGAATTCAGGAGATGGAAGCCAGAGTTAGTGTGCTTGAGGACAGAACAACTGACACCAGTATTTGTGAGGAAAAATCAGAGAAAAGCAATAAGAAAAATGTGAGATTTTGTTAAGAGGAGTCTCTGAACAGGTAGGGATAGCTGAAAATACAGCGTATCGTATTAGGATTGCTGACAGAAAACTTCCCTGAAATCATGAAAGAAGAAAATGTAGGTTTCCAAGATGCCTTTCAAACGCCCTCAAAACTAGACCAACCACAACATATTATAATCAAGCTTAATAAAATGAATCACGAAGAGAGGCCCTTAAAGGCAATGAGGTTTAAAGCAAAGCTAACATACAGAGAGAAGCCCTGTAGGCTTTTCATTTGACTTCTTGGCAGAAACAATGTTGGCAGGGCAATAGTGGGATGACACATTCAAAGCCTTAAAGTAGAAAAACTTTCAACCAAGAATTATATATCCTGCAAAACTGTCTTGCAAATATGATGATGAAATTAAGACATTTGCAGATAAACAGAAACTTAGAGACTTTGTGAAAACCAAACCAAAACTATAAGAAATACTGAAAGAAGCTCTTTACTTAGAAAAGCAAAAACATCAAGAGCAATGCAGGGCACAGCACCCAGAATCCTATTCAGTTAGGGATGTCACAAAGCTCAATCAAAACAACAATGTTGAAGGAAGGCAACCAGCTATCATAACATAAAAACTATGACATCATTACCTAAAAATGGGATGTATTACAGTAGTTATAACCCTTTCAGATGGAAAGGAAATTAAAAAGATATGCAGAAGTTAAAGTCTGTTTTAACCTTTGAATAGTAAATGGAATTATAAGAGTAGCTGTGATGCAAAATAACAGAATGATATATCAAAACAAGAAACATAATACACGAGTCTCAATAAACACAAAGCCAACACTGAAAAAGGTGAAAAGTCAACCCATAAAGAACAATGACCAGAACAGAATACTAAGGGCAACAGAGAAAACATCAACAACACAAAAATAAAGACATCAAAATGACAGCACTAAGCACATACCTATCAATAATTACACTGAATGCAAATAGATTGAATGTCTCAGTAAAAAGACAGCAAGTGACATCTTAGATCAAAAGACACTATCTGTATGCTGTTTACAAGAAACACAGCTTAGACTAAAAGATATGAACAAATTGAAAATCAAGGGATGGAAAAATTCATACCAAGCCAACAACATACAAAGAAGAACAGGAGTGGCAATACTAATCTCAGATAAAACAGATTTTAGTGTAAAAGCCACTAGTGTGGACCAGGATTGTCATTATTTATTGTTGAAATGTTCAATATACAAGCAGGACTTAACAATATTTAATATTTAGGCACCCAATAAGAGAGCATCTGAATACATTGAACAAACACTGACAACTTTGAGAAATGAGATAGATCAGTCCGCAATAACAGTTGGAGACTTCAACACTCCACTTTCAGTAATGGACAGATCATCCAGAAAAAAGTTCATTAAAGATACAGAAGATCTTATTGAAGCAATTAACCAACTAGACCTCATCAACATATACAGAACTTTTTATCCATTAAAAAATAAGTATACCTTCTCCAATGCACATGGAACATTTTCTAGAATAGACCACGTGCTAGAAAACAAAGCAAGTCTCAACAAAATCCAAACCACTGACTTATTGCAAAGGATCTTCTCAGACCATAAAACCATAAACATTCAAATCAATAACAGAAAAAAACAGGTAAAAATTTGACCTCTTGGAAACAGAGCAACGCCTTGCTCAAAAATCCATGGGTAATACAAGAAATCAAGAATGAAACAAAGAAATTTATGGAATGAAATGAGAATGAAAACACATCCTACAAAGACCTACGGGATATAGTAAAAGCAATGCTCAGAGGTCAATTTATTTCTGTAAGTGCACACATCCAGAATCAAGAAAGTATCCAAACCAAATAATTAACATGACAGCTTGTTGAACAAGGAGAAAGAGAGCAAAAAAGGAACTCATAAGGCACCAGACGGAAACAGATCATAAAGATTAGAGCACAACAAATGAATTACAGAATAGAAGAACAACTGAAAAAATTAACAAAACCAAAAGCTGGTTCTCTGAAAAGATCAACAAAAGTGATAAACCATTGGCTAAACTTACAAAATAAGAACAGGAGAGGAAGCAAACAACCTGAATAAGAAAGGAGACAGGAGATGTCATAACAGACCAAGCTGAAATCAAAAGTTTCATAACAGAATACTATGAAAGATTGGACTCTAACAGATTTGAAAACCTAGAGGAAATGGACAAATTACTGGATTCATTTCACCTACCAAAATTATCACAAGGAGAATTAGAACAACTTAATAAGCCCACCACAAAGGAAGAGATTGAAAAAGTCATCAAAATACTACCAACTAAAAGAAGTCCTGGTCTGAAGGGCCTAACCAGCAATTCTGCCAAATTTTTAGAGAGGAGTTAACTACAATACTATAGAGGCTATTTCACAGCATAGAAAGGGATAGAATACTCCCAAATTCATTCTATGAAGCCAGCATAACCCTGGTACCAACGCCAGGGAAAGACCCAACAAAAAAGGAGAACCACAGACTGATGTCGCTCATGAATCTAGAGACAAAAATCTTCAATAAAATTCTTGGCAACAGAATACAACAACATATCCAAAAAATAAACCATCATGACCAAGTTAGATTTATACCAGGGATGCAAAGCAGTTTCAGCATCAGAAGAACAAATAATGTGAGCAACCATATAAACAGCACAAAGGTTAAGAACCACCTGATTTTGTCAATTGATGCAGAAAAGGCATTTAACAAAATTCAGCACCCATTCATGCTAAAAACACTCAGCGAAGCAGGAATAGAAGGAACATTCCTTCCTGAAGGTGACAAGGGGCACATGATCCTGAATGGAGAGAGGCTGAAAGAATTCCCCTTGAAAACAGGAACCAGACAAGTATGCCCACTCACCACTTCTGTTGAACATTGTAATAGAGGTTCTAGCAAGAGCAATTAGACAAGACAAAGAAATAGAGTATTTGCATCAGCAAAGAAGTAAAAATCTTCCCGTCTGCAGATGAAATGATTGTAGATGCAGAGAAACCTAAAGAATCCTTAAGTAAACTACTCAAACTAATAGAAGAGTTCAGCAAAATATTACGGTATAAGATAAACATAAGTAAATCAGCAAGAATCTTTACACTAACAAAGATATCATTAAAGAATTGCCAAATCAATAACATTTACTGTAGCCTCCAAGAAAATGAAATACCTAGGAATAAATCTAACTAGGGGAATAACAGACTTATACAGAGAGAACTATAAGACCTTGCTGCAAGAAACCAAAGAGAATTACCAAAATGGAGAAACCTACCCTGCTCATGGACAGGATGATTTAACATTGTGGAGGTGTCCATTTTACCCAAAGCACTCTACGTGTACAGTGTAATCCCAATACAAATTCCAGTGTCTTTTTTTAATGACATGGAGAAACAAATCACCAACTTTGTTTGGAAAGGGAAGAAATCCCACATGAGTAAAGCACTGCTGAAGTAGAGGAACACAGTGGGAGGCCTCACACTACCTGATCTTAGAACCTACTACCCTACCACAGTAGTCAAAACAGCCTGGTCCTGGAACAAAAAGAGACATATAGACCAATGGAACAGCATTGAGACCCCATAGATGTCACCCTACTATGAACAGTTGATATTCAACAAAGGCCTGAAGATTGTAAACTGGGGTGAAAAGAGTCTCTTTAACAAGTAGCATTGGCAAAATTGTATATCCATCTGCAAAAAACTGAAACAAGATTCATATCTCCCACCTTACACAAAAACCAACTCAAAATGGATCAAAGACCTAAATATCAAACCTGAAACAATAAAAATCATGCAAGAAAAAGTAGGGTCAACAACGGAAGTTGTAATACACAGCTTAGACAGCCTTCAAAAACTGACAAAGCATGATCAACAGAAGAGAAAACAGATAAATGGGAACTACTAACAATCAAACACTTTTGCTTATCCAAAGACTTTATCAAAAGAATCAGAAAAAGCATTTGGCAACTACATGCAAGACCAACATCTGATCCCCGTAATCTACAAGGTACTGCAGAATATCAACAAGAAAAAGATAAGTAATTCAATTAAGCAATGCACAAAGGAGGTGGACACTTCACCAAAGAGGACTTCCAGGCAGCAAAAAAAAATACGTGAGCAGATGTTCACTATTATTAGCTGTCAGAGAAATGCAAATCAAAATGGCAATGAGATACCATCTCACCCAAACAAGGTTAGTCATAATCTGAAAAGCACAAAACAGAAAATGTTGGAGAAGCTGTAGAGAGACTGGAAAGCTCTTACACCGCTAATGGGATAGCAAAATGGTACAACCTCTTTAGAAAGCAATTTGGTGCTTCCTTAAAAAGCTGGAAATATATCATTTGATCCAGTATTCCCACTGCTCAGAATATATTCTACAAAAACAAAGGCTGTCACATGAATAGTCTGGTGGTCAGGATTATCGCAACTTGGCTACCCCATGTTTGGCTGCTGTATTAAGTGGCAGGGCAGGGCCTGTGGTGGCTTCCCGCCCCTCAGCTTTCTTCTCTCTGCCTTCCACCTACTGCCTGTCTGCTCCTGTAGCCATCAGCTGCTGCTCTCTTCTGGCATCTGGTTCCTGGACTTGAGCTAGCAGATGTTGGAGTCATCAACCCTTACAGCTGGCACTTAAGAGTCCTGTCACCTGACCTGCCAATCCTGGGTTCACCAGCCTCTGCATCTCCATCTCACTGCCAATTTGGTATCCACTTACCAACACGACTGGTGATCTAGAACTGGTCTCTGACCTTGGGTTCACTAGCTCCCATGGACATGTGAGGTTTGTGTCAGGACTTGTGATGTTTAGCTCCTGCAATTGTGGGAGCTGTTTCCTATCTATCTATCTATCTATCTGTCGGTCGGTCGGTCGGTCGTCCGGTCGGTCGGTCTGTCTGTCTGTCTGTCTGTCTGTCTGTCTGTCTGTCACCAATCTATCTACCTAATCTATCTATCTATCTATCTATCTATCTATCTATCTATCTATCTATCTATCTATCTATCTATCTATCTATCTATCTATCTATCTATCTATCTATCTATCTATCTATCTATCTATCTATCTATCTATCTATCTATCTATCTATCTATCTATCTATCTATCTATCTATCTATCTATCTATCTATCTATCTATCTATCTATCTATCTATCTATCTATCTATCTATCTATCTATCTATCTATCTATCTATCTATCTATCTATCTATCTATCTATCTATCTATCTATCTATCTATCTATCTATCTATCTATCTATCTATCTATCTATCTATCTATCTATCTATCTATCTATCTATCTATCTATCTATCTATCTATCTATCTATCTATCTATCTATCTATCTATCTATCTATCTATCTATCTATCTATCTATCTATCTATCTATCTATCTATCTATCTATCTATCTATCTATCTATCTATCTATCTATCTATCTATCTATCTATCTATCTATCATCTATCTATCATCTATCTATCTAATCTATCTATCTATCATCTATCTATCATCTATCATCTATCTCATGTATCTATCTATCTAATCTATCTATCTATCATCTATCTATCTATCATCTATCATCTATCATCTATCTCATGTATCTATCTAATCTATCTATCTATCTATCTATCATCTATCATCTATCTATCTATCTATCTGTCTGTCTGTCTGTCTGTCTGTCTGTCTATCTAACTATCTTTGCTTGTACTTTACATATATAAATCTTTCCTTGTACATACAGGTGTTACTGGTTTTGCTTCCCTAGAAAACCCAGCCTAAGACAAATAGATACATGCATATGGATGTTTATTGCAGTACAGTCCACAAAAGCAAAAAGACGGAATCAACTCAGATGCCTATCAACAGATTAATGGATAAACAAGCTATGGTACGTATACTTAATGGAACACTAATCAATGATAAAAAGCAATGAAGATTTTAGGAAGCATCTCATAACCTGGTTTCAATTGTAAGACATTACACTGAGTGAAATCAGTCAGTGGCCAACGGATGAATACTGTATGAGACCCTTGATATAAGGACTTAAAATAGACTTATGTACAGAAGAAAAGACTCTTTGACAGCTACAGGGTACAGGAGGGAGGGAGGTAATTGGTCATAAAATAGATAATTGATAGAAATTTAGTTAGGTGAAGGCTGTAACAGCACACAGTAGAAGGTAGATCAACTTACCTGGCCTTCAGCATAAACTGATGGCTCTTCTAATCTTAAACCAAAATTTCAAGGATAGAGTGGCAGGGGAGGGGTCTGGGGACCATGCTGTCGGGGGACATCAAGGCCAATTGCCATAACTAGCTTATTGCTAGGAGAGTTTTCTGCACCCTAAATTGGTGAGTGGTGCCTGGGGTCTTAAAAGCTAGCAAGATGCCATCTGAGGTACACCGAATGGTTCCAACTCATCCTGAACAAATGATGACCAAGAACAACAGAGATCCAAGGAATAAAGAGCTCAGGGGACATAAGGACCCATGTGAATGGAAGACTCTACCAGCAAATGACCAGGAGAACCAGATGGTGCCTAGCCAACTCCAAAGACAGCTGTGATGGGTCACACAATGTTGAGCTCCTCTGACAGCATAAGAAAAGGAAGGGTGTAGCTCAAGAACTCTACCAAAAGACCACAACTGATGGTGGAGAGGAGGGACAACAGTTTGTTAAGAGGATACGACAAGTGCAGGGTGAAAAGGAGGAGTGTGCCTTGGACTGGGAAAGGAGAGCAGAAGGAGCTGCAGACAGGTGGGCATGCAAAATTAATTTAGATTTTATACTTTCACTTATTCACAACAAAAAGAAACAGAATAGAGATTAGACAAAGTTCTGCAGAAAAAAAAGAAAAATTAGCAAGTTACAAGATTGCAGCAACAATCTGAAACTCATCAGACTGACAATAAAATCACACAGTGAGACCATTCAATAGAAGGTCAAGGAGCAGGATTGAGGCAATAGAATGCAGAATTCCTCATTTATGAGGAAAAATCAGGTGAAAGAATTAATGAAAATGAAGACCATTGAGGGTTACATGAGACTCTGTCTAGAGGAATAATTTAGAAGTGATGAGAGTTTCAGAACAGGGAGGGATAACAGAAAATACAGAGAGAGTTGTTGAAGATTTGTTGGCAGAAAATTTCCCTGACATCGTGAAGACCAGAAGATATCTATCCAAGATGTTCATCTGTTGTGGGATGTTTGGAGCGTACTGTCCTACCTATTGTCTTACTGATGTAGATTTCGTTTTTTCTTGGGAATGACAGAACCTCTGGGAAGGCCTGACCTTTGTCTCTCCTTCTTCTTCTTATCTCCCACTTTACTGAGACTTCCACACAAATATTTAGGCTTTTCTCAAGTATGATAGATCCTTTTGAAAAGTCTGACCTGTACCTGTTTCTCCTACCTCGTGCCTTGATGATGCTTTTGTGTATGGATCAGCCAATCATGAGATGTCCCCATACCATTGTAACCATTTTTGACAAAATAGACTGCCCTGCCAACCTCCTCCTGGTTGTAACCCTATAAATAAAGTTTCCTATTGAAGAACAGCAGCCATTGCTCTTCATCAGAGAGCTCAGTCCCACCTGGCCTCAACTTTATCTTGTGTGATGTGAGTTTTTTTCTCATCCCCTTTCCTGTCTCCCTTGGATATGGGTTGCTGGAAGTGACATTCATCTAACTCCACAAATTGTGGGTCCCAGAAGAAAGATACCAAGACATAGTACAATCAAAATTAACAAAATGAAAGATTAGGAGATGATGCTTAAAGAAGCTAGGCTTAACTCAAAATTAATTTACAAACTTGTAAAGAGGAGGTAAGACCAATACTACTAAAGGTACTTCACAGTATAGAGAAGGATAGAATACTCCCAAATTCATTCTATGGAGCCAGCATAACCCTGTTACTAAAATTTGGTAAAGATTGCATGAAAAAGGAAAATTAAAGGCCAATATCTTTTGTGAACTTAGAATCAAAAATCCTCAACAAAATGGTAGCCAGTAGAATTCAATGTTTAAAAAAATAAAAATTCACTATGACCAAGAGGGATTCATAGCAGGGATGCAGGGATGCTTCAGCATTAGAAAAACAATTAATGTGGTCAACCACATAAATAAAACAAAGAATCACTTGATTTTATCACATGAAGCAGAAAATGAATTTGACAAAATCCAACACTCATAAATGTTAAAAAAGCTCTGAACAAAATAGGAATATAAGGGAAGTTCCTCAGTGTGACAAGAAACATCTATGCAAAGCCGACAGCCAATATCACTGTGAATGGAGAGACACTGAAATAATTGCCCCTGAGAACATGAACCAGACAAGGATAATTATTGTCAGCACTTTTATTTAACATTGTGCTGCAGGTTCTGACCAGAGCAATCAGACAAGATAAAGAAATAAAGGACATTGGCATCAGTAAAGAAGAAGTAAAAGTATCTCTATTTGCAAGTGATATGATCTTATACATAGAAAACCCTAATGAGTCCTAATCCACAAGGTACTACAAAATATCAATCAAAAAAAAATCAAATAACCCAATTAAACAACGAGTAAAGGATATGGACAGACATGTCTCCAAATAAAACATCCAAGCAGCCAAAAGACACATCAAGAAATGCTCACAATCATTAATCATTAGAGAAATCGAAATCAAAGCTACCACCCCAACAGGGTTGGCACTAATTCAAAAAACACAAAATGACAAATATTAGAGAGGCTGCAGAGAGATCAGAACTCTTCTGCATTGCTGGTAGGAATGTAAAATGATATAACCTCTCTGGAAAACAACTTGGCACTTCCTTAAAGGGCTAGAAATAGAAGTACCATATGATCCAGTAATCCCATTGCTTGGAATATATCCTACAGAAAAAAGGGCTGTCACATGAACAGATACATGCACAAGATTGTTTATTGCAGCACTGTTCGCTATAGCAAAAAGATAGAATCAACCTAGGTGCCCATCAGCAGATGAATGGATAGACACAATATGGTATATTTATACAACGGATCACTATACAATGATAAAGAACAATGATGATTTTATGAAACCTCTCATAACCCAGAATTCATCTGGAAGACATTATGTTGAGTGAAAGCAGTCAGCTGGAAAAGGACAAATATTGTAAGGACTTAAGAAAAGGCTTGTCACACAAGAAAATATTCTCTGATGGTTACAAGGGTGGGGAGGGAGATGGTTATTCATAAATTAGATAGTCTACAGGAATTCAATTAGGTGAAGGGAGTAACAGGATGCAGTAGAAGGCAGGTTAGCACAACTGGACTACGCTATAAGCTAAAAGGTTTTCTAAATGCAACTAAGAATTTTAAAGGACAGAGTAGCAGGGGCAGGGGTCTGGGGACCATGCTTTCAGGGCACGTTGAGGTCAATTGGCATAACTAGTCTTTTTCTAAGAGATTGTTCTGCATCTCATATTGGTGGGTGGTACCAGCTATCTTAAAAGCCAGCAAGATGCCATCTAAGGAATATCATCAATTGGTGCCAACCTACCCAGAGAAGATGAAAACCAAAAACATCAAAGACAAGAGGAAAAAGCAAGCCCAGGAGACAGATAGTTCATGTGATTGGGAGACTATAGCAACATGAGATCCAGAAGAATCAGATGGTCTCCAGTCACCACTAAAGACTTTCTTGACAGGAAACACAATTAGACTCCCTGACATAGCACAAGAAAAAGAGGAGTGCAGATCTAGAATTCTATTAAAAGACCAGACTTGAGGGTCTGTCAAGCTTGAGGGTCCCCTGAGAATATGACTCATAGACTTGCTGCTAGCCCAGACCTGAAAACAGTACTGAAGCCAAACTTCAGGCAAAGACTGGACTGGACTTTGGGACATGAGTGATGCAAGTGTTATGTGTACTTTATGATTTAATATATATATGGATCTGTCCAGTTGATTTATTTTTAGAGGGGAGAGGAGAGTGGAGAGGAAGGAACAAGTTGGTTGGTTGAATAGAAACTGGAAATAAAGAGTGGAAGGGAAGAGTGTGTCATCATATGGTGAGGAGAGCAGATAGAGTTACACATGGTTTTATATGGCAAATTGACTTGAATCATGAACTTTCGCTTAATTTCAATCTAAAAAAAGTGCAAGATATATAAAAAACATAGATGTATTGGCATCTCAAAAAGAGAAAAAGGATGGAAGAAGTAATAATTGAAGAGACAAATAGTGGAAATTTTCAAAAACTGAAGAAAAAGGCCAATCTACCAATAGCAGAGTTACTATAAGCCTCAAGGACAAAAAAATTTTAATGCTGAAATTGAAGAACAATAAGAAAATCTTTAAAGTAGCCAAAGGAAAAAAGAAAGACAATTACTCACCACTCTCCAAGAAGCAGCGATACAAATGGGAAGTAACTTCATGGGACGGGGGAAGGAAAAACAATATAATCACTACTTCAAAATAATTAACATCAATAATTGACAAGTTACAATTCAATACACACGAAAACTAGCTTATGTTAGAGAAAATGAAATAAAAACACTTTTTTCCCTACTTACCTTTCTACTCCATGTTCCCCTTGACCATTTGTCCATCTTTTCTGTTCCTTCTTGTCTTTACAGTTGCCATTTATTCTCATATACTTGATTGAACTAGCAAATATGTACCTCACTTGAGTTATTGTTTCTTTCATAGTACTGTCAAAACTTTGACTGAAAAGTAGACTTCAGTTCTTAGTCAAGTGTCCAGAAACCATAGATCTGGGGATTCCTCTAACCTCTGTCAGATCACCAAGCCTGGTCTTTTTGCATGTGCATTTGAATTTTGTTCATTTTACTTGCCTCTATCCAGGACCCCCTATTGTGATCCCTATCAAAGTGATGCGTGGTAGAAGCCAGGTCCATATCCAGTTCTTCTGGATTTAGGATGGTGAGGGAGGTTGTGGTTCCTGTGATCCATTAATCCTTTTGGTCTAATATTTTTCCAGTGCCTTTCGTTTTCTTCCTTCTTCCCTGCTCCTGAAGGGAAAAGACTTATAACTGTATCTTAGATGGCTGCTCACAAGCTTTTAGGATTCTAGAGGCTACACATGAAAGTAGGATGTAGAATATTTTCCTTATGAACTATGCTATGTCAGTTGACTTAGAAGTTCCCCAAGACCATAGTCTGCAGCCTTCAAGCCCAGTAACTCAGTCCCTGATAGTGTTGGATGTGGGTTTAGACTGCATACAGCAGTCTGAAGAACATTGTTCCAAATCTGCAAGGTATTGCCACATAGCTGATGCTGTAATTATATCATTAGGAGGCCATTCCATTTTTCTACAAAGCCAGCTACTTCAGGATGATACTGAACATGGTAAGACCAATCAATTTCATGAGTATGGGACCACTGCCATACTTAATTTGCTGTGAAGTGAGTCTCTTAATCTGAGACAATGCTGTGTGGGATGCTATGAAAGTAGGTAAGGCATTCTGTAAGCCCACAGATGGTAGTTTTGGCAGATGCACTGTGTGCAGGGAAGGCAAACCCATATTCGGAGTGTCTGTTCCAATAAAGACAAAAAATTGCCCTTTGCATGACTGAAGTGTATTCACTTACTAGTAGTAGTAGTAAGTGTGTTCACTTACTACTAGCTTGCTGGCTGGTCATCTGGGGGAATGGTGCTGTGCTGGGAACTTGTTGTTGATCTCTACTGCTCACAGACTGGCACTCAGCAAAGGCTGTAGCCAAGTCAACCTTGACAAATGGAAGACCATATTGTTACTAAGATCCAGTAATAAGCCAAAAGCTGTTTCTTAAAAGGGCAGTAAGTATCTGCAGAGGAGAGTTAGGCTAGGCTCCATGCTGCTGGATCCATGCGCTACTTCCATTGCTGCCACCATGGCTACCTTGTTCATGAGCCCACTGAACAATGATGGGAGTAGCTGGGAAAAGAGTGTGAATGGTTTCTTTAGAACGTGTCATCCTATCCACTTGATCTTTAAAACTGTACTGTGCTGAGGCCACTCTTTTGTGAGCATTCAGAAGGAACATAAATATCTTCATTTCTTTGGCCCATTTAGAAAGGTCTAACTACATAGCTCTTCTCCATTAATCCTTTCCTCCAATTTTCCAGTCATGTTCTTTAAAAGTCCCTGACCCTCCTTCCAAGCCATTGGCCACAGCCCTGAATCAATATATAATAACACTAATGGCCATTTCTCCTTCCAAAGTGGATAACCAGGTGCACTTCTGGAAGTACTGCCCATTGGGAGTGTTTCCTTTCACCACTGACCTTCAGGGATCCCAGAAAGGGACTGCAGTGCTGCTGCTGTCCGCTTCTAAGGGATGCTTGTGTATAGCACAGAACATCTTTAGATCAGGCACAAGTTTTCACTTCTTCAGCCAGGTAATCATAAGGAACTTCCCATGAGGCCATAGATGCAGACTGAGAAATGGAAAGTAACATGACAACAGTGGAGACCATGGGTTTGAGTCACTTTGTCATGCACTTTACTTGTGCCTTCAAGTTCTGGTAAGGCCCAATCTTACATATACCACTTTGATTTAATGATGGAGTGCTGTTATGCATATCAAACTTTATGACTCTGAGTCAAACAACACCTAGTTCATGATGAACAGTTCACATCTCATGATGCTCCATGGTTCAGTGTTCAGTCTCTACTAAGGTCCTGTAACAAGCCTGTGGGAAGCCAAGACTTCCCGAATCAAGGCCAGGTCAAAATATGGTCAAGCAAACTCTTGCATCAACAAGATCTAAAATAAGCACATTCCAGGTATTGTACACTCGGCATCATTCCCAGAATAAGCAGAAATCAGCATGCCCCCAATCTTGCTTTGATATGATTAGCAAAAGAATGCTTGGGAAAAGGGAACAAGGATGTGTGTAGGATATATATGTAACTGAAAAATAAAGCTCGGGGTCTTAGCTTGACTGGGTCCTTCCTGATGTGATAGTTTGGCTCATTCAGCTCCCACGCCCTCTCATCTGTCCCGTCCATTTGTGATGGCTGGTACCGTCAAATGGCGCCTGACAGCTGGGGTATAGCACTGGCGCAATACCCTGGACAGTTAGAATCCCACTACCCGTCCCATAAGCTGTTGCAATTTGCTTCAGAGCACGCCTTTGTTCTCCCTAAAGTCACCAGCCTCTGTCCCATTCACGATGCCTCTTTGGTATTTACTGATGGCTCCTCTAATGGTACATTTGCCTATTCCATTAACAGCAGACTCTATCAGATTTCATCCCCTTCTGCCTCGGCACAAACAGTAGAGCTCTGAGCCATTGCTGTGGTATCTCAACAGTGTGCACAGCAGCCATTCAACCTCTATACTGATAGTCAGTATATTGCTAATGCTCTTCCTTGGCTTGAAACCGCACTGGTTATCCAAGCTGCCAATCCAGAAGTTAATCAATTGTTCAGTCAAATACAAACCAGTATCCGGGAGCAAACACACTGTTTCTTTTTTGCTCATATTCGTGCACCTTCTGGGCTCCCAGGACCTCTCTCACAGGGAAACGATCTTGTTGATCAAGCCACACAAATCATTGGACTTTCTAAGATTCAGGAGGCTCAATCCTCTCATGCAATTCATCATCAAAACAGTTATAGTCTCCACCGCATGTTCCAAATCCCCCGGGAAGCCACAAGGCAAATCATAAAACAATGTCAGACTTGACCACAACATCTTTCAGTCCCCCATTATGGAATAAACCCGCGAGGTCTCCTACCTAATCACCTGTGGCAAATGGACATTACTCATATCCCCTCTTTTGGTAAAAGTAAGTATGTCCACGTTACCATAGATACGTTTTCCGCTTTCATCATTGCCACCGCCACTGTGGGTGAAGCAGGTAAGCATGTTATAACCCACTGTCTCTGGTATTTCTCCATTTTAGGACTGCCACGAATCATAAAAACTGACAACGGCACTGGCTACACTGGTGGGGCATTTCAAACCTTTTGCACACAATTACACATTCAACATAAAAACAGGAATACTATATAACCCCAGGGTCAAGGTATTGTTGAACGAGCCCACAGTACCCTCAAACACAACTTGAAAAAATAAAAAAGGGGGAATTATACCCCTGTGCCCCTCAGAATCTTCTTAATCATTCACTCTTCATCTTAAATTTTTTAACTTTAGATAGGGACAGGTGGTCGCCTGCAGAGTGCTTCTGGCATCCACATTCTGGAAGGACCCCCTAACAGGGGTATGGAATGGTGCCAACCCTGTACTTATCTGGGGACGAGGGCATGTTTGTGTTTTTCCACAGGATGCTGATGGAGCGCGGTGGCTTCCTGAGAGGTTGGTGCGCCTGGCAGAGGAACCCAAGGGCGAGAGTGTGTCTGTGGCTTCTCCTGATGACGGCGCCTGAAGGGGCACTATACTGGGCATATGTTCCGAGTCCTCCAGTGCTGCATGCCACCATTTGGGGTCGGGAGATGCGCATCAAACAACAATTCACCAAGCGTGGAATTACATGGGTCTAGGAACAGGACGAGTACTCTGCCTAGGAAACAACATCCCTGCAGTGTACAGCAGCTGCTACAATGTCACCAACCTAAATAACACAGGGGGCTATGTTGCCAATGGCCGAAATGGAGAAAACTCTGGACTGGGACATAAATTAGCCCAATCTCTCCTGAATAAAACAGTCATCACCTGTGTGACAGGGACCAACGTAATACTTAAAGGAAACTTCAGTAAGAAAAACACAAACATCACTTGGACAAAGGTGACTGTCACACAGGGCAATGAAACCCTTCACAATGTAACCAGTTTTAACATAACATGCTTTAACTGTAATCTTACTAATTGTGTGGGCCCCCTTGGGGAAGGGGAACTTATGATTGCTCTACATCAGCCTCCCTTTGTGGTACTGTCTGTAAACTTGTCAGGACCCTGGTATCAGGATAGAGGGCTCCAAGTAATAGAAAAATTACAGGAACTGGTTAGGCCTAAGCGGGCTGTAGGAATGGTCATATTGGGAATAACTGTGCTTATCTCTGCTCTTGTCGCCACTACTACAGCTGCTGTAGCTTTTACCCAAAATATACAAACTGCACAATGTGCAGAAGATGTGACACATAACATATCACAACTCATGGGTACCCAAGAAATATTTTACATGAAAGTAGAACAAAAATTAAACCTACTATTTGAAACTATAGAGTTTCTAGGAAACCAGTTTCAAATCCTACAACACCAGACTAAATTTGCTTGTCATGCTGAATTTACTTGAATTTGTGTGACCAACAAAACTTACAATGAAAATACCGACCCCTGGGGGAGAGTTACACACCATTTGGAAGGCATGTGGGAACATACTAACGAGACATTGGACTTAGCACAGTTACATTCAGAAATTCTGGCCTTGAGTCATGCCCATCTACCTTTTGATGCCACAAGGATGGCTGAGAACCTTCTAAACAATCTTAAATGTTTGCTGGACCTCTTGACCAGATTTGGCACCTGCTGGTGCCGATGGCCACTAATAGATGTTCATCACCTAAGGCTGCAAATGCAGCGTGAACCACCCATGTTTACTACATAGCCCCCTGTGATAGCCAAAGACAGGTAAGACATTTAATTGACCTTTCTCAACCTAAGACAGGGCCTTGCCACGAAAGCAGGGCTAGGTTTCAAAGACGGGTAAGAGACTGCATCAATAAATGCAACCTAAGACAGGCATGTAGTACGGGCCAGGTGTAGCCCAGCTGTTTTATAATAAATAAAAGTGGGGGAGGATGTGGGAAGCCAAGACTTGCCGAATCAAGGCCAGGTCAAAATACGGTCAAGCAAACTCTTGCGTCAACAAGATCTAAAATAAGCACATTCCAGGTATTGTACACTCGGCATCGTTCCCAGAATAAGCAGAAATCAGCATGCCCCCAATCTTGCTTTGATATGATTAGCAAAAGAATGCTTGGGAAAAGGGAACAAGGAAGTGTGTACGATATATATGTAACTGAAAAATTAAGCTCGGGGTCTCATCTTGACTGGGTCCCTCCTGATGTGATCATTTGGCTCATTCAGCACCCATGCCCTCCCATCTGTCCCATCCGTTTGTGATGGCTGGTACTATCACAAGCTAAAAGCTGTTTCTTAAAAGAAGGGAAGTTATACGCAGAGGGTGGTTGGGCTGAGGTCCAAAATCCAAAGGATCTGCACCATGATTTACCAATAGAAGCCTGCCAAAGACTCCAAACAGCATCCCTGTCTGCTGCAGACCCTTCAAACACCATTGGATCAGCTGATTGCGTGGCTCAAGTGGCAGAGTGACTTGCACAGTAGCCAGAACCTCTTCCAAAACCTTGTTACGTTAACAGAACCACTCAAAACTTGCAGCTTTTTGAATCACTTGATAAATAGGCCACAGCAGCAAAACCAAATGAGGAATACATTACCTCCAACATTTAAAGTCTACTAGGTGTTGGGAAAACCTGGTAGCACAGTGGGTTAAGTGCTGTGTCTGCTAGTCAAAAAGTCAGCAGTTCAAATCCACAAGGCGCTCCTTGGAAACTCTTTGGGATAGTTCTACTCTGACCTCTAGGGTCGCTATGAGTCAGATCTGACTCATAGGCAGTAGGTTTGTTTTTTGTTTTTTTTACTAGGTGTTGTTTCTCCCTTTTAGCTGTGGGAGTTGCCAGTTGCAACCCTAAACCAATTTCCCCAGGTAAGAATAATTCTAATGGATTCCACTTGGCTTTTCCTACCATAATAGTTCTTAATTAATTAGCTAGGCATCCATTGTGGATTTTCTTCCAGTTACTGAGTGTATCTACCCAAATTTTGAAAATAAGTTATTTGTCCCTTTCAAAGGAATATCTCAACATGCCCCATAACACTGGACCTCTAAAAAATTCACTGAAGGAGAAGGTGCCTGAATTTCTGTGGAATTAATTTACCACTCTCTAGCATGCAAATGCTGTACTAAGTCCAGAGTCATTGTCACTTCTTCCTTACTAAATGCAATCAAGCATAATATCATCAATGGAATGGACCAGTATGACATCTTGAGGAAGGAAATACCAACCAAGATCACTGCAGAGTAAATTACAACATAGGGCTGGAAAGCTGATATAATTCTGAGATAGGCAACTAAAGGTTTATTGCTGGCCTTGCCATCTGATGGCAAGTGACTTCTTGTGGACCTTCAAAACAGGTATGGAGAAAAATATATTAGTAATATTACTAGCTGTGTACCAGGTACTGTGAAATATATTAATTTAATTTGTTTGAGCAATGAAAGTACCACCGCAGTGGTACTTGTAGAGCAATGAAAGTACGTTTTTTGAACAATGAAAGTAGCTGCAGTTGAGTCACCACTTGGTTAAATGTTCAATAATCTACCGTCATTCTTCATGATTCATCTGTTTTTTGCACAGACCAAACAGGAGAGTTGAATGGAAATATGGTGAGAATCACCATCCCTGTATCTTTCAAGTTCTTGGTGGTGTCAGTAATCTCTGAAATCTTTCCTGAAATGCCATATTGCTTTTGCAACTAATTTCGCTAAACGAATTTTCTCAGGTAAGAATAATTCTAATGGATTCCACTTGGCTTTTCCTACCATAATAGCCCTTAATTAGTTTGTCAGGCATCCATTGTGGGTTTTCTTCCAGTTACTGAGTGTATCTACCCAAGTTTTGCATTCTTGAACTGAGGATATCACTACAGGATGCATTCTGGGACCCTCTGATCCTACTGTGAGACAAGCATGAGACAAGACTCAGTTAATAACATGATCTCTACATGTCCCAATTCTGATTGGTGGGCCATGGTGGGCCATTGTTTCTCCTGGAATTAGTGTCAATTCAGAGCAAGTATGAAGTAATCCCTGAAAAGTTTAATTATATCCTTTTCCCCAGTGAAGAATCATTCTTTTAGAAAGGCCTTAGATTCCCTTGGGGTAGTCTGGCAGAGATTTAACAATATATATTTTTGGCAGTATATTGGAGTCTTTCCTTAAGAAGACCCTGCCTCCCCTTCCTTCAAAGGATTGTCGGTCTTTAAAGTCACTAAGTTTGGGAATTGATAGTAAATCTCTATTTTGATGATTTGAGTTAGACTGCTGACCTAGAATTCACCCCTTTGTACAAATCAAATAAATATATAGAAGATTTCCTGTCAGTTTGACTGTGAGGGACACCATGACTAAGTAGTCAATCTCATAATTCCATATCAGTCACACTATTATCATCACTGCTTTGACTTCACTGTCCATTACTGTAATCACACTCATCTTGTCTTTGTCACCTGGCTGTTGCTACTTGATCCACACTACCACAGGGTCCAATCAGCCCCACTGTACTTAGGCGTCTTACTTCAGTTAGGACATTTCCTGCTGTCAGATCTGATTCACGTAAAATAGGAATCCTAGTAATCTTCAGGGACGTTGGGTCTCCCTTTGCAAATTTTTTGCTCCTCACCGTAGTAGTAAAATATGCATCTTTGGGCACTCCATGTGTCAGTTTAACCTGATAAATCCACTCAAGAATGCCAATTTCCCTAAGTCTTTGGATACAATTTAGACATTATACTAAACCAAGTAGGATATTTCACCTTGATTTAGTGTAGATCTCCACAGTACCCATGCTTCAGCAACCCAGCCGAGTAAAGTACTAGATCATTTTCTAACTTCTTGAGCTGAAACACTGAATGTGGAATATGAATGTTTATCAGTAAGCTCAGAATGATACATTTTTGTGTTCCTCCCACACTCTTAATAGTTATTGCTACACATATATTCCACGTTTCTGTTTTTGCATATTAGAAAAGCCAAGTCATTTTTTGGAGTGTAGTGTACCTCTTCCAGGGTCACACTTCGTGCTTCGCCTTTTAGGACTCACTGGGACTTATGTCTAGCTATACATCTAGAAGCCAGAATTGATAGTGTGAAATTGTGTTGAAAACATTTAACTTTATCTTACTAAGCATCTACCTCAGATAATGCCTCAGATGAAGTCTTTTTAGAGGCAGCTAGGCTAATCTCATTAGATGGAAGTGGGTGGCTAGTATTTTTTTCGGACAGGGTGGTTTAGGAGATAAACATAGAGTAACTTCTTCAGATGACAGTGGTTGTGTTGGCAGGGGTAGTTTGATGGAATTTAGAGACTCTGTGTCTCTAGCTTCCAGAGTGTATTCCTACATGTTCCCACCTCCAGTTTCAGGATCTCATTTCTTTCCAGTCAGTCCCCTAACTTTAACTTCAGGCACCTCTAGAAGTTGGGAATTGAGGGTTGATGATACAATTCAGTCAAAGACTCCAGGTTTGGTTTTTGGCAATACCAGCTCTATTATTACAAGAAATAAGGCTTTCTTTCAAAGCACAAGTAGAAACTGTGAGGTGGTTTGTGTGACACTTGAGCATTGGCTTTGAAACCCTGAGTGTGTCTGTTTCTTTAACTAGTGTGTCTTGCAAAAGTAGGACCAGGCAACCAGCGTCCTTCTTATTAAGACAAAACTGTAGAAAGATAACACATGTGTGTTTACCCAGAGCCTCAAATTACACCAATCCCTGATCTGTTATTTGTGGTGATATTGTGCTTATTTGTCTTCTTTGCACTATGGGTTGATAGTGCCCTCTTTACTACTGGAAAACCCTGCTGACACTGTGATTAAGAACTGTAGCTGCTAGCCAAAAAGTTGGTGGTTCATATCTACTAGCTACTCCCTGGAAAACCTATAGGGCAGTTCTATTCTGTCCTACAGAGTTCCTATGAATCAGAATTTACCGTAAAGTTTTTGGTTTCTGGTTTTTGTTCCTTTACTACTGGAAGCAGAGTCATCACATTTTTAAGATTAAACAGACTTGACACCAATTTAGAAAGCTATTACTTACAATTTTGATTCTATAGTACCATTCTCAACACCAAATGTCTTAGGAGGGATTCTCTACAGAAGCAAAATCAGTAAAGAATATAAATATAGTACAGAGAGCAATTTATATCAAGGAAATGGCTCAAGTGGTTGTAGAAACTGGAATGTCCTAAGTCCTTGGGTCAAGATAGAGATTTCTCTTGATTCATTTAGCTTTAGGGGTTGACAACCCTTAGACTGGCAAGTCAGAGGGAAGAGGTCTTGCTCAGAGGTTGTGCAGATCAACCAATCTCAATAGCAGCAGACAAGACTGCAAGACTACTCCTGATACACTTAGCTGTAGAGGCTGAAGATCATTCAAAAGTGGCTGCAACAGCCCTGTCAGGTAACACAGTGTAGAGTCCCTGATGTAGAATGAGAAAAAAGGATGTGCAGATAAAGAATTCTTTCAAGAGACCATACTTGATAGCCTGACAACCTGGAGGGTTCCCTGGAAACATGGCCTCTCGACTTGCTGAAACCAGTACTGAAGCCAACACTTCAGACAAAGATTGGACTGGACTAAGGGATACTGAGTGATGAATGTGATGTGTGTGCTTTATGGTTCAACAAATAAATATAAAGCTATCCAACTGGTCTCTTTTTAGAGGAGAGAGGAGAGAATATGAGAGGAGGGGACAAGTGGTGGCTGAGAGTGCTGGAAGCAAAGAGTGGAAAAGAAGTGACAGGGTAAGGAGAGGAGATAAAGTTGCACAGAGGCAGGTGCTTGGGGTTTTGTATGGTGAATTGACTTACATTGTATACTTTCACTTAATTATAATAAAGAAATAATAATAAATGGCTGCACCAGTATATCAAAAGGGAACTGCCAGAAATTCTAGCAGAATTCAGAAGAAGATGCAGAAATATAGATATCACTGCTGATGTTAAATGAATCCTGGAGGAAAACACAGAATACCAGAAAGATGGTTACCTGTGCTTTATTTGACTACACAAAGGCATTCAACTCTGTAGACCATAAAAAATAGTGGATAACATTGCAAACTATGGGAATTTCTAGGGCACATAATTGTACTCAAGAGAACCTGTACTAAGTCCAAGAAATAGTCATTGGAACAGAACAAGGAGGGACTTACTGTATGTCAGAAAGTAAGGAAAGGTGTGGGTCATGGTTGTATACTTTCACTGTAGTTATTCAATCTGTATGCTGAACAAATAGACTGAGAAACTGGAAAATATGAAGGAGAACAGGGCATGAGGTTTGGAGGAAGACCCATTAACAACCTGTGTTATGTAGATAACACAGTCTTGCTTGCCTCAAGGTAAGAGCACTTGAAGCACTTGCTAATGAACATAATAGGCCACAGCCTTTGGTACAGATTACATCCCAACATAAATAATACAAAAATTCTTAGCTGAACCAATAAGCAACATCATACGAAATGTAGAAATGATTAGCATTCTCAAGGATTTCATTTTACTTGGATCCACAATCAACACCTATGGAAGCAACAGTCATGAACTCAAAAGACACATTGTGTCTGGCAAATCTGCTACAGAAGACCTCTTTAAAATTTTAGAAAGTAAAGATGTTACCTTCAAGACTAAAGTGTGTTTGACTCAAACAAACATGTTTTTGATAGCTTTATATGTATGTGAAAGCTGGACAATGAATAACGGAGACTGAAGAATTGAAACCTTTGATTTATGGTGCTGGAAAAGTACACTGAATATATCATGGACTCCCAAGAGAACAAATAAATGTATCTTGGGAGAAGTTCATCTAGAACACTCTTTAGAACCAAGGATGGCAAGGACATGTCTCACATACTTTGGTCATGTTATCATGAGGGAACAATATGATGGGTGGAATCAAGATGGAAGCATAACCTTGTAACTTTGCTGAATCCTCTAAAAACAAAGAACTGCAGAATCAATTTAGCAAATCAATGGTCAACAAAATTGAGCACTCCAGGAAGTCTGAACACCTGTTAGAAAAATATAAGAATGGACTGAGTGACAGGAAGATCATAGGAGCACTGGGTCACCACAGAAGAAACAATGTGACTCCAGACATAGAGACACAGCACACTGAAGGTGAATCAGGCAACTCGCCATCCAAAACAAAGTTGCAGTGCAGGAAGAGAGATACCACCAGATCTGGAGCAACAATGGCCCTGACAAAGGTGATCCACGCCTGCCTAGACAAAGCAACCCAAGGCAGATGGTTTCCACACAGGTCAGATGGGCCTGACACCATTCCAGTGATTAGAAGCCGTTAGGAACCTGTGGCCCCATAGGCCTTAGAGAGGTCCAGGCCAAGGGGGGGAGCAGCGAAGTGGGAACACATGGCAGAGGCATGAATGCATTTGTAGCCTGGGGGCAAGGGCAGCTTTGGAAATGCTTGCTGCCCTGGGGCAGCAATGACAGTGGCACAAGGGATGCTTGTGACCCAGGAGCAGCAATGAAGGTATGCATGACCCTTCCTCCTCCTGTGAGCCATAGCTGCAATTGAGGTTCCTCAAATGACCCATCCAACCCAGAGGCAGAGGTGGCAGAGGCAAAGGGAATGTGTGTGAGCCAGGAGCAACAGCAAAGGTGCACTCAACCCCACCCCCTGGCTGGGATCTGTGGTAGAGGCTCCCTGAGTGACCCATCCACCCCAGACACAGTGGTGCCAGAGGCTCTGGTGTCTTGCTCAGTGGTGGAGGGGAGCTGTGAAAGCACAGGTCTAGCCTGAGAGTGATGATGATGTCTGTGTAAGCAACCCTTCAGTGCAGAGGCAGCAGCAGCAGTGGTGCTGCTGAAGGCTCAGGTGACCCACTGCTCAGGATCTGTGGCAGTGGTGGTACAACTGACACATCTGCCTGTGGGCTGCAGTGGCAGTAATGCACTGTTGGACAGTAAGAACAAGGAGCAGAAAGTCATCAGATAGCACAGAGAAAAACGGGCCCAGCCCCCAAATAGAGATGCTGGACAAGTCAACTAAAATATTAAGTCCCCAAGAATCAATCCTGCTCAAAAGTTTTGAATATCCATAGATACAGCTGAAACCGCGATAACCAATCAGAAAACACTGCGATGACTTTCTGATGGTTTGGAGACAACAATCAATTTCTAAGCATCTAAAGAAAGACACTACAGTGGCTGCTGAAATCTCCCAAAACAAAATTACCAATGGATTTCCTAGATGAAGAATAATTCTGCAATTATCAGATACAGAATACGAAAGATTGATGTACAGAGCTGTGCAAGGTATCAGGAAAGAGATCAGACAAAATGCAACAGAGCACATTGAAAATTAAACAAGCTGCAAGAAATGCTTGAGCAGCAGTGATCTGAAATTCAATAGATTAACAATAAAATCACCACGCATGGTAACTCAATAAAAAGTCAAAGGAGCAAGACTGAGGACATGGAATGCAGAATTAGTGAGACTAAAGATAAAGTAAATGACACCAGCATACATGAGGAAAAAATCCAATAAAAGCTTCAATAAGAATGAAGGTTGTTAACAATGGTATGGGACTTTATCAAGAGGAATAATATACGAATGACCGGAGTCCCAGAACAAGGTGGGATAACCGAAAATACAGAGGGAAAGTTGAAAACCTGCTGACAGAAAACTTCCCAGACGTCATGAAAGACAAGAAGATATCTATTCACGATGCTTAAGGAACTCCATTTAATATAGATCACAAAAGAAATGCATCGAGGCATATTATAATCATGCTTAATAAAACTAGGGTCGCCATGAGTCGGATCCGACTCGACGGCACTTGGCTTGGCAATAAAACTAGAGACAAGGAGAGACTACTAAGGACTGCCAGGCTTAAACAAAAAAAAATAACCTATGAAGGGAAATTATTAAGATTAAGCTCAGACTGTTTAGTTGAAACCATGCTGGCCCAATGATAATGGGATGACATATATAAAGCCTTGAAGTAAAAAGAAAACTGCCAACCAATAGTTATATATCCTGCAAAATTGTCTCTCAATTATGAAGGTGAAATTAGCACTTTCACACTTGGCTGGCGCACAGATAAACAGATGTTAAGAGAATTTGCAAAAACAAAATAAAATTTACAAGAAGAACTAAAGGAAGTTCTTCAATTAGAAAATCAGTAACACTCAACAGAGCGTCTAGACACCATAAGGAAAGGAAATCCATAAATTGTAGCCCAAATCAAGTCACAAAAATAGAAATTCAGAGATCTCAAAATTTAATCAATAATATTATATGAAAAAGAGGGTCAAAAAATGTACACAGATATATTTCAGATGTGGAAGAAGTCAAAGAGATACAAAGACATTGAAGTTTGGATTACTTTTAGATTAATAAAAGTGACCGAGGGAGTAACCACAAAAGAAACCTACAACTCTACATATCAAAAAGACAGAAAAACTATGAAACAAAGAAAATACGAAATAACAATTAAAAAAAAGTGAAAACTATAAAAACACTTAAAGAAAAAAGACTCAGTGCAGAAAATTGAATGCAACAGAGAAACTATCCACAAAACCCTCAAAAAGTCTTCAAAATGACAGCACTAACATCATATATATCAATAATCACACTGAATGTAAATGGACTGAATGCATCAATAAAGAAGAGAGTAGCAGATTGGATTAAAAAAAAATGACCCACCTATATGCTGCTTACAAGAGACACATTTTGGACTTAGAGACACGAACTGCAACTCAAAAGTCACAAAAATCATATCAGGCTAATAATATTCAAAAAAGTGCAGGAGTGGCAATACTAATCTCTAACAAAATAGACTTTAAAGTTAAATCCACTATACAGGACAAGGAGGGACACTGTAATGGTAAAAGGCTCAATACAGCAGGAGGACGTAATCATAATAAATATTTGTGTGCTGAATGACAAGGCTCAAAAATCCTTGAAACAACCGTTATTCACACTGAATACAGAAATAGACAGTTCCACAACAATAGTAGGAGTCTTCAATGCAGCACTCTTAATAAATGACAGAACATCTCAAAAAAAGCTTAGTAAACACACAGAAAACCTAAATGTCAGTCAACCAACTTGACCTCATAGACCTATTAGAACACTTCATCCAACAGCAGCCAAGTACACTTTCTTTTCCAATACACATGTAACATTTTCCAGTCTTGACCACATATTAGACCACAGAGAAATTGTCAACAAAAGTCAAAATATTGAAATAATACAAAGTTTCTTTTCAGACCATAAAGGGATAAAACTACAAATCAATAAGTGAAAAAAAGATGCCAGAAAAAAAAAATTATGGGAAGTGAGTAACAGTTTGCTCGAGAGTTATTGGGTAATGGAAGATACCAAAGATGCAATAAAAAATTTCATAGGATCAAACAAGAATGAAGACACATCCTATCAAAATCTAGGGAACATATCATAGGTCAATTCATCTCCATAAATGTGCACATCCAAAAAGCAGGGCCCAAATCAAAAAATTAACTCTGCAACTTGAACAACTGCAAAGATCCCAGCAAAAGAACCCATCAGTCTCCAGAAGAAAGCAAATTATTAAAGTTAGAGCAGAAATAAATGAAATAGAAAAATGATCAAAAAAGTTGACAAATTCAAAAGCTGTTTTTTTTCTTTTTTAAAGATCAGCAAAATTGATAAGGCACTGGCCAAACTGACAAAAGAAACACAGGAGAAGAAACAAATAAACCAAATAAGAAATGAAATAGACGAGTTGTATCTCAACAGTCCCTACTGAAATTGAAAGAATCATAGCGGAATGCTACAGAAAATTGTACTCTAATAAATTTTAAAAACCTAGAAGAAATGAAAATTTTTCTAGAGAAAAAAACTACATCCCTAAACTAGCAGAAACAGAGTTAGAACAACTAAATAAATCCATCACAAAAGGAGAGATTGGAAAGGTAATTTAAAAACTTCATCAAAACAAAAAAAAACAAAAAAACCAACTCTGACCCAGAGGACTTCACTGGAGACTTCTATCAAACATCCAAAGAAGAGTCAACACCAACACGTCTAAAGGTACTCCTGAGCATAGAAAAGAATAGAATACTCCCAAATTCATTCTATGAAGCTAGTATAACTTTGGCATTAATCTAGGTAAAGACATTACAAAAGAAGGAAAATAAGAGACCAATATCCCTCATGAATACAGCAGCAAAAATCCTTAACAAAATCTTAGCTAAGAGAATTGAACAATGAATCAAAAAAATAGTTCATCATGAGCAAGTAGGATTCATACCAGATATGCAGGGATGGTTCAATATTAGAAGAAAAATTAATGTAATCAACCACATAAACAATACAAAAGACAAGAACCACCTGATTCTATCGATGGATACAGAAAAGGCATTCGGTAAAGTCCAACACCAAATCAGGTTAAAAACTCTCAGCAGAATAAGAACAGAAGGGAAATTCCCCAACATAGCAAAGGCCATCTACACTAAATCAACAATTAACATCATACTTAACGGAGAGAAGTTGAAAACACTCCCCTTAAGAACAAGTACTAGACAAGGATGCGCACTGTCACCACTTCTATTCAACATTGCTCTGGAGGTCCTAGCCATAGCAAATAGGCATGACAAAGAAATAAAGGGCATCCATATTGGTAAGGAAGAGTTTAAAGTGTCACTATTTGTGGATGACACGATCTTATACACAGAAAACCCTAAAGAATCCACCAAAAAACTACTGGATCTAGCAGAAGACTTTAGCAAAGTATCAGGATACAAGAGAAACACGTAAATCAATTGGATTCCTTTACACCAACAAGGACACCATCAAAGAGGAAATCTCTAAATCATTACCATTAACTATAGCCCTCCAAGATGATAACATACCTAAGGAAAATCTAACCAGAGAAGTAAAGGCATTTTCAAAGAAAACTACAAGACCCTACTGCAAGAAACTCAAAGGGACCTACTTTGCTCATGGATCAGAGGACTTAACATTGTGAAAATATCTATACTTCCCCAAACGATCTATACATACAATGCAATCTTAATTCAAATTCAAATGGCATTTTTTATTGTGATTAAGTGAAAGTTTACAGTTCACATCAATTCCAAATGCTCACCTAGCTGCAGCTCCATCTGCTATCCTCACCCTGTGACAGCACATTCCTCCTTTTTACTGTATACTCTAGTATCCTCTTAATGACCACCCTCTTCTCTTTTCTCTCCTTTTCTCTCCCACCTAGAAAGAAACCAGTAGGACAGCTTCCTATAATGGTAGGCTGTAAGCTCACACTGTGACCCCAACTCCAGCCCATTCTCGTAGGAGGAGTCGATCTCAGTATTGGTTTTAGGTCAAGGCTAACAGCAAGTCTAGGGGCTATGTTTCCAGGAGACCCTCCAGGCTATTAGAACACCAGTTTTGGTCTTTCGGAAGAATTCTTGAACTACATACCTTTTTTTCTCATGCTACATCAGGGAATACATCATATCATATGATTCATCACTGGATCATACGGTATTACTATATCTAGATTTTAAGGAAGCACCAAATTATTGTCCAAAATGGTTGTACTATTTTGCATTCCCACCAGCAGTGTCAGAGAGTTTTGATCTCTCAACAGCCTCTCTAGCATTTGTTGTTTTGTGTTTTCTGGACTGTTGCCAACCATGTTGGGGTGATACGGTATCTCATTGTAGTTTTGATTTGGAATTCTGTAATAGCTAATGACTGTGAACATTTCATCATGTATCTTATGGCTGTCTGGATGTCATATTCTTTGGTGAAGTGTCTGCATATAGGTGAGCATGCAAATTTATATGGGAATGTACGTTTTCATTCAATCATAGTGATAATAATATAAAAAATTTGGGTAGTGTGAGGTCTCCAACTGTGTTCCTCTTCTTCAGCAGTTCTTTGCTTTTCCAGGGTTTCTTCCCTTTCCAAACAAAGTTCGTGATTTGTTTCTCCATCTCATTAAAAAATGCCACTGGAATTTGTACTGTGATTGCATTGTATATGTAGATCGCTTTGGGTAAAATAGACATTTTCACAATTTTAAGTCTTCCTGTCCATGACATGGTAGGTGTCTCCACTTATGTAAGTCTCTTTTCGTTTCTTACAATAAGGTCTTGCATTTCTCTCTGTGTAAGTCTCTTATTTCTTTGGTTAGATTTGTTCCTAGATATTTTATCTTCTGGGGAAGTGGGGGAGCTCTAGTAAATGGTATTGATTTGGTGAATTCTTCTTTTATGATTTCTTTGTTGGTGTAAAGGAATCCTACTGATTTACATACATTTATCTTACATCCTGATACTTTGCTGAAATCTTCTTTTAGTTCCAGCAGTTTACTTATGGACTCTTTAGGATTCTTTGTGTATACAACCATATCATCTGCAAACAGCGAGATTTTTACTTCTTTGTCATTGCAGGTGCCCTTTATTTCTTTGTCTTGTCTAATTGCTGTACTAGAACCTCTAGCTAACATGATGTTCAATCGGAGTGTTGAGATTGGGCATTCTTGTCTAGTTCCCTTTCTCAGCGGCAATTCTTTCAGTTTCTCTCCATTCAAGATGATGTAGGTGGTTGGCTTTGTGTAGATGCCCCTATTGCATTGAAAAATTTCCCCTCTATTCCTATTTTGATGAGAGTTTTTAGCATGAGTTGGTCCATCCAACATGTAGTTGCCAAATATTTTTTCTTCCATTTTGTAGGTAGTATTTTAAATATCTTGATAAGGAATTTGGATGAACATTAAGTATTTGATCTTCAGTGGTTCACATTTATCTGTTTTCTCTTCTGTTGTTCATGTGTTCATGTTGGTCAGATTTTGTAGTCTGTCTAAGCTGTGTATTAGAAATTCTATTGTCTTTTTTTTCCTTGCATAATCTTTATCATTTTAGGTTTGATATTCAGGTCTTTAATCCATTTTGAATTAGTTTTTCATTCTATACTTCTAGTATCCTCCTAACAAGCTCCTATCCCCTCAACTTCACCCATCAAGAAAGAGACCAGTTGGACAGCCTTTATAAATGCATAGAAACATAAAGTGCACACACTTGCCCTGTCCCCAAGTTCAGTCCATTCTTGTCCAAATAATTGACCTCACTAGTGTTCAAGTAGTAGGGTTAATTCTTTAGTTTGGGCCCATCCTTCATTCTGGATGTGTGCATTTGTAGAGATAAATTGACTTCTGAGCACTGCTTTTGCTGTGTCTCATAGTTTCTGTTAAGATGTGTTTTCATTCTCATTTGATTCCATAAATTTCTTTATTTCCATAAATTTCTTTATTTCATCTTTGATTTCTTCTATAACCCATGGATTTTTGAGCAAGGTGTTGTACAGTTTCCATGATTTTTCTGCTGTTAATTTCAACTTTTATGGCTTTATGGTCCAAGGAGATGCTTTGCAATAATTCAGTGGTTTAAATTTTATTGAGACTTGCTTTATGTGCTAATACATGGTCTATTCTGGAAAATGTTCCATGTGCATTGAAGAAGAAGGTGTACTTATCTGCTGAAGGATACAAAGTTCTGTATACGTCAATGAGATCTAGTTGGTTAATCGTCACGGTAAGATCTTCTGTCTCTACTAGGTTTTTTTCTGAATGATCTGTCCATTACTGAAAGTGGAGTGTTGAAGTCTCCTACTATTATTGTGGAGTAATCTATCTCATTTTTCAATGTTGTCAATGTTTGTTCAATGTATTTAGATGGTATGATATTGGGTGCATAAATATTTAATGTTGTTATATCCTGCTTATGTATTGAACCTTTCAGCAATAGTGACCATCTTTGTCCACGATGGTGGATTTTACATTAAAATGTAGTTTATCTGAGACTAGTATTGCTACTCCTGCTCTTCTCTGTATATTGTTGGCTTGGTGTATATTTTTCCATCATTTGATTTTCAGTTTGTTCATATCTTTATGTCAAAGGTATGTTCCATCGTATAGATGGATCATGTCTTTTGATCGAGGCTGTCACTCTCTGCCTCTTTATTGGGGCATTCAGTCTATTTACATTCAGTGTAATTACTGATAGGTATGTATTTAGTGCTGTCATTTTGTTGACTTTATTTTTGTTTTGTTGATGTTTTCTATGTTCCTGTTAATATTCTGTTCTTGGTCATTCTTTGTGTGTCGACTTTTTATCTTTCAGTTTGGTTTTATGTTTGTTGAGACTCCTGTATTATAATTCTTATTTTGATACGCCACATTGTTATTTTGCTTTGTGACTACCCCATCATCCTTCTTAATATTCTAAGTTTAAACCAAATTTTAGCTTCTGTATATCTTTTTAAGTTCTTCTCTGTCAGAAAGGGTTGTACCTAGTATAATACATCCCTCTTTTTAGTGTGATGATATCATAGGTTTTGTGTTAAGATCATTGGTTCCGTTCTTTTAATATTTCAACTTCAATTGAGCTTTGTGACTTCCCTAACTGAATAGGACTGTGGATGCTCTGTTCTGCATTGTTTCTTTAGCTATACACTTGATGTTTTTGTTTTTCTAAGCAGATATTCTTTCAGCATTTCTTGTAGTTTTGGTTTGACTTTTACAAAGTCTCTAAGTTTTTATTTATCTATGAATGTCTTAATTCCACCTTCATATCTGAGAGGCAATTTTGCAGGATAAATAATTCTTGGTTAAAAGATTTTTTCCTTCAGGGCTTTGAATGTGTCATCATACTGCTTTTTTGCCAGCATGGTTTCTGCTGAAAAGTCACACAAAAGCCTACACGGCTTCTGTTTGTATCTTAACTTAGTTTTAAGCCTCGCTGCTTTGGAGAGCCTCTCTTTATGATTCATTTTATTAAGCTTTATTATAATATGTCTTGGTGTCTTTCTTTTGGCATCTAGATTTTCTGGTGTTCAGTAAGTGTCTTGGATAACTATATTCTCTTCCTTCATTTGACAGCATTTGGCTGGCTGGCTCATAATTTCAAGGAAGTTTTCTGTTAGTGATTCTACAACAATACTCGCTGTATTTTCAGTTATCCCTCCCTGTTTAGAAACTCCAGTTATTCATAGATTATTCCTCTTAACAGGGTTCCATGTTTCGTAATGCTACTTCATTTTTCATATTTCTTTTCTCTGATCTCTTCTCATAAATGCCAGCGTCAGTTGCTCTATCCTCCAGCTCACTAATTGTGGCTTCCGTCTCCTGAATTCTGCTCTTTTGGCTTTGAATTGAATTGTCTAATTCTATAATTTTATTATTTGTTTTCTGGATTTCTTGATGGCATAAAGACAATAATCAATCTCTAACCATTTAAAGAAACAGTCCAACATGGTGCTGGAAAACTGCCAAAATAAAGAATCCAAGAACTTCCTGGAGGGAAAAGCCTTTCTGAAATTATCAGAGATCGAGTGAAAAAGAATTATGTATAGGGCCCACCTAGAAATTAAACAAAATGTAGCAGAACAAAATGAAAAATTAAGTAAGCTATTCAAACTGATGGACATCAATGATCTGAAATCCAGGATAACAAAGAGCGTCTGTGCCTGCAGTCTTCCCAAGCAATGCATCAGCAGAAGCAGGACTCAGCATGCTGATGCCTCATCTTTTAGAGAGGTGGTTGCCCCTTTACTAGCACCTAGTCCAATCTCACAACCCTATGCCAACTTCTAGGGCTCTCAGGCTGTCCATGCTGCTTCATTGAATTATCATTCCAGGCCTTTATTCTCAGAGGGAATTGAGGAGATGTGTCTAGCCTGCTTTCCTGGCCCTGCATCCTCCTGTACTTTTTAAACTTTTGTTTGCTTGATATATTTTTTTGATCCTTTGAGTGGTACTTTATGTCTTTAAGTCAAAGTTGTGTCCTTTGTAGGCAGCATATAGATGGAATCTACTATTTTATTGAACCTGCTGCTGTCTGTCTATTCACAGGTGCATTTATTTCATTTACATTCAGCATAATTATTAATAGGTATGAATTTAGTACTGTCATTTTGATTCTTTCTTTTTTGTGTTATTAACAATTTCTCTGCTCCAAGTCTCTGCTGAATCATTCTTGTTAATGTATTTTCTTTTCACCTGTCATTGTTGTCAGTTTTCCATTTGCTCAGTCTTTATGTTTTTATTGTTTTCAATTTTGATGTGTAGTATCGTTAATTTCTTTTTGGTTACTTGGTTATTCACCCTATTTTCCTAAGTTGAAATCAGAGTTCTGTTGCTTTATGTTGCCTTGATTTCATTTCCACACAAAAGATCTATGATTACATTTTTTACTTTGTCTTTTTTGTTATAATGTCATATTTTATGCAATGACCTCTCAGTTTTCCTATTTTCAGAGCTTTAGCTTTGATTTATTTTTAATTTCTCCATCTGGGTTGATGTTCTGCATTCTTGTCTTTTATTATTATCTGATGTCATTAACTTTCTAACTGAAGGATTCCCTTTAGTATTTCTTGTAATTTTGGTTTGGGTTTTGCAAATTCCTTAAATTTCTGTTTTCCTGAAAGTGTCTAAATTTCACCAGCATATTGGAAAGATAGTTTGGCTGGATATATAATTCTTGGCTGACATTTTCTTTTTCTTTAAGTCTTTATATGTGCCATCCCATTGCCTTCTTGCCTGCGTGATTTCTGCTGAGTAGTCTAAACTTAGTCTTACTGATTCTCCTTTTTAGATGATTTTTTATTTGTCCTTAAACTGAAAACCAAACCCACTGCTATCAAGTTGATTCTGACTCATAGTGACCCTGTAGGGCATAGTGGAACTGCTCTATAGAGTAGGCAATCAGGGTTTCCATAAAAGATTGCTGTCTCTTTATGTATTCTTTATGGTTGCCCAGTAGGCAACCAGGATTTCCGATTAATCCTTAGCTGCTCTTAATATTCTCTCTTTATCTGTGATTTTGGCAGGTTCAACTATGATATGTCTTTGTGACATTGTTTTGTGATGTACTTTGTATGAAGTTTGATGAACATCTAGGATATATGTTTTCTCATCTTTCATAATATCAAGGAAGTTTTCTGCCAAGAAACTTCAGAATTCTCTCTGTATATTCTGTCTTTATATTAAGTCTTTATATGAGCCATCCCATTGTCTTCTTGCCTGTGAGATTTCTGCTGAGTAGTCTAAACTTAGTCTTACTGATTCTCCTTTTTAGATGATTATTTATTTATTATTTTTTATTTCCACCTGTTCTGATACTGCAGTCACTCATAGATTGTTCTTGGTAGAGCCCCAAACATTTCGTTGTGTTTTTTCATATTTTTAAATTCTTTTACCTGATTTTTCCTCAGATATATTGGTGTCACGTGCTTTATTTTCTTCTCACTAATTCCGATTTTCATTATCTCAATTCTTCTGATTTTACCTTTTTGTGTTGTCTAATTCTGAAATTTAATTATTAATCTTCTGAATTTCTGATTGCTGTTTCTTTATGGATTCTTACAGCCTGTTCAATGTGTCATTATTCTCTAGATTTCTTAAGTTCCTCAATTCCTGTGTCTGTGCCTTTTTTGTGTTTTGCTTGATCTCCTTATTGATTTCTTGAAGAGTTCTATATATTAATGTTTTGTATTCTATCTCCAGTGATTACAGGAGGTTTTTCTTCATCTGAAAGATTTTTTGACTGTATTTGGGGAGTTTTCTGAAGTCACTGCAGTCTTCCCATTAATGTGATTAGATACTGTCTTTGAGCCATCAGTAAGTTATTGCTTTTAGTTATGATATGTTTGTCGATACAGTAAAATTACATGTACACCCTGTTGTGTTTTGCAAATGAAGGCTTATGCTATTGTAGAGGACACATACAAGTCTATGCAGGAGTGAAAGGCATTCATAGTTCATGGACCACTTAAGCCTGTGCCTAGCAAAAAACTATTTCTTCCCTGAGTTCCTGGCTTTGGGGAGCTAATAGATTATTTTTCTCCCTGTTTGTTATCTTGTTTCTTCTCCAAGACTGGAAAAATGACTCAAGACATACAAGAATTTCTACTTCCAGCTGAAGGTATATGTCAGCCTCTAGAGTCAATAGGTTAGATTCAAATTGCTTATCTTGACAATCTAATACTGCTTTTCACTGATTCTGGAGGCATGGGTAAACAGTCAGTTTCAGGTCTTTCCTGCTATGGAAAATGAGTTTTGAACACTACTGCTCAACTTAATGAATTGGACTCAGCAAATCTGGGCCACCAGGTGCTGATTGTGGATCCAAGTAAACTAAAATCCTTGATAACACCAATTATTTCTCCATTTATTGTGATGTTGCTTATTGGCCCAATTGTGAGTATTTTTCTTTTGGTAATGTTGAGGTATAATCTGTACTGATAACTATGGTCATCAATAAGTGCTTTAAGTCCTCTTCACTTTCAGAAATCAAGGTTGTGTCATCTGCGTAACATAGGTTGTTAGTGAGCTTCCTTTAATCCTAACGCCTCATTCTTCATGTAGTCCAGCTTCTTGGATTATTTGCTTGGCATTCACACTGAACAGGTATGGAAAAATGATACAACTGTGAACCACAACTTTCTTAAATTTAAATCCCTCATTCTGTTCAGGACTACTTCTTGATCTATGTACAGGTACCTGTGGTGGTTAAAATTGTGTATTAACTTGGCTCATTCCTGGTTCTCAATGTTTGGGCAGCTACATAAAGTTTCAGGGGGGAGCCTGAAGTGGCTCCCCTCCCACCCTAAGCATTCATGTCTCTGCCTTCTGCTGCCTACTTCTTGTCTGCTCTCATTGCCAAGGTTTTGGCTTATTGAAGATCCAACAGCTGCTGCTCTCTTGCCCTTTAGGTGTGCTTCTGGGTACTGGAATTAGCAGCTCTTCAAATTCATCAGCCCTTAAAACCTGCAAAGGTGAGTTCTGTTCCCTGAACTGCCAATCCTGGGTTTGCCAGCCCCTGCAGTGATGTGAATTAGCAGAAAACTTGTAGTCTTGCACACAATCTTGGGATTCACTGACCTTCACACTCTCTGAGCTGGAATTCTAATCCCTGACCTGCCTACTTTGGGTTTGCCAGCTTCCAAAGCTGTGTGAGGCTTGTATTCTGAACCAATACCTGGGAAGCTTTAGCCTCTACAATTGTGTGAGCTATTACATTCATAAAAAACCTTTTCTATATATATTATACATGTTACTAGTTTTGTTTCCCTAGAGAATCCAGCCTAAGAGAGCACTTCATGAAACATTTAAGTGTCCAAAAATTCCTACTCTGTGGAATATTATACATAAGTTGTTATTATCCATACAGTTAGATGTCTTTGCATAGTCAATAGAACACAGGTAAACATATTTCTGATATTCTCTGCTTTCAGCCAGAACTCATCTGATATGAGCAATGATATCCTTGATTCTACATCCTCATCTGAATCCAGCTTACATTTATGACAATTCCCTGTTGTTGTATTTTTTCAATGCTTGTGAAGGATATTTAGCAAATTTTACTTGTGTGTGATATTAATGATCTTGTTAGCTGATTTCTACTTTCTGTTGGATCATCTTTCTTTGGAAAAGGAATAAATATAGTTCTCTTCAGTTGGTTCATTAAGTAGCTGTCTTCCACATTGCTTGGCATAGACAAGTCAGTACTTCTAGCACTGCATCTATTTGATGAAGCATCTCGGTTCACGTTCTGTTAATTTCCAGAGCCTTGTTTTTCCCCGATGTTATCAGTGCAGCTTGGACTTACTACTGTTGGTTCCTGTTCCTGTTGTGTCTCCTGCAATGAGTATCTACCAGTTCTTTTTGGTACTGTGGCTGTATTCTGTCTATCTTCTTTTGATGATTCTTGAGACATTTAACATTTTCCCCATAGAATTGTTCAATAGTTTGACTCTAAGCTTGAGTTTTTTACTCAGTTCTACCAGCTTGAGAAATACAGAGCTTGTTCCTTCCTTTTGGTTCTTCATCTCATGTCGTTATAATAATTTACTTTGTCTTCTATAGCCACTCTTTGAAATCTTCCATCCAACTGTTTTACCTCATCATTTCTTCCTTTCAATTTTGATACTTAATGTTTAAGTGCATATCAGAGTCTCCTCTGACATTGATTTTGGTCTTTTATTTATTTCTTTTTTTAAATGGTCTTTTGCTTTCTTCATGTATGATATCTTTGATGTCATTCCATAACTTGTCTGGTCTTCAGTCATTAGTGTTTAAAGCATCAAATCTGTTCTTGAGACAGTCTCTGAATTCAGGTGGGATATACTCAAGGTCATACTTTAGCTCTCATCAGCTTGTTCTAATTTGCTACAATTACACTTTGAAATTGCCTAGGGATAATTTTTAGTCTGTTTCACAATCTGCCCCTGGTCTTATTCTGACTGGTGATATTGCGCATCTACATAGAGTCTTCCCACAGATGTAGTTGATTCGATTCCTGTTTATTTTATCAGGTGAAGTCCATGTATGTAGCCGTTATTTATGTTGGTGGGAAAGGTATTTGAAATTAAGTCTTTGGTCTTTCATTATTGTCACTGGAAAAATTTAAATCAAAGCTATAATGAGATACCATCTCACTTGGCTAAAATGATAGTGATCAAAAATAAACAAACAAAAATGCAGAAAACAACAAATAATTTGAGAATGTGGGGAGACTGGAACTCTTATTCATTGTTGTTTGGACTGTACAGTGGTTTAAGTACTGTGGAAAATTGTTTGGTGCTTCCTCAAAAAACTAGAAATAGAACTACTTTATGATCCAGCAATCCAACTCCTAGATATATACCCTCGTGAACTAATAAAAGTGACAGGAACATGCATATGCACATTATTCATAATAGCAAAAAATTGAAACAATGCAAATGCCTATCAGTGGATGAACAGATAAGTAAAATGTAGCACATATAAGATCCGACAATTAAGTCTACAAACTTAATTGTTTTAAGTGCTATGTACCTCTCTGCTGAGTACCACTACTGTCTTCTACAGAGTACTCTGCTTTACAAGTTATGCACCAAAGGCAGCGCCTAGTCCACCTTTCAAAGCAATTTTGGAACCCTTTCTCTAATGGCCATCAGAGATGTTATTGCATTACCCTTAACATCCTGAACATCATCAAATGTCTTCCTTTCAATATCTGTTTTATCTTGGAGTGAAGAAAAAATACATTGGGGGCCAGATCAGGTAAGTATGGAAGGTGTTCCAATACAGCAATTTGTTTCCTGGTTAAAACCTCCCTCACAGACAACTACAAAACATGAACTTGCCACAGTGATGCCATTCCACCATATGCAATGGTCATTCCAGAAAGATTACAAAATTGCTTTGAAGGGTGGATGAGGCAGTGGTATCATTGCATACCTTCCCAAGGGGAATACTTTGAAGGTGACTGTTATAATATGCACAATAAGGTATGTAGCACTTAGAACAATTAAGTTCAGAGGCTTAGTTGTCAGACCTCATATGCCGGTAAATTAAATAATCTAGATGAAATGGACAAATTCCTAGGAAACATAATAGCAATTCTGAACTGAAATTTAACAAATAAATAGATTAATATTCAAAAAACTTCCAACAAAGAAAAACCAGCACTAACTAAATGGTAAAGTATTATAATAAAATGTGCAAATACTTTGGAGTTTGAAAACTAAAAGGAAAGAACTTACTCAGCCTTTCTCAAACTGAAAGCATTTAAGAAAAAAATTAAAGCCTCCAATAGTAGTACTAAAGCAATTTACGAGAAAATACTGAACCCAAGAAGCATCAAAAGTGAATGGGAAGAATACACAGAGTCACTCAACCCAAGAAAATTGGTTGATGGTCAATCATTTTGGAGGTACCGTGTGATCAAGAGCTGACATAGCGAAGGAAAAAGTTCAAGTTGCACTGAAGATACTAATAAAAAGCAAAAGTCCAGGAACTGGTGGGATACCAGTTGAGATATTTCAACAAATAATAGTAGTTGTGGAGGTGTTCATTAATCTATGCCAACAAATTTGAAAGACAGCTAGCAGTCTGGTTAACTGATTGGAAAATATCCATATTTTGCCCACCCCAAAGAAAGGTGACCCAACAGAACGTAGAAACTATCAAACAGTACTGTTAACATTACACACAACCAAAATTTTGCTGAGGATAATTAAAAAGTGATTGCAGCAGCATATCCACAGAAATTGAAGCTGAGTTCAGAAAAGTCAAGTCAATTTTGAAAAAGAACAAAATTGAAGAATTTAAATTTCTTAAACTGAAAACGTACTAAAAAGCTACAGTATTTAAGAGAATGCTAGTGATGAAAAGATAGACATATCAATGGAGCAAAATTGAAAGTTCATAAATGAACCAATGAATCTATGGCCAGTTAACTTTTGACAAGCGTGCCAATACAATTCAAAGTGGGAAAGAATAACCTTTTCAACAAATGATAATGGGAAAACTGAATATCCACATGCAAAGGAATAAATCAGGTCCTTCCTTGACAGAATATACAAAAGTGAATGGATCAAAGCTTGTAAACGTAAAAATGAAAACTATAAAACTCTTAGAAGAAAGTATAGGTATAAATCTTCATTACTTTGGACTAGGCAACAGTTTTTTTTTTGGTATGACAGGTAAAGCACAATGAGAAAAGAAATGCAGTTAAATTGAATTTGACAACTTACAAAAAATATGTATGAAAGAATACTATCATTAAAGTAAAAATAAAACCCACAGAATGGAGGAAAATATTTTTAAAAAATGTATAGATGTAATATAAACCAAACCAAAAATCAAACCTGCTTCCTCTAATCAATTCTGATTCATAGTGACCCTATAGGACAGGGTAGAACTACCTCACCAGTTTTTCAAGGAAGGGCTGGTGGATGTGAACTGCGGAACTTTTGATTAGCAACCCAGCTGTTAACCATAGCACCACTAGGGCTCAATATTTAAGTAAAAATGAACTCATTGTCATCAAATTGATCCCAACTCATAGTGATCTTATAGGACAAAGTAAAACTACCCCATATAGTTTCCAAGGAATTCCTGGTGGGTTGGAATTGCCAGCCTTTTGGATAGTGGATATAGCACTTAACTGCTATGCCATCACCATTTCCAGTATTTTGTATGTATATATACATATATACATACAAAATATATATGATATATAATAATGTAATATATATAATAATATAATAACAAATATATTAATATATAATAATATAATATATAATAATATAATATATAATACATATAATATATAATACATATAATATATTAATAATAATTTATTAATAATTAATAAATATAAAATTTAATATATAATAGCATAATATATAATATATAATATATTATATATATCAATATATAATATATAACATATTATATATAATATAATAATAAATATAAAATAATAAATAATAAATAAATATAAAATAATAAATATAAAAATAATATTACATAATATATATGATATATTAATATATATAATATTATGATATACATTATATATTAATATATAATATTATAATATATTAATATATATTAATAAAATATACTAATATATTATATATTAATACATTATATTAATAAAATATATTAACATATAACATAATAATATTATATATATTAATATATCATATAATATATATTGTATTATATTACATTACATTATATTATATAGCTTATATATAATTATATAATTTTATATATATATATATATATAACAGTGCAGTCAACTCGAGTCTGACTCTTTGCAACCCTATAGGACAGAGTAGAAGTGACCCATAGAGTTTCTAAATAGCACCTGGCAGATTTGAACTGCCGCCCTTCTGTGCAGCTGCTATAGCACTTAATCATTCTGCCACCAGTATTTCCAATATTTGATATAGATCTATGAAAATAATTCTCACAGCTCAACAACAGCAAAATGACTCAATTAAAACAAATCAAAGGATTTGAAGAGGCAGTTTTCCAAGAAAGATATATGAATATCCAATCAGCACATGAGAAGATATTCAACACTAGTCATTGTTGTTGTGTACCAGCAAATAGATTTAGAGTCACAGGGACCCAAAGAAACAGAAAACCCACAGGGTTGTCTTGACAGTAATCTTACTGAAGTAGATTGCCGGGTCTTTCTCTAGCAGAGTGTCTGTGTAGGTTTTAACTGTGGACCTATCAATTATTGTATTTTTATCTTAATAACAACAGCTTGCTAGGCTTCTTTGTCAACTGTGCCCTCCCCCCAGGAATATTTTCAAAAGTGATAATGTGCCATTATTTTTCTTTATTCACATGCTTCTCAGATAGATAAATAGATAGACAGATGATAGGTAGGTAGATAAGCATAGTACACTTACAATGGGATGTCCGAGACCCCACCCGTCCAGCAGGTAGAGAACAGACACACGGACCACCACACGCGGTTTCAAGATCCTTCTTCTCCTTTATTTCCTGGTCACACGGCTTAAATAGTGTTGCCTGCTGTATTCTGATAGGGCAAACAATATCCAATCACAGGGGGGCTTGCCTAGTCTCCAGGCAAAGCCTTACACTGGGCAGGCCATCAAGCGGGGTAAACAAGGGTGTGGCCCTGCAGCACGACGCCATTTTGCAGGCAGCGAGATCTAGGGCTTACAGGAGGTATGTGGGCCATGGCTCCCAACATCTCCCCCTTATACATTTAAATAAATGAAGCATGTGCTTGAAGCGCATGGCTTAGGTCATTCTTGGCTGAGGCGTCTCTTACCCGTCATGGGGAGAGTCCGCAGCGAAAGGCGGAGTCCCTGTCTTAGGTTGACGACACCCCCAAAGAAGGTTGCCCCTCATTGACTGCCTTCAAGCATTTGTAGCCAGACCCCTGGGCTAGAAGAGGGATCTCCAATCTCAGCAATTGCCTGTACTAACATGGTATTTTGTGCCTGCTGTCGAGCACGCATTCTTCTAAGATGAGACACAATCAGTATGATGGCCAAAAGGCATACCCCAAACATGGCCCCCGTCCCGGCCCAGTTTTTCACAAGCGTCATGGCGTTGGAGAGCCACGATAGGAGGGATTGAGCGACGCTAACATCTACCCGGGTGGAATTGACACGAGTGATTTCCGCACGCAGTTGGGTCATCAAAGTCTCCATCTCAGCGGTCCAGTTGTTCCTCAGGTACATTGATAACTGGCGAGAAAGATACGCAGCTCGAGAATGATTCTGAAAAGGCACAGACGCAACACACAAACTGCTAAAGCGCCACTCACAGCCTAGCTGTATGACCTGCACTAACGAGTCAATCTGCTCTTGTACTAAATCTATGGGCTGGTTCAAGATGTGGATGGCACCTAGCACGTGTCCATCAATTCGGCCTTGGGCAGATAGAGCAGCAGTCGTCCCTTCGGCCAAAGTGTTGACAGTGGCTGCGGTAAAGACAGTCTGCGTGAGGGCCACGGCAGCAGTGGCAGCGTCCGCGACTGAAGTGGTGACAGCGGCTACAATGGCGGCGGTGATTCCAAAATCTCGTTTACTTCTCCAAAGGACCTCCGGGGATGGTGACTGCACCGGCCAGGGGACGTAGCGCGGCAACCTGGTCACTAGAGCTGTAGGGAAAATAGATGCATTCCAGCAGAGAGAATAAAAGCAAGTAGAATTTGTACAAACAACCAAACTTTCTTTGGAGTTATTAAAAAGGAGAAACATAAATGGAGGCTGAAGGCATACAGGTGTCGGGGAAAAAGTTAAGTTGGAATTAGACTCAAACTGATTCACAGAGGTTTCAAAAATCTCGGACTCATTCCAGAGAACACTAGCATTCTTAAGTACCCCACCCGTGATCATAGACATGGCGGTAATATCTGTACAGCTGCTATAAACACCACAGAGGAGCCAGACGTCAAAGGGGTTGGTGGGTGAAACCTGAGTGGGGCTTTGCCAGGTATAGTTGCACCCAGGAGACGTCTGATTTGCCATAGTCCCAATGTTTGGGGAAAAGGTGAAGTAGGGTTTCACTGCCCACTGTAGGCGATGACTTTGACAACTTGTCCGTAACTGTGGCCAATCTCGTGTACTTTTGCAATATGGGGCCCAGCGAGGCTGTGAAGGCGGGTTAGTGCCATATTAGGAATCATAAGGGGAATGCGACCCTGCAAGAGGGTGCCATTGGCGGTGCTATTTCTTGGCGTGTCAAACCACCCTGCTGACATATTATACAAGGTGACACAGGAGTTGTCATCAGGTGCCAAGTCCTACAAATTGTGGGATACTGTAAAGCAGAGGAGGCCTCGCAGAGTGATGTTGATAGGACAGGACTCCAGGCTAATTTCAGAATCTAGCTTAATGGCAGGGAGTTGTAGGCTATGATCGGTGGTGAAAAAGCGAGGCAACAAAGGGGAGGTATGATGTACAGGGATAGGAAGAGGCAGGACATCCAACAATCCCCATCTATACTTATCCTGGGATTGTCCCATCCATGTTATGATCATCACCAGCAGCAGGAGGATCAAGGATTTCCTCTTCATCTTGCTTATGTGCGATGGGGCGGACCAGACGCTCTGGGATCCAAATGGGGTCCTGTGTGTTCTGTGGAAAGACACAAACAGCTCCTCAGGACCATACCAAAACTGGATCTGGTCCTTTCCAGAGTCCACTGATTACATCCCTCCACAGGACTTTGGCTGTGGATCCTCCATGAGGACCCATGTGACGATCGGCTGTAGAGTGGCCCTCAGCATCCAATGACAGAAAATTGAGTGTAAATAGGGCGAGTGAAAGGCGGTTCTGTGGTGTCCGGCCTTCCCCAACTCCCCCTTTTTGTTTATTAAGCATGATTTTTAATGTTAAGTGAGCTCGTTCAACAATGCCTTGGCCTTGAGGGTTATAGGGGACGCTATGGGTGCACCGCGTTCCCATTTGTTGTAGGAAGTGCGCAAAAGTTTGGGAGGTATAAGCAGGACCATTGTCCGTCTTGATTAGTTGGGGGATACCCCAAGCAGCCCAGGCAGCAAGACAGTGGGTGATGACATGCTTGGCAGTTTCGCCTGCTAAGGCTGAGGCACAAATCAAGCCAGAGGAAGTGTCTACGGAGACATGGACATACTTAAGTTTACCAAACTCAGCATAGTGGGTGACATCCATTTGCCACACCTGCATGGGTAAAATACCTCAGGGGTTCACCCCCACCGAGGGGGAAGGGAGGTAGGGAGCACAGGTGGCACAATTGCGCACTATAGTGCGGGCTGCCTCTCGTGAGATTTGAAACCGGAATGACAGGGTCTTGGAGTTGACATGGAAAAGTTTATGAAACTGGACTGCATGTTCCATTGCATTAAGGATCACAGGCACGCGAGTCAGTGCGTCAGCCGTAGCATTACCTGTTGTAATAGGACCAGGGAGGGCCTGGTGAGCTCTATGTTGAACTATGTAAAATGGATGTGTTCTCTGGTGGAGTAGGCGCTGTATAGAGCAGAGCAATTGACTAACAGAGAACGGGGGTTAATATAGCCTGTGGCTTCGAGGAGTCTGACAGCATTCACCACATATGCAGAGTCAGAGACAAGGTTGAAAGAGTCTGGGATGGTTTGGAACACCTGCAAGACCACATGGAGCTCAACCATTTGTGCAGAACTGGCTGGGAAGAGGTGTACTTGGGAGGATATACCTGGGATATGAATTCCCCCTAGTCCCGTGCTTGAGCCATCAGTGAAGATAACCATTGCTCCTTCGATGGGTGTGGAAGAAGTAATTTTTGGAAATACTATTGGATGTGTCTTGTAAAATTGAAGAAGAGGGTCTTTGGGAAAGTGATTGTCTATCTTTCCTTGATATGTGTACATTAAAATGACCCAGTCATCAGAAACGGCAGCGAGAGTGTTCACCTGATGTTTGTCATAGGGAGTGACGAGCGTGTGTGGCACAAAGCCGAAGCTCTGAATACACTCACTAATTCCCACAAGAGCTAGCTGGGCAACAGCGGCAGGGTACCACGAAATGGACTTCCCCGCGGAAATGCAGGGGTGGATCCAATAAAGAGGGCCTCCCTGCCACAAGGTTCCGGTGGGTTGACTTTCAGTGGGCAGAATACAAAGAACCAAAGGCTGACAAGGGTCATACCGCTGGAGGGCGGCACCGGACAATGCATTTTCTACTTCTCCCAGAGCCGACAAAGCCTCCTTAGAGAGGGACCTAGGAGAAGAGAGCTGAGGGTCTCCATTCAGGACCTCATACAGTGGGTGCAGTACATGATTAGGCAACCCTAAATAGGGTCTGACCCACTGTATATCTCCCAAAAGGCGCTGGAAGTCATTTAAGGTGCGCAGGGAATCTCTGCACAGAGTTATTTTCTGGGGCTGTACTTGGTGTAGCTCTACTTTGGCTCCCAGAAATTCTATTACTTGTCCCTGTTGGACCTTTTCGGGGGCAATGTGTAGGCCCTGAGAAGAGAGGGCTTGCAATAGGTCAATAAAAGCCTGATGGAGTTCATTTTGGGAGGAGGAGGTGAGCAAGATGTCATCCATATAATGGAGGCAGCGCACCAAGGGGTGTTGATCTACAACAGGCTGCATTACCCGCTGAACGAACATCTGACACAAGGTAGGGCTATTAGCCATGCCTTGGGGGAGAACTACCCACTCATAGCGGCGATCTGGCGTCCCATGATTGGTTGAGGGCAGAGTAAAAGCAAAGTGTGAAGTATCCAGAGGGTGAAGGGGGATGGAGAAGAAACAATCCTTGATATCAATTGCCACTATAGGCCATTCTCGAGGCAATGTGGAAAGAACTGGGAGGCCGTGCTGGACAGGCCCCATGATTTCCATTGCAGTGTTAACAGCGCGGAGATCTTGCAAAAGTCTCCATTTACCTGATCTTTTCTTGATTACAAATATGGGTGTATTCCAAGGGGATATGGACTCTTTCAGGTGACCAAGCATGAGCTGCTCCTGTACCAGCTCTTCAGCAGCCCGCAGTTTCTGCTCTGGGAGGGGCCACTGAGGCACCCAGATGGGCTGCTCAGTTTTCCATTTGATTCTGGGCGTATCAATGGCCCCTAAGAAAAACCCAGTCCCTGTTTTTCAGGTCTCTGGGTGGTTGGAAGGGGCTCCTTTTCCCCCTGCAACCGAGATCCAAGTCCAAAACTGGGGATATATCCCATGTCAGCCATAATGGCTCTCGACTGCGGGCTATACAATTGCTCATTAGTAAGTCTTAACCCAAGGGCATCTAAAATATCTCTGCCCCACAGAGTCACAGGGGTGTCTAGCACATATGGCTGAAAAGTGCCCCGATGTCCCTCCTCATCATGCCACTGCAGTTCTGAGGAGCTGATACTAGGGGAATCAGAGTACCCTAGGCCTCGAAGAAGACTCTGCGACTGTTGAGTGGGCCATTTTTTGGGCCAGTCTCGCAGGCTAACAACACTTCTATCAGCTCCTGTATCTAATAAGCCTATCATTTGCTTGCCATTAACCTCAAGAGAATACATAGGTCGGCGGTCCAGGTCCAGAGAGAGCATGACACTGGTGGGGCCGCTGGACCCAAAACCCTGTGTCCCTCGTACGCAGGAAGATGCGGGGAACTGCTGATGTTTACTAGGCAGAACCAACAATTGTGCAATCTTATCCCCGGGTGAAATCTCAAGAATGCCTTTCGGGGATGAGATCATAATTTTTATGACCCCAGTATAATCTGGGTCTATTACCCCAGGATAGACTATAATTCCTTTCAGCGTAGCAGAGCTACGACCCAGGACAAGCCCAACTGTATCGGGCTGTAACGGGCCAGACATATCTGAGTCTATTGGTTGTACCCCCATTTGGGGTGTTAATATGAGTCTGGCGGTGGCGCGGAGGTCCAATCCGGCCCTGCCTGAGGTTGCTCTACGCGGCTCGGCATGGTCAGTGGCTGTCCCTGTTCCGGAGGCCGGAAGGATGGCCATTGGGGTGTTGGCGTTACACTGTGGGCCCCATATATTTGCGGGCCCTGGTGGCGAGGGCCCCTGTGCCTGTTTTTTGGATGGGCTCCCAGGTTTGGAGTGGGCAGAGGGGTTCCTTCCACTGTTTTCAAAGAGAAGCAGTCGGAGGCCCAATGATTGCCCTTTCGGCACCAGGGGCACAGCCCGGGACCAGCATTAGGGGCAGAGGCCCCCGCTGAGCCTGTGCTCTGTTTATAAGGGCATTCACGTTTGAAATGGCCTGGTTGTCGGCACTGAAAACAGGTGGGCTGGCCTTCATGGCGATTTTGACGTGGGGCCCCACCCTGACGGATCCCCTGGGGTCCACGAACAGCGGCGACCACCGCAGCGGCCAGTCCAGAGTTAGTAAGAGAACCGCACAACTCCCAGCAAACTCGCATCCATTGTTCAATACCTTTTCTCTTGTGGGGGGTGATAGCCGTCCTACACTCCGTAGTACATTGCTCATAGAGGAGCTGCTTGACCAGGGGCATGGCTTGACTAGCATCCCCAAAGATCTTTGTGGCACAGTCAACCATGCGGGCCACAAAATCTGAGAAAGGTTCATTAGGTCCCTGTATAACCTTAGTGAGATTCCCTGACGGCTCGCCCCGATTAGGGAGGCATTTCCAAGCTTTGGTGCATATTTGGTTGATCTGCTCATAGACTTGCTGTGGATACCCAATCTGATTGTTTGCAAAGCGGCCATACCCCATTAGCATTTCCATATCCCAGACCTGATTGCCATTCCTAGCATTTTCCGCTGCCTTCTCTACTGCTAGGTCTTGGGCCATAGACTTCCAGTCCAAGAACTGTCCTGATGAAAGACAAGCTCGGGCAAGATGTTGCCAGTCGGAAGGGGTCATAGCATAGCGCCATAGGCTTTCCAAAGAGGCCACAACAAAAGCGGATCCGGTACCGTATGTCCTAACAGCTTCTGCTATGCCTTTCACCAGTTTCCAGTCTAGAGGGTCATGATAACGATTGCCCTGTTGATCCTGAAAAACAGGAAAGGCAGCAGGGCTGCCCTCCCACATCTGCGGGAAACGACTCCTCTGCGAGAGGGGAGGCGCTGAAGGGTTGTACGGGGGAGGTACCGTGTCGGCACCAATCTTCCCTGGGGCCCCTCGGGCTCGGGGGGAGGAAGGCGGTCGTGGGGGCTGGACGCACATCCGGCCAACATCGCACGTCAACTGCGTCACTGTTGCTTCCCTTCTTCCTCCTTCCTTTCTTCTTTCTCCTCCAGTTCTCCCTCCCCTTCTGAGTCACTGCCACTCCCCTGCACACTCTCACCAGACACACTACCCTTGTCGCTACCCTTTTGGGAACCTTCCTCTTGAACATGCTCGAGGGCATCTTGTCCCCGGGTGAGGACTCTCTCAAAAACGCTCGACTCATCCTCCAAGCAAGTCAAAATTAAGACCCAAATTCCCATAACTCCCGGGGGCAGGTTATCTTGCATATCTGCCCTAGTCAAATCCTCTCCCAACTTGTTCCATGCAGACAGAGTGAGGTGGCCAGAAACCAGGAACCATGGAGCCACCTCCTCCACCGCTAGAAGGAAACGCTCTAAGGTGGCCTGCTTGATACCGATCCCGCGCTGCTTGAAAAGAGATTTACAGGCTATTAATAGCCGCTGTGAAGAGGGGTGATTACCCATTTTATACAATTATTAATTACTTTCCCTGGTCAATGCCAGTTCCTTTCCCCGGGCGTCCCCGGATGATTCCAGCTCTATATGGCTGCTAGATAAGAGCTCTATCAAAAGACCACCCGGCCGTGCCGGATTGATTGCCCCTCCCAGGGGTCCTTACCGCTGTATTCCCGGGGTCTCTCAGGCTCCCTGTCCGGGCCACCAGATGTCCGAGACCCCACCCATCCAGCAGGTAGAGAACAGACACACGGACCACCACACGCGGTTTCAAGATCCTTCTTCTCCTTTATTTCCTGGTCACACGGCTTAAATAGTGTTGCCTGCTGTATTCTGATAGGGCAAACAATATCCAGTCACAGGGGGGCTTGCGTAGTCTCCAGGCAAAGCCTTACACTGGGCAGGCCATCAAGCGGGGTAAACAAGGGTGTGGCCCTGCAGCACGACGCCATTTTGCAGGCAGCGAGATCTAGGGCTTACAGGAGGTATGTGGGCCATGACTCCCAACAATGGGAGGGCATGATTAGCAAAGAAATGTAGAAGGAACAAATTATTTGTATAAAAATATAGTAATTAACAGTTAAACACTTAAGTCTTTGTGCCACCAGGGGTATCATTATGCAGCATAACTAAACCCAAACATACAAAAACCATTGTTGTTGAGTTGATTCAGATTTATAGGGATCATATAAAAGTGAAAATAACTCACATGCCCATCAGTTTATGAATGAATAAATAATATGTGGGATATTTATAAAATGAAATATTCAGCTCTGTAACAGAATGAAGTATTGATGGATGAACTTTGAAAACATGTGATAGAAGCCAGGAGCAAGAGGCCACATGTTACGTGATTCTGTTTACATGAAACATACAGAATCAACAAATCCATAGAGACTTAAAGTAGATTTATTCTTTTTGGAAGGAATAGGATAACATAGGAAGTAGGAAAAACCGCTAAGAAGTAGGGGAATCTCGTTCTGTGATATTGGCAATTCCCTGAAATTAAACAGTGATGATTGATGAATAATATTATGAATATATTGAGAACCACTGAGTTGTGCATTTTAAAATGATGTGTTTTATATGAATTATATCAATAAAATATGCAAAAAAAAAAAAAACACATCACATACTGGGCCATATACTTTTCTAGTCCAAGTCCAAGTCCAACTGTTTTATGTGTATTAATTCTATGGGGATGTTATGAGTGTGGGATCTCAGTGGAGCAGCCACAGGATGTATGAAGGTCTATGATAGCCAGGGAGAGATGAGAAAGAAGTGATCTGAGTCCTCATGCAGAACCACAGCTCTGCCCACAATGGAGGGCCCACAGGCTGAAAATTAGCTCAAAGCTGCTTAAGCTGTTCACTCACGTGAGTTAGTCCACAGGAAGGAAAGTAGAGCTGAGGACACTGAGGACCTGGGACTGCATTTGGAATATCACAATACTATTCAGTTTGTGTTGGCTGGGTACCTTACATAGTGGGAGACTGTTCTGCCCTACAGAGTTCTGCACAGATTGCTTTGATTGGGTGTCTTAGCTGACAGGAAGAGTAAAGACAGAGTGAGCAGCCCCACTTGTCAGTGCTGGCTCATTTGTTGCTGTGACGCTGGAAGCTATGCTACTGGTATTTAGGTACCAGCAGGATCACCCACAGTAGACAGGTTTCTGCTGAGCTTCCAGACTAAGACAGACTAGGAAGAAGGACCCAGCAGTCTGTTTCTGAAAAACAATTAGCAAGGGAAGATCTGAAGAAGAGCAGCAGAATGTTGTCAGATAAGTGCCAGAAAATAACTCCCCAAGGCTGAAAGGCACACAGAAGGTGAATGAGCTGGCTCCTCGAAGTAGAAAGCCCAAACCAAATCCACCATCCTTGAGTTGGGTCCAACTCATAACATCCCTAGAAGTCAGGGTAGAATGGCGGCATAGAGTTTCCAAGGAGTCCCTGGGGGATTTGAACTGCTGATTTTTTGGTTAGCAGATGTAGCACTTATGCCACTATACCACCAGGGTTTCCCCACAAAACAGGGTCAACCTTCATGGAAGAAAACCTTTGGGATCTTCATTTGCTGATGTAGCACAATGCAAAATGAGAAGAAACTGCTGTAAACATTCATCAACAATCATAACATGGAGCATACGAAGTATGAATCTAGGAAAACTGGAAATCCATCAAAAACGAAATGGAACACTTAAACATTGACATCCTGGCATTAGTGAGCTGAAATGGACCGGTACTGGCCATTTTGAATCAGGCAATCATATCGTCTACTACGCTGGGAATGAAAACTTGAAGAGGAATGGTGTTGTGTTTGTGTCAAAAACAACGTTTTGAGATCTACCCTAAAAGTACAATACTATCAGTGACAGGACAATATCCATACACCTACAAGGAAGGCCAGTTAATACAATTATCACTCAAATTACACAACAAGGACTAAGGCCATAGATGAAGTGATTAAAGGTTTTTACTAGCCTCTGCAGTCTGAAATTGACCAAACCTATAATAAGGATACATTGATAATTACCAGTAACTGGAATGCAAAAGTTGAAAACAAAGAAGAAAGATTAGCACTTGGAAAATACAGACTTGGTGATAGAAATAATGGCAGAGATTACATAATAGAGTTTTACAAGACTAACAACTTCTTCATTGCAAAGACCTTTTTTAACCAACACAAGCAGTGACTGTACACATGCACCTTACCAGACAGAATACACAGGAACCAAACTGACTACATCTGTGGAAACCGATGATGGAAAATCTCCATATCAGCAGTCAGAACAAGACCAGGTGCTGACTATGGCACAAATCATCAACTGCTCATATGCAAATTCAAATTGAAGAAAAGTAGAATAAATCCACAACAGCCAAAGTATGACCTTGAGAGTATCCCTCATGAGTTTAAAGACCATCTCAATAAGAGATTTGATGTGTTGACCACTGATGATTGAAAACCAGATGAACTGTGGTATGACATCAAAGAAATCTCCCATGAAGAAAGCAAGAAGTCATTTAAAAGTCAGGAAAGAAAGGAAAGACCAGACTGGATGTCAGAAGAGACTCTGAAACTTGCTCTTAAATGTCAAGCCACTATGTCACCAGTGTTTCCCCTCAAAGTAGAGTCAATCTTAATGTTGTGGATGCAGTAAAGCCTTTGGAATATTCATTTGGAAGGAAAGAATGGTGAAGTAAAAGAAGATTTCAAAGGGCATCTTGAGAAGACAAAATAAACTATTATAATTACATGTGAAAAGAGCTAGAAATGGAAAACTAGAAGGGAAGAATATATTTTGCATTTCCAAAGCTGAAAGAGCTGAATTAAAAATTCAAGCCTCAAGTTGCAGTAGTGAAAGATTCTACGGGGAAACTATTAAATGACTCAGAGGGCATCAAAAGAAAATGGAAGAAATACACAGAGTCACTATATCAGAAATAACTAGTCGATGTCCAGCCATTTGAAGAGGTAGCATATGATCAGGAACCTATGGTACTGAATCAAGAAGTTGAAGCTGCACTGAAAGCACCAACATAAAAGAAGGCTTCAGGAATTGATGGAATATCAATTGAGATGTTTCAACAAATGGATGCAGCTCTAAAAGTGCTCACTCATCTATGCCTAGAAATTTAGAGGACAGCTACTGATCCCTATTTATGCCTGTTCCAAAGAAAGGTGATCCAAGTGAATGCAGAAATTACTGAACAATACCATTAATACCACATGCAAGTAAAATTTTGCTCAAGATCATTCAAAAGTGACTACAACAATATATTGACAAGGAACTGCCAGTAATTCAAACTGGATTCAAAAGAGAGTGCGGAACTAGGGATATCATGGCTGATGTCAGATGGACCTTGGCTAAAAGCGGAAAATACCAGAATGGCATTTGCTTGTGTTTCATTGACTATGAAAAAGCATTTGACTGTGTGGATCCTAACAAATTATGTCTAACATTACAGAGAATGGGAATTCCAGAACACTTAACTGTGCTCTTAAGGAATCTGTATATGGATCAAGAGGCAGCCACCTGAACAGAACAAGGGACATTGCATGATATAAAGTAAGGAAAGGCGTGCATCGGAGTTGTATCCTTTCACCATACCTTTTTAATCTGTATGCTGAGCAAATAATCTGAGAAGCTGGATTATGAAAAGAAGAACATCAGGATCGGAGAACAACTCATTAACAACCTGTGTTATGCGGATGACACTACTACCTTACTTGCTGGAAGTAAAGAAGACTGGAAACATTTACTGGCGAAGATCACGAACCACAGCCTTCAGTGTGGATTGTACCTCAACATAAAAGAAACAAAAATCCTTATAAATGGACCAGTAGGGAACATTGTCATAAATGGAAAAAGGATTGAGGTTGTCAAGAATTTCATTTTACTTGGGTCCACAGTGAACACCCATAGAAGCAGCAATCAAGAAATTAAAAGATGCATTACACTGGGAAAATCTGCTGCAAAGAATCTCTTCAAAATATTGGAAAGGAAAGATATCACCTTGAAGACAAAAGTAATCCTGACCCACGTCATGATATTTTAAACCACATCATATGCATGCAAAAGCTGGACAATAAACAAAGAAGACAGAAGAACAATGGATACCTTTAAGTTGCGGCATTGGAGGAGAATATTGAATGTACTGTGGACTACCAAAACAACAAATAGATCTGCTCTGGAAGTAGTACAACCAGAGTGCTCCTTAAAAGCAAAGATGGCAAGGCTACACATCACATACTTTGGACATGTTGTCAGGAAGGATCAGTCCCTGGAGGACATCATGCTTTGTAGAGTGGAGAGTTGGTGAAACAGAGGAAGACTCTTGATGAGACGGATTGACATAGTAGCTGCAATAATGGGCTTAACCATAAAAACAACTGTGGACATGACACAAGATGAGGCAGTGTTTTGTTCTGCTGTTCATAGAGTCACTATGAGTTGGAACTGACTCGGCAGCACCTAGCAACAACAACATAAGGCAACATATTTTTCAGTTTCCTTTAGATGTAAACAGAGGAAGAAAACTATCTAGATGATAAGAAATATCTCTAAGATCACAGTCAGCAAGTGGTGGAATAAGGAATAGAAGGCAGCAGAAGAATTTCATAGTCCATTCAAAAGACCACTTTGGGAAGGCACAATGTTGCATGCTTTAAAGAGGTGTCTTATTTATTCTCTTTTGAAGTAATTTTTAAATTATTATTACAGAACATAAGAGATCAGGAAAATGAAACTAAATAGGGATGAACTTACTCAGGGTCATACTGCTACTAAGATTAAGCTATACCTAGGTAATGATAACCAGTAGCACGCAAATAATTAACAGTCAAAGATTGTGAATTTTTTTTCCCTGAATGCCAAAATCTTTCTTGCTTTCCTGTATTTTAAGCCTTATAGTATTTATGTCCTTATCAATTCTGTCTGAGTTTTGAAAGGCCATTCCTCTGCTAAATAAATTTATATTATCAAGTAGGGGGATTGTCTTCAAAGGAAAGTGGTTTCATAAACTGCTGATAAGGAGGTTGAAAACAGGAAATAAATTTGCATTATACCCTTTAGTTTTATCCAAGTCAGGAAGAAGAAAAGTGGCAGCATCTTCACCTAGGAGCCAATCAATCACTCAAGCGCAATTTGTCAAAAGAAACTTCCTCTAGCCTAATTGTGTTTGTCAATTAAACCATGTGGTATGTACAATTAGGTCTGTTAATGGAGAGAAAGCTAACTATAGGTGTTTAGCCAAAAATAGCTGAGAGCTAAGAGCAAATTTTTATTCTCTGAGAATAACAGAATCCGCAAACTCTCCAAGTTAAAATAATGGAGAGTTTATTTTAAGAAACAAGAGAATTCAGGAGAACAAAATATAGATTAGCTTAGTTATTAATAGCCTGCCTGGTCTTGCTCAGTCTTAGTTCCTAATCCTCAATAGGGTAGAAACCAGAGTTATCCTGCATGCCCTCTGACTACCTTTATGACCTTGAACAAGTTACTTAAATTCTTTGATTCCTATTTTTAGTTTTTATAAAATGATAAACACAATTCCTCCTTCTCAGATTTCTTCCAGGGATTAACTAACATGTTGGAAAATTTCTGGCACAATATGTTTCTAGCAGACACTAGGCTTTCAATAAATGTGATTTCTTTTCTCCTCCCATATGTTCACTATGGCATCAACTATCGACTTGTTTTTAGTGCCCGTATCATTCCTTTTCCATTTGTGGCTTCCTAGCATCTCTGCTAATGGGCCTCTGTGCCCACCACCCACTATAAATCTATTTCCAGAAGAGGACTGAATGTGTAACTAAGATATAGTCTCTGTCTTTTTAGTATTTTAATCCTCCTGCCAGATCAGGATTCCCAGATTCTTTAACACCCAGGTCATATTCTACTGTGAAAAGAATGAACTGTGGAAAGAAGTATGAACTGTGAAAAGAAGTACAAACTAAAATTCCAGGTTTAACTGAAATACATGGCTTTGGAAGAAAGGCTTATTCCCCTGAGGCTCAGATTACCCAAGGGTAAAATATAATATCTGAAAGGGTTGTTGCAAGGATTAAATGATATGAAGTATTGATTCTAGGACAAAGGATTCATGTAGCAGAAGAATGTAGTGCCAGTTATTTGTCAGGCACTCTTCTAGGTACTGGGGGTGCAGCGCTAAGAATTCTGGCATCTCTGGCCTCACGCAGCTTACATCTGTGACAGGCAATAAACTAAATAAGTAAAATACATAGTATGCTAGACGACAATAGCTGGGGAGGTTGGGGTTCCAATTTATGCAGGTGCTTATGGGCCACCCTGCTACTTAGGTGGCATTAAAGCTAAGATCATGAATTGTTAGGGATGAGGTGTTTGGGTATCTGAAGAGAAATATACCAGGAAGAGGAAAATGCAAATGCAAAGCCTGCAGTTGGGGACATGCCTGAAAAGTTTCAAAACTAAGAAGGAGACCCAAATGTCACAAGAATGAGTGGCGTAGAAAGTTCAAAGACAGACAATGGGGGCCATCTCCCAAAGGGTATTAAGTGGCAAGTAAAGTGTTTTGTCATCAAGAGGAGTGAAACAGGAGCCATTGGAGGCATTTGATCGTAGAAAGAGCAGGGACTGACTGAGAAGGAACAGAATCCCTTTGGCTACAATGTTAACAGACTGTGTTGAGAATAAGTGTAAGCCTGGAGAAGCAAGACAATTTGAGAGGTAACTGTAATAATCTAAAGGAGAATGGATGGGAGTTTGGAGCACAGGGTGGTGATAAGAATTGGGTCCTGGATGTATTATGGAGTTACGTTGTTGTTGTTATGTGCTGATAGGTTTTGCTGTCAGATCAGAGGAGCAGCACTAGAAAAAGAGAGGAGTTGAAGAGAACTACATGCGGTTTGACTTGACCTGTGGGAAGATAATATTTGTATTGAGTGGGATCAGTGGCAACAGAAGGGTCCGGGCAAAAATTAAGTTGAAAGATTCTATTAGATTCTATTAGATTCTATTGAGTACAGATGCCACAGAGGGCAGTTACATGGACATATCTGGAATACATGTAAAAGCTCTGGGCTATAGGTACAAATATTTTAGTTACTAACATATAGCTTACATTTAAAGCCCTATGACTTGAAGAAATGATCAAGAGGTGAACATATAAAAGGAAAAATGATTCAATTTGAGAATCCTCTGGGCTCTATACTTAGCCCCAACAGGTAAATCCATTGACTGCCCAATCATTTCACTATGGTTATCTCATTCATTCTAATTTTCCACAGCACTTTTCACCTTCTGATATGCTATGCAACATATTTGTTTATGTATGTGTTGTTCATTGACTGCCCTCTCCTACTCCTCTCCCCCCATCAGTGAATCTAAGCTCCACGAACAAGGGGTGTTTGCACACATTCTTCATTGGTGTGTTCCAATAACCTAGAATTGTTCTTAGAACTAGGTACTCAGTAAATATTTGTTATCAAATGAAAAAAACTTATGATTTTATTATTTTGTCTCTGAACAAAATATTGAGTTTTAAAAATGTTGATGTTTAGTGGTTAACAGTTTTGAAAAATCTAAAACTTATCAGCTGTCATGAGTTGAGAGTCAGCATCTATGATGACAGATTTAAGCAAGAGTTTTTAAGAAACAAAGCCAATGAATGTCTCTTGGAAGAATATTAGAAAGAGGAGAGAAAATAATCACTATTTAAAGGAAGGGACAAAGAAAATTTGGCTTCTGAACTCTGCTCTGACCTCTTTGGGAACAATGTGAATTCTGAAAATCCTATGAATTAAAACTATCCAGTCCGTTAATCATGGGAATGGCATAGAACCGTGCAATATTTGATTCTGTTGTGTGGGAAATGACCATGAGGTGGGAGCTGACTTGATGGCAGCTAACAACAAAAAGTTTTCAAGACCTAGTTGAACCGCGAAGCCTGCTCCGATAGGAATAGCTTTGATAATTCCAACAGTGATATAATTCACTGAAAAAGTAGGCATGTCATAAATACTTGTTAGTGAGTAAATATTTGTTTTCCATTGGTAGTGTTTTAGGCAAGGTGCTAGGCTTTGCAGGTACAAAAATAAATAACTCTATTCAATGTTTAGTTGAAATATGGCCTCAACTAATAGGAAGTGTTCAGAAATGTCTGCATACAAGAACACTGGAAAAGGAGCTTAAGCTTGCCTGTGAGAATTAGAAGAGTCCACAAAGCGCATATGATTCATGGTAAGACTTCAAGGTCAGTAGCATGAGCTTGTCAGATGCAGGCCTTTGTCACATGGACTCTTACTATAAAAAATTCTGTCTTCCCCAAATGACTCAGAATAGCCACAGATTAACTCAGAAAGTTCAAAGTAAATGAAGCATCCAGTCATTCTTTCACATATATTTACTGAATGCTTACTTTAAATCATTCACTGGACATTAGAATTATCATGGTCCCTGCTTTCTAACAGTTTATGTTCTACAGTGATGATTCTCAAACCTTAAGTAAGACAATGTCAGAATAATCTGAAAGGCTTGTTAAAACACAGATTGCTGAGTCCTGTCTCCTGAGTTGTTGATTTACTAGCTCTAGGGTTGTTGTGCTGGTGGTGAATGATTTAGACCTGTACTGACCCAGCACGACAGAGTAGAATTTTTCCAAGGGTTTCCTAGACTATAAACCGTATGGAAGAGATCACCAAGTCTTTTCTCCTGCAGAGCAGCCAAAGGGCTTGAACAATCAACCTTTTGGTTAACAATTCAGTGCTTAACCATTGCATACCAAGGTTCCTCGTGTCTAGGGGAGCCCTCAACAATGTATATTTTTAGCAGATTCCCAGATGATAAAGTGCTACTGGTCTATATACCATTTGAGAACTACCAATCTCTAGGAGAAAGCAGCCACTGAAATCAGTGATTAGTAATTAGTGCAACATACTAAGAAAGCAACAGGAAAGTTTCAGGAGACCTGTGGCTCCGTCAGGTTTTGGAAATAAAAAAAAAAAAAACAGTACACAAGTTGTTTTTGATCTACTTTCCTGGGCTGATGAACTCCAGGCTTTTTTAATGTTGTATCTTATAGAGAAAAGCCAGGAGTCGGATCCGACTCGACGGCACTTGGCTTGGCTGTGGCTACCACAAATCCTCTGTTCCGAACTATTTCCATGTTTACTGTCAATACTCAGAGTGTCAGCTCTGAACTACATACATCTGGATTTTGATTGATTTCACGGAAGGAAAAAAGGAAACACACTTAATTTGAGATGGCTAACAGCAGTTGGAGTATAAAGTCAGGTACCTCATAAAATCTAGTTTACCAAGAATTCAAGTGGATAGTAGAATCTGGAAAGATGCTTGATTTACATCTTGTAGCAGAAAGAGTTTGTGTAAGAATAAACAACCAGCTGACCATTAATTAGTGTTTTCCTATAGAGGGACAGCAAGAGAACACACTCAACAAGATGGATTGACACAGTAGTTACAACAAAGGGCTAAGTAGTACTTGTAAGGATGGCACAGGATTAAGCAGCATTTTGTTCTGTTGCGCAAAGGGTCACTGTGGTCAGAACTGACTTGATGATACCTGAAAACAACATTGTCCTGTGGTGAAAAAATATTTTTCTGTACATTCATGGCGTGATATGAAAGGAAGAACAATATGAGAGGTGGCCTCTGGCTTCAAATAGAGTGCAACATAATCGGATAGGTAGAAGAATGAAGTCATACCTATTATTCATGCAAACATTTATTTTGTCTGTACTAGGTACTGGAGACTGATATGTACTAGGAATAATAAAATCTTGTTGTTGTCAGGTGCTGTTGAGTCTGTTCCGACGCATAGCAATCCTATGAACAACAGAGCAAAACAGTGCCCAGTCTTGTACTATGTCCACAACTGCTTTTATACTTAAGCTAATTGTTGCGGCCACTGTGTTGATCCATCTCATTGCAGGTCTTCCTCTTTTTCTCTGACCCTCTGCTCTACCAAGCATGACATCCTTCTCCTGGAACTGATCTTTCCTGACAACATGTCCAAAGTATGTAAGACATATTTTTGCCATCTTTGCTTCCAAGGAGCACCCTGGCTGTACTACTTTCAGAACAGATCTGTTTGTTCTTTGGCGGTCCATCATGCATTCAACACTCTTCTCCAACACCATAGTTCAAAAGCATCAATTCTTCTTCCATCTTCTTTGTTCATGGTCCAACATTCCCATGCATATGATGCGATTAAAAATACCATGGCTTGGGTCAAGTGTGTTTTAGTCTTCAAGGAATACTAAAATAGACAACATATAATCCGTTCTCTAAGAGGTTTCTTATTCCAGTAGAGGGAACAGTGATATTAACTGTGTGATTCAGCACAATTTGTGAAATAATAAAGGTGGGTTTAGATATAGTGTTGCACAAAGGTATAATAATAATCATGATGCAGATTAAGGAAGACTTACAGGAAGAAGTGATGTCTGAGTTGGATCTCAAAGGATGTTCATCAAGTGGATGAGTTTAAAGGAAAGGAAGACATTCAGGAAAGGAAGAACTGAGTCTGCTTCCGCCAAGAGGCACAATATATCAGGGAGAGTTCAGAAACTATGAGCAGTTCAACATGAAGGAAGGCTAAGGCTGTAGAATTAGATCAGAGGTCAGATGCTTAATAAAGGTCTTCTCATGCTGTATTAAATAAAGTAGAGTTTACCTTGAGTCATAGTATATAGTAACTACAGAGATTCTATTAACTGAAACTGTAGGGTTTGTATGGGTTGGAATCGACTCACTGGCAACAGGTTTTGGTTTTTTGGTTAGTATGTCGTATTCAATTTTGACTACAAAGAATGGACACATACTGTATATGTGTGTCAGGCTGTAAGTGAAAGTGACCATTAATATATAACTTGAAGGCAGAGAAGAGAGCTAAAATCAATGCCTATAAAATTTAAGTGATTAGGTAACAAAAAAGGTTAGATGAATTGGATTCCACTCATCTAATCATTCTTTTTAACTTAATCAAATTTTTACCTAATCATGGAGCCAGTGGTGCAGAAGTTCCTTTATGGCTGTTAGCAATAGTCTGTTACATCAGAGGAAGCAGAAGGAGTCACCTAATGCAAAGTCTGAGGAATTGGGAATTGTAAACAATCAATAAAGCTGGCTGATCATTCTAGGTATTTATGTCTTAGTCAACTTTTCAAAGTTCTTAAGAGCCATTTCTATGATCTAATAAATAACAATAGCCAAAACCACTGCTGTTGAGTTGATTCCAACTCATAGTAACCCCACAGGACACAGCAGAACTGCTCCATAGGGTTTCCAAGGAGTGCCAGGTGGATCTGAACTTCCAGGCTTTTGGTTAGCATATATAGCACTTAGCCACTACACCACCAGGGTTTCCAGTGAATTATAATAGGTAGCATTTATTCAAGTTTTACAATGAATAAGGCACTATTCTTTTTGTAAGAAAAATTCATTTAATGTTCCTAACAACCTTATATAGTAGGAACCCTGGTGGCACACTGATTAAGAGTTTGGCGGCTAACCAAAAGCTTGGCAATTCAAATTCACCAGCTGCTCCTTGGGAATCCTGTGGGACAGTTCTACTCTGTCTTATTTAGTTGCTGTGAGTTGGAATCTAATTTAAAGCAATGGGTATCATTATTTCCATTGTATGTATAAGGAAACTGAGACACTGAAGAGGTAAGTAACCTCCTAAAGCCATATAGTTAGTCAGTAGTGGAATCAGTGTTTAAGACTAGGAAACAGAATCTCTTAATTGCCATGCTATTTCCGCTTCAGAGAACAGATACACTGCAACTGCATATGGCCATGTGCTCATTCATATTTAACGGTGTTTTGTGGTGATAGAGGAGCCCCTATTTGAAGGACATTTGTTTTGTCTGTTCCAATTCTTGGGGATATTTGGTGAGAATAATGTATTAGTTTTTTTCCCCCTTATGTAATAAATTGCCCTCAAACAGCATCTTGAAATAATGAGCGTGTATTATCTCGCAGTTCCTGTCATTCAAGATTCTGGACATGGCTTGTCTAGGAGGCCATAGCTCAGTGCCTTTCACAAGACTGCAATCAAGGTATCAGTGGGAGCTTTGGTCTCATCTGAGGACATGACTTGGGGAAGATTGGCTCCCAAACTCACTCTCATTCATAGTAAATTCGAGGGAATTCCAGGCCCAAAGACATGTGCGTGAAATAACATGTGGCACAACCAACTATTTATTGGAGCTATTCTTTGACAAATTGGAATGCAAGAGAAAGTCTCTTGTAAGCAGTAGACCCTCCAAATGTAAGTGGCACATGGCTGAAAGTATGGGGAAACATCAGAAGAGACAGAGAATAAGGAAAATGCAGAAGGAGAGGGGGTAAGTGGATGGGTAGGCTTTATACATCTGTAGCCTGATCTGGAGTCTTGGGATTCAAGGGCAAAAGTGTTACTGAAGTTTAGTGGCTGCCTCCTGTTAAACCAATCTTTAAGACAGGAGGCTTGGGTAAATTGTCAAAGGTTTTATTTCTGTGCTGCTGGCAGCAAAGGGAACAAGTAACCTTTTTGTTCTCAGAGCCCACTGGAAAATTTCAAGCAAAGTTGAGGTATTTAAAGTAAAAGCTGTGTCCCAGACCAGCACAGGAGGTGGGGGTCAGGAGAACAATAAGAGCTGTTGGGAGGGGTCTCTGTCAGACAGCAGGCCAGGCAGAATACGTACATCAAAAGCTGGGACCAGGTGCTCTAGGCTGTCACCTGAGGGGGTCCTAAACTGACACCTGGTGCTTCCACTCAGCACTTCCATTCATTTAATGTTTCCAAGAAGCTGTAAAAAGAAGCTACAGAGATATTATCTCAGTAGCTCCTGCCAGTTAATGTATGATTTCCTGCCCAAGCCGGGTAAAGGAAGCCAGGAATTTTAAGAAAAGCAAGTAGAGAATCACTTCTGTAAAACAGATAGAGAATCAGTCCTGACTATCTTTTTAATTTCCCCTTTGAACACAAGGGCCTAAAGTCTTCCCCCTCACTTGGTCCCCTCTGCTTCAACAGCAGCTTGAAGTCTTTATGATGATAGGCTTTATCTTATCCATGGCTAGCAGATACTTGGCAGAGTTTGTGGTATATGCAAAGATACTAAGTTCCAAATGGCTAAAGCTCTACTTATGTGGGCTACAGATTTTGTGTACAAACTTGAGTTTGGTGCCAGTGAAATTTTAGAGCTAATAAGTCTAGACTGTTACGAAGAAATAAACAATCTGGTGGCAATACAAAAAGGCTGTTTTGGGCTCATTTATTTAACAGTGAGGTTTGGGGGAGGATTCAGCTCCTCATGCACTGTTGAACTAAGGCTCTCAATTGCTCATTGGCTGCCATTCGAAGGCCTCCCTCAGTCCCCTGTCTTGGGGACCTCTCATTAGGGTAGCTCACAACGTGGCAGCTGACTTCCATTGGAGTGAGAAAGTGAGAGTGAAGGAATGAGAATGGAAAGCCTGAGATGAAATCACAGACCTTTTGTAATTATCTCAACAATGCCATTCTGTATCTTCTGCCATATCCTGTCAATTAGAAGCAACTGAATAAGTTCAGCTAACATTCAAGGGGAGAGGATTGCACAAGATGTGAATTCAAGGAGGTGATGATCATTAAGGGCCATTGGAAAGGTTTCCTATCACAGCTTCTTATTTTCATGAGAAGACTTACATTCTCATCTGCAGAAACTGTAGCCAGAAAGTTGTGACAAACTTTCTGTGAGATAACTCACAGGGAGAAGAAATGAGAAGGTAGAGTCCAGCTATTATTAGCCAGCCCTTCATGCAGTTGGTTGCTGTCTAAAATAAACACATCAGCTTGAAAAGGGAGATAAGAATAGTGCGTGTGAGGCAGAGCTTACTGAAGGATTCTGACAGTCAGATCCATCAGCGATTCACTGAGGTTCTATAAATCCTGCAGGAAAGCAACAGGATCTGCCTGTTAATAGAAGGAAAGGTGAAGCACAGCTGTCTGGAAAACTGAGGCAACGTTTCCTCCCACTCCGTTTGGCCCTCTTGCTGACATGTCACAAAATTTCTAGTCATAGTGCATTTCATTGTCTTCATTCTATACTGGTGTTTTTAAGTTTCTATTAATCCCTGAAAGGACAAAGGAGGTACGGAGTTAAAATAAGATTTGCTAAAGAGAATTGATGGGTCTGCCAGGGCTTCTTAAAATGGCTTTTGTTATGGATTGCATTTTGTCCCCTCAAGAGATGTGAATATGACACTGTTTGGAAATAGACTCTTTGAAGCTGTTGTCTGTTAACTCTTATCTGTTAACATGAGGTCATACTGAAGTGATGTCCTTCATAAGAGAGGAGAAAACACATAGAAATAAAAGTCAGGGAATACCCGAAGATGCAAGGAGCTGGAAGAGATTAAGAAGAACCTTATCCCCTAGAGATTTTAGATATAGCATGACCTGGCCAACATGTTGACTGGAACATCTAGCCCCCGGAGTTATGAGATAATAAATTACTGTTGTATAAACCACCCACTTTGTGGTACTTCATTACAGCTTTGTCATCCCTATTAGTTGATTTTTCTGAGTGTCTGGCCTCATAGAAGTATGGCTAAAGTTTTAGTATTAGCCTACAGTATAGAGGGGTAAGGGACATGGAGATGTGGGCAAAGCCAAGTGATATTTAGGAGCACCTTCTATATTACCAGCGATATTCAAAACATTCAGGATTTTGTTTCATTTAATGCATCCAAACACTACGTGTGGTTAAAGTTATCCTCATTTTGCAAATGCATAAAATGAGTTTGTGGGAGGCTAGACTACATGTTTAAGGCCACCTCAGCCACAGATGAGGCAAGAGCCAAGGTTTGATGCAGCTTTACCTGACTGCTGAGACCCTACCCCGTGGTGCATCTCTGATCACCACTGAAGACATAGACAAACCAGCTGACTAAAACCAAAGCAACACGTTATTGCATATCCTTTGATCACTTGTACTAAGAGATCTAGGCTCGGTATCTCTGAATTGCTTGATACCTGATACTGTTGCTGACATTTGTCGTTTTGTCATTGTTGTTAGTAGTTATCTTTCAGTGAACTGAAGGAAAAACATTCGAGGACTTTAGATCATGGCACACCTAGTTTCAAATCTCAAATTCTCCTTCTACTTCCTGTGTGACCTTGGTGAAGTTATTGAAACTTTCTGAAACTCAGTTTCTTCATCTGTAAAATAGCATTGAAAACGCCTATGAATATGTGGTACTTAGTAAGCACAAGTGTTGGATAAATGAAAGTCATTTCCATCGACTGAGGTAAGGGACAGTCAGCTTTATTTGAGCAATTGCCTGGATTCCTTCATCAAAAAAACATTTCTCAGATGTGTTATCATTATGTAATTTAGCCTTAGAAATTGCTAAATCTGAACTTGGCTCTTAAAATTAGCATTTGTGTGAAAAATCTCTAATTACTTTCCCAGAAATGTGCTTCTGTCAGAGTGTTAACCCCCAAACATGGTTGGGTTTTGATGATGAACTCACCCAACGCAGAGTTTCCAGCAGTCCGTAATGGAAAGTTAAGGCTACTGAATCAGAATGAATTCATTACAGTCTGTTGGAGAACACTGATGTGATTCCCTGACATTACTGAATATAATATAAAGAAAAACATAAACTTGCAATTCTAAAGAAATTTAATCTGTAGTTAAAAATCTAAAAACACTTGAAAAATGTTGACAAGTGTGGACTAAGGAAATGAATGTAAAATTAAATTGCATGGTACACCTTAAATTAAGTAAGTATTTGAAGAGTAGAATGATTCAAATAGCATATAACACATAGCTTCAACTAGGAGGAAAGTAAATATCCCTTCAGGTTTGCAAGCAAGTTGAATAGACATTGATGGATTTGTTTTCATTTCAGATTAAATTAAATTCCTGATGTTAGAGTACTTCAGCAGCTTCTGTTCTTGAAAGCTACACTTTTTTTTTTTCTTAACTTAATTTGTTTTGTTTAGATGTCTTACCTTTTGAGCAGCTTGAAAGTGGTTTACTGAAGTTTGGTAATGGTTGGGGGAAATTATTTATTCAGAAAATTCTGAGAAAAACACAATGTTTGGCAAACTTTACCTTCCTTCTGGCAAAGTGTTGTCTGGCAAATAGACTCTTCACCAGGCTTGAAAGCTTTCTTCCTGAGTCAAATGCCCAAATAAGGGCAAAATATATTTTTAGTAATTTTTTCATAGCTTGACATGGTAAATATTATCAGGGTGGAATGTGAACATTTGTGTAAATAAGGGCAGGTCTTTAAAGGATCAAGATAAAAACTAAGAGTGTTAAGTAGACATGAGTATTAGCTGTTAATTAGATAATGTCTAGTTAATGGGAATCCATCTTTCCTTAGCATTTGTAGATATAATCTCATCTTTACAGTTCGATTGTTTAAGAAAATACAAATATATGTAAAGCTAATATACAGCTCAATACAATATTTTAATTTCAGGCATTAACAGATTGTTACATGTAGACATATCAAAGATGTCAGCACAGGTGAAGACTAAATGCTATTTGTTAGAGATTTTTGGATGTGAAAGGTTTTATTTAGTTTAAATTATGTCTTGAAAGGAGACTGGGGAAAGAGAAAAAGAGAGAGAAAAAGTCTATTTGTGTCCCGGGCGGCTTTACAGAGTTTCCAGGAGGAAGTCTGCAAAACTGCTGCTGGCTCTGGGGTTGGGGATTTATAAAGGGGGGAGCGGACCTTGTTGAGGACAGCGCTGATAACAGCGCCCAGGACGATGACAGCGGTGTTGTGGACGATTAGAGTTACTTAATTAACATAATGGAGTTTCATTTCAGTGGAGTTGAGCCTAGGGGAAAGAAGTGACAGCTAGTGGGCCCTGGGCAGCTAGTCTCATTTGAATGGGCTTTCCAGAATAGCTGGCAGATAAAACATTTTGACTCCGGCCACTCCGGGAATGGTTGGGGGAAGGGGCTTGGGTTTCAGCCTAACATTCCGGCCTTTTTGGTGATAATGGATGAAGAATACAGTCATTATCTACTTCCTGCTGGACATGGGCGTTGGATTACAGGCCAGAATTGGGGAGGGGTGGACCCATCGGCAGATGAGCATACGGACTGAGCAATAACCGGATTACGGTGACTCTGGACATCTCTTTGATGCAATCTTTTAGGAACCTGAGGAAGCAAGGGGCAAAAAGAAAAAAGAGGCTTATTAGTATTAGGGGCCCGATAAACAGGGCAAGCGACGCCATTCATGGTGACTGGAATCAATCTAGTGGGGATGTTTCGACTTGATGCCTTTTCGTCAGCTCTTTACTCAGGTGAGTTAAAGTATCGAGGTTCTGTTCTATTCGGCCAGTTTCATGGATGTAGTAACAGCATTATTCTCTCAAGAAGAGGCAGGTTCCTCCTTTTTCAGCTGTAAGTAGGTACAAGGCTCTCCGATTCTGTAAAGTGACTTGCGCCAGAGAGGTTAGTTGTCGCTGCAGGGAGGCTAGGGAGTCAGCGGTGGTTTCAAGGGCCATTTGTAGGTTGTTTTGGCAATTTTGTACTGAGATCTTGCTGTTTCTGGGGGCTCCACCTGCCAGTCCAGTGGCTGAGACTGGAGGCAAGGGTAAGTCCCACCATGATGGGGAGGAATGCTGCTCGTTTGCAACAGGAGATGGGTAACAGCCAAGCTAGCTCAGATTCAGTGTAAAGGATTAATTGGGGCACTACTGTGACTGCAAAGCAGGGTCCCAGGGTGGTGGAGTTCAAGCACTTGTGTAAAGTTCCATTGCACCAGAAGTAGGTACTTGGTGTTAGGCCAGCTTGGTTTTGTATGGTAACATTTTGAGTGCAAGTGTGGAGTGTTGTGGTTATGATGTTGTTGGTAATGAGGCAGATTCAGGGAGGTTGTGTCTGATTATTGATTTTAGGCTCCCAGAAGAGTACCTGTAGTGTAGGAATGGGTGTTTGAGGAGGTATGGGCTGGCTGGGAGTAGTTGAGAGGGACCGCTGCAATAGGGGTTGCTGAAGCGAAGTACAGAGAATACAGCTGTTGATACTGGGGAGCATCTGAGAATGATTAAAAAATGATAAAGTGTGTTTGATGATCTGTGTCTAGGGGGACAGCTGGGCTGTGTGTGGTTTGTTTAAGAGTCAGTTTTCTAGGACCTGTTCTGTTTGGGCAGTATTTTTGGACACTTGTGTTAGAATTGGAGTTAATTATTTTGAGAGAATGTGATCGGGGTGAGTGTGGGACCTAGGGGTTGGATGAAGACTCTTAGGGCAATTCACTTCTTTTTATTGGTAAACAGGGGGAACGGTTTGTTGGGATTAGGAAGATGTAGGGGAGGTGACTGCAGGAGGAGTTGAGAAGGCTGTGAAAGGCCTGTTTGATTATCTGTGGTGACTGCAAGGGACCCACTGGAGTGTTTTTTGTGGCTTCACATAACGGCTTTCTTTCCTGGGGCCTGTCCTGATCTCTCTCCTCTTCTTTTTCCTCTGAATGATCCCAGAACAGAGGCCAGTGGATGAGCCTCTTTCTTCAGATCCCCCTCTTTCTTTCCTTTTTCGTCCTGCATTTTCTTTTTCTCTAGCTATCTAGCCTTTCATCTTCTCTCTCTTTCTATACCCTCTTTACGTTCTTTAACTTGCTTATTCTTTTTTTATGTTCTCTTCATATTTGTCACACTTGGAGTCCCACAGATAACTGTATACATCACAAAATAGTCACAAGAAACTCTAGCTAGGTTGTTTATATCAGGCAAAGATAAACTTAGGAGAAAATTTCTCAGCTAATGAAAATAATCTGCCAAGTTCACTCTGACAGAGATAAGGAGCAAGAAAGCAAATTGTGGATACACAAAATGCCAAGTAGCCTTCCTAGCTTCTGTTTTCTACGCTGAAGGCCATCTCTTAGGAGACTAAAGAAGACGGGGGAGACTAAGTTTACAGGAGTCAATCTGCTGGCCAGTCATTTTTCTGCTTACCCTGACCTTGCCTGTGTTTAGACAGGGACTTGTCTTGAGGATGACAAAAGCCTGCAAAAGCCCTTGAGACAAATTTAGTCTCGGTGGACTGGAAAACCAGGATGTGCTGAAAACAGCATTTACTGAGACTAGCTCAAGGACTTTCCCTTTCCCCCCTCCCTGGGAATGCCTGTTTTTCTTCTGAAGTAAGGAACACTGATAAGATGCCTTTTTCACTTTCCCAGCAGAAAACTTGTTTACTTTGCTGCCATGTTTTCTACGGGAGTAGTAAGGACATCCTCAGTGTGTTTCGGCCCACCACCTGTACCGATTTTCTGTTTGGTCAAAGAGGAAGCAAATGTATAAGAAATCGGAACCTGGAGTGATTTTAATTGTAATAGGAGAGCGGCAAACCTGTGGGTCGCAGTTACCAGAGCCTACAACGTGAGTTATGGTGGTTTTCCCTGTAGAATAGGTTTCTTGGATTTTAAATTTCCAAGCATAGCTTGTGGAGGTTTCAGCTCTTACTGGAGTTGAGAAGATTCGTGACTCAACTAAAACAAAGAGGAGTAGGGCCCACGGGTTGGCAGGTATGTGAGTCATGATCATCTGGGGTTCTCTTTACCCATGAGAGGTGGTGCCAGGACGGGTCTCCCAGGACTTTTACAGCTGTGGGGGTAGTTAGGATGACAGTATGTGGGCCTGCCCACCGGGGCTGTAGAGGTTTGGAATGTCAAGTGTTTAGAAATATCGCGTCTCCTGGGTGTAGATGGTCAGTTGTCTGCATTGTAGAGTTAACAGGTAGAGGCTGTGGAAGGTATCTGTGTGTTCTCGCAGGAGCTGTCTGAGAAGAGAAAGATAAGGGAGGTAATCGGCCAAAGGCGGACTACTGCTTTATTGATCAGGCACAGATCTTGTACTAGCCTATAAGTGCTGTCAGAGTTTTTTACTGGCAGGATTAGGGTGTTGTATGGTGAGTGGGTGTGTACTAAGAGACCCTTTGAGAGTAGTCTTTGGATGACGGATTTTAGTTCCCATCTGGGAGAGATGGGGAATTGTGATCTGGACGGGAAGTGGGAGGGGTCTTTTAGTTGTATGATGACGGGCTGGTGATGGGTGGCAATAGGTGGGGTTGAGGTATCTCAAACTTTGGGGTCTACGCAGTCTGGGGGCAGAGGAAGGTTGGGTAGGTGAGGGGGTTCAGCTATTAAAGAGAGTATGAGGGAAGCTGAGGGGCTTGAAGTAAGCTGTAGAGTAGATCCTAGTTCAGAGAGGGGCTCTCTGCCTAGGAAGGGAGTGGGGCAGGAGGGCATTATTAGGAAGGAGTGTGTTAGGATTTTATCGTCTAACAGGCATGAAATGGGTCCCATTATTGGTGGGTTAGAGGGCTGTCCGTCAATTCCCATAACTGAGATTGGGGAAGAATAAAGTTTGGCCCAAGTAGGAGGAGAGAACAGAATAGGTAGTCCCCCATGTCAATTAAAACAATAATGACTTACCTGCTACCTTGAAAGTTACCCTGGGCTCAGCGAGAGTGATGAGGGTCAGTGAGCTGGGACTCCTTCAGTCCTCAGCTGCCAGTCCCAGGACAGCCAGCGGCAGGTCTGGGGATGGAGAGGATGGCTTCCCGTGGCCCTTCATAGAGGGACAGTCACTCTTCCAGTGGCCCCACTGACCACATGCTGGGCATGGAGTGGTGGGCAGCTGAGGTTGTGGACACAATTTGGCCCAGTGTCCTTCTTTGCCGCATTTGAAACATGCTCCTGGTGGAGTGTGGCTTGGAGTGTTCTTCTTTCTCTCATTTGCTGGCCTCAGGGCTGCCACCAAGGCTTGGGCCTGTAAGTGTGCCTTCCGACAATACGGGTTTCCCCGATCTGCTTCTGTGTGCTCCTCTTGGGTGTTAAAGATTTTAAAGGCCATATTAACCAGATCTCATATGGGAGTTTGGGAACCGTCCTCAGCCTTGTTAGTTTTTTTCCTGATGTCTGAGGCAGACTGTGTTATGAAGTGGGTTGCTAAGACTGTGGCTCCTGCAGGGGAGGTAGGATCTAGACGGATATATTGGGTGAGTGCCTTGGTGAGGTGGTTGAGAAAGGCAGCAGGGTTTTCATCCGCATAGGGTAGAAGACAGAAGGACCCACAGGTCATGTCAAGTCAAGTCATAGGCCTGTGTAAGGTAATGGAATTCTTTTATGTAATTTGTAGGGTCATTTGAGAAGGATCCTAGTCTCTTTTCAGTTTGGGAGATGTCTGTTAGAGAGAAAGGGACGTGAACTCGGATTTTTCCTTCAGTTCCCATCACTTTGCGTAGGGGACAAAGGAGGGGTGGGCTTTGTGTAAGCTGGTTCTGTTGCTGGGAGCGGGTATGGTAGTGACTGGGGAGGGTAAAGGAGGACTGGGTACAGTAGTGTCTGTGGATGTGGGTGGAGGTGATAGTGGGGGAGCCGTTGGGTGTATCGGCTTGGCGTAGGGTGGGAGTCTCTGGGGTGGAGGTGAGAGGGACTCTGGTGAGTCAGAGAATAAAGAGGTTAGCTCAGGTGGGGGGTTGGGTTCCATTTGGTCTATCCCTTTGTTAGCTCAGGTGGGGGTTTCTCCGGCTAAGAGGATTTGAGTGGTATTACATGTGGAGAGGAGTGAAGGACCGGAGCGCAGATAGAGAAAGGCTTGGATGTAGGGGACTTCCGGCCATTTGCCTGTGCGCCGACAGAAGTTGTTGAGGTCTAGTAGAAGTCCGTAATCAAAGGTTCCCTGTTCAGGCCATTTAGACCCATTATCTAGTGTGTACTGAGGCCAGGCGGTGGTGCAATAAAAGATTAGACGCCTAGGGCGCAGGTCTTGAGCTAGCCCCAGAGCTTGGAAGTTATGTAGGAGGCAGCCCAAAGCAGTGGACAGGTCAGGCTTCGAGTTCTGGTTTCCCATGGTTCTGGAACCAGTGGAAAGAACCTTCTAAAGAGAGTGATGTCGCACTCATCCAGAAAGGGTCTCATGGGCAGACGATCTCAGAATCACAGGGGACGTCTCCCAACTGTATTTTTCCGAGACTCAAGCCTAACGGCAGTGGAGGTACCTCTGATGTGGTACCATGGTTTTCTGGACAGTAAGGGGGCAGAAACACCAGAAGGGTGGAAATTAGGTGGACCAGAACTCGCCCAAGATCCCACCAGAGTGAGAGGGGTTTAGGAGGGTGAGTTGGGGAGGGGATGGGTCTGGTTGAGGGGATTGGTTACTTACCCTAAGTGGTGAGTGGAGGAGGCCTGATGTTCCTGATTCATCTGAGGAAAGATAGGTCAGGAGAGAGAAGGAAACAAAGGGTGAGGGGTGGGAACGTGGCCACAGCCTCTCCCTGGTTTTGGCACCAAATGTTGGAGATTTTTGGATGTGAAAGGTTTTATTTAGTTTAAATTATGCCGTCAAAGGAGACTGGGGAAAGAGGGAAAGAGAGAGAAAAAGTCTATTTGCGTCCCAGGCAGCTTCACAGAGTTCCCGGGAAGGAGTCTGCAAAACCGTGCGCTGGCTCAGGGGTTCGGGGTTTATAAAGGGGATGAGCCGACCTTGTTGAGGACAGCGCTGAAAACAGCACCCTTGACGATGAGAACGGTGTCCGTGGTAAGTAGCCTATGGGGTTAGGATTAGAGTTACTTAATTAACATAAGAGGGTTTCATTTCAGTGGAGTTGAGCCTATGGGGAAGAAGTGATAGCTAGTCGGGCGGGCAGTTAGTCTCATTTGAATGGGCTTTCCGGAATAGCTGGGAGATAAAACATTTTGACTCGGCTGCTCCGGGAGTGGTTGGGGGAGGGGGCTTGCGTTTCAGCCTAACACTATTGTTCATGTATGGTTATGGTGTTACCAATGTGAATTACTCAATTCTTCCTTATATGCCAAAATACAGTAGGAAACTATAGGACATAGTAGAACTGCCCTACAGGGTTTCCAAAAAGCAGCTGGTTGACTTGATCAGCTGAACTGTTTAGCAGCCATATCATGTAGCTTAACCATTGTGTCGCCAGAGCTCCTAAGGAATCTTATTCCTTATGTATTAAATAGGAAATACTTAACAAGGCATTTTGATTTTAGAGTAGAATTTCTCTCATCTAAAATCAAGCCACCTTTGCCACTGGTGACCTTTTTGGACTGGATAATTATTTATTTGGGGACTGTACTGTGCATTACAAGTTGTTTAGTAGCATTTTAGCTCATATTACATATTAGTTGGTAGATGCAGTTCCTCTGTTCCCAACCTCATCATGACAGTACCAAAAATACCTGTAGATATTGTCAAAAATCACCTGGAAGCAAAACTAACCCAAGTTCAGGACTGCTAGAACCAAATTGTTATTCCTCTACCTCCTTCGTCTCCTCCCTTATCATAATCACGACCAACATTAGCCTTAATTAACAACTCTATTTAGGGCACTGGTGTTTTGCATACAGTACATAGTTACCCATTATGGATTGGAGTATAGGCTTTGCATCAGAGAATAACAGAGGAGAAGCCTGGAAAGTGGATGGAAGAAGGCAGGACGGTAGAGCATGGAGGGCTTCATATACCACACTACACTACTAAAACCAAGCATAAACAAAAACCCATTGCTGTAAAGTTGATTTCTGACTCATAGCGACCCTATAGGATAGCCGTAGGACAGACCTTAGATCTGAACTGCTGACCTTTGTTTAGCAGCCATAGCACTTAACTACCACATCACCAGGGTTTCCATTAAGGTAACAAAACTATATATGTGTGTATGTATATATATCATTTTATATATATCGAATGAATTATATATAATCTAGCTGGAGAAATTATGCTATTCATATGGATAAGAATACTAGAAAGCAAAATAGATCATGCACTACACTAAAGGAGAGGCAGAGACAGTAAAAACAAGATAACAAGGATTGTACTGGACAAAATGACAGAATGTACTTCATCAGCAGTGCTTCCAAAAAGGCAATTAGTGCAGGTGGAATAGAAATGTAAGGGCAAAAACAGAATACTATGTTAGGTTTCTAGGGCTGCCATAACAAAAACGCCACGAAGAAGTTATCTTTAAAGAGCAGAAAATTTTCTTTCTTACAGTTCTGGAGGCTAGGAGTCTGAATTCAGGACATTGGCAGAGCTATGTTATCTCTTTGAAGACTCTAAGGGAAGATTCCTCTAGTCTTTTTCAGCTTCTGGCAGCACTGGGCATGTCTTAGAATTCTTCGGATTGTATACAAATTGGTACATAATATCTTCCCCTTGTGTGTGACTGTTTGTGTATTAGGGTCCACACTACTTCAGTATTACTTCTTTTAACATAATTGATAACTAAAGAAAAATTCAATTTCCAAAGTAGGTCACATTCACAGGCATGGAGGTTAACATATCAACATTTTTTTGCGGGGGGTGGGGGGGGAGACACAATTCAGTCATAACAAAGACCATGTGTTTTTGTAGAATATGCTTTACATACTTTAAAGAAGCAGAAAGATTGTGACAAGAGCAGATGGATGCACTTGTTTTATATTACTGCTGTAATAAATTATCATGAATTTAGCAATTTAAAATAATACTCATTTATTATTGCAAGACTGTGAGTGGATTTATCTGCCTTCTCCATTCCCAGTTTCATAAGACTGAAATCAAAGTGTTTTTAGGCATGGGCTCTTACTGGAGGTTCTAAAAGAATTTGATTTACAAGTTCTTTCAATTATTGACAGACTCTAATTGTTTAGAATTGCAGGATTGAGGTTCACTTTTCTTTCCTAGCTATCAGCTGAGATCCACTCATACCTACCAGAAGCCTCTTTCTGGTGCTTACATGTGGGGCCCTACATGTCAGAGCCAAAAAGAGTGTATCAAGTACTTTTCATAATTAGAGTCAGTTTGACCTCTTCTAATAAATCTGTTCTGCTTCTAGCCAAAGAAACATTTAACGTAGTTAAGCACTCATATGGTTATATGAGTCCACCTAGGTAATTTAGGAGAAAACCCTGGTGACGTAGTTACAAGCTATGGTTGCTAACCAAAAGGTTTGCAGTTCAAATCCACTAGATGCACCTTGGAACAGTTCTATTCTGTTATGTCAAGTTGCTATGAGCCGGAATTGACTTGATAACATAGGGTTTTTTGTTCCTTTTTTATTTTGCTTTTTCTTCTCTCAAGGTCTATAGCCTTAATTGTATCTACCATGTCTCATTAGCCATGAAAAGATTCAGAGATTAAAGCCCAACGTATGTCTGCCAGTTTGTCATGATATAGTAGATTGTATGTTGCTATGATACTAGAAGTTATACAACTAGTATTTTAAATTCAAGCAGGGTCATCCATGGTAGACAGGTTTCAATGGAGCTTCTGGACTAAGATAGACTGGAAAGAAGGAACTTCTGATTCCTTTCAAAACAAGTTGGTAAGTGAAAATCTTAATGGATAGCAGAGGAACATTGTCTAATCTAGTGCTGAAAGATAAGCCCTTGGGTTAGAAGTTACTCAAAATATCACTAGGAAGAGCTGCTTCCTCAGAGTAGAGTTAGTCTTAATAATATGAATGGAGCATAATTTTCAGGACTCTTATATGCTGATAAAAATGAGAAGTAATAGTGGCAAGCATCTATTAGCAATAAGAATGTGTAATGTACAAAATATGAATCAAGGAGAATTTACAGTCATCAAAAATAAAACAGAACAATTGAAGACCTGTATTCTACACGTTAGCTGAAATCACTAAGTACTGGGTATTTTGAAGTAGTCTTATGATCTACTGTGTTGAGAATGACAAATTCAAAAAGAATGACATCACATGCCTTGTAGAAAAGGACTTTTCAAGAACTGTCTTGTAGTACAATGCTGTCAGTGATAGGATAATATCTATACAATACTTCCACAAGAAAGAGTTATTAGCCTGATTGTTATTCAAAATTTACTCACCAACCACTAAGGCCAAAGATGAAGAAATTGAAGTTTTTTTTTTTTATCAACTTCGGCAGTCTAAAATATTCACAAATAATTATCGATGGTAGGAAAGAGAAAGTTAGAAACAAAGAAGAATCAGTAATCAGAAAATATGACCTTAGGGATAGAAACAGTGTTGGAGATTGCATGACAGAATTTTGCAAGAACAATGAGTATTCACTGAAAATGCCTGTTTTTAATAGCATAAATGGCTACTATACAAGTGGCTGCCATGCAATAAATGCGTAGAAATCAAAACAAGTACATCTGTGGAAAGACACAATAGAGAAGCACAACATTGTCAGTCAGAACAAGGCTAGGGGCTGACTGCAGAGCAGGCTATCAGTTGTTCATATACAAGTTCAAGTTGAAGCTGAAAAAAATTAAAACAAATTGAAGCCAAGTATGAGCTTCAGTACACTTGACCTGAATTTAAAGGCCATTTCAAGAATAGATTCTAAACGTTTAACACTAGTCATTGAAGACCAGACGAGCTGGGGGGGTGATATCAAGATATCATATATGAGGAAAACAAAACATCATTAAAAAGGGAGAAAAGAAAACAAAGACCATAAAGGGTGTTAGAAGAGGCTCTGAAATTTGCTCTTCAATGTAGAATAGGTGCAGTGAGTGGAAGAAACAATAAATTATCAGAGCTTAACAGAAGATTTCAAAGAGCAGCTCAAGAAGACAAAGTATTATAATGATATGTGCAAAGACCTGAGGTTTGGAAACCAAAAAGCAAGAACATGCTTAACATTTCTCAAATTGAAAGAACTGAAGAAATTTCATGCCTCAAATTGTGAAGTGAAGGATTATATGGGCAAAATTCTGAATGACAAAGGAAGATTGAAAGTACATGCAGAATCACTAGTCATTCATTAAAGAACTGTTCGACATTCAGCCATTTCAGAAGGTAATATATAGTTCAAAGGTGATGGTACTGAAGCAAGGAGTGTATGCTGTACTTAAGTATCTGAGAAAAAGAAGTCACTAGGAATGATGAAATACCAACTGTTATGTTTTGACAAAAAGATGCAACCTGGAAGCACTTACTCTCTGTGTCAGAAAATTTACCAGACAAGTATCTAACCAACTAACTGGAAGAGATCTATATATGTATCCATTCTGAAGAAAGGATATCCAAAAATGCCATTACTATCACATGTGAGTAAAATTTTGCTGAAGGTAGTTCAAAAATGAATACATCCACAGAGAGCTGCCAGAAATTTGAGACAGATTCAGAAGAGGACATCAAATAAGGTATATCATTGTTGATGTTAGCTGGATCTTGGCTGAAAGCATAGGATACTACAAAGATGTTGTATTTTGTTGCATTTTGTTGACTTTACAAAGGCATTCAACTGTGTGAATCCTAACAAATCAAGGGTAACATTGCAAAGAATGGCAATTCCGGAACACTTAGGGCTACTAGGTGGTTTAAAATCAAAAACAAATATGCACCATAGTTTGTCCTCTCACCATAGCCTATATGAAGAAGAACCTGTTATCAGGATTTGAGGAAGACTAATTAACAACATACAGCAAACAGAAAACATGACCTTTCTTGCTGAAAGTGAAGAGGACTTGAAGCACTAACTGTTGAAGATCAAAGACTTCATTCTTCGGTATAAATTACACCTCAACATAATGAAAACAATAATGCCTGCAGTAGGACTGATAAGCAACATCATGATAAATGGGGAAAAGATTGAAGTTGTCAAGGTTTTCAATTTAGTTGGCTCTGCAATCAATGACCATAGAAGAAGCAATCTAGAATTCATACTGTGTATTGCACTGGGTAGATCTGCTGCAAAATAAGTTTTCAATGTGTTCAAAAGCAAAGATGTCATTTTGAGGACTAAAATAAGCTTGACAGAAGCTATGATATTTTCGATCACCTCCTATGCATGTGAATGCTGGACATTGAATAAGGAAGACAGAAGATTTCAAAGAGCAGTTCAAGAAGACAAAACAAAGTATTATAGTGACATGTGCAAACAGCTGAAAATAGAAAACCAAAAAGGAAGAACATGTTCTACATTTCTCAAGCTGCAAGAACTGAAGAAAAAACTCAAGTTTCAACTTGCGATAGTGAAGAATTTTACATGGAAAATACAAAACAACTCAGGGAGCATCGAAAGAAGATGGAAGGAACATATAGAGTCATTGTACTAGAAAGAACTGGTTGATATTCAGTCATTTAAAGAGGCAACATGTGATCTGGAACCAATGGTATTAAAGGAAGAAGTTGAAGCTCCTTTGAAGGCATTGGCAAAAGACAAAGCTCCAGGAATTCAAGGAATATCAATTGTGATATCTTAACAGACAGATGTAGGTCTGGAAGTGCTCGCTCGTTTGGAGGACAGCTACCTAGCCCACTGAGTGGAGGACATCCATATTTACTCCCCTTCCAAAGAAAGGTAATCCAACTGAATGCAGAAATTAGCAAACAGTATCATTAATATCACATACAACTTTGCTCAAGACCACTCAAAAGCAACTGCAACAGTGTATCAACTCAGATTCAGAAGAGGATGTGGAACCATGGACATCATCGATGATGTCAGATGGATCTTGGCTAAAAGCAGAGAATACCAGAAAGATGTTTACCTGCATTTCATTAACTATGCAAATACATTTGACTGTGTAGATCATAAAAAATTATGGTTAACATTTAGAGAATTAGAATTCCAGTACACTTAATTGTGCTATCAAGGAATCTGTACATGGATCAAGAGGCAGTCATGCAAACAGAAAGAGGGGACACTGTAGGGTTTAAAGTCAGGAAAGGTACACACCAGGGTTGTATCTTTTCACCATAGCTTTTCAGTCTGTAGGCCAAGCAAGTAATCTGAGAACCTGGACTGTATGAAGAAGAATGAGGTATCAGGATTGTGTTACATGGATGACACCACTTCGCTTGCTGGAAGTGAAGAGCATTTGAAACACTTATCGATGAAGATGAAAGACCACAGTCTTAAGTATGGATTACACCTCAACATCAAGGAAACAAAAATCCTCACAACTAGACCAGTAAGCAACATTGTCATAAATGGAGAAAGGATTCAGGTTGTCAAGGATTTAATTTTACTTGGTTCCACAATCAATGCCCATGGAAGCAGCAGTCCAGAAACCAAAGGACTCATTGCCATTGGGAAAATCTGCGGCAAAGGGCCCCTTTACAGTATTGCAAAGTAAAGATATCACCTTGAAAACTACGGTGTATCTGACCCAAGCCATGATATTTTCAATTGCGTCATATGCATGTGAAAGTTGGACAATGAACATGGAAGACAGAACAAGCATTGATTACTTTGAACTGTGATGTTGGAGAAGAACACTGAATGTACCATGGACTACCAAAAGAATAGAGTGCTCTTTGGAAGCCAAGATGACATGACTGCCTCTTATGTACATTGGACATGTTGTCAGGAGGGATCAGTCCCTGGAGAAGGACATCGTGCTTGGTAGAGTCAGGGTCAGTGAAAAAGAGGAACATCCTCAACAAGATGGTTTGACACAGTGGCTGCAACGATGGGCTTTCATATAAAAATGGTTGTGGACACAGTGCAAGACCTGGCTGTATTTTGTTCTGTTGTGCATAGGGTTGCTATGAGTCAGAACCAAACTGATGTAACCTGACAACAAATTATATATGTATATGAACGATTTTAGGTTTACAGAAAAGTTATAAAGATAGTACACAAGGATGGAGAGTTTCCTCCATAGGCAACATTTTATATTTCAATGGTCCATTTTTCAAAACTAATGAATGTACATTATTCCATTATGTTTAATTAAACTCCAGACTTTGTTTGGATTTCACTAGTTTGTTCATTAATGTCCCATTGTATTTCAGAATCCAATCCAGGGTACCATGTTGCATTCAACTGCCATATTTCTTTGGTTTCCTTCAGCTAGTGGCCGTTTCTTAGTGTTTTCTTTTTTTTTTTTATGATCATGGCAGTTTGGTACAGTATCCTTAAGAAATGTCATCCAGTCTGTGTGTGTTGAATGTTTTGTTCTCAAGATTAGACTAGGGTGAAGTGATCGTTCAGTCACATTAGATGAGGGGGTACATGATATCTGCATGTCATAACTAGTAATGTTAACCTTCATCATATGGTTGTGTTAGTATTGGACAGGTTTCCACACCATTAATGTACTGTTATACCCTTTTCTTACTAAAATGGTTACTCATTTTGGCATACTTGATAGTACATACTGGAAGATAAAGAAGTATCTTTAAAACTAATCATAACCTGATTATTTTTTGTAATTATGTGAGTGTAAACCACAAATATAACTGCAACTTAAAACCAATGAGATGATGAGAAAGTCAGTGAAACAGTGATTATCTTGATGAAGAGGTCAAGAATGAATTTAAAATGTTAAGCATGTGTTCATCATAAGATAAATAACAATATGAAAAACAAAGTCAATTTGAGAAGATAAACTTGAATGATGGAAGGATTACAACTTCAGTTTTAATTGGGTTAGTTTTATTTCAAATATATCAATGATTTTACCTGTGGTACCATCCATAAAACATTTGGAAATGTGGAATTCAACTGCGTAAGGATGCTCAAGGTTGAAGAGAGAGCCCATTTGAGATAAAGTGTCATTAAAATGGAAAAGTCATTTCAGAGGTCTCTAAACATGTTCATTCCCTAATCGCTGCAATTTATTCCATTGACCTAACCTTCCATACCAGACACTTCTTTGGCTATCCTCATTGCAGCCTCTCATTACAACTTCAGAATAAAAGCAAACTGAAGTCAAATATCAGATCCCTACAGGGAGATAATCTGGCCCCTGTGTCTGATAGAGTCTCAGCACCTGACAGCTCATTGCTCTTCAGGGAAATCCGAGCAGCCCCTTGCCTCACCATTCAAAATTTAGTACTTCTGACTGAGCCAAGTGCCTTGCAGCTTCTGTTCTCTCCTCCTTTTCGGTGATCCAGAAGACTGAATATTTTTCTGGCAGCTCTGACTGACTCCTGGGAGTTTTAAGAGACAAAGGGCAGTGTATAATATTTCTCTTTGCTTTTCCACAGTACTAGCATGAAACTGGAAAATATGGACTTGAAAGTCAGATGGCCTTGTGTTCAAAATCTTTCTCTGCCACTTATAGTGAAATAATAAAACACTTTGTGTTAATCTTTTGTAATGGTAGATCACTTCTCTGATATTTTGGGAAAGTAGTACGTACCTCATAGAGAGACTGAGAACAATATATGGTGCAAGTGTTTGTCACTGCACTGAGTGGTACTAAATGTACTTGTTCATTTAGCCCACTCAATAACTCTGTGAGCTAAATAGGCCATTATTATAACTGAAGTAAAGACTGGTAAAGTAACTTGCTTCAAAATCAAACAGCCAGTGTGTGCATACCTGGAATTAGAACCCAGACAGACTGGCTTTTGAATTTTTGCTCTTAAACAAAATGGTATACCATTATTGTGTACCTACCACATAATAGTAACCTAGCCGCTATTATTGGTGTTAATAAAACTTCTTTATGTTAGGACAAGACAAGAATATCTGCTATAACCACTTTCATTTAACAGTATTTTAGCTGTTCAGTCATTAAATGAGAAAATGAAATACGTAATTTTGAAATAATTATCATTTTTGAAACATTAGATCTCTAGCATAAAAACCCCAAATAATAAATCTAAGTAGAAAATGACCAGCTACCAAAAGAAAATTTACAATTCAAGAGTCTTCCTATGTATAATTTTCATCAACAGCATTGAAGTTGGCATGCTACTACGGTTAGGAATTGATCTTATTGCTGGCTGGACTGAGGCTGTGAACAGAGTGCCTGTACGGGGCCTCTCAGCATTACTGTTTCAGAGTCAAATGTCTCTTCAGCTACCCAAACCATTTCCCCATCAGCCTTCAGCAATGACCTGTTTGAGTCTTACCATGTTTCCACTAAGAGTCTCTTCAAGACCCTTCCAAATTCTAACCAATACCCAGTTCTAAAGCCAACACTACATGTTTCAATTTTGGAGAGTAGCACCCCGCTTCTGGTTCTGAATTCTGTACTACTCACTGTTCCTGGTTTTAAAAAGTAACCCCAAGACTTTGTAAATCAATCAATCAAACAAACTTGTGCCTAAAATTTCTTGCTTTAAGAGTTTGGAAATGCCTTTGCAGTGCAGTTTTCACCTGGCTTCTTTCAGGTAGTTGCGGTCATATGTTAGCCGGGAGGACAGTAGTCTGGAAGCTCAAGGAGACAGGACGTCTGAGATAGTCACACGCCTGACAGCCTTTCACTCAACTGGAAACTGAGCTGTTGTTGTCAAATAGACTGCTTACGAGTGGTATCTCTAGAAAAAGATTTCAAAAAAGTTGTTATTCTTACATGGCATCTGTAATTCTTACTTGGTAATTGGCTTACCCTAGAGGGACTGCACAAAAAAATCAATAGGAAGCTGCATTGTTTTTTTCTGACCTACCTGTGGAAGATACATAATATCACCTCAGACTTACTCTGCGTTTTTGAAGCATTCACAAGCTTCCCAGATTTTGAGGAGTGCATATAGGTACCACTTCTTGAGTATGAGACTCTGTTGGCTCAGTAGTTAAGAGCTCAGCTGCTGACCAAAGGTCAACAATTTGAATACACCAGCTGCACCTTGGAAACCCTATGTGGTGGTTCCACTCTGTCCGTTAGTGTTGCTCTGAGTCAGAACTGACTCAGTGGTAACGGGTTTTTGTTCCTTGAATATAAAGACACTGTCAATTAAGTTGGCAAACATCCTAGAAAAGTGCTACATACTTCACTGCTGAATATCACTACAGTCATCTTCAAAGTCCGACCCTTGGGAAGCTGTGCATTGATGCCAGTACCCAGTTCACCCTAATGTAATTTGGGAACTCTTTTTCTGGAATGGCCATCAGAACTGTCCTCATATTACCCTTGATTTCATGACTGTCATCAAAATGTCTTTCTTTTAATGTTTCTTTTATTTTTAGGTAAAACAAAAATCATTGGGAATCAGATAAGGTGAGTAGAGAGGGTATTCCCCTACAATTATTTGGTTACTGGCTAAAAACTCCCTCCTGCACAACTATATATACAATTAAGTTTGTGAACTTGTCATCTTGCCATTGTGCACAATGGCTATTCCAAAAACAGTTCCAAAATTGTTCTGAAGGGTGGACTAAGTGGTGGCATCAGTGCATAGCTTCCCAAGGGGAGTACATTAAAGGTGATCATAGTGATATTCAGCAATGAGGTGTATAGCACTCAGTACAATTCAGTTCACAGACTTTATTGTCAGACCTTATATATTGAAGAGTTTGGGGGGGGGGTTTAAGTTTCCACATCAAGTTAGATAAACTTTCCTCTGAGTCTAACTTATAAAGAGTATTTAATTGCAATGAGAGCCTTATGTAGCAACATACGTTAAAAAATTCCAACAAAGAATTTGTCTTAAATTCTTATCTTAGAAAATATTGTCTTATATAAATTAAATATATAAGAAAATATGAACTAATGAGCTAGTTGCTCATTTTGAGAAGTTCAAAGTTACAAAAGAAGAAAGAAAATTATAGTGAATATGAGAATGTGTAGAGAATATAAACAGAAAAGAAACAGAAAATTAACAAACTCAAATATATTTTCTTTGAAAATACAGACAAGTTAGATAATTGATAATTTCAATTAATAATAATGTTAAATGGAAAAATAGCAATGCGTGGCTAAGGACAGAATTTATGACTAAGTACTGATTAAAAGATGAATATAATATTACTTATATTAGTAAATTCAAAACTTAAATTCAGAAACCACACTCATTCTTCCAACTTCTAGAAATGTAAATTGCTCACAGGTTCCAGATGAGCCCTGTATGAGACTTACTTTTGCCTAAAAAATCTTCCTCAGCTAAGATAATGTCTCTTTCCAGGAGCAGCCTACTTCTAATGATCGGTTGATGCAAAGTATAAGCAATTGCCCCCCTGCCCAATTTGGGATGCTTTGAAGGACCATTCCAACTTAAAAGTACACTATGGAATTGGTTTGTTTCTACTTGGCTTGGCTGGCTGTATTTATTAACATCTACACATTATGTTTCCTACTTGTATTAGCAAGTTTCCTGGTATCTGGTTCGCACCTATTGATCTGGTCAAAGTCTTTTTCTACATATCTTTTTAAAGGCACAAGAACCAATTTCCCTTGAAGAGAAATGGCCAGCAATACATCTTCACTGTTCTACCTCAGAGGTCTATTAACTTTGTAGCCCTATGTCATTATTTAGTCTGGACGGACCTTGATTGCCTTTCTCTTTTGAAAGATGTCTCACTGGTTCCTTACATAGTTGACATGTATGCTGATTGGATCTAGTAAGGAAGAAATGTAAGTCACTCTAGGCTTACTGGTAAAACATGCATGTTTTTGTCATTGTTCTTTTGTGTCATTGACATAGTTCTGATTCATAGGTACCCAGTGTATAACAGACAGAAATACTGTCCTGTCCTGTGCCAACCTCAAAATCATTACAATGTTTAAGCCCATTCTTGCAGTCACTGTGACAATCCATCTTACTGAGGGTCTTTCTCTTTCTTGTGGACCCCATGTGATACCAAGCATGATATCCTTCTCCAGGGACTAGTCCCTTATTATAGAATGTCCGAAGTACATGCGACAAAGTCTTATTATCCATATTTCCAAGGAATAACTGGCTGTACTTCTTCCAAGACAGACTCATTAGTTCTTCTGCCAAGTCATGGCATATTCAGTATACTTCTCCAGTACCGTAGTATAAAGGCATCAATTTTTTCATCGTTCTTCCTTATTTATTGTTCAGCTTTTGCATGTGCGTGAGGTGATTCAGTCATGTGCATGTTTGTTCTCAAAATGACATCTCTGCTTTTCAACACTTAATAGAAATTGCTTTAAAGCAAATTTGTCCTATGCAATACATCATTTGAACTTTTAGTTGCTACTTCCATGAGTGTTGACTATGAGTTCAAATACAATAAAATCCTTGACAACTTCTATACCTTCTTGGTTTATCATTAAGCTTGGTTTATCATGAAGCTTACTGGTCCAGTTGTGAGAATTTTTGTTTTCCTTATGTTGAGGTGTAATCCATAGTAAAGGCTGTAGTCTCTAATCTTCACAGGAAAGTTCTTCTTGTCCTCTTCACTTTCCATGAACAAAGTTATATCATCTGTGTATCAGGTAGTTAAGGAGTTTTCCTTCAATCCTAATGTTGCATTCTTCTTCACATACTTGTAGTTCACCTCAGATTATTTTCTCAGTATACAGACTGAAGAGGTATGGTGAAAACATACAACACTGACACATGCTTTTCCTGACTTTAAACCTAGCAGCATTGTTGTGTGAACAACTGCCTCTTGGTCTATTTACAGGTTCCACAAGAGCACAGCTAAGTGTTTTGGAATTCCCATTCTTGCAGTGTTATGTATAATTTGTTTGGTTCACACAACTAAATGCTCTGCATAGTCAACAAAACATAGATAAAACATCTTTCTAATATTATCTGCTTGATCCATCTAACATCAGCAATGATATCCTTCATTCTGTGTCCTGTTTTAAATTTATCTTCAATTTCTGGCAGTTCCATGTCAATGTATTGCTGCAACTGCTTTTGAATAACCTTAAGACAAAGTTTCTTGCGTGTGTTGTTAATGATGTCACGTTGTTGTTAGGTGCCAACAAGTCAGTTCCAACTCACAGTGACCCTATGAACAACACAGGATCTTGTGCCACATCCACAATCATTTTTATGCTTAAGCCCATTGTTGCAGCCACTGTGTCAATCCATCTTGTCAAGGGTCTTCCTCTTTTTTTCTGCTGCCCGTCCACTCTACCAGGTATGATGTCCTTCTCTAGGGACTTACCCCTCCTGACAACATGTCCAAAGTATAAGATGCAGTCTTGTCATCTTTGCTTCCAGTGAGCACTCTGGTTGTACTTCTTACAGAAAAGATCTTTGTTCTTTTGGCAGTTCATAGAACATTCAACATTCTTCTCCAACACTACAATTCAAAGGTGTCAGTTCTTTTTTTGTCTTTGTTCACTGTCTGGCTTTCACATGCATATGATGCAATTGGAAATACTTTCTTCAAGCTGACACCTTTACTTTTCAGTACTTTAAAGAGATGCTTTGCAGAGGATTTTCCCAAGGCAGTGTATCTTTTGGTTTCTTGACTGCTGCTTCTGTGGGCATTAATTATGGACCTAAGTAGAATGAAATCCTTTCTCTTTTCATGACGATGTTGCTTACTGTTCCAGTTGTGAGAATTTTTGTTTTCTTGATGTTGAAGTGTAATCCATACTGAAGACAGTGATCCTTGATCTTCATCAGTGTTTCAGGTCTTCTTCAACACCAGCAGGTAAGGAGGTCTCATCTAAATCTAAGACCTGTTAAGACTTATTAGCAGGTTGTTAATGTTCTGCATTTCTCATTGGAAAATATTAAGTGACTCAGAAATCATCAAAAGAAGATAGAAGGAATATGCAAAGTCATTATACCACAAAGAACTGGTGATGGTTAGCCGTTTAAAGTGGCAGGGTATTATCAGGAGCTGATGGTACTGAAAGAAGAAGTCAAAGCTACACTGAAAGCATTTGCAAAAAAACAAGGCTTCAGAAATTGATGGAATATCAATTGAGATATTTCAATCCTGATGCCTCATTCTTCTTTGCATAATCCAGCTTCTTGGATTATTTGCTCAGTTTGAAAAGGCATGGTGGAAAGATGCAACCCTGATGCACACCATTCCTGGCTGTAAACTACACAGTGTCCCCTTGTTCTGTCTCTTGATCCATATACAGATTCCTTAAGAACACAAGTAAGTTTTCTGGAATTTCCATTTTATGCAATGTTAGCTGTTAGAGATTTGAGATATCTGCAATGAACATGGTGGGCGAAGGAGAGTGACGCCAAGAAATAAGAAAAGATAGACACGAAACAGTTTGGGAGTCAGGAGGGCTAACGGCTTTTTCCTAGCCGAGAGCCCAGAGCAAAGTTTTATTACAGTATTTATACTCTTTTGGTATCTAGGGTACAAGGAAGTGAAACATACAGTAACTAAGTAATTTGGGCACAGTTTTGGTCATACATTGTTCTACATGTTCAGGCCAAGGGCTTGGAAGTATTCCCAGGCTGTTTCTAGGTTTCAGTACACAAATGTCATAGGAGGTTACACAGAGTTGAAGTAACGGTTCAGCATCCAAGATGGCTTCACTTATGTCAAGAGTGTTTAACTTGATTTCCCACAGTTAGCCATAATTTGTTATGATCCGCACAGTTGAATGTCTTTGCATAGTCAGTGAAACACAGGTAAACATCTTTCTGATACTCTGCTTTCAGCCAAGATCCGTCTGACATCAGCAATGATATTCCTGGTTCCATGTTCTCTTCTGAATACAGCTTGCGTTTCTGGCCATTACTTGTCAATATACTGCTGCATTCACTTAGAATGATCTTGAGCAAAATTTTATTTGTGTGTGATATTAACAATATTATTTGGTAATTTCTCCGTCAGTTGGATCACCTTTCTTTGGAATGGACATAAATATGAATCCCTTTCAGTCAGTTGGCAAGGTAGCTGTCCTCCAAATTTCTTGGCATAGAGCAGTGAGCACTTCCTGCACTGCTTTTGTTTGTTGAAATATCTCAATTGATGTTCCATCAATTCCTGAAGCCTTGTTTTTTGCAAATGCTTTCAATGTAGCTTTGACTTCTTCTTTCAGTACCATCAGTTCCTGATAATACACTACCACTTTAAATGGCACCAGTTCTTTGTGGTATAATGACTACACATTCCTTCCATCTTCTTTTGATGCTTTCTGAGTCATTTAATATTTTCCACGTAGAATCCTTCACTATTGCAACTTAAAGCTTGAATATTTCTTTCATTCTTTCAGCTTGAGAAATATAAAACATGTACTTTCCTTCTAGTGTTTCATTTCCAGTATTTTGTACATGTTGTTATATTTTCTTTTGTCTTCTTGAGCTGCCCTTTGAAATCTTCTGTTTAATTCTTTTACTTCACCATTCCTTCCTTTTGTTTTAGCTGCTCAACATTTGAAAGCAAGTTTCAGAGTCTCTTCTGACATCCAATTTGGTCTTTTCTTTCTTTCCTGTTTTTTAATGACCTGTCGTTCTCTTCATGGTTGATGTTTTTGAGGTCATTCCACAATTCATCAGGTCTTCAGTCATTAGTGTTGAACACATCAGATCTGTTCTTGAGTCGGTCTTTAAACTCAGGAGGGATGTAGCCAAGGTCATACTTTGGCTCTTGTGGACTTGTTCTACTTTCCTTCAGTTTCAACTTGAATTTTCATAGGAGCAATTGATGGTCTGTCCACAGTCAGCACCTAGTCTTGTTCTAACTGCTGATACAGAGCTTTTCTGTTTTCTTTTTCACAGATGTAGTCAGTTTGGTTCCTGTGTATTCCATCTGGTGAGTTCCATGTGAACAGTCTTCATTTGTGTTGGTTACAGAAGGTATTTGCAATGAAGAAGTCATTAGTCTTGCAAAATTCTATCAAGCAATAAAAGTTGTTAGTCTTGCAAAATTCCAGTGTTATTTCTATCACCAAGGCTGTATTTTCCAGCTATAGATCCATTTTCTTTGTTTCTAATTTTTGCATTACAATTAACAGTAAGTATCAATGCATCCTAATTTCATATTTGATTAATTTCAGACTGCAGAAGCTAGTAAAAATCTTCAACCTCTTCATCTTTGGCCTCAGTGGTTGTTGTGTAAATTTGAACAAAGTCATATTAATTGGACTTCCTTGTAGGGATATGGATATTATCCTGTCACTTTCAGCATTGTGCTTCAGGACAGATCTTGAAATGTTCTTTTAGATGATGAATGCAACACCATTCCTCTTCAAGTTTTTGTTCCCAGCTTAATAGACCATATGATTGTTGGATTCAAAATGGCCAATACAAACCCATTTTAGCTCACTAATGCCATTCCATTTCATTTTACACAATTTCTGATTTTCCTGGAATCATACCTAGTACATTATATGTTCTGATTATTAATGCATGTTTGCAGCCGTTTCTTCATATTTTGAGTTGTGCCACATCAGCAAATTAACATCTCGAAGGCTTTACTCCATCTACATCATCAAGATCTCCTACGCTTTGAGTTGGCAACTCTTCCATTATAGTCTTCTGTGTGCCTTCCAACCTAGGGGCTCATTTCCAGCACTATGTCTGACAATGTTTCACTGCTATTCATAAAGTTTTTCCTGTCCTTTCATAAGTAGACTGCTACATACTCCTTCCTAGTCTGTCTTAGTCTGGAAGCTCAGTTGAAATTTACCTACCATGAGTGACCCCTGATGGTACCTAAATACAAGTGGCATAGCTTCCAGCATCACAGCAACAAGCAAGATAGGCACATGAGGAATATTAATGATATTGTTTGATAATTTCCATTTTCCATTGGATCACTTTTCTTTGGAATGGGCACAAATATGAATCTCTTGTAGGCAGTTGATGAGTTACCGGTTTTCCCAATTTCTTGGCATAGACAAGTGAGCACCTGCAGAACTTCAACACTTTGTTAAAATATTTCAGTTGACATTCCATCAATTCATGGTGCCTTGTTTTTTGCCAATTCTTAAGTGCAGCTTGGACTTCTTCCTTCAATACCGTCACTTCTTAATCATGGATTACCTCCTGAAATGGTTGAATTTTCACCAATTCTTTTTGACACAGTGTAGTTCTTCCATTTTGTTTGATGCTTCTGCATTATTCAATATTTTGTTCATAGATACTTTCAATGTTGTAACTTGACTTGAACTTCTCTTCAGTTCTTTTGGCTTAAGAAATGCCAAGCATGTTCTTCTCTTTGAGATTTCTTATTCCAGATATTTGCACACTGTATATCAGACTTTAGCTTGTCTTCTTGAGCCACCCTTTGAAATCGTCTGTTTTGATTAGCATGCTAGAGAGTTTGAAATGAATATGACCTTACTGATATTTCCAGAGTTCCAGTGGTGAGGAACATGTAGACACATTCCTTTTAACATGAAGGGTAAGTTATTGCATCAAGTCCCTCCCACAACTTAGAAGGAGGCACAATACCTGATGAGCCTCCTTGGATTTTGTAGGTAACATATCTTTATTTGGGTGTGCTGATATGACTTATTTATCTAGCGGCTAGATCTATCAAGTGAGAAGGTACCAGAATAAGAGAAAGCTCTGTGACAGGTTCAGGCAATCATGCAAGCCACTCTATCACTTGACTCTTTGATCTGGTTGGTTCAATGGTTCTTGAACTGTCAGTAACAGATAGAGTTGGTGTTTGAAGCTTTTGGCAGGCTCCTGCTGGTAGATTATAATTCAGAATCTTAGGATTTTGGAGCACAACCCTGCCATCCTCTACGTGTAACTATTCTCTTTTTGAGGAACAGTGTTTGCCTTATTACTGGGCCTTAATAACGACTGAATGCTTAACCACATTGCCTGCACCCAAATTCCCACATATCCTGCCCTGCATGTTATGAATGGACAGTTGTATGAACTACAGCATCTTAAAGCTGGATGTGCGCAGCAGCCCTCCACTGTTAAATGGAAGTGGTATATATGAGGTCAGACTTGTGCAAGACCTGAAGGCACAAGTAAGTTGTATGAGGAAGTAGTCCAAATTTCCATGGTTTCCACTCTTGTCACATTATGTGAACTTTCCCAGTATGTACCTGTAGCGTTATGGGGAGTTCTTATAACCAGTTGACTGAGAAAAAGAAAAGTCACACCTAGCTTACAGAGAGTTGTCTGTGATATGCAGACACCACATGAAAATGGGCAACAAGAGCACTGTAGCCCCTTTCTGTGACCCCCCTGTAGGTCAGTGTCAAAGAAAATCCTCCCAATGGAAAGAACTTTGAGAAGTACACCTGGTTGTTCACTTTGCTTGAAAGGAGGAATGGTTTGATTTGTGATTGTAGACTAATGCATGCATGGGCTTTTTTTTTTTTTTTTTAATGATTGAATGAAAATGTACATTCCCATAGAAATTCACATGCTCATCTATATACAACTCCCACTGTTCTCCCTGTCCGGTGACAGCACACCCTTCCTCTCTGCTCCGTATATGTCCTATCCTCCCAAGAGTCTCCTATCCCCTCCTCTCCAGCCACAACCCTTCCTCCAGTAAGAGGTCAGAAGGATGACATCCTATAGATGCATAGAACCATAAAGTTCCCACAAGATACGTTCACTCTACATCACCAAGTCCAATCCATTGCTCTCCGAAAAGTTGACCTTGACTGTGATTTATAGACACAGGAAGCATCAGGGCCAGGGGCCATGCTCCCAGGAGAAACCTGAAGCCCTGCACCATCAGTTGCGGCCTTTTAGTGGAGATCTCAGGGTGCACCCCTATTTATTCTTGTGTTGCCCTTGAGACTCAATTTTGTGAGCTCCATTGTGGCTGTCACTGGTGGTAGCCAGGCACCATCTGGTTCTTCTGGTCACCACTTGATGTAGTCACCCACTCACGTGGATCTTTCTGTCTTCTGGATTGTCTTTCCTTCATGTCGTTCTTGCCCTTGGTGATCATCTGTTCCTGTTGAGTCGGGACCATTTGCTGTACCCTCAGATGGCAGCTTCACAGCTTTTAAGACCCCAAACACCACTCACCAATGTGGGGTGTGGACAGTTGTTATTAGCAAAATGCTAGCTATGCCAGTTGGCCTCGATTATGCCTGAGAGGATGGTCCCTGGCCCCCACCCCAGCTACTCTGTCCTTAAATCAACTCAAACTGGATAAAAGACCGAAATACCAAATCTAAAATGATAAAGCTCACCTAAGAAAAAGTACAAACAACAATGGAAGGTTTAATACACAACGTAGGGAGACTTCAAAATCTGTCAAACAAACCACAATCATCAGAAGAGAAAATAGACAAATGGGAACTATTAAGAATCGAACATTTTTGCTCATCCAAAGACTTTATTAATAGAATTAAAAAGCCACCTACAGAATGGGAAAAAAAATATTTGGCAGCTCTATGTCAGACCAATGCCTGATCTCCATAATCTATAAGGTACTACAAAATACCAATAATAAAAAGATAAATCATCCAATTAAGCAATGGGCAAAGGAGATGGACAGACACTTCTCTAAAGAGGAGATCTAGGCAGCCAAAAAACACATGTGGACATGCTCACGATCATTAACTATTAAAGAAATTCAAATCAAAACTGCAATGAGATACCATCTCACCCCAACAAAGTTGGCCATGATCCCAAAAATACAAAACAACAAATGCTGGAGAGGCTGTGGGGAGATTGGAACTCTCCTGCACTGCTGGTGGGATTTCAAAGTGGTGAAATCTCTTTGGAAATCAATCTGGCACTACCTTAAAAAATGGATCTAGATATACCATTTGACCCAGTAATTCCACTGCTTGGAACATATCCTACAGAATCAAGGCCATTCACACCAACTGATACATGGCCACGAGTGTTCATCACAGCACAGTCCACAACAGCAAAAAGATGCAATCAACACAGATGCCCAACAGCAGAGGAATGGATAGGTAAACTATAGTATACATACTCAATGGGACACTATGCAATGATAAAGAACAATGATGATTGCAGGAAACATCTCTTAACCTGGTTTCAACTGGAGGACATTATGCTAAGTGAAAGTAGTCAGCAACAAAAAAACAAATATTGTGTGAGACCCCAACTATAAGAACTTAAAAACAGACTCATGAGTAGAAGCAGAGACTCTTTGATGGCTGCAAGAGTGGAGAGGGAGGGAGGGTAAGAGAGAGGAGGATTTAGATTAGATAGTTAATAGAAATTTGGTTGGGTGAAAATGGTGACAGCACATATTAGAAAGAAGATCAATAATAACTGGACCTCAGCGCAGTTTGAGTACTCCTCTCATCTAAACCCAGTATTGCATGCATGGGCTTTGGTCAGTGGTTTAGATAGATGGTCAGGGACTTGGAAGGGAAATGACTGGAAAATTTTTAATAAGGAGGTATGGACAAGAGGTATGTGGAATGATCTCTCTGAATGGACCAAAGAAGTAATGATACTTATGTTTCATGTGAAAAGTCACCAAAGGGCATCATCAGCAGAAGAGGATTTTAACAAGCAAGTGGCTAAAATGACATATTCTATGGAAGCCAGTCATCCTCTTTCTCCAGCCACTCCCATCATTGCCTAGTGGTCTCTAAAGCAAAGTGGCCATGGTGGCAAGGATGGAGGTTATGCATGGGTTCAGGATCATGGATTTTCTCTCACCAAGGCCACTTGGGTAAAGTCACTGCTAAGTACCTATTCTTTTGGAGGTAGGATCCACAACTGAGTCCCTGATACAACACCATTCCTCTGAGTGACCAGCCAAAACCTGGTAGCAGGTTAATTAAATTGGACTGCTTCCTTCTTGGAAAGGGCAGAATTTTGTTCTTACTGGAACGAGTACTTAGTCTAAATATAAACTTACCTTTCCTATATACAATTCTCCTGCCAATACTACTGTCTGTGAATAGACTTTGGTCAATGGTTTGGGGAGGTATGTTAAAGAGATATGTGACTAGATCTCTCTGAACGGCCAAAGACATGAAGACTCTTGTGAAAAATCACCAAAGGGTAATATCAGCAGAGGAAGATTTCATCAGGTGGATAAAATGACGTGTTCTGTGGAAAAAAGTCATCCTCTTTCCCAGGTACTCCCGTTATTGCCCAACGGTCTCATAAATAAAGTGGCTGTGATGGCCACAAATGGTAGTACTGGCAATCACTTACAGAATGCCTCATCCTCTGTCATGGTATTCCACACAATATCACCTCAGATCAGGAAACACACTTCACAGAAAATAAAGTATGACAATGGACTCATGCTCGTGAGATTTACTGGCCTTACCATGTTCTCTATCATTCTGAAGCAGCTAACTTGATAGATCAATGTAATGTGCTTCTAAAGACACAATTATGGTGCAAGCTAGGTGTCAATACCTTGCAGGATTGGGATAATGTTTTCCATAAGGCTGTATATGCACTAAACCAGTGTTTAATGTATGTTCCTGTTTTCCCCATAACTAGGATTCATGAATCTAGCAGTCAAGAGATAGAAAAGTGAGTGATACCACTCATTATTACCCATAGTGACCCAGTTGCAAAAGTGTTGCTTCCTGTCTCTGTGACCCCGTGTTCTGTGGGTTTAGAGATAGTAGTCCCAAAGATGAAATGGTTTTACCAGGAAATATAACAATGATTCTACTTAACTGGAAGTTGAGAATATTAGCCAGCCACTTTGGGCTTTTCATGCCTCTGAATCAACAGTTTCACAGGGAGTTACTGTACTGGGTGGTGTGATTGATCTGATTACCAAGGGAGAAATCAGATTACTATTACATAGTGGAAGTAAAGAAGAGTATCCCTGGAATGCAGGAAATCCTTTTGGATGTCTCTTAGTACTGTCATGTCCTCTGATTAAAATCAACAGAAAATCACATCAACCCAACTCCGACATAACTGTCAATGGTTAAGACACTTTAGTAATGAAGGTTTAAGTCACAACCAGACAAAGAACCATAACAACACAAGGTGCTTGTTGAGGGCAAAGATAATACAGAAAGTGGTGAAAGAAGATAGTTCTAGTCTTGTCAACTTCCACTTCATCTGGAAAGACCATAACAACTGTAGTACATCTATCTTTTTAATATGATATCATAGTTTGCATGATATGATCAGTAGGCCATTTTTTTTCACTATTATAACTTCGACTGTGTTTGCAGCCTTCCCTAACTGAGTAGGATTCTGGATATGTGTCCTTCTAAAATATAAAGTTAGCGGTTTTGGTCTTCCAAGCCAAGAGATTCTTTCAGTATTTCTTCTGGCTCTGGTTTCATTTTTACAAAGTCTCTGAGATTCTGTTTATCTGCGAATGTCTTAATTCCATTTTCATATTTGAAAGATAGTTTTGCAGGATCTATAATTCTTGGTTGGAAGTTCTTCTCCTTCAAGGCTTTGAATGTGTCATGCCACTGTATCTGTGCCAGCATTGTTTCTGCAGAGAAATGCAACGAAAGCCTACAGGGTTTCCCTCTGAATGTTAGCTTTTCTTTGAGTCTTGCTGCCTTTAAGAGTTTCTGCTTATGTTTCGTTTTGTTGAGCTTGATTATAGTATGCCTTGGAGTCTTTCTATTGAGAACTATATTGAGTGGTGTTTGGTACGTATTTTGGATATCTATATTCTCTTCTTTCATTATTTCTGGGAAGTTTTCTGTCCACAGTTCAGCAACAATACTCTCTGTGTTCTCCAATGTCTCACCCTGTTCAGGAACTCCAATTAATTGTAGATTGTTCTTCTTAACAGAGTGCCACAAGCTTCTTAATGCTTCTTTATTTTTCTTGTTTCTTTTTTTCTGATTTCTCCTCATAGAAGTTGGAGTCAGTGGCTCTGTCTTCCAAATCATCAATTCCCTTTTCTATTTGTTCCATTCTGTTTTCTTGGCTTTGAATTGAAGTTTCAGTGTCTTTGATTTTGTTCTTGATCTGTTGGATTTCCAAGTACTGATGTTCCATCAGGTCAAACAGCTTGCTTAATTTTTCATTTTGCTCTGATGCATTTTGATAAGGTCTAAGAGGGCTCTATATATAATCCTTTTGTGTTCACCTTCTGATAGTTTCAGAAAAGCTTCTTCATTTGGGAAGTTCTGAGGTGGTTTCTTTTCAGGGCCTTCTGATTCCATGGGTGATTTCCAGGTTACCATCTTCTCCAATGTTTGTTGCTTTTTAGGCTTCATGTGGGTCAATAGAGGCTGGGAGAGATGCTGTGAAGATGGACCACAGTTGTTCCCCTAGGCCATCTTAAAATGAGAAGTAAAAAGTATTTGACAACTTCCAAAGTCAGTCAAGTTTTCAGGTGTATATGTCCCTCTTCCCAGCTGGCAAAGTAAGCACCTCTATATCGAACTCCATATGTTATAAACTAGCTCAAAATACAAAAAGGCTACTGGCCTGCTGGCCTCTGCTGTCAGACTCCAGCTGCAGATGATACAGTGTAGAATTCTGCTTTTCTGTTGGAAAAGCAGTCTCTGCTGGGTAGGCACTGCCTCCCAGCCAAGGAACTAGGTCCAGTTGAGGCTTCCATATGGATGAATCTACCTCCCAGCAAAACAAGATGGAGTCCTGCACAAGCTTGCCAGCAGGCCGGGACCAGGCTCCAGGTGGAAAGAGAGGCCAAGAGTGCTGAAATGCCCAGAGACCACAGCCTCCACTACCGGACTGTGCAAACATCGCCTCCCGGCTAGAAAAGCACTCTCCTCCCAGCGGGCCCCACTTCCCAGCCTAAGAACCAAGTCTGGCCAGGGCCTCTGCTTGGGCTTCTCCATTTCCCAGTGGATCAAGATGATGTCTTGCACAAGAACATCTGTATGGCTACCACATGGTGGAGGCATAAAGATAGGACAGAGGAGCTGAGGTGTATAGAGTCCAAAGCCAGGCTCTCAGAACTTCACAGTTCTGCTTGCCAGTCCCACCAGCAAGGTGTCTGAGACCAGCAGCTAGTCAAGTCCCAGTTCTGCCTGCTGGCCAAGGCAGAGGAAAGAAAAAATTGAAATGGTGAGTTACCTTTGGTCTGTGCAAGCCTGTACTTGCTGAGAGTACTTTAAAGAGAGGAAGTTTTGTGTTCAGTGGTATGAAGTCCAAATTAACAGCCCTGTGTCACATCCCAGGGCTCACTAGGTGTCTGGAAGGCTCTGTCTAATTCCATTTCAGGTTTTGATTTCCAGAGGGATTTATGGAGGCATACGTTTAGTCCGCCATCTTGACTCTGCCCCATAGGATAGTTCTAAAGAGCAGTTACATCTTCATGATCAGATGCAGAAACAAGGACTGTAATTGTATTTTTTCCTTGCATGCATGCATCACACATATTTTCTTTTCACTTGTAAGGTATAAGATGGAAACAAGGTTTGTGTGTCTTCACTTGTATGACTGTTAGTTGTGTCTTGTCAGGAGTATGACTTTGTAGTTATCTTTATATAAAGATTGTGTGTTATTTAAGGAAATGTGTTCAGATGCCAAGTTGACAGGTAGTGGACTGTGATGTATGAACATAACTGGGCGACGATTCTCAGTGGTTTGACAGTATTATTATAATGTGAGTTGGCAGACATTGAGCTGATTATGTTGCAATAATGTCATCACTCCTGTGATAAGATCTGATGTAATGTGATTATCTTCATGATGAGATCTACTATAAGCAGCCAATCAATTGTAAGGTGAGTTTCTTTAAGGGTATGGCTTGCATTTCTGGCAGTTCCTTGTCAAAATACTGTTGCAAGGAACATTCATTGCTGCTCTCAGATGGATCTAGGCTGAAAGCAGAGAACGTAAGAAAGATGTTTACCTGTGTTTTATTGACTATGCAAAGACATTCAATTGTGTGGATCATAACAAATTATGGCTAACATTGCATAAAATGGGAATTTCAGAACACTTGTGCTCTTAAGGAATCTGTATATGGATCAAGAGGCAGTTGTGAGAAAAGAACAAGAGGACACTGCATGGTTTAAAGTCAGGAAAGGTGTGTGTCAGGGTTGCATCCTTTCACCACACCTTTTCAATCTGTATGACGGACAAATAATCCAGGATGCTGGATTACATGAAGAATGAGACACCAGGATTGGAGGAAGACTCATTAACAACCTGTGTTATGCAGACCACACCTCCTTACTGGCCGGAAATAAAGAAGTTTTGAAACACTTAGAGATGAAGATCAAGGATCACAGCCTTCAGTATGGACTGCACCTCAACATCAAGAAATAAAAATCCTCCCAACTGGAATAGTAAGCAACATCACCATGAATGTAGAAAGGATTGAGGTTGTCAGTGATTTCATTTGACTTGGGTCCACAATCCATGCCCATCAAAGAAATCAAAAAATGCATTGCACTGGGAAAATCTACTGCAAAGGATCTCTTTAAAGTATCATAAACATGTCACCTTGAAGACTAAAGCATGTCTCACCCAAGCCATGGCATTTCCAGACACATCATATGCATACAAAAGCTGGACAATGAACAAAGAAGACAGAAGAAAAAAATGGTGTCTTTGAATTGTGGTGTTGGAGATGAGTGTTGAATGCACTGCCAAATGAACAAACACATCTGTTCTGGAAGAAGTACAACCAGAATGATCCTCGGAAGCAAAGATGGCATGACTGCATATTACAAACTTTGGACATGTTTTCAAGAGGGATCAGTCCCTGGAGAAGGACATCGCACTTGGTAGAATGGAGAGTCAGTGAAAAAGAGGAAGACCCTTGATGAGATGGACTGACACAGTGGCTTCAACAATGAACTTAAGCATAAAAACGATTGTGGACATGGCACAAGACCAGCCAGTGTTTTCATTCTGTTTTGACCATGAGTCAAAACCAGCTTGAAGGCACCTAACAACAATAACAACGTGGCTTGCATCCAATATACATGGACGTTTGACAAAGTTTGACAAAGTTTTCTGGATTTTAATCCTGTATCCTGCTCATCATCATTGACCTCTGGTTCTTACATCTGGAGCCTGCTGTATTACCTGCCTATCTTGAATTCTTCAGACCCTGAAGTTATGTGAGTCAGGAGAAGTCTCCAACCTAATGTCTGACCCGTGGACTTGGAATTTACCAGCCTCTACAACCAGCTGAATCGTTTCCAGTCAAGTTCTTCCCTGTGTTCATAGTATAACAGCAACCTTCTGATTATCAGAGTCAGTTATTCTATCAGGATGCTGACTCTTTTTCTTGTCTGCTGGTCCTTTAACAGAAGGAGGTGAAAATGACCAAGCACAGCTGTTGCTTTAATACTAAAGGGACTGTAGCTATGTTCCACAATAGAAATGTTTCATTTCTGGGAATGTCTAGAATCATAGCATACAATGGGAAAGATGTAAATATTCACCAGTTGAGTTACTGGAAACAATAAGAGTAACCTCTTTTATTTACACAACTTGAATTTATCTCGGAAGATGAAACCGAATAGCCAGAGCACGGAACTAAGAGCCACAGAGAATTATTCTTAGGCCTTGAGACCTAATCAAGAAGTTGCCAACACTTTCCTGACCATGTTTCAGAACTGAATGGACCAGGTATTCTTTTGTACCCTCCATTTTCTTCCTATTTTAATGGGACTATCTATAACTATTTCCCTAGGTTTGCCCTTCATTGTATGTTGGTGTGGAGAGTGCAGAAGACTTGTCTCCTTAGTTTTGAACATTGACCGATTAAGAGAAACTATGTCAAATGATCCTTCTTCATGCCTTTATCTGATTAAGATGACGAGATTCTGGGCTTTGAGCAGATACTGCAATGGAGTAAAACATTTATATGCATTGGGATGGATTGCATGAATTTTGTATGTGGCAGGTATGTGTACCACTGGGGACCAGAGGACAGACTGTAGTGGACAGGCTCTTAAAACTGGATGGAATTCATATATTTGCATAATACTTTTCCCTTAACTGTGAATGTGACCCTGTGACTTGCTTCTAACCAGTCAAATGCTACAAAGATGAGAGGATGTTTGTGATTATATACATATGCTTACATTACATTAAGATTGTAATGCTTTTTTAGCTAGGGCTCTCTGCCACCCTTGCTGACTTTGAAAAAGCAACCTTCCATGGTTTAGGCTCCATATACAAAAAGCAATATGACACGCAACTGAAGACAACTGCATGACAGAAAAGAAAAAAAAAAACTGAGACAAGAAGTCCGTTAGCTAGCAATGAAATAAATGGCACCAACCATCATGTGGAGGTGGACATATAGCCTTCTCCAGTTAAACCACAGGTGAAGGTACACCCCTAGACAATACCTTGATTATAGCTTTTGAGTTCCTAATCAGAGAACTCAGTTAAGCCATGCTCTGATTCCTTCAGAGAAACTGGGATATAAAAAAATCTGTGTTGTCTTAAACTATTAGCTCTTTTTACATGTTGCCAAGGAGACTCCCTGATTTTAATTTTTGGGGGTGTGATTAATCTCCCACAGCCTTTCATCATCTACATCCAAAGTGTTCATTCCTCTTCAGCAACTTCTATCCAATTTCATAGTATTTAACATTACGAATTACCCAATAATTACCCAATAACGCATTGTGTGTGTCAGTGCATTCTTTTCCCTAGTATGTCATCCTAGTTCATTGCTGAAGAATGTTTCAACATTGTACTGCTACTGCATGACCAGGACTACCTGAGCTCCAGCATCCTGCTAGCCTTCAGGCAATCTTACTTTACAGCCTCATTTCCCGGATTACTGATTTCTTGGTGCTATATGTCTCAGTTTGGTTCTTCTGGAAAGCAGACCCTGAGATGGGAATTTTCAAGCAGAGGGTTTACTGGAGAAACACTTTCAGTATCAAAATCTGTAGGGGCATAAAGGGAGCAGGTTTGGACAGAACAAACATTTGAAACATGATGCAGTAACAACAAAGACGTCAGTCCATGATACATAAAGTTATGAGGCTGGATGATTCTCCTGAGTTGTCTTACATTGGGCAAGGGACTGGATATCTATGCCCTTTATATTAACCATTGGAAACCCTGATGGTGTAGTGGGTTAAGTGTTATCTCTGCTAACCAAAAGATTAACAGTTCAAATCTGCCAGGCATTCCTTGGAAACTCTAAGGGGCAGTTCTGCTCTGACCTCTAGGGTTGTCATGAGTTGGACCTGACTGAATGGCAATTTTTTCTTTTTTTTGATTTTGATTTTTTTTCATTAACCTTTAATTGAATGGGGGTTGCACTCAGAAAAGGGAAATAAACTTGGGTTAAGCAGCTCTGTTTATCCAAGGGAAAATTCTGAAGAGGGACTCCGCTGGAAGAAGATGGCTATGAGATTCCTGTCAGTGAGACAATGAGTATTTTTTTCCTGTACAGGACATCTAGGATGTGTCCTGTGACATTTACTACAGTCTACTGGATAGCAGCCAAACACTTAACCACTGTGCACCAGGGCTCCAAATATCAAGTACTATTACAATGGGCATGAATTACCAGAATGAGATCAATGAGATTCATGGAGCATGTCTTTAAAATTGTCCCATTGTTGGTTATTAAACAGTAAAGCTCATTATAATATAATATCCCTGCAGGCTAAAAGGGTTTTAAAGTACTTGTGTTGACAGAAAAACCCTATCTTGTCAAACAGGGACATATGTTTGATCAATTTCTAAAGTAACCCCAACATTAGTATAATCAAAGTGACAGAATTCATAGAATGTAAATTGTTTCCGTATCTCACTCTGACTAGAACTTTTAGGAAAAAAACTTCCCCCGGGACAGAAGTGAGGCAGCCAAATTGACTGACCAACGATTTTACTCTTTAAGGATTGCAGAGACAGTATTCTTTTCTAGGAGTATGTGGCATGCATTGTAGATGAAGAATCTTGATATGTTATTCCCTTTTCTGTTTTCAAAATGGAATTATATTTGATTGTCACCTTAATTTTTGTCCATTTTTAAAATGGTTATGTTTGGGATGATAAGTTTATCATGTATTCTATTCATAGACAAAAGAATATTAAAATAGGATTTCAGTAGGATTAGAGGCAGACTGAGTAGCTTCTAGATTTCCATTCGAATAGATTCATGACTGGACACCATCAAATAGCATCTGAAAATGGCTTTGGGTTATTACCTCCTGTGGAGCATTAAGCATTGCTTTTAATTGCAGATGTATACTTACATTTTGTTAGCTGCAATTGTATGCTTAGGAAATAGGGAGTATGTGTTTGTTGATTATTCAACAAGAACTGAACCTTTTGGTCTTATCTATCTGTTATTATTTTTCAGGTTTCTTCCCTAAATCTTTTAACTTCATAGCCCCTTCATTTAGTGTACTGTGCTGTCACTCCATGCTTTCAATGCGTTTGTGAAATAAGAAGCTTCTCTGTACTTCACTTGATGTGACATTTAGGTGTTACTTCAATTTTGCCAATCACAATACCCATACTCTTACTCTGCCCCACGACTAAACATAAGAAGGCTGATAACTAAGTTCACAAACTTAATTGTTCTAAGTGCTACATCCCTCATTGATGAATATTACTACAGTCACGTTCTAAGTACTCCCTTTGGGAAGCTATGCACCAATGCCAGCACCTGCTCTACCCTTCAAAGCAATTCTGGAATTTTTCTGGAATTGTCATTGCATCTAGTGGCAAGAACATAAATTTAATTGTATAGTTGTCTGTGAGGGAGTTTTCAGCCAGTAAACAAATAACTACATTGGAACACCTTCCTTACTCACCTGGTCTGGCTTGCAATTACTTTTTTCTTTACCCAGGGACAAAGGAAATATTGGAAAGAAGATATTTTAATGACATTCATGTCATTGAGGGTAATAAGTCACCAATTCTTATGGCCATACCAGAAAAAGAGTTCCAAAATTGCTTTGCTGGATTGACGAGGCACTGGAACACTGGAACATAGCTTCCCAAGGGCAAAGCTTTGAAGGTGACTTTAGTGATATTTAGCAGTGAGGTATGTAGCACTTTTTCTAGGATGAATTCACAAACTTAACTGGCAATCCTTGTATAAGTATTGGAAGACAGGCATTATGTCTCAGGTGAAGTTGCTATGTTGGAAAGATACATAGAAGAAATTACAAATGGCTTCCTTCCTTACTACATATAAGATGCTACCTTTGAGAAAAAATGAGACCAACATGGAAAGTCAAGCAATTGAACTCAAGAGAAAGCTCTGATGGTCATTTAGGCATCTGAGTTCAGGTGTAGTTGAAATCACCTCTAAATCTACACTTCTTGGTAATACCAGGATGCAAATTTCCTCTTTAGCTCAAGTTAGTTTTATATGGTTTTCTATCCCTCATGATGCTGAGTCCTAAATAAAAAGTTAATGTGATCTGTTTATTATTAGCTGTCATTCTCCTTCAACTTTTGTTGGTATTTACCAAAGCTGATTGTTTCACTTCCTGAAGCTCTCACTAAATGTGAACTCTGAGACCCATACCTTTTGGGCTTTACAAGAAGCAGAATCAGGAATTCTGAACACAGTCCTGTTCCTGCTACCAACTGCTGTGCATCCATTGGTATGTTACGTTACTCCTGTAGGCCTTTATTTCCTTGTCTCTAAAATCAGAATGTTATACTAAATTATTCCTAAGATACAGTGTTCACTTCTAAAACTCTACAATTTTATAACAGGTGAAGTGAAGAAAGAAATTGTGCACTTGTAAGTTACGTACACTTTAGCACATGCTTTGTTTAAATGCAGATGTACTTAGGTGAAATAAATTTTAATTTCCTTTTTTTACTGTTTGGTAAGGTCATGATGTTCTATAATATGTGCATTTCTTCCAGAAAAAAAGGAAGGAGACCTTTTTTAAAAAGCTGTAGAAAATTCAACAATGCCTAGTGTTATTATTTCTTGAATTCCAGTTACTGGGGACGCATACTGCACATTTTACTCATCACATTTCAACATAGCATCCCCTCTAAGTATAACAAATTGCGTTAAAGCAGTCATGAACTTCAGTATTTTTTCCCTCTTCACTAAAATTGTAATCAGAAAAATATTTAAATATACATATTCATTTTTCTCCCGTTCAACCGAGCAAGAATACCTCATCAGTATTCACTGTAAAAGTGATTATAAGGCCTCTCTGTAAGAAAATTTTAATGGAAAAATCAGACTGACAACAGAATTCTGCTGAACTAAACATCTGATTCTACTGCTTGGACAAACAGTTGGTATTCAGTTTTGCATCTGCCATCCAAAATCTTTCTAGCTTTTCTATTTTTCCCACTCTCTACTCTTTTCTTCCAGTGTATATGGGGGTGTGGTGGGAGTACTGGTGAAAGAGAATGAATATAGATTGGGGAAAAGAGAAGAGAATTATTCTCCAGTGCCTTAAGCTAATATTGTATCAAATATTTAAACTGCGGAATTCACCATTGTATGTCCATGCTAAAAGAGTTTTAAGTCAAAGAACCTTTCCTTACTTTGTTTCCAGACAAATTAAGTTTCACTCCAGGCCTCTACTTTTCAAGGTAAACCTGTTGTCATTGAGTTGATTCAGATTTCTAACAAGCCTATAGGACAGAGTAGAACAGCCTCATAAGGCTTCCAAGTCTTGGTTGGTGGCAAAGGACTGCAGACACTTATAGGTAGCAGCCATAGCTCTCAACTGCTATGCCACCAGGGCTCTGCTTTTCAAGTTGTGTAAGAAATTTAATATGCTTATTTACGTTTGAGGATCTCATGTGCTTTCAAGGGTCATTCCAGAATCCCTAGGTGTGACCACAATTCAGAACACTTGGTTCAGGTCCTGTGGTCTATCTGTAGAGACACATTAATTGCCCAAATCTACATGGTTACTAGAAGTTAACTGTACTGGTATTTCTGTGTCAAACTTGTACTTGTTTAGGGAGGTAATTGATGAAACTAGGATCTTCACTTCCTCATGTCCAGTTTCTCTATCATGAAATCTTGTTATCAGAAATGTTAACATCTTTACTGAGTGCTGAATTGAATATAGAGTAATTCAGTTTTTCAGCTGTGGGAAGTCCTGGCTCTCCTGCTATCTAGTTAAGAGAAAGTAAAATGGGTGTGTGTACACACACACAGACACACAGACACACACACACATTGTATATCTGTATCTTCCTATCAGACTGTAATTCAACCACATCTGAGCCTAAAAGCCCAGCTTTGGTAGTTTAGAGAAGAAGAGTCTAGAAAGGCTCTGCATTGATCGAAGACAGACAAAAGTAATTAATATCCCTCTCACACAAAGTGTGTCCACGTGTTGGCGAAATAGGAGGGTGAACATTAATTGCGTGCAAGTTAACAGTAACAGCAAATGGGTAAGGAATGTAATGGGTCAACAACAACAACAATAAAAGAGAAACATTCAGTGAGGTCAAGTGATGTGAAAAGCACACCAGTGGACTCAAACATGCCAGTAATTATGAAGATGGGCCAGGACAGGGCAGCATTTTGTTCTTTCATACACAGGATCATCATGAGTTGGAGCTAACTTGATGTCAACTAATAAGAACAAGTGGGTAAGAAGAATTGTATATTCCACATCTCTACTTAATTGTGTAACTTTGGGCAAACTACCTATGATCTTGCTTTTACTTCTTTATTTGTATAGTGTGAGTATACGTATGAAGTGTGAGTGAAGGGCCACTAGATATCCGTCTGTTTGTCATACTATGGGAGCTTACTTTTTACTGTGATGCTAGAAACTATAACACTGATATTCAAATACCAGCAAGTTCATTCATGGCTGACAAATTTCAGCTGGCTTCCAGGCTAGGAAGTACTAGGAAGAAGGGCACTGTGGTCTGCTTCTGAAAAGAGTTAGCCAGTAGAAATTTTATGAACAGAAGCAGAATGTGGTCTGACGTAGTGCTGGAGGATGTCAGGCTGCAAGACACTCCAAATACTGCTGGGGGAAAGCTGCCTCCTCAGAGTAGTCAACCTTACCAATGTGAATGGAATCAAGGACCTTCATTTACTGATGTGGCATGACTCAGGAAGAGAAGAAACAGGTGCAAAGATCCATTAATAAACAGAACGTGGAACATTAAAAGTAAGAATCTAGGAAAATTGAAAGTCATCGAAAATGAAATGGAATGCATAAACATTGATATTGTAAGCTTAATGAGCTGAAACGAACCAGTATTGGCCTTTTGTGTGTGTTTGTGCTTTAAGTAAAAGTTTATGTTCAAGTTAATTTCTCACACAAAATTTATACACACTTTTGTTATATCACCCTAGATACTCTCCTTATAATGTGACAGCACACTCCTTTCCACCTTAGATTTCCCATTTCCATTTAACCAGTTCTTGTCCCTTTCTACCTTCTCATCTCACCTCCAGACAGGAGCTGCCCATTTAGTCTCATACACCTACATGAGCTATTAAGCACGTTTTCATGGGTATCATTTTATACTCTCTGTCTGAAGAGTTAGCTTTGGTAGAGTTTTTAGTTTGGGATTTACAGAGTCTGGGGCACATGTCTAATGTGATTTCTCCAGTTTCAGACAAAACACTGAGTCTGATGTTTTTACTAGACTTTGGGTTCTGCACCCCATTTTTCTCCTGCTCCATCAGGGACTCTTTGTTGTACATTGTATCTGTAGATCATTTTGGGTAGAACTAGCATTTTCTCTATGTTGAATCTTCCTCTCGATGAGCAGAATATGTTTTTCCACTTACGTAAACCTCTTTGTTTCTTGCAGTAATGTCTTATAGTTTGCTTTGGATAGGTCTTCTACACCTCTGGTTAGATTTCCCCTTATGTATTTTATTATCTCAAGGATGTTGTAAATGCTATAGATTTCGTGATTTCCTCTTTGAAATTCTCTTTGTTGGTGTAAAGAAAGCTGACTGATTATTGTATTTTTCTCTTCTACCCTGATATTTGCTGAAATCTTCTATTAGTTCCAGTCGTTTTTTCAATCTGTGATTTTCTGTATATAACATTATGTCATCTGCAAATAGGGTTTTTTTTTTTTTATGTCTTCTGTACTGAATTGAATGTCCTCTATCTCTTTCTCTTGCCTAGTTGCTCTTACTAGAAACTCCAGCACAAAGTAGAAAAAGAATGGGAACAAAGGGCATTCTTATCTGGTTGTCATTCTCAAGGGAAATGCTTTCAGACTGTCTCTATTTAGGATAATGTCATCTGCTGGCTTTGTATAAATGTTCTTCATTATGTTGAGGAATTTCCCTCTATTCCTGTTTTGCTGAGAGATTTGTCACAAATCAGTGTTGGACTTTGTCAAATCCTCCCTAAATCTATTGATAAAATTGTGTGGTTCTAGTCTTTTGTTTTATTTTTGTGGTTGATTATATTGATTATTTTTCTAATTTTAAGCCATTCCTACATACCTGGTATGAATCCCACTCAGTCATAGTGCATTGTTTTTTTCGATATGCTGTATTCCATTAACTAGAATTTTGTTGAGAATTTTTCAATCTATGTTCACAAAATATTATTTTCTTGTTGTGTGTTTACCCGGTTATGGTATCAGGGTTATGCTGTCTTTGTAGAATGAATGTGAGAGTATTCCATTTTTTTTCTGTGCTTTGAAATACCTTTTGTAGTAGTGGTATTCTGTCTTCTCTGAAAGTTTGGTTTTACTCTCCAACGAAACCATTAGGGCCAGGGCTTTTATTTTTATTGGCAGTTTTTAAATTACCTTTTTGATCTCTTCTTTCGTTATAAGTTTATTTAGTTGTTCTGACTCTGTTTTAGTTTAGATAAGTAGTGTGTGCCTAGAAATGTGTCCGTTTCTTCTATGTTTTCAAATTTGTTAGGGTACAATTTTTCATTGTATTCTGTTTTGTTTCTTTTAATTTCTGTTGGATCTGTTGTGATATAGCCCATCTCATTTCTTATTTGGGTTATTAGGTTCCTCTCCTCTTCTTTTATCAATTTGGCCAGTGGTTTATGGATTTTATTGATCTTTTCAAAGAATCAGCTTTTGGCCTTGTTAACTCCTTCACTTGTTTTCTATTCTCTATTTCATTTTGTTCTCTAGTTTTTTATTATTTGCTCTTTCTGGTACCTGGGCATTTCTTTTGCTACTGTCTTTCTATTTTTTCCATTTGTATCGATATCCAATTTTGTCAACACCATTTTTTAAGGTTACTCTTTTTACCCCAGTTTACAACCGTCAGGTCTTTGTTGAATATCAACTGTTCATAAAAGGATGGTGATCTTTCTGGGTTCTCTATTCTGTTCCACTGGCCTGTATGCCTCTTTTTGTACCAATACCAGGCTGTTTTGACTACTGTGTCAGTGTAGTAGGTTCTAAGTTTAGGTAATACGAGGCTTCCCACTGTGTTCCTCTTACTCAGTAGTGCTTTACTTATCTGGAGTTTCTTCTCTTTCCAAAAAAAGTGGTGATTTGTTTCTTCATCTCATTAAAAAATGACACTGGAATTGGTATAGGGATTGCATTGTAAATGTAGATTGCTTTTGGTAAAACAGACTTTTTTGTAGTGTTAAGATTTTCTATCTATGAATAAGGTACATTTCTCCACATATGTGAGTGTCTTTTGTTTTTTTTGCAGTAATGTCTTATAATTTTCTCTGTATAGGTCTCTTATTTATCTGTTGTTCTTGTTGTTGTTAGGGGCTGTTGAATCAGTTGCAAGTCATTGTGACCCTGTGAACAATGGAACAAAACACTGCCTAGTCTTGCACCATGTCCACAATCATTTTTATGTTTAAACCCATTGTTATGGCCACTGTGTCAATCCATCTAATCAAGGAACTTCCTCTTTTTGCTGACTTTCCACTCTACCAAGCATAATGTCCTTCTCCAGGGAATGATCCATCCTGACAACATGTGCAAAGTGTGTAGATGCAGTCTTGCTATCTTTGCTTCCAAGGAGCACTCTGGTTGTATTTATTCCAGAGCAGATATGTTTGTTCTTTTGGTGGCCCATGGTACATTTAATGTTCTTCTACAATGCTACAATTAAAAACCACTGATTCTTCTTCTGTCTTCTTTGTTCATTGTCTAGATTTCACACACATGTGATGTGACTGAAAATACCATGGCTTGGTTCAGACACACATTAGTCTTCATGGTGACATCTTTACTTTTCAATACTTGAAAGAGGTCCTCAGCAGCAGATTTTCCCAATATAGTGTGTCTTTTCATTTCCTAACTGCTGCTTCCATGGGTACTGATTGTGGACCTAAGTAAAATAAAATCCTTGACAACCTCAGTCTTTTCTCTATTTATGATGATGTTGCTTACAGGTCCAGTTGTGAGGATTTTTGTTTCCTTGATGGTGAGGTACAATCCATACTAGAGGCTATGGTCCTTGGTCTTCATCAATAAGTGTTTTGAATTTTTTTCACGTCCAACAAGTAAAGTGGTGTAGCCTGCACAATGCAGGTTGTTAATCAGTCATTCACCAATCCTGATGCCTCTTTCTTCTTCCTAGAATCTCATATTATTTGCTTGGCATACAGATTGAAAAGGTATGGTGAATGGACACAACTCTGACACACACTTTTCCTGACTTTAAACCATGAGATGTCCCCTTGTTCTGATTGTGTTACTGCCTCTTGATCCATATACAGATTTCTTAAGAGCACAATTAGATGTTCTGGAATTCCCATTCTCCATAAGTTTAGCCATAATTTATTATGACCCACACAGTCAAATGCCTTTGCATAGTCACTGAAATACAAGTAAATGTCTTTCTGGTAGTCTCTGCTTTCCACCAAGATCCATCTGACATCAGCAATGGCACCCCTGGTTCCACATCCTCTTCTGAATCCATCTTAAATTTCTGGCAGTACTTTGTCAACTTACTGCTGCAGTCACTTTTGAATGATCTTGAGAAAAATTTGGTTTGTGTTTGATAATAATGATATTATTCCATAATTTCTGTTGGATCACCTTTTTTTGGAATGGGTATAAATATAGACCTCTTCTAGTCGGTAGGTCAGGTAAGTGTCCTCCAAATTTCTTGGCATAGATGAGCAAGCACTTCCTGTGTTGTATCTGTTTGTTGAAATATCTCAATCAATGTTCCATCAATTCCTGGAGCCTTGTTTTATGCCAAAGCCTTCAATGCAGCTTTGACTTCTTCTTTCTGTACCACTGGTTCCTGATCATATGCTAGCTCTTCAAATGGCTGAACATCAACCAGTTCTTACTGATATAAAGGTTGTGTATTCCTTCCATTTTCTTTTGATGCTCCCTGAGTCTTTTAATAATTTCCTGGTAGAATCCTTCACTATTGCAACCCAAGGTTTGAATTTTTGTCTTCTTCTCTGGTTAGATTTATTCCTAGATTTTTTTTTATCTTCTTGGGGGCTATAGTAAATGGTATTGATTTGGGTATTTCTTCTTTGATGATCTCTTTGTAGGTCTAAAGGAATCCTACTGATTTACTTATATTTATCTTATGTCCTGATAACTTTGCTGAATTATTCTATTAGTTTCAGTAGTTCATTTACGGATTCTTTAGGGTTCTCTGTATGTAAGATCATATCACCTGCAAATCGGGATATTTTTACTTCTTCTTCACCAATGTGGATGCCCTTTATTTGTTTGTTTTGTTTGATTTATCTGGCTAGAACTTCTAGGACAAACATTATTTAGTTCCTCTTTTTAATTTTAACGTTGTCATCCTTTATGTATTGACATCTTTGTTTCTCTATTTTCAATGTTTTAACTTTTATTTATTTGTGACTTTCTTATCTGGATTAATATCTCATTGTTTTGTCCTGTTTTCATGTCCTTTTTTTTTTTTTTTAAATCTATTATTGATTTTCTTACTGGAGGATTCCCTTTAGTGCCTCTTGTAATTGTGGTTTCTTTTTTTAAAATTCCCTAAACTGTGACTTATTTGGAAATACCCTAATTTCACCATCATAGTTGGGTAATAGTTTTGCTGGATATGTAACTCTTGGCTGGCAATTTTTTTTTTTCTTCAAGGCTTTAGATATATAAAATCCCATTGCCTTCTTGCCTACATGAATTCTGCTGAGTAGTCTGAGCTTACTCTTGCTGACTCTCGTTTGTTGATGACTTTTTGTTTATCCCTAGCCATTCTTAAAATTCTTTTTCTTTGGTTTTGGCAGGTTTGGTTACAGTATGTCTTTGTGACTTTTGTGATCTATCTTGTGTGGGCTTCAATGAGCATCTTGGATATCTTATCTTCTTTCACAACATCAGGGAAGTTTTTTGTCAACAAGTCTTCAACAAGTCCATCTGTGCTTTCTATTTTTCTCTCCTGTTCTTGTACTCGGCCACTCGTAGGCTATTCTTCTTGATGGAATCCTGCATAAATCTTAAGAGTTTCTTCATTGTAAAAAATTCTTTTATCTGATTTTTCTAGAGTAATTTGGTGTTAAGAGCTTTATGTTCAATCTCACAAATGTTGCCTTCCATTGCCCTCAATTCTGTGACTTTCTCTTCTTTTTAAGTTGCTTAATTCTGAAATTTTATTTTTAATCTTTTGTTTTCTTTTTGCTACCTCTCTGTGATTTTTGTATACTGTTAAACTTGCCATTATTCTCTTGTTTAGCCTTCTTAATTTACTCTGTTGCTTTTCGTGTGTTTTCTGTGGCTTCTTCTGTATTTTGTTTGCTCTCCTTCCCGATCTCTTGATCAACTTTGTATGCTAATCTTTTGAATTCTACCGTCAGTAATTCCTTGAGTATTCCTCAGGATGATTTTTTCATTCTTCATTCTGGCTGCTTGCTGAAACCATCATTGTCTGTTTATGTGATTTGACATTGAATGCTGTGTCTGAGCCATCCAAAAGTTACTATGTGTATTTACTTTATGTTTATTTACTGTGTCCTAGCTTTTTTGTGCTGAGATAGGCTGCTTATGTTAGCTAGTCTGATTATCATTGCCTTTGAATCTCTGACATCCTGTCACCAGGTGGTTAGAGCTGTTACTCGGTATGTGAGACGAGGAGTTTGTTTACCTTTCTCGTATGGATTCAGCTCAGGTGTTCAATTAATCACCAAGTCTGTGGTGCAGACTCTCACTTTCAGTCCTAGACGAGTGTGGACGACTGATGTAGGCACAGGTATCTGGACTACAGTAGGGGGGCATGTGGTGAACAACATAGGAGGTTGATGGTTGCCCCTGAGTAACTGAGTACAGGGTGAGTCCCTCTTCCTTACAGTGAGTTTTGAAACTGGACTAATGCTATTGTTTGTAAAGATTGAGAGACACCACTTATTCTTAGATCCCTGTTGTTGGTGGCTAGGTGATATAAGTGGGGCCACTGGTCCTCAGACTCCTGATGTGTGTAAGTGAGGACACTGCTTAATGGGCAGAGTGCCATTAAATGTCGTGAAGCTGCCATCCCACCTTATAGCTGACATGGCAAAATCCACTGTGTACCCTGTTGTACTGTGCTAACACGGACTTATGCTATTCAAATGGGTGTACACAGGTTTATGCAGGGGTGAAAGGCATTCAAAGACTATGGATTCCTGTGCCCGGCAACAGAGCAATGCCTGTCCTGAGTTTCTGGCTTTGGGGAGAGTTTCTTTTGCCTGTTTGTTAATTTGCTGCCTCTCTAAAACCAGGAAAATGGCTCAGGGTGGGTAAAGGATCTTAATTCCAGCCCAGAAGATGCAGCAGTCCCTGAAGCTTTCTATACCTGGTGCAGAGCAGGGAAGGCAAAGGTAAATGGAAGAGAGATTCTTCCCAAAGGAGTTGTTTGTTTGTTTTTTATCCATGTGATAAGTTAGATGCGTATACTTATCTTTCACTGATTTAATGCTGTTTTCTCATTGGCTTTGAAAGGTTGAGAAGACTTTTTACCCTGGGTCTCTCCTAATGTGGAAAACATATCCTGAATGCCACTACCTGCCTCACTGTGTGTACCAGCTGATCCAGCCTGCAGGGTGGTAGTTCCCACTGGATGAGGTCTTGCAGCTCCTAATTGCATCTGAACCATTCGTCCCTCCCTCTGCCACTTAGATTCCTCAGCTGTACTTTTGGTGTTCAGGGCTCCTAGGTTGTTGTATGTAATCAAGTCACTTGTTTTTATTTGGATCTTTGTTGTAAGTGGGACCACAGGAAGCCTTTGACTACATGCCATCTTGGCCCCACCTCGGGTGTTGGCCATTTTGATTTGGATAATCATATGGTCTACTGTGCCAGGAATGACAAACTGAGGAGAAATGACATTGCCTTCATCATCAAAAAGAATATTTCAAGATCTGTCCTGTCAGTAGTGGAATAATATTCATATGCCTATGTCATGGACTGAGTTGTGTCCCCCAAAACTCTATGTCAACTTTCCTGGACTATAAGTCCCAGTATTGTGTGATTGTTCACCATGTGTTAATTTTTTTTGTGTGTGATTAAGTAAAAGTTTACAATCCAAGTCAATTTGCCATATAAAACCCCTAGTACACACCTTTCTATCTGTTCTCCTCACCCTGGGACAACACACTCTTCTTTTTCACTGCTTACTTCCAGTATCCACTTAACCACCACTTGTCCCCTCCTCTCCACTTCTCCTCTCCACTCTAAAAAGAAAACAGGACAGCCTAATGTGTATATTAAACCATAAAATACACAGACTACATGCATCACTGTGTGTCCCCGTGTCCAGTCATTCTTTGTCTAGTGTTGGCTTCAGTACTGGTTTCAACTCTAGGCTAGAACCAAGTCTAGGGTCCGTGTTCTCAGGGGACTCTCCAGGTTGTCGGATCATCAATTCTTGTCTTTTAATAGAGCTCTCGATCACCTTTTTATCTCAGGCTACATCAGGAACTCTACATTGTGTCCCCTGTCAGGGCTGTCTTTGGTGGTGGCCAGGCACCATCTAGCTCTTCTGGTCTCTTGCTGATGTAGTCTCCCAATCATGTGGGTCTTTCTGTCTCCTGGGCTCATTTTCTCTCATGTCTTTGATGTTCTCAGTTGTCATTGGTTCCGGGTGGGTTGGGGCCGATTGGTGTTCCTCAGATGGCAGATTGCTGACTTTTAAAACCCCAGATGCCACTCACCAATCTGAGGTGCAAAAGACTAATTATGCCAGTTGACTTCAATGTCCCCTGAAAGCATGATTCCCAGACCGATGCCCCTGCTACTCTGTCGTTTGAATGTTGTGTTGAATTTAGTAAAACATTTAGCTTATGGTGTAGTCCAGTTATGCTGACCTGCCTTCTGCTGTGTGCTGACCCTCCCTTCACCTAACTGAATTCCTATCAACTATCTAATCTATGAATACCTCTCTCCTTCCCTCACCATCCTTATAGCCATCAAAGAGTGTTTTCTTCTGTGCATATGTCCTTTCTTAAGTCCTTATAATAATGATCTCATACAATATTTGTTCTTTTAAAATTAATTTCACTCAGCATAACATCTTCCAGCTGAAACCAGGTATTGAGATGTTTCATAAAATCATCATTGTTCTTGGTCATTGCATAGTGTTTCATTGTGTACATATACCATAGTTTGTCTATTCATGCCTCTGTTGATAAATACATAGGGTGATTCCATCTTTTTGCTGTTGTGGACAGTGTTGCAATAAATGCTTATGTGCATGTATCTGTTCATGTGAGAACTCTTATTTCTATAGGATATATTCCAAGCAGTGGAATTGCTGGATCATATGGTATTTCTATTTCTAGCTTTTAAAGAAAGAGCCAAATTGCTTTCCAAAGAAGTTGTACTATTTTACACTCCCACCAGAAGTGTAGAAGAGTTATAATCTCTCCACAGCATCTCTAACATTTGTTGTTTTGTGTTTTTTGGATTAATGTTAACCCTGTTGGGGTTAGATAGTATCTTCTTGTAGTTTTGATCTGGATTTCTCTAGTAGCTAATGATGGTGAGCATTTCCGAGGATGTCTTTCAGCTGCCTGGCCATCTCTTTAAAGAAGTGTCTATCTATATCCTTTGACCATTATTTAGTTGCATTATTTGGCTTCTTCTTGTTGATACTTTTCAGTACCTTGTAGATTATGGAAATTAAACCTTGATCAGATACATGGTTGTAAAATATTTTTTTCCCAGTCTGTAGGCAATCATTTTTGCTCTCTTGATAAGGTTTTTGGATGAGCATAAGTGTTTAATTTTCAGTCGTTTCCATTTACCTATTTTCTCTTCTACTGTTTGTCCACTGTAAGATTTTGCAGTCTGTCTGTTTTAGTCATCTAGTACTTCTCTGACAGAAAATACCATGAGTTTCATGACTAGAAAATTTATTGTCACAGACCAGTAAACCACAAATCCATTTATGAGTTACAAGTCCATTTAGTAACAGAATTTATTACAGTCTGGTAGGCTAAGTCCAAATTCAAGAAGAGTATCACATCATAGGAACCTCAGGTCCACATATATACTCTGCTCTCTGTGCTGCCTTCTTGGTAGTTTGAGGTTCCCAACTTTCTATGCTCCCTTCTCTCCCTTATACCCCACAGCTGTTAACTTGAGTTATGCCTCATCAGCACAACTGCTGTCCATTCTCCCTCATCAGCATTACAGAGGCAGGATTCGTAATACATGGGAGGACTTATACCATATTGGGACTAATAGCCAAGTCAAATCAATACATACATTTTTGAGGGGACACAATACAATCCATGACACTCTACCCTTTGCCCCCCCAAACTGTATCATTAGAACATGCTAAATATGTTCATTTATATTATAGCAAACATCTTAAGTCCAAGTCCAAAATCGATTACTTTCTCTTCAACTGTGAAATCCAGAACACATGTCATCCTTCCAAAATACAGTGGTAGAACAGGCAGGCTCAGACTACACATTTTCATTACAAATGGAGAACTTGCAGGAAAAGAAGACGGTAATAGGCAACAAGCAAGTTGCCAGAACACAATACAATAGCTCTAATAGCTTTGAAAAGAATCTTTAGTTCTCTGAGACATTTTACACAATAGCTTTACCCTCTAGAGTCTAGGTACTGGCCACACTCTCTGGATTCTGAGTGGAGATCTCTGGCCCTGTGCTACAACATTGCCTTCTATGCCCACTTGGACAGCAACTCTGCCCCCTTGGTTTTAGGTGCACTGTAAACCTAAATGAGTGGCAATTCCACCCTTACAAACACAGGAAGCCATGGCTCCACCCTTTGAAAGCCCTGAGGTTGCGGCCATACCTTTTGAGACTGAGGCAGCTCAGCTTCTCATGGTCTTTGTCTCTTCAGCTTCTGCCTCCTATGGACTCATGGCCCAGGCCTCAGGCCCACATCTGCCCTACTGAAGCAAGTGTTCCAGAACTCTGTAGCTCTACTGAATCAAGTGCCCAGAGGCACACCACTCTGCCAGGAAGCCTCCTGTACACAAGCACTCAGCTTTCTCACACTGTGGGTCAGCAAGGCTAGCTTTACTGGTTCAAGTGCCCCAAGGCATCCCACTCTGCCAGGAAACCTCTGCGCACAGGTATTTAGTTCTCTTTTTCCATGGGCTGGCTCCAGTGCTGCTTCTGATTCTGCTGCTGCCACTGCTGCTGGTGCACTGCTGTTGTTTCTTACCATTTGTGCCCTCTTTGGTGTTAACCATTCTTCTCAATTCCTTCTGAGCCTTCTATCCATTTCAGTTTCAAAAAGCTTCTGCATTTAAGTATTTGTTAGAGCAGCACCCCACTCTCAGTACAAAATTCTGCTTTAGTCATGTGGTACTGCTCCAACAGAGATTACCATGAGTGGATGATTTCATGAAGAGAATCTTTATTGTTGCAGTCTGATAAGCCACAAATCAATTTACAAGTTATAGGTCCATTCAGTAAGATAAATTATTATAGTCCAGTAGGTTGAGTCCAAATCCAGTGACAGCATCTCAGCACAGGAACTTCAAGTCCCAAGGACGTGCTCTGCTCTTCGTGCTGCTTTCTTGGTGGTATGAGGTTCCCAAATTATTCTGTTCACTTCTCTTCCTCACATCCCACAGCTGGTAACTTGAGTCCTGCCTCAGCAACACAACTGCAGTCCATTTTCCCTTATCAACATCACAGAGGCAGGATTCACAACACATGGGAGGAATTGCATCATATTGGGACTCATAGCCAAGTCAAATCAATATATGCGTGGGGGGGGCATTGCACAATGTAGTCTATGACACTGTCTAAGCTATGTATCAGAATTTGCATTGTTGTCCCTATTTTTTGTTGCATGATCTTTATCACTTTTGGTTTGATATTTAGGTCTTTGATTCATTTTGAGTTAGTTTTTGCATAAAGTGTAAGGTATGGGCCTTGTTTCAGTGTTTTGCAGATGAATATCCAATTTTGCCAACATCACGCATTAAAGAGACTGTTTTTTCTCCAGTTCATAGCCTTTGGGACTTTGTCAAATATCAGCTGTTCATGTGTGGATGGAGTTATTTCTGGATTCTGGATTCTGTTCCATTGGTCTATGTATCTGTTTTTGTGACAGCACCAGGCTATTTTGACTACAATGGCACTGTAATAATTTCTAAGGTCAGCTGGTGTTAGGCCTTCCTACTGTGTCCCTCTTCTTCAGTAGTGCTTTACTTATCTGTGATTTCTTCTTTGTCAAAGCAGTGTTGGTGATTTGTTTCTCCATCTCATTACAAAATGACATTAGAATTTCTACTGGAATTGCATTGTATATATAGATCCCTTTGGGTAGAATAGACATTTTCACAATGTTAAATCTTCCTATCCAAGAGCAAGGTAGGTTTCTTCACTCATGTAAGTCTCTTGTGGTTTGTTGCAGTATTGTCTTGTAATTTTCTTTGTATATGTCTCTTACAACTCTGGTTAGATTTATTCCTAGGCATTTTATCTATTGGGGGATACTGTAAGTGGTATTGATTTGATGATTTTGTCTTTGGTGGTCCCTGTTGGTGTAAATGAATGCTACTGAATTATTTATATTGATCTTATACTTTGCTGAGCTCTTCTGTTAATTCCAGTAGTTTATTTATGGATTCTTTAGAGTTTTCTGTGTCTACAAACATATCATCTGCAAGTAGAGATACTTGTACTTCTTCTTCTCCAGTGTGGATGTGCTTTTTTTGTCTGTCTTGTCTAATTGCTCTTGTAGTTATACTTGTAGACTACTGGACTCTAAAAGAATGAGTTTCTCTTTGTGAAAGCATCCACTTGTAGTATTTCTGCTATAGAAGCACAACATGACCAAGACAGCCTATAAGGAAGATCAGTTGATATAACTGTAACTCAAATTTATGCACCAACTACTAAGACCAAAATTAAGTAAATTGAAGATTTTTACCAACTTTTGCAGTCTGAGGTTGATCAAGTATGCTATCCAGATGCCTTGAAAACTACTTGTGTTTGCAATGTGAAAGCTGAAGATGAAGAAGAATCAATAGTTGGAAAATATTGGCTTGGTGATAGGAATGCTGCCAGAGACTGCAGGATAGAATTGTGCAAGATCAATAACTTCTTCATTGCAACTATCTTTTTTTGTTCTTTGACCAATGTAAATAGTTACTCTACTTTTCAACAGATGGAATATGCAGGCATCAAATCGACTACATCTGTGGAAAGAGATGATTGAAACGCTAAATACTATCAGTCAGAACAAGGCCACAGGCTCACACTGGAACAGATCATCAATTGCTCTTATGCAAGTTTGAGTTGAAACTGAAGAAAACAAGAAATAGTCTGTGAGAACCAAAATATGACCTTCAGCCTATCCCCAGCTGAATTTAGAGACCATCTTAAGAATAGACTTGATACACTGAACACAAATGACTGAAAACCAGTTGAGTTGTGGAATGATGTCTAGGACATCATGTATAAAAAAAGCAAGAGGTCATAAAAAATATAGGAAAGAAAGAAAAGCCAATGACAGAAAACCCACTAAAACTTGCTCTTGTATGTTGAGTAGCTAAAGCAAAAGGAAGAAATGATGAAGAGGTAAATAGAAGATTTCAAAGAAAAGCTCAAGACCAAGTATTATAATGACATGTGTAAAGACCTGGAAATAAAAAGCTAAAAAGGAAGAATACACTCTGCATTTCTCAACCTAGAAGAACTGAAGAAATTTTTCAAGCCCTGAGTTGCAATATTCAAAAATTCTACATGGAAAATGTGAAACAACACAAGAAGCATTCAGAGAAGATGGAAGAAATACAAAGTCAGTACACCAAAAAGAATTGGTTGATGTCTAACTGTTTCAGGGGGTATCACATGATCAAGGACCTATTGTACTGTGGAAGACATCAGTAAAGAACAAGACTCTAGGCATTGATGGAATACAACTTGAGATGCTTCAGTGAATGGATGCAACACTGGAAGTACTCGTTCTATGATGTCAGGAAATTTGGAAGATAGCTACTTGGCCAACAGACTAGAAGAGATACATATTTATGCTTATTCCAGAGAATGGTGATACAACCAAATGAAAAAAATATTGAACAATATCATTAGTATCACATCCTAGTAAAGTTTCACAGAAGCTCATTTAAATGCAGCTGCTGCAGCATATCCACAGGGAAAAGCCAAAAATTCAAGCTAGAGTCAGAAGAGGACTTGGAATCATGGATATCATTGTTGATGTCAGATGGATCTGAAATCAGAAAGTGCCAGACAGATATTTACATGCATCCCTGGTACCAAAGCAGTTAAGTGCTACAGCTGCAAACCAAAAGGTCAACAGTTCAAGTCCACCAGGCATTCCTTGGAAACTTCATGGAGCAGTTCTGCTCTGTGCTATAAGGCCACTATGAGTTGAAATTGACTCAACAGTGGTGGGTTATTGACTATGCAAAACTTTTGACTCTGTGGATCATAACAAGTTATAGATAACATTGTAAAGAATTGGATTTTCAGAACTCCTTATTGTTTTCATAAAGAACCTGTACATAGGTCAAGAGACAGTAGTTCAAACAGCAAGAAGGGATAATGTGTGGTTTGAAGCTTGGAAAGGTGTTTGCCGGAGTTGTATCCTTTTCCCATGCTTATTCAGTCTCTATACTGGACAAATAATCTGAGAAGCTAAACTATATAAATACAATCAGGATATTAAGATTGGAGGAAAACTCGTTAATAACATGAAATATACACATGACACACCTTCCTTGCTGAAAAGGAAGAGGTCTTGAAGCACTTATTGATAAAGGTCAGAGACCACAACCTTCAGTATGCATTATACCTCAGCATAAAAAAAAAAAAAATCCTCACAAGTGAACCAATAAGTAACATCATGATAAATGGATAAAACATTGATGTTGTCAAGGATATAATTTTACTTTGATTCACAGTCAGTGCTTATGAAAGGAGCAGTCAGAAAGTCAAACAATCATACTGCATAGGGCAAATCTGCTACAAAAGATCCTTTACAGTGTTAAAAAGCAAAGATGTTACTTTGAGGATTAAGGTGAACCTGATCCAAGTTATGATATTTTCAGTGATCTCACATGCATGTAAAAGCTAGACAATGAAAAAGAAAGACCAAAGAATTGATACATTTGAAGTACATATTCTAAAGAATATGGAATATACCCGGAAATGCCAAAAGAATGACCAAATCTATCTTGGAAGAAATACATCCAGAGTGATCCTTCGAAGTGAGGATGGAGAAACTTTTTCTCACATACTTTGGATATGTTATAAGGAGTGGCCAATCCCTGAAGCCTATGCATGATAAAGTGAAGGGTCAATGAAAAAGAGAAAAACTATTGATGAGATGGATTGTCAGAATGGATACAATGGGCTGTAATATGGCAATGATTATGAGGGTTGCATGGGATTGGGTAGTGTTTTGTTTTGTTGTATGTAGAGTCATTATGAGTCAGAATTGATTTTATGGCACATAATAATAACAAACACATTCAGAAAGGTGGCAGGTGCCCACAAGCACTATGTTTCTTATTAGTCATAGTACAATCTCACATTTTTTAACTCCAGTAGTTTATTCGATCTATTGTAGAATCTAATAACAAAAAATCCAGAAACAAACAAAAAATTCAATCTTGATTCTACTCCATGTCTGAATTTTTCAAGCATTACAATGAATGATATCTGTGAACTTCTTAGCAAAGAGCTTGAAAAATGCTTGACTTTCAGCCATAGAGAGGATTTCTTTTTTCTTCCTGTGATTAGTCTGTGTCCAACCCTATTATCAGATCTTTTCCAGAGGACACCTTGACCTTTCTTCACTGTTCTTCTAGAACTCTGATCTCTTGTTTCCCTGACCACAAGGCTAGACACAATTTAGGAATATGACTACACATAAATCCTTGCTGAATTTAGTTATCTCAGCAGGGACTATAAAAGCAGGTCTATATTATCTTTCAATAGGCTGTCCCCTGTCATCAGAAGAAGTGCACCATTTGGTCAGCTGGACTGGGCCTCAGCTACTTCATTTTTCATGAAGTAAAGCCAGCACTGAGAGCACATTCATTCTTGCCATGGCTGCACTGTCTTGAGCCAAGTAACCAGGAGGCCTGAATAGAAGCAGATGCAGCATGCCTGGCCTGTAAGAGCAATTAGAAGGCCCTCTTGTTGCCCGGGAGGATGCATCTGGTGTCCTTATTGGGCCAGACCTAACACATGGGACTTGTTAGCAATATTAATGACTGTCCTCGAATGGGCCCAGCCACATGTCATTTATATTCAGCAGCCTTCCGACTCACTCTGTGCGGCAAGGCTAACCAGGAGGCAGACACAGCATGTTTTCGATGGCAACACTACTCTTTGATAGACCAAAAGGTGTTCATCTCTCATCTATCAGTTTACCAACTTTATACTTCTAATTTGTGCCCAAACTTGGCCTAGGCATTTTGCTGGACTGAGAAGCTGAGAATTTAGTTGAGAAAATAAGAACTATATTTATTAACTGACTGGGAATGAAAATACTGAGCTCTGGGTATTATACTAATTCAGCAAGTGTTCATTCACTTGATACATAGTGACCATACACTAAGTTTTAGGGATAAGGTTGTGGACTGTGCTGCAAGTGACAAAAGCAGGGTGAACAATACCACCTAAAGGTTAGTCACAGGCATCTCACAGAAGACAGAGATTGGGAAAGGATTGTAGGTTGAGACTGACTGGAAGAGATAATACCTTTCCCGCTTTTCAGTTCTAGGGGTGACTGGAAGATTTGTGTGTGGATCCCTATCATATTCCACTCTATGGCACTTCTAGGGGCCACAGAGTTGATTCTGTGTGTCAGTATAGAATTGTGCTCCACAGGTTTTAAATGACTTGGCTTTTGAAACTAGATCACCAAGGCTTTCTTCTGAGGTGCCTTTTGGGGACTTGACCCTCAAACATTTCGGTTACAGTAAACAAACAAAGTATGAATTGAAGCTCCCCTTCTGCCATGATGATCCCGGAAGCTGGGCCTCCATCATTGTGACCCTGAGTGACTTCCCTGCATGCACGCTCTCACTGATCTGCACTGGATACTTGGGGGAGGGAGAAATGAGTGAGTGAGATGTTAAATAACTAGATTTTGGGGTTGTTTATTACTGAGAATATCTCAACCCATTTTACCAGAATTAAAAGTGTAAATCAAATATCAATTACAATGAGCGCCAGCCTTGTGAAGGGCAAAAAAGATGATTACCTACATACAAGCAGGAGGGAGAGGATTTCATAATCTCCCTAATAAGAAAACATCTCTACCATGTGGTCACAGAGATTCAGAAATTCTCATTTCCTGTGTCTCCTTCAAGTTCTGGTATTATGCTTCCTATTAGGATGCAAGTGTACTATCCTACAACTGCTGGTTAGGCAGTGACATGCAGTATGTCAGCTGCTGTTCTTTCTAGTCCAGTGGTTTTGTGCTGTGCTTTTGTACAAGCTCTGTGGTCCAATGCTATGTGCAGGTACAGACAGCAACTTTCCCATACAATTTTCAATGTTTAATAAGAGAGTAGTCTTAATTTAAAAATGTCATCTATAAATTATATTTTAGCCTCTTTTACCTGCTACTACTTACTGCTATGAAATGTCATCACAGATCCCAGATATAATTATTTCAAACACAAGTATTCAAATTCTGATGCAGCTGATGATGTCAGAAAATGGCAGCGAGCTATTTAGCTCTTCTGTAGTTTTAACTAGCTTGAAAAATATGGAGCTACAACTTATATCTGTTCCCTACTCCAGGGGGATCACAACTCCAGCTGTGTGTCTCCTAGAGAGATGTGTTAAAAAGAGAGGGTTTGGGGAGAAAACAAAAGCTCTTCAGGGAGTTATGACACAGGCAGATCAGAACCGGCACAGAGGAAAGTCTTTAGACTTAGAATTTTTCACTGTGTACCTGCAGCACTATGGACCTGCAAGAAAGAAAGAATAGGAAATGGAGAGGGAAGAAAAGAGAACTGATTTTTCCTTCTCTAGATAAAGCAGAATTCTGGACCTATGTAAGTAGAGAGGAAAAGGCAGAATGTGATCCAAGAGAAAGAACACCTGACTTGATATCAAGTGAGAAAAGAGAAACTACCTTGTGTCCATAGAGCTCTACAAGCAGGATAGAGAACTCAGACCATCTGGGTCACTGTAACTTAACTATTTCCTCTGTGAAATTTCTGCTCAGAAAGATAAGGAGTAAACCAATAAATAACATCCTCGATGCTTCAAAACATTCCTGTAACTAATTTGTCTGGAAAAATGGTTTGCCTGTCAGCTGGACTACCCAACAACAGTTTATTTCTCAGACTCACTTCAAGACCCCACTTCATTGTGTCTTTCAGTCCAGCTCTTATCTCATGAGTTGGTTTAATGTCCTGGCTTGAAAGATCCGCATTAAACTCTTTAACTCAGATCTCAAAATTCTTTATATATCCCCCTGACCTCATTATTATGAGAAGCTACTAATGCAGGTCAAAATAGTATCCTATCCCCTTACTGCATTGATTAAGAATCAATGAAATACAGATTAGTATGCAATCATGCTACATAACACTTTATCTTTGTAAGTGGAAATGCTGTCTGTTCGAATATTTGCCAACAAAAAATGGCAAAATAAATTCTAAACAGCAAATTTAATTTCTCTCACATGTTCATTCATACTTTCTAATTGACTAGTAACTATGAACTGCACCAGGGTTTTGGATGTGTTGATGATACATTTGAACAAATATGCATGCTTTGAATAAGGATTCCGAGTTTTACAGTGAGTTCAAATTGCATTTTCCCCAAAGAATGTACAAAAAACTGTAGAGAGAAGTATAGCTAGTGCAAAGAGGAATGCAACATACTACACCCTGCTTAAGTTATCATTTAATTTTAACAATTTTAAAAGAAGTAGATACTTCTGCTGTTAATGCTGATCTGGTCCTCACCAGAATATAAAGAAGAGTTTTAGGTATTTCAGCTTCTCTTTGTCAAGGGGTGATCATTAATGTCACGTATCCCCTTGGCTGGGCTGTAGTTCTCACTGGTTTGGCAGCTGTGATGTAGTTTGCTAGTCATATAAAGATGTGACCATTTCTGCAAGGAGTTTTGGTATAATGCAATCACCTCCATGTTGAAATCTGCTCTGAGGAGTCAATCAGTTGAAAGCGGGGAACATGGCCTGCTTCCAGTACTGGTGGACTGTCCGGCAAAATTCACGGGCTTTTGCTTGCACTGTGTCCTGCCGCTGGTTCCTGTTCACCTGACCTCCAGTTCTTAGGACTTGAGCTAGCAGTTTACCTGTTATCTTGCCTGCAGATCTTGGGATTTGTCAGTTCTTGAGTAGTATCTGAAGTTAAAGTGAGGACATTGATTGGGAAGAAATGAGATCCTGAAATTTGGGATGGTTACATATGGGCAGATAATCAGGAAGCTGAAGACATTGAGCCCTAAATTCTTGCTGACAGAACCAGCCCTCTCACTCTCACCTGCACAGGTTACTCCATGTTTGTCTATCAAGCCACCTGCCTCAATAAAACAGCTACCCCTCCACACCCAAGCCTATTGAGATAAACCCAGCTGTGTCTAAATAACCTTTATCTGAGTCACTGCCTGGGGCATCATCGAGGTAGATGCCTTACAAGACAATGCTCAACATGCTGGAAACACATCTTCACTGCCCATTTTTGCTTCTAGACTTGCAACTAAATTTAAGTCCTAGTAAGCCCCCAAAAGTGACATGTCAAATGTGATGCAGGAGAAGGTACACTGCACTCCAAAAGAACTGCTTGAATTTTCTCATAGGTGTAAACAGAAACTAGGGCGATATGTTTGGGAATGGCTATTAACAGTGTTAAACAATGGTGCAAATAACATATAGACTAGTCGGAGTTTCCTTATATGTGCCACTCAACATAGGTCCTCCATTCATTGTTTCTCTTCGTAGTTTACTGAAGTTTGAGTCTTTGGCTGGGTGATTTGTTGGTCCTTGAAGCATGGGTTGCATGGTGACCTATACTAAATCAGGCTGAAGTTCCAGACCTGCTTTGATATTGTGTAGAAAAAGAAAGTATTTAAAAGCTTAGGGAAATTGGTGTGTTTAGAATGGATTTATCACGTTAGGTCTACAAGCCCACACGTGTAGTGCTTAAGGAACACATGTTTTACCACAACCAAGAAGAATAAATTTGTGAAGGGAGTTCCAGCATTCCTGAATATCTCTGTGATTGTTATTTTATATGAATCAGATGCTACGATGGGAACTGCTGTAACTGAACTTAGCTACAAAGGACTGATCAGAACCCCTGGTGGTAAAAACCAAGTGGTGGAGCATAATGGACAAATGCAAGAGTGGTTACCATAATAGACAGCAGTGGCAAAGCAGTAATCAGAAAAGTCTGAGTTTTAAGGATTTTTGAAGTAGTCTACTTAAGTCATGGTTTCTCTAGGAGTAAAACAATAGGAAATCTACCAAGTATCTACTAGATCTGTACAAGTAGAAGAATTCTAGGTGAACAGAAATCTAACTCAGATCTCCAGAATAGGGTATGTTATACTCTATTCTCCATCAATTACCAAACTTGAAAGACTCCAGAGTCCCTCAACCCTTGAATTAAGCAGAAGTCTGGTCCTCTTGAGGAAAGATCCCGCTACACTATCAAAAGTTTATGTTGTTAATCTTTCTCCCATCCTTACTCAAAGGGATCTCTGGCCTTTTATCAGAATAACTGTTCAGTGGAGAAAAGATAATAATCAGCCTTTTCAGGAATTAGTGGATAATTACTCTAAGTTGACACAAATTCCAGGAGACCCAAAATGTCACTATGGCTAACTAGTCAGAGTGAGGGCAAATACAAGTCAGATTATTAATTGGGTTTTACATTATATTCATTTCACAGTAGGTTCACCGGGTTCCTGAATTCATCCTGTAGTGAATTCTCCTCTTTCTGAATGTGTAATTGGAATAAATATACTCCGCAATTGGCAGAATCCCCCCACTGGATCTCTGACTAATGAAATAAAGACCATTATGGTTGGCAATGCCAAGTGGAAACCATTAGAAGTGCCCCTAACTAGGAAAATAGTAATCCAAAAGAAATAACACATTCCTTAAGAGATTGTAGAATACTGCCACCATTAAGCACTTGAAGTGTGCAGGGGTGGTAATTTCCACCAGCTTCTCATTCAGTTTGCCTATCTGGCCTGTGCAAAAAACAGATCGATCTTTGAGAATGAAGGTAGATCATTGAAAACCAAGTGGTGAGTCCCATTGCAGCTGCTCTTCCTGATGTAATTTCATTGTTTGGGCAAATGAAGATATTCTGATCCGCAGCTGTTGATCTAGCTAATGCCTTTTTCTCCATACCTGTTTCAAAGGAGCAGTTTGCCTTAGGCTAGCAAGGCCAGCAATTTACCTCCTGTATCCTGGATCAGAGCTACATCAACTCTCCAGCCATATGTCTTATTTAGTCCGTAGGGACTTTGATTGCCTTTCCCTTCCATAAGATGTCACATTGGTCAAAGACGACATTTCAGTGATTCTGGACTTATTGCTGAAACATTAAAAAATCTGACAAAAATTCAACTGCTGTCTACTTCAGTGAAATTTTTAGGGGTTCACTGGTGTGGGGCATGTTGGTTATTCATTCTAAAGTGAAGGATAAGTTGCTGCATCTATCCCTCTCACCACTGAAAATGAAGTACAGTGCCTAGCGGAGCTCTTAGGATTTGGGAGGTAACATGCAAAATCCTATAAAGCATGGTTTTACTCTGACTCACGTGGGGTAGCCATGAGTGAGAGTCAGCTCACTGACAGTCGGCTGGTTGCTTGGATTCCGTTCCCTTTATGCTTGTATTTCTTAATGGGGAGATGCCACAGTCATTACCTTTATGATGGTGTGTCTAGTAATTTCATACACATTTAAAAGTTGATCTTTTGCTTTATATAGTATAGGATTCTTTCCTTTTACTTATGTTAGCTCTCCTGTCCACTGACACAATAGAGGTGAAAGAAATAGGAGATTAGATTAATTTTACAACTGAGATTGTGATTACCCTGAAAGTCTTCATGGAGACTGAAAGATTGCCATTTTTCTTAACTAAGAACATCTTATAGGTGACACAGATGCTCTAGAAAAGTGTGAAGTTGTGTTACTCTTAATAATAACTTCTGGAGAAATTTTGTAACAAACCACTTCACTACAGGCTTTTGTTCTCATCCCTCCCCCCCACCACACACCATAACTTAATTTGCAAAATGAAAAGCTTCATGCTTCATCTGTGGGTGAATGGATCTGTTTAATTGACAGGTTGTCACGATTTCTCGTAATTATGGTTTTTTAACTGCATGAAAAAAGACAAATGGTAAATTATAGTAGCATCATTTATCATTTGGTGTAACTATGATCTCAGAATTATAAGTGCTGTGTGCGTTAATGCATCTGTTATTTTTCTGTGACAAATAGGATGATGAAAACCTCTAGTAGATTGTGCTCTTTTCTCCTGATAGGTTTACTTATTCTTTTTTCTTCTGTTTAGAAAATCCACTGTCACTTATCAGGCCCTAGCATATGGCAGGGATGCAGAACCAGGACTGAGAGTAAACCAAGGATTTTCTTTGAAGAGCAGACCAAAGTAAAACTGCTGTTATGAATAAAGCTACTATTTACCAAATACCGACTATGAAGTGTTGGGCTATCAAGTGAAAGTTTGGTATTTTGAACCCACCAGATACTCTGTGGGAGAAAGATTCAGCAGTCTGCTTCTTTAAGGATTTACAGCCTTAGAAACCCTATGGGGCCATTCTACTATGTCCTATAGAGTCACATAAGTTGGAATTGACTCAACAGCAGCAGATTTGTTTTAAACTATTAGCTAAATGAGCAGACTAAACAGTTGTCATCAAATCACTTCTGATGGGTGGTGATTCCATGTGTCAGAGTAGAATTTTGCTTCATAAATTTTCAAAAACTGATTTTCCAAAGTAGACCATGAGACCTTCCTTCTGAAGAACCCTGGGTAGAGTAAAACCTCCAAACATTTGTTTAAAGTGTATCAACCATTTATACCACCCAACGACTGCAATGATAAGCTACATATATGTTGTCATCCATGTCATAACCATGGAAATATCTGCTCTGTCACCTCTGCTCAGGTCATGTGAGTGAACTTCAGCAAGATTATTCATCAAAGACACAAATCTTGTATGCAGACAAAAGTCACTTGTTCTTCAGTATGGCTTTACTCTGTCATTCGAACCAACTGACAAACATGTATATATCTGTGTTAAATAAGGTATCATAATCATGTATTACATGAAAGTATAAAAAATTGTCACTGGAACAATATTAAAGCACAAAAATCAAAATAATAGTTGTTTCTGAGGAGCAGAGTATGTGAGAGAAAAGGAGACATAACGACAGGGAAGAGTACTTAAATTTAATATTGTATGTATAATGTCTTCTCTTACAGAAAGGAAAAGAAGGAAAGGAATGAAGTAAAGTTCTGAAAAAGTCCATACTAGTATTATGTTTGTGTTACATGTTCTGTTTTTTCTGTTTCATTTCTTCTGCAACTTCTTTTCCCCATTTCAATCATAACTTAGTTGAAATGTCATTTTCTTGACATACGCTTTTCCCCTCATTCCGAGATGAGCTGTGGGGAAATTTAATGCCTTGTGCATGTCAAAGAAGGAGTTTACAGTACAAGGGTTAATGGTTATATTGCATGTGACTAGCTTTATATAAAGTCCATATACTCTTCTGTGAGTGCAGTCTTAGAAAACCTTATAAACAACTGTCCAATTTATAGAGTTGGTAGTTTAAGGAAACATTTCAAGGAAAAGATGGAAACTGTATCAATGTTTACATGTAAGTCAGACTATTGTTTATAGATTGCTAATGACTCCGACTCGACGGCACTTGGCACTTGGCAATGACTCAAAGATGTGAGAATAAGAATGTTAAAGGTAAAGTTAAGAGTCTCTGAGTATGACAGATTAATTTATAGTAAGGTTAAAATATTCTAGAATTATAATGAAACTCAGCAAAAATTAATCTATTACTCAAAAAATAATTCTCCAGCAAAGTTTGCTATGATAGATGTTGAATAGTAAAGCATACTTTTAATAAAAAATTAAAAACAAAAATTCAGGTGATTAGTATTTATCATGCATGACATCTATATTTTCAGACTTTATATTTATAACTATAATTAATGTATCTATTAACAGTAAGGTTGTGATTTAAAATATCATCCTAAATGCAGTGACATATTCTGGATTGGATCCTGGAATACTTAAAGGACACTGGTGGAAAAACTGGTCCAATCTGAATGAAATCTGATGATGTATCCAAAGCAAGCAAGTCAGATAATGTTCTATTGTGATTCGTAAGATTTTCAGTGGCTGATTTTCAAAAGTAGATTGCCAGGTTGTCATAGATTGAATTATGTACCCTCATCCCTCTCCCAAAATATGTGTATCAATTTGGCTGTGACATGAATGCTAGTATTATGTCATTTTTCCCATTATGTTGTATATCCTGCCTCTGCGATGTTAAAGAGGAAGACAGGAAGCAGTTGCATTAGCGAAGCAGGACTTGATAGATAAGATTGTATTGTGTCTTGAGACAATCTTTTGGGATAGATATATGTATAAAAGAAGTGAGCAGAGAGATATGGAGAGTTTACACCAGCAAGAAAGCAGAATGGGGAGCAGAATACACCCTTTGGGCCCATGGTCCCTGTACCTGTGAAGCACCATGACCAGGGAAAGGCTGGGGACAGGGACCTGCCTCTAGAGTGAGCAGAGAGAAAAGCCCTCTCCAGGAGCTGAAGCCTTGAATTGCAACTTTTAGCCTGCTTTACTGTGAGGAAATAAATTTCTCTTTCTGAAAGCCATCCAACCAGAAAAACCTAAACCCACTGCCGTTGAGTCAATTCCAACTCATAGAAACCGTATAGGACAGAGTAGAACTGCCCTATAGAGTTTCCAAGGAGTGCCTGGTGTATTTGAACTGGCAACCTTTAGTTATCAGCCATGTCATTTGGCCACTACACCACCAGGTTTTCCTAAGGCCATTCACTTGTGGTATTTTCTGTTAGAGCAGTGTCATAGATTGAATTGTGTCCCCCCAAAAATATGTGTAGCCATGTGACTGGGCCATGACTCCCAGTATCTTGTGACTGTCCTCCATTTTGTGGTTTTCCTATGCTGTATGTTAAAGGATTAGGGTGGGACTGTAAATCACTTTATAAGATCACCTCCCTGCTCAGCTGTAAAGAGAGTTTCCCTGGAGTGTGGCTTGCCCCACCCTTAATCCTTTCAATGTGCAAGAGATAAAAGGAAAGGGAAACAGGTCAAGTCCTGGGAACCTCACACCATCAAGCAGGCAGCACCAGGAGAAGAGCACGTCCTTCAGACCTGAGGTTGATGCTCCCTGGACAAAGACTGATGCGATACCAGACTTTCCTCCAGAGCCAACAAGGGGAAAGTCCTTCCCCTGGAGTGGACATCCTGAATCTGGACTTGTAGCCTACCAGACTGTGTAAGAATAAACATTCCTTTGTTAAAGCCATCCACTCTGTGGTATTTGTGTTAGAGTAGCTTTAGCTGACTAAAACAGGATTTAATACCATGAGAGTAGGGTGCTGCTCTAGCAAATACCTAAAATGTGGGACCTATTTTGAAACTGCAGATGGACAGAAGACTCAGAAGGAACGAAGAAGGTGCAGATGGTGAGAAACAACAGAGGATTGGTGGCAGCACAGCAGCAGCGTCAGCAGTGGAACCAGAGGCGGAGCTGGAGCCAGCTCATGGAGTGAGAGAGCGAAGCGCCTGTGCACGGAGTTTTCCTCGCAGAATGGGGTGCGTCTGGGCACTTGTTTCGGTGGAGCTAGCCTTGGTGTCCCACAGAGTGAGTGAACTGCCTTAGTACAGGATGCTTTCCAGCAAGAGTGGGGTGCCTCCAGGCACTTGAGTCAGTGGAGCTACACAGCTTTGAAACACTTGCCCCAGCAGGGCAGATGTGGGCCTGAGGCCCGGGCCATGTGGCCATAGTGAAGGAGAAGCCAGACTGAACACCATCCGCTCCATTCGCCCCCAACCTCATTCTGGGAAATTTGCCCCTTGATGCCCCCAGCACTAAATATACACTGCCCCTTGCTACACTCACCTCCAAGCTACTTCCCCTTTCTGCACTCAGCACTCAGCCCCCTTGCTGCACTCAGCACCAAGTATGCCTTGCTGCACCCAACACAGAAGACCCCAACCCATAAAAGCCTGCTTAACTTCCCCTTCCAGGCCAGTTGTTGGAGGTTTGTGAGCCCCCACTGGCCTGCTGGCATTGCTATAATAAACGGCTGCTTTTTCTCTCCTTGGGTGTCGGTTGATTTCCTATAACAATATGAAGCAGAAGCTGCAGAGATACACAGCATGAGAAGCTGAGCTGCCTCAGTCTCAAAAGGTATGGCCATGACCTCAGAGGTTTGAAAGGGTGGAACCATGGCATGCTGTGTTTGTAAGGGTGGAATTGCCACTCAGTTGGTCTTAGGGTGCCCCTAAAGCCATTGGGGCAGAGTTTCTGTCCAAGTGAGCCTTGAAGTCAGAGTTGTAGCACGGGGCTGGAGCTCTCCACCCAAATCCAGAGAGTGTGGCCAATACCTAGAGTCTCGACATCAGGGTCATTGTGTAGAATGTCTCAGAACATGTAAGAGTATTTCCAGAGCTTTGAGGGCTAATGTAATGTGTTCTCCTGACTTGCCAATTGCCTGTTAATGCCTTCTTTCCCTGCAATTTCTCCCATTTGTAATGGAATGTCTAACTTGTGCTTGTTCTGCCATTGTACCTTTAGAAGCAGATATCTTGTATTGTAGGTTTCACAGATGTAGAAGAGTTTTTGTGTTTTGGACTTGAAACTGATTTACGACTTCTGTCTTATGGGATGGACATGATTTTGCTATGATGATGAGATGAATGTGTTACATGTTTCAATGATGTAATTTTTGGGGTGCCAAATGGTGGGAAGTCATGGATTGAATTGTGTCCCCCCCCAAATATGTGTAGCCATGTGGCTGGGCCATGATTCCCAGTATCTTGTGACTGTCCTTTCTTTTGTGGTTTTCCTATGCGGTATGTTAAAGAATTAGGGTGGGACTGTAAGTCCCTTTATAAGATCACCTCCCTGCTCAGCTGTAAAAAGAGTTTCCCTGGAGTGTGGCTTGCCCCACCCTTAATCCTTTCAATGTGCAAGAGATAAAAGGAAAGGGAAACAGGTCAAGTCCTGGGAACCTCACACCATCAAGCAGGCAGCACCAGGAGAAGAGCACATCCTTCAGACCTGAGGTTGATGCTTCATGGACAAAGACTGATGCGATACCAGACTTTCCTCCAGAGCTGACAAGGGGGAGACATCCTGAATCTGGACTTGTAGCCTACCAGACTGTGTAAGAATAAACATTCCTTTGTTAAAGCCATCCACTCTGTGATATTTCTGTTACAGCAGCACTAGCTGACTAAAACGAGCAGTATTAGATGACTAAGGCATGAGTCTTTCTTCCTAGTATATCTTAGTCTGGAAGTTCCACTGAAACTTGTACACCATGGATGATGTTGCTAGCATTTGAAATACCAGTGGCGTAACTTCCAGCATCACAGTAACACTCAGGCCACCACAGAGCAACAAACTGACAGACAGGAAGGTGTTTGGCAATTATAGCTGGAGATAAAAGTAGTTTAATCTTTGCATTTCACCAGGCCTTCTTTTCCAGCCAAAACTCTTTGCCTTCTTGCTTTTTCACTCTATTTATCTCTCTAAATATATGCCCCCTTCTCATTGATGCTTCCCATCCTTAATGATTTCTTCCTTTCATGACTATGTACCACTTCTTTTTTGTCTTTGTATCGCTATGCTTAGCCCACAGCCTGATGCACAAGAGGAGCTTAATGCAGTTGTTCACTGGTTTGACTGAAGGACACAGCCACTTTAAAGACATAAAAGTTATCTTCCCAAATGGTAAGCTACATGCACATTCCTTACAACTCATTGATGTTGTGTTTAGGACGTTTTGTGATTTTATTGAATATTGTTTGATTTTCAAAGTAATTTAATGCGACACTTGTTTTTAATGCAGTTTTAGATTGGATTTTATCTGGAGTTCATTTTCTGAGGTCTCTTTTCCTCAAAGGTTCTCAACATCTGATGGTTTTAGATCTTGCAAAGTGATCAATGTGGGTTCTTGGGAATGAAATACTTTTCCAGAAAAAAGCTTTTCTGTGTTTTTCAAAGAAGAAATAAAATTGGGGTACAATGACTTTATCTCTTTATTTTCCTGCATTTTTATTCTAACCGTCATTCTTGAATAATACAGTTTTAATTATTTATTTATTCACCGAGTAGTATTTACTGAACACTTCCTTTGTCAAAGGCCCTGTTACAGGGGCTGGGCAAAAAGCAGTGAAAATAGATAAACAGACACCCTTTTGCTGAGCTCACAGTCTAGAGTATGTGTGTGTTCAAAGGGGGACAGTTAGTAAACCAGAGGAAAAAACGCAGTGATATGAAGGGCATGAGTGGATGTGGGGTGCAGCTGCATCAAGGGTGATTCTTTAGGAAGTAACATTTGAACAGAATGTTGAAGGAGGCAAAGAGCCAGGCTTCTGAAGAACAAAGAACAATCACTTGAGAAAGAGGAAACTTGAGGCAGAAATAACAGCAAAAGCAAAGGTGTAGAGACAGGAACAAGTCTGAATGGGCTGTGTGCGCAGCTTCTAATAAGAAAGGAGAAAAGACTTCATAAGCAATCAAGAGAATGAGGTTGAACACAACAGGCTCTAACTTGCTGACAAAATTGGGACAACTGGCGGTGATGGTTTGCTTTGCTCATCTGGCTCAAGGTAAGTAGAGGGCCTTGCTATCTTCCTTGGGTGGGTCCTAGGGGTATACAGAGAAAAAAAAATACATTCTCTTTCTTCAAGGAGCTAACATCTAATTGGATTAGTAAACAATGCATTGGTAACTAATTTATATATGCAGTACTTGAGAACTATGCTTAGGCATACACAAAGAGTCATGGGAATTCAGAAGAGAAAAGGAGCCCTTAAAGCTAAGGAATAACCAGTCAGTCTTCATGGCATCAGTAGTAGTTACTGATTTTGAGTGTGGAGTTTGTGCTGCTGTGTGTAGTACATGTCAGATAGTGTCAAGCATTAGACTTATAAAGAAGAGTAAATATTTCTGGCCATGTTATTTCCCATGGATTAATGGGAAATACAAGAAGACAATGATGATATAATGTTGCAAAGCGAAAATATAACAAAATGCACAGTGATAACGTGACCACGAGAATTTGCAGGGGAGAAAGCCAAGGGACAAGTGAAGTACTCATTTTGGGAAATGGCATGAGGGAAGCACAGAAGGGAAATATGCAGAACAGTGGTGGGAGATGAGATGGTCGAGACAGGTGCAGCCACTCTCACGGACAGTACACACTCAACACACCTGTCCTGTAAATGTTGTGTTATGAATTTATTTACCTACCCTCTTCAGTACCAAGTATGCTTAGTACATGGTAAGCCAGCCGTCGAGTCATGTTAATAATTTAATATAATTTTGTTAAATGAATGAATAAAAGAACAGCAGAACTTCACCATCTGCCTCAAGATTTGAATTACGGATACAACATTGCCATTGCGGTTATTTCCCATTACTACTTAGTTTTGCCAAGCACTGCCAGCTGGTCTATTCAACTTCCTCAGGACTCCTGGGCATATTATAATCCCACAAAAGGGAAATGGATAGAACACCATAAAATGTGCTTCAAACATCACTCAGGTAAAACATGTAAAGAGACTGAGAATCTCTGAGCAGAACAGACCATGTTGAGGAAACTCTGGTGACATAGCAGTTAAGTGCTACAGCTATTTACCAAAAGGTCGGCAGTTCTAATCTGCCAGGTGCTCCTTGGAAACTATCAGGTAGTTCTACTCTGACTACAGGGTCCTTATGAATCAAAATCAACTAGATGACAATGGATTTGGTTTGGGGTTAATAATCCTGATAGTCTTTCTTTTGGGTTTAGCCTCCTGGATTTCCTAGGTCCCACGAGAAGTGCTATTCCTGAGAAGGAGGTGGAAGCATCTCCTTCTCTTGTGTTCAACCTCATTCTCTTGATTGCTTATGAAGTCTTTTCTCCTTTCTTATTAAAAGCTGCGTACACTGCTATGAATTCTGTTTGCCGTACATCGCATATAGGATGACTTGCCCATTGCTGAAAAACTCGCAGTAGTATAACAGTAGGGGTTTCTCTGGTGATTGCTTCTTGGCCCCATCTCTTGCCTCTTTGCTATTTTTTTACCTGTCTTTTTTGTAGAGCTATGGTCAGTGATCTTCAAACAGGTTACACACATCCCCGAGGACATAAGGATATTTACACGAAGCATGGATAGCTGTAAGAAAACAAGTCTCAATTCTAAAACTTCCATGCATATCAAAAGTGATTTGGCTTGAGCTTATGTCTACCAGTTCTCATTTCTCTATGTCCCTTTCTGTATTGCTCTTTTACCTCTTTTAAGGAATGAATCAAGCATCTCTCTCAGCTGTTTTGAGTTTATAAAGGTGCTCTAATTCCGTGTGTAGAAGCATACTGGGCACTAAACAAAAGGATTGTTCGGGAATGTTTGCCTCATTAACAACTTTCAACATCAACAGCTTCTAAGTAGAGGAGTGCGTGTTTCAGTTAGTAAGCAGACTCAGATGAGGCACAGTGCTACTGCCAGCCCCTAACTGTTAGCTTCTATGCAGTTAGTCCTCAGACACATCGTGGCCCCATGTGCAATGGAACAAAATGTTGCCCAATCCTGTGCTATGCTTATGATTGGTTGTGTAATTTGTAATTGGTTGTGTAATCGTACCGTGTAATTTATTGATTTTCACTGACTCGGTTTTGAAAATGGATCCGTACATCTTTCTTCCTAGTCCACCTTAACCTGGAACTCTATTGAAAGCGCTGAAGCCTCCTGGCGATATGTAGGTTTCCACTGACAAAGGGTGGCTGTGCTATGAGGTGCACTGGCCAGCAGTCAACCCCGGTCTGCCGCATGGACAGTGAGAATTTTATTATTGAATCACCACTGCCCCAATTAGCTAAGCAGCTAAGGTATTAGAATTAAAATTCAGCAGGGAGAAACTATGGAAGGCAAATGTGGCAAGTGTATTTAAATTAAAAAGAAAGTTAGATGAGCTAGCTCTCTCAAAAATGAAGCCTCTTTGGCCGATTGGTTTGACATCAAGGAATGGAATTTTTCACAAATGAATGAAATAATTATTCACATTTTAATGAAAATATATTTCAGGCATTAAATCATTTAATATACTGAAAACACATTTTAGAATTATTGAAATTATGATAAACTTTTCAAATGTCAATTAAAAATCTGTAAGAGGTTACATGGGTTTCAAATTTGTCATATGGAGCACTTGAACAAAAGAACTCTCATATTTATTCTTCACATTTTTCCACTTCTTCATCCACCTGTCTCTCTATTTCCTCTGTAAGTCTCAATATGTGGAGAGCAGCAGTTCCTCAAAACTTATATGTAAGAAATAGAAATAAAATGATTTTTTAAAAAGATTTGAGTTTTTAGAATATCACAGTGGACATGTTCATTTGAAATATGATACATTGACAAGTTGGATTAACAAATGGATTAAATTTGATTCCACATCTCTCATTCATATCCCGGAATGATCTACTTATACAGACATCACACTTAAGGTATTCAGTTTGCATTTTCAAGGAATCGGAGCCTTAGGGAATAAATAGCTGAATAAACTAGTGAATGATTAATGAGCCTGAAGCTCTGTGGAAATAATTTCTTTGGAGGGACAGACCTAGTAACAGGGAGGAATCCAGGAGACAGGGGCAGAGAGTGCCCCTAAGCAGTGAAAAAAGGCTTCCCTAACACCAGATTGCTTCCGAATGAAAGAAAATCCAGATCAAGAATAAAACCCTGAATCTGCTGCTGCTGAGCCAATTCCAACTCGTAGCAGCCCTATAGGACAGGGTAGAACTGCCCTGTAGAGTTTCCAAGGTGCACCTGGCAGATTTTAACTCTTGTCCTTTTGGCACTTAACCAGTAGCCCACCAGGGTTTCCAGAGTCAAGACTGTTGTCAGAAAATATACTAGCCTAAAGGGAAAGTTATATTTTAATGCATGCCTTGTAGTATTTACATCCAAGTGACAAAGGGAAAGTTGTGATACAACCTGGGGATTAAATCAGTCTTACACTTGAGATAAAATACACCCCCTTCCCCTAGGATATTCCTCCTCTGCTGACAGTAACGAAGTGTTGGCACTAGTGTACACACCTTTGCCTGCAACAAGCAACAAGGCAAATGAAATACTGAGATCAGAAGTTGTGCTGAGACGGGACAAGCATAATGTAATCACATACTTTTTCCTTCTTTGAACTTTGACATTAGAAATGCAAAAAGGAAAGTTATAGTAATAGATGAAAAGGGAGCTACCTAGCAGGACTGAGACAAGCAAACAGCATAGGCACACACAACACTGTTGCCCAGCTAGAAGTCAGTTTTGATGTGATAAAAAATGGAACTGCTGAGGATTGTAGAATATTTCCAGAAGAGCAAAAATGTAATAAGAAGCTGAGAAGAGAGACGCAGAGACTCACAGAAAGAGAAAAGGAAGAACAGAGACAAAGTGAGTGATTAGCAGGCAAAAATAAATAAATAAATAAACTGGTACAAATATGTATATGAGATCAATGCAAATATGACTGCAAAGATGTGTAGGAGGTGATTAGAGTTCAGGATGACCAAGGAAATTTTATTAAAGAAAGACTCAAACAATTTGAAGGGAGTTGAAACAGGTTGTCACCAGGAGAGACAGAGCATTTATTACAATGGAAAAAAAAAAAAAAAACTCCTACTGACCATTTTGCACATTAAAGACATACCCCTGACAGAAATGAAAAACAAACACCAAGGTGTGAGGTGGAAGTAACTGACTGGTGGTTAATCAAGCTAATATGTCAGCTTCACTGGGCTGTGACTCTCAAGGCCTTGACAATTATGTGATGATGTACTTTGACAGTTATGTAATGGTCTAGTCATGCTCCATTTTGTGTTTTGATGTGGTCATCTTCTATTTTTGCATAACATCAGTTTTCAAATAATGACCTGGTCTTTGGACTTTATCTATAAATGAGGAGCGTGTATAGTCACAAAATATATGCATTTATCTGGCCGCAGGAATTATTAAAAGTCACTGTGAGATATGGAAACACAGCTATTTTTCTCCTATCTAAGGCTCATTTCTCCCTCTGTACTTTGTATCCTATTTCTTCTTTCATAAATTTTGAATTGTATGTAAGTATCTCCTCTGAAATCAGCCCATAGCATTGATCTTTCAACAGGTAACTGCCTTGTTTTGGACCAGTTTTGGCCAGGCTACTCCTCCATCAATCTCTCCTATCTTTCTCTTCCTGATCATTAAATATTGCTCATGCTACAGATTCCTTACAAAACTTTCCTCTCTGACTCCTCTCTCTCTTGCTCACTCACTGTAACTCTTGGCTATGTCAACGTGTTGTTATTTTGTTGTTGTTAGGTGTCGTTGAGTAAGTTCCAACTCATATAAACCTTATGTGCAACAGAAATAAACACTATCATATCAAGAGCACCTATCATTAATTTAATTATAATTCATATGGTTTGTGCCTCATATACCAAAACCATCTTTCTACTGATTATTTCCTTCACGTCTCTTCAGTGTCTCAGTGGTATAATGAACTCAGCTGTCATTTGAACATTGTAATGCAGAAACAACTTACAAGCACAAAGCTCCTAAATATATGATACACTACTATTTTCAGCTGAAAATAAAGGCTTTTCAAGACTAGCATGGTGTTTTGGACTGAAAAAGATATTTTCAGTTAGGCTTCAGTCAATGATTAAATATCTCTTCTTTTATATTATCTGTCAGATATGTAACCAGTGTTTGCAATAGTGTCATTCCATTCCCTGATCAACAGCTGGGCAATAAGTAATTTAAAGTATGAGAAAAATATAAAATAAATCAAGAGTGTAAAGGGATATCAAAGAATGTAATATTTGGAGTGCTGGGGAAGAGGACAATATTTGCTCCAAGGTACAAATGCATAAGCTTCTCCCACTCTCATTGCCCTCAGGCATGGATGTTGTTAAGTTGTAATAAAGTTGATTCTGACTCATAGCAACCCTCTGTACCACTGATGGAAACATTGCTAAGTCCCGGGCATCCACAAAATTATTGTTATGCTTGAACCCATGGTTGTAGCCACTGTGTCAACCCATCACACTGCAGGTCTTCATCTTTTCCTGCTGACCCTATATTTTACACAGGATGATATATTTCTCCAAGGACTGATCCCACTTGATAACATATCCAAAGTATGTGAGATGTAGTCTCCTTAACTTTCTTTTAAGGAGCATTCTGACTGTGTTTCTTCCAAGACAGATTTGTTCATTCTTTTGGTAGTCCATAGTTATTCAATATTATTCACCAAGAGCATAATTCAAAATCATCAGTTCTTCTTCAATCTCCCTTATTCATTAGCCAGCTTTTGCATGTATATGAGACAGTTGAGAACTCTATCTCTTGGGTGAGATGTACCTTAATCTTCAAGGTGACTTCTTTTTTTTTTTTTTAAGATTTTAAGAATTGAATTGGATTGAATTCTATTCCACCAAAAATGTGTGTAGAAATTTGACTGGGCCATGATTCCCAGTATTGTGTGATTGCCCTCCATTTTGTGATTTTCTTATGCTGTAATTCCCAATCTCTGCCTGTTTTTAATAGATTGAATTATGTTAAAGAAGATTAAGGTGGGACTGTAACACCCATACTAAGAGAGTTTCCTTTGGCTGTGGGTTGTACCTCCTTTTATTCTACAAGAGATAAAAGCAAGGGGAAGCAAGCAGAGAGTTGGGGACCTAATACCATCCAGAAAGCAGCACTGGGAGCAGAGTACATCCTTTGGACCTGAGGTTCCTGCATTGAGATGCTCTCAGGCCAAAGAGAGACTGCTGAAGCACAAAGGTGTTCCTCCACAGCCAACAGAGAGTGCTTTACCCTGGAGCTGGCACCCTGAATTTGGACTTTCAACCTACTAAACTATGTAGAAATAAATTATTCTTTGTTACAGACATCCACTTGTGGTACTTCTATTAGAGCATTACCAGATGACTAAGATAAGGTCTTTTGCAGTGGATTTGCCCAACACAATGCATCTGTTCATTTCCTTACTGCTGTTTCCATGGGTATTGATCGTGGACCCAGGTAAAATAAGATCCTTGACAACTTTTCTCCCTGCATCATGATGCTGCTTATTGGTCACATTGTGAGAATTTTTGTTTTCTTTATGCTGAAATGAAATTTATATTGAAAACTGTAGTCTTTGATGTTTGTCAGGTAAGTACTTCAAGTCCTCTTCATAATTTTGTATCCACAGAGTGCAGGTCCTCTTGAAGATGCATAGAAAAATACGTATGTTTACATAACATAAAGGTGATATTTAAATAGAATTGCCAGCATATTAAAGAAAAATACAGGGGGTGGAGTCAAGATGGCGGACTAAGCACAAGTCTCCTTATATCCTTCTGGAAACCAAGACCTGAATTGACAATCAAATGGAGCCTTCTGATCACCTAATCAGCCCCAGGACACAGCACAGAGCTGTTACTTTCGACTTCATACCACTGAGCGAAAAACCTCCTCTCTTTCACTGACTCCCACTCCTGGCTAGCTCTGGCTCTCATGGACTGTAGGTAAACACACATCATTTTTACCTTTTTTTTTTTACTGTCTTGGCTGGTGGGCAGAGCTGGGTCTTGCCTAGCGGCTAGACTCAGATGCGCTGCTGGAGGGACAGGAAGGTGAAATTCTCATATTTTGAGAGCCGGGCTTAGGACTCTAACAGTCTAGCTGCTTTCAGCCTGTTGTTTTATCCCTGCCACAGCAGGGTTTGTATGGAATTACACAGTCAGTGTGTGGGACGCCATGTTGGTAAGGAGATTTTAGCAGGTCTTAATTCTTAGCCTGGGAGCCAGCGCCTGAAAACAGGATGGTGCTTCTCTGACAGAAAAGCAGTAAATTACACAGTGCCACCTACGTTGGGGGCCCTGCAACAAAGCAGAGGAATCACTACCTCTCAGCACCTTTAGCCCCTCTATCTGCTGCCTGTGTGAAGGATGCCATTTTGGATACGGTGGCAACAACTGGACCTAATTCTTAGCTTGGGAGCCAAAGCCTGCCCACAAGAGAGCACTTTCCTACCAGAAAAGCAGTACTCTACACAGTGTTGCCTAAGGATAGGCCCTGTCACCAGAAGCCAACAGGGCAGTAGCATTGCTGTATTTTGAATTAGTTCGTATCATCTGGGGTTGGATATAGTGGCCCTTACGTTACCAGTTGAGAAGAGGGAACTCTACACCTGAAAACGTAACTGACTTGTGAAGTGGTCAGATACCTTTTGCTTTACATTTTAAGACAGCCTAGAGAAACATCTGCAGTCCATCCTCACAGCATCTCTTCCAGCCTCTAATTACTTACATGGTACCCAAAAAGCAACAGAAACTTGTGGCGTATAAGACATCACCCACGGCTTTAGAAAGCTCCCAAAGAAACCAAGTGTTTTCCAGATGAAGACATTTTTATGAAAGCATCAGAAAGGGAATACAAAATGATTATATATGGAGCCCTTCTAGACCTTATACAAAGTGCAGCACAACAAAATGAAAAACTAAGCAAGCTGTTCAATCTGATGGAACATCAGTACTCTGAAATCCAACAGATTAAGAACAAAATCAAAGAAATGGAAACTTCAATTCAAAGCCAAGAAAACAAAATGGAACAAATAGAAAAAAGAATTTCTGACTTGGAAAACAGAGCTACTGATGCCACCATCTATAAGCAGAAATCAGAAAAAAGAAACAAGAAAAATGAAGAAGCATTAAGAAGCATGTGGGACTTTATTAAGATGAACAGCCTTCGATTAATTGGAGTCGCTGAACAGGGTGAGACACCTGAGAACACACAGAGTATTGTTGCTGAGCTGCTGACAGGAAACTTTCCAGAAATCATGAAGGAAGAGAATATAAACATCTTAGATGCATATCGTACGCCACCCAAGATCTCAAAAGAAAGACTCCAAGACGTATTATAATCAAGCTTAACAAAATGAAACACAAGCAGCAACTCTTAAAGGCAGCAAGACTCAAATCAAAGCTAACGTTCAGGGTAAAACCAGGTAGGCTCTCTTCAGATTTCTCAGCAGAAACCATGCTGGCACAGAGACAGTGGCATGACACATTCAAAGAAGAACTTCCAACGAAGAATTATATATCCTACAAAACTGTCTTTCAAATATGAAAATGAAATTAAGACATTCCCAGATAAACAGAAACTCAGAGACTTTGTAAAAACCAAACCAAATACAAGAAATACTGAATGAAGCTCTTGGTGTGGGCTTAGAAGAACAAAACCACTAACTTTATGTTTTAGAATGACACATTACTCAAAACTCTACTCAGTCAGGGAAGGCTCCAAAGTCAATCATAGCTTTAATACTGAAAGAAGCAATCCAGTGATTATCATGAAAACTATGGTGCCATCATATTAAAAAGAGGGATGTACTACAGTTTTCATAGTCCTTCCAGATAGAGAGGAAGATGACAAGACTGGTGGTAATTAAAATTGGGTCTATATATAGTTTATTAAGTGGGATCATAGGGGCAGCTGTAAAGCACAACAAAGATGTATCATGACATTTCAATAAATGTAACACAGGAGTCTCAACAACTACAAAATGAGCTCTGAAAAAGGTGAAAAATCAACCCACAAAAAAGAATGTCCCAGAACAGACTAATAAGAACAACAGAGAAAACATCAACATAAAAATAAACATATCACAAGGAAGCAGTGAACACATACCTATCAATAATTACATTGAATGTGAATGGACTGAATGCTCCAATAAAGACACATCCAGTGACATCTTGGATCAAAAGACATGACCCATCCACATGTTGTCTACAAGAAACTCAATTGAGACCTAAAGATAGGAACAAACTGAAAATTAAAGGATGGAAGAATATATATCAAGCTAACAATGAACAAAGAAGAGCAGGGATGGCAATTCTAATCTCAGACAAAATCAATATTAATGTAAAATCCACCATCGTGGACAAAGATGGACACTGTTTATTGCTGAAAGGTTCAGTACATAAGCAAGACTTAACTATATCCAATATTTATACACCTAATATCAGAGCACCTAAATATGTCAAAGAAACACTGACTAGACTCAAAACAGCGTTAGATGACTCCACAATAATAGTGGGAGACTTCAACACTCCACCTCAATACTGGAAAGATCATCTGGATAAAAGCTCAGTAATGATACAGAAGACCTCATTGACACAATTACCCAACTAAACCTCATTGATATATGCAGAACTTTCCACCCATCAGCAGACAACTACACCTTCTTCTGCAGTGCACATGGAACATTCTCCAGAAGTGACCATGTATTAGGCCATAATGCAGTGCTCAATAAAATCCATACCACTGAATCACTGCAAAGCATCTTCTCTGATCATAAAGCCATAAAAGTTTAAATCAATAGCAGAAAAAAAAAAAAAACAGAGATAGAAAGTGGAACTCATGGAAACTGAACATCTTGCTCAAAAAAACATGAATTATAGAGGAAATCAAGGATGAAATAAAGAAATTCGTGGACTCCAATGAGAATGAAAACACTTCCAACCAGAACCTATGGGATACAGCCAAAGCAGTGCTCAGAGGTCTGTTTATTTCCATAAATGCGCACATCTGGAAGGAAGAAAGAAACCAAATCAAGGAATTAACCCTACAGCTTGAACAAGTAGAAAGAGAACAACAGAGGAACCCCTCAGGCACCAGAAGAAACGAGATCATAAAGATTAGAGCTGAGCTAAGTGAGTTAGAGAATAGAGAAACAATTGAAAACACCGAAAGCTGATTTTTTGAAAAGATCAAGAAAATGGACCAACCACTGGCTAAACTTACTAGAGAAAAGCAGGAAAGGAAACAAATAACCCAAATTAGAAATGAGAGGGGAGTTGTCACCACAGGTCCAAAAGAAATCAAAAATATCATAACAGAATACTACAAAAGACTGTACTCTAACAAATTTGAAAACCTAAAGGAAATGGACCAATTCCTTGACGCATACCACCTACCCAAATTAGCACAACGTGAAGCGGAACAACTTAATAAACGCTTCACAAAGGAATAGATTGAAAATGTCATCAAAACACTGCCAACCAAAAAAAGTCGGGGCCCAGATGGCTTCACTGCAGAATTCTACCAAGCATTTAGAGAAGAGTTATCTCCAATACTGCCAAGCCATACTGAGACTATTTCACAGTATAGAAAAGGATGGAGTACTCCCAAACTCATTCTATGAAGCCAGCATAACCCTGATATCAAAGACAGGGAAACACCCAACAAAGAAGGAGAACTACAGACTAATATCACTCATGAATCTAGATGCAAAAATCTTCAGCAAAATTCTTGCCAATAGAATACAACAACATATCAAGAAAATAATCCATCATGACCAAGCGGGATTCATACCCAGGGATGCAAGGGTGGTTCAACATCAGAAAAACAATTAATGTGATTAACCACATAATATCACAAAAGACAAGAATCACCTGATTTTGTCCTTTGATGCCGAAAAGGCATTTGATAAAGTCCAACACCCATTCATGCTAAAAACTCTTAACAAAATGGGCATAGACGGTGTTTTAGTCAGGTAGGGCTGCTCTAACAGAAATACCACAGAGTGGGTGGCTTTAACAAAGGAAAGTTTATTCTTACACAGTCTGGTAGGTTGCAAGTCCATATTCAGGGTGTCTGCTCTAGGGAAAGGCTTTCCCCTTGTCGGCTCTGGAGGAAAGTCCGGTATTGAATCAATCTTTGTCCAGGGAGCATCTTGGTGCAGGAACCTCTGGTCTGAAGGATATGCTCTTCTCCTAGTGCAGCTTTCTTGATGGTGCAAGGTTCCCAATTCTCCTTGTTTCCCTTTCCTTTTATCTCTTGCAGGCTGAAAGGACTAAGGGTGGGGCAAGCCATACTCCAGGGACACTCCCCCTACAGTAGAGCAGAGAAGTAATCCTAGCAGGAATTTACAGCTCCACCCTAAACCTTTAACATACAGTTTAGCGAAATCACACATTTTGGGGGGACACAATTCAACTCATGACAGACGGCAAATTCCTCAACACAATAAGGGCCATTTATACAAAGCCAATTGCCCACGTCATCCTGAATGGAGACAGACTGAAAGATTTTCCCTTGAGATCAGTAACTAGACAAAGATGCCCACTCTCACCTCTTCTATTCAACATTGTAATAGAAGTTTTAGCCAGAGCAATCAGACGAGACCAAGAAATAAAGGTCATCTGCATCGGCAAAGAGGAAGTTAAAATCTCCGTTTGCAGGTGATGTGATTGTACGTGCAGAGAATCACAAGGAATCTATAAGTAAACTACTCAAACTGATAGAAGAGTTCAGCAAAGTCTCAGGATACAAGATAAACGTAAGTAAATCAGTAGGATTCGTTTACACCAACAGTGAGACTGTTAAGGAAGAAATTATCAAATCAATACCATATATGATAGCCCCTAAGAAGATAAAGTACCTGGGAATTAATCTAACCAGAGAAATAACAGACCTTAACAAAGAGAACTACAAGCCCTTACTACAAGAAACTGAGAGAGACTTTGATAAATGGAGAAATCTACCCTGCTCATGGATAGCAAAACTAAACATTGTGAAAATGTCTATTTTACCCAAAGAAATCTATTTGTATAATGCAATCCCAGTACAAGTTCCAGCATCATTTTTTAATGAGATGCAGAATCAAATCACCAATTTTGTTTGGAAAGGGAAGAAGCCCCGGATAAGTAAGGTACTACTAAAGAAGAAGAACACACTGGGAGGCCTCTCATTACCCGACCTTAGAACATACTACGCTGCCACAGTGGTCAAAACAGCCTGGTACTGGTACAAGAACAGACAGATGGATCAATGAAACAGAACTGAGACTCCAGAGATGACACCCTCTGCTTATAAACAGTTGATATTCGACAAAGACCCTAAGACATTAAACTGGGGTAAAAACAGTCTCTTCAACAAATGGTGCTAGCAAAATTAGATATCCGTCTGCAATAAACTGAATCAAGATCCATATCTTACACCTTATACAAAAACCAACTCAAACTGGATAAAAGACCTAAATATCAAACCTGAAATGATAAAGCTCATCCAAGAAAAGGTAGGAGCAACTATGGAAGTTTTAATACACAATGTGGACAGACTCCAAAATCTGTCAAGCAAACCGCAATGAACAGAAGAGAAAATAGAGAAATGGGAACTATTAAGAATCAAACACTTTTGCTCATCCAAAGACTTTATCACAAGAGTTAAAAGACCACCTACAGAACGGGAAAAAATATTTGGCAACTCTATGTCAGACCGAAGCCTGATCTCCATGATGTATAAGACACTATGAAATATCAATAAGAAGAAGATAAATCATCCAATTAAGTGATGGGCAAAGAAGATGGACAGACATTTCACTGAAGAGGAGATCCAGGCAGCCAAAAAACACATTCGGACATGTTCATGATCTTTAGTTATTAAAGAAATTCAAATCAAGACAACAACGAGATACCATCTCACCCCGACAAGATTGGCCATGATCCAAAAAACACAAAACAACAAATGCTGGAGAAGCTGTGGAGAAAGTAGAACTCTCCTACACTGTTGGTGGGGTTGCAAAATGGTCCAGCCTCTTTGGAAAGCAATCTGGTGCTTCCTTAAAAAAATGGATATTGATATACCATTTGACCCAGTAATTCCACTACTTGGAATATATCCTACAGAATCAAGGCCTTTCACAACAATGAACACATGCATAAGAATGTTTATCATAGCACATTCCACGATAGCAAAAAGATGGAATCAACTCAGATACCCAACAACAGAAGAATGGGTAAGTAAATTATGGTACATATACTCCATGGAGCACTATGCAATGATAAAGCATTATGATGATTCCAGGAAACATCTCCTAACCTGGTTTCAACTGGAAGACATTATGTTGAGTTAAAGTAGTCAGGGACAAAAGGACAAGTATTGTATGAGACCTCTACAATAAAATCTCAAAAACAGACTTATGTTAAGAAGAAAAGACTCTGACAGCTGCAAGGGAGGGAAGGGAGGGAGGTCGAGGGGGGAGGGTTTAGATTAGATAGTTGCTACAAATCTGGTTGGGAGAAATTGGTGATAGCACACGTTAGAAACAAGAACAACATTAAGTGGACTTCAGCATAACTTGAGTACTCCTTCCATCTTAATATTGCAAGGATAGAGTAGCTGGGGCAGGGGACAGGGGACCATGCTCTTAGGCGAAATTGAGGCCAATTGGCACAACTAGAGTTTTGCTAAGAGAGCTCTCTACACCCCACATTGAAGAGTAGCGTCTGGGGTCTTAAAAGCTGCCTAGCTGCCATCTGAGGACACAGCAAATGGTCCCAACTCAGCAGGAACAGATGCTCACTGAGGACCAAAATTAACACGGGGTAAAGACAACCTAGAAGATAGAGAGACCCACATCAGTGGGTGCCTACATCGACTTGGGACCGGAAGAACCAGATGGTGCCCGGCCACCACCAGTTATAGCCACGATGGAGCTCACAGAGGTGAGTCTCACTGGCAACACAAGAATAAAAAATGGTGCATCCTGAGATCTCCACTAAAAGACCTCAATTGATGGTCCAGCGGTTTCAGGGTTCCCCTGAGAGCATGGCTTCTGGCCCTGATGCTGCCCTTCCCCATAAATCATAACAGAGGTCCACTCTTTTGACAGCAATGGATTGGACTTGGCAATGCAGAGTGACCATATAGTGGATGCACTTTATGTTTCTGTACATATGTAGGATATCATCCTGCTGACCTCTGGCTGGAGGAAGGAGAGTGGGTGGAGAGAAGGGGAGGAGAGGCTGTTGGGAGGATGAGACAGGTATGGAGCAGAGAGGAACAGTGTGCTGTCACCGGACAGGGAGAACAGTGGAAGCTGCCTATAGATGGGCATGTAAATTTATACGAAAATGTACATTTTCACTCATTCATATTAAATAAAAAATAAAAATAAAAAAATACGACTTCTTTCTCAGTCCACCTTTTGTCCTGCAGCTTTGTAAAACTCATTTCTTTTATGTGATAGCTTTGATGCTGCTGCTGCTGCTACTATGTGCCACTGAGTTACTTCCAACTCATAGCAATTATTGTAGGAAAGAGTAGACACCATAAGGTTTCAAAAGCTATCATCTTTACAGAAGCAGGCTGCCACATCTTTCCCCTACAGAGTAGCTGGTGGATTTGAACTGCTAATCTTTAAGTTAGCAGCTGAATTCTTAGTTACCACTAGGACTACTTGTGGTAGTTTTGGACAGTGGATTTTCTGCCTAGACCTGTGAATAACAATAATAAAAAAATTTACTTTTCCTATCTCTATGCTTTTATTTCTTTTTCTTGCCTATTTCACTGATTAGAATTTTCAATATAATGCTTAATAGAAGCAATGCATGTAGACATCCTTGCCATTTTCCTGGTATGAAAGATAGAAAATATAGTTGTAAATTGTGTTATCTGCAGAATTTTTGTAGATGTTCCTTCACCAATACATGAAAGTTACTTCTATTCCTAGTTTGTTGGGACTTTAAATCACTGGTGGATTATTTCAAATACACTTTCTGAATCAATACACATATTTGTATGTACACATATTTGTGTGAATAAATGTATAAATATACATATATGTTTATATATGTGTGTATTCATGTGTGTTCATGTGTTTGTGTGTGTGTATGGTGAATTACACTGATTTTCAGATATTAAAATACTTCTGTGCCTTGCATTCTTGAAATGTACTGTTTGTATTTGATTTGCTAAAGTTTCATTAAGAATTTTTACATCTCTATTAGTAGGGGGAAACCCTAGTTGCTTAGTGGTTAATTGTTATGTTTGCTCACCAAAAGGTCAGCAGTTCAAATCTGCCAAGCACCCCTTAGAAACTCTACAAGGTCGCTAGGAGTTGGAATTGACTCAACGAGCGTGGGTTTGATTTGGTTTGGTGTTAATAAGGATGTTGGTCTGTACTTTTTTTTCCCCCCTTTTTTCTATGATGTCTTTGATTTTGGTATCAGGATAAAATTGGTTTTTTGGAATAAGTTGTGAAGTATTCTCTTTAGTGTTTGGGGAGAATCTGTGCAGAATTTCCATGTCTTTCATCATTTTTAAACATTTGTAGATTTTCCAGAGAATATTTTGTTGTTTATTTCTATTTTTATTTCATTGTGATTAAAGAGCATACCCTGCATGACTTGACTTGTTAGAATTTACTCTTTGTAAAGGCCCATAAAACTACCCAACTTGCACAAGTTGATGGATAATGTTCTACCCACCTGTATATCTGTAATTGAGAGAGGTACTGATATTGTTGACTGTATTTGTGAATTTATGTATATTTGTATTGCCGTGAGCTCTGTTTCAAGTATTTTGAAATTCTGTTACTAAATATGTCAACATTTAGTTACTAGGTTCCTCTGATGAATTGACTCCTTTCTCAACATGAAACAGCCTTCTGTATAATGCTACTATTATTTTAAATTTTCAGAGTCTTTCACCAGGTAATACACACACAAGTCTTCATGTGTACACGTGTATGAATATGTGGTTTGAAAGATTTAGGTACAGAGTCATTTTACCTAAGAGCTTTAGAATGAATCAGGTTTTTTTTTTGTTGTTTTTTTTTTTTTAATTTTCTTATTTTCTCAGTTTTGGTAAATAGTGTCTGTCAAGAAATTTACCCATTGCATAATTATACTAACATATTTTCATAAAATTGTTTACTATAACTTACACAAATAATGTACACCTTTTACATTTGTTTGTCAACAAATGTCCGCCCCCAGGAAGTATTTTTCTAAGCTCACTGTGCTATTATTTTTTATATTAAATTGCTAAAAATAAAAAATAAATAACACTAGGAACTTTCAAAAATGTCTGTGGGGTGAGGGTGTGGTTGCAAACAAATGCAGAAGACATGCATTATTTGCACAAAATATAGTATACTGCTATATTATTAAGGTCTGTAGGATATGAAGTATCATATCTCTCATTTTTTAAAAAATTTTATATTATTTTGTATTTCTTCTTTAGGTCTTTTTAATAGAAGTTTAATAATTTGTCAACCTTTTCAGAGCACTTAAATTTTGCTGAATTTTCTGTATTATATACACTTGATTTTTATTTCAGCTCCTATACTTACTTCTTTCTTTTTACTTTCCTTTGGCTTTAGTTTTCTTTTCTTTATCTAGTTTCTTGAACTGGAATCTTATTTAGTTAATTCTAGACTTCTTTGTTCAAATATGTGAATTTACTGCTATAAATTTCCTTCTAACCAATAATTAAGCTGCACTGTATACATTTTGATGTATTTTGATTTTGTTTCAGTTCAAAATATATAATAAATTTTATTTTATTTTATTATTTGACCTATGGATTATTGATCAATACATTACCTTATTTCTAGTTGTGGATTTTCTGCTTGTATTTCTTTTTATCAATCCCTAGTTTAATTCTACTATGCTTGGAAAACATACTCTATGTGGTATCATTCCTTTAAAATTGGTTGATACTTGTTTGACAGACTAGCTTGTGGTCTATTTCTATTTTTTTACATTTTTATGTGTGCTTATGCAAAATGTATATTCTGAAGTTGCTGATTTGGGTTTTGTATAAGTGTCAGATCTTTTTAGTTTGTAGTGTTGTTTGTTATCTACCACAGGTTTGCTGATATTTTTTTCAAGTTTTATTTTATGTAGTCTCAAGCTGTTGTTTTGAACTTTTCCATTTCACCATTTAGTTTCATATATATTTGCTTTATGTATTTTGAAGACATGTTATTAGGAACATACCAGTATGGGGTTGCCAATTTTATAATTATGAGGTTTCCTATTTACCATAGTATTTTTTACTTAATACCTACAGTCTGAAATTAATTTAACAACACCAGCAGCCTTCTTTAAAAAAAAAAAAAATTAAGATTAAGTGAAAGTATACAATCTACTCCAATTTCGCATACCTGCCTCTCTACAACTCTATTTGCTCTCCCCACCCTGTGAAAGCACACTCTTCCTTTTCACTCTTTACTTCTAGTATCCTCCCGACAAACACCTGTCCCTTCCTCTCCATCCTCCCTTCTCCCTTATGGAGAGAAACCGGTGGGACAGTCTTCTATAAATGTATAAAGCCATAAACCATGCATACCGCATACTCACTCTGTGTCCCTGAGTCCAGTCCTTTCTTTACCGGAAGCATTGATCTCAGTACTGCTTTCAGTTCTGGGGCAGCAGCAAGTGCAGGGCGGTGTTCCCAGGGTACCCTCCAGGTTGTCAGATCATCAGTTCTGAACTTTTAGTAGAGTTCTTCATCTGCAACTTCTTTTTCTCAAAAGTAGCCTTCTTTTGCTTACTGTTTTTGTAGTTTTCCTTCTGCTATTATTTTATTTCTCTCCCTTTTTTATTTGCAGTAAAAGTATATACGATACATTTGCCAACCACACAACTTCCACATTTACAGATCATTGATTTGTATTTTACATTTTGTATTTACAAATACATGATGGTATTTTTCATTTTGCTCCACAATTACCACTATAAAGCCAAGTGCCGTCGATATGCTCACCCAAAATATTCCACTAACATTAACATAAACTTTAATTTTCTCCAAGGGGAAATGTCCTCTTTCCTCATCTTTCCCACCCATTAACCATTATCTTTGGTTTGTATATGTTTTCTTATTTCATATAAGTGAAGTCATACAGTATTTGTTCTTTGCAACTGATTTATTTCACTCTAGGTTTATTCATATTGTGGCATCAGAACTTCACTTCTTCTTATGGCTGCATAATATTATTTTTTATTTGTCCATTCATCTGTTTTTTTAAATTATTTTTTATTATGACTGAGTGAAAATATACATTCCCATATAAATTTGCATGCCCACCTATATGCAGCTTCCAATGCTCTCCCTGTCCGGTGACAGCACACTCTTCTTCTCTGCTCTGTACATGTCTCATCCTCCCAAGAGTCTCCATTCCCCTCCTCTTCACCCATTCCCCTTCCTCCAGCCAGAGGTCAGCAGGATGATATCCCATAGATGCATAGAACCATAAAGTGCACCCAATATATAGTTACTCTGCGTCACCAAGTCCAATCCTTGCTGTCCGAAGAGTGGACCTTCATTATGATCCATGGGCAAGGGCAGCATCACGGCCAGGGGTCATGCTCCCAGAGGAACCACGAAGCCACTGGACCATCAATTGAGGTCTTTTAGTGGAGTTCTCAGGATGCACCCCTCTTTATTCTTGTGTTGTCAGTGAGACCCAACTTTGTGAGCTCCATCGTGGCTATCACTGGTGGTGGCTGGGCACCATCCAGTTCTTCCAGTTGCAAGACGATGTAGGCACCCACTCATGTGCATCTCTCCATCTTCTGGGTTGTCATTTTAGTCCTCAGTGAGCATCTGCTCCAGCTGAGTTGGGACCATTAGCTGTGCCCTCGGATGGCAGCTTGGCTGCTTTTAAAATCCCAGACATCACTCACCAATGTGGGGTGCAGAAAGCCCTCTTAGCAAAACACTTGTTGTGCCAATTGGCCTCAATTTCACCTAAAACCATAGTCACCTGCTCCCTGCCCCAGCTACTCTGTTCTTGCGTTATTGGTTTAAGATGGGAGGAGTACTCAAGTTATGTTGAAGTTCACTTAACATTGTTCTTGTTTCTAATGTGTGCTGTCACCAATTTCACCCAACCAAATTTCTAGGTATCCGACTCGACGGCACTTGGCTTGCCATTTAATCTAAACCCTCTCCCCGCTCCCTCCTTCCCCTACCTTGAAGCCTTCAAAGAGTCTTTTCTTCTATGCATAAGTCTATTTTTGAGTTCTTATCGTAGGGGTATCATACAAAATATGTCCTTTTGTCTCTGAATACTTTCACTCAACATAATGTCTTCCGGTTGAAACCAGGTTATGAGATGTTTCCTGGAATCATAATTGTTCTTTATCATTGCATAGTGCTCCATTGAGTAGATATACCATAGTTTACCTATCCATTCTTCTGTTGTTGGGCATCTGGGTTGATTCCATCTTTTTGCTATCGTGGACTGTGCTGCAATAAACATTCTTGTGCATGTATGCATTGGTGTGAATGGCCTTGATTCTGTAGGATATATTCCAAGTAGTGGAATTACTGGGTCAAATGATATATCTATATCTACTTTTTTAAAGAAGCGCCAGATTGCTTTCCAAAGAGGCTGGACCATTTTGCAACCCCACCAACAGTGTAGGAAAGTTCCACTTTCTCCACAGCTTCTCCAGAATTTGTTGTTTTGTGTTTTTTGGATCATGGCCAACCTTGTTGGGGTGAGATGGCATCTCATTGTCGTTTTCATTTGAATTTCCTTGATAACTACAGATCATGAACATGTCCGAATGTGTTTTTTGGCTGCCTGGACCTCCTCTTTAGAGAAATGTCTGCCCATCTCCTTTGCCCATTGCTTGACTGGATGATTTATCTTCTTCTTATTGATATTTTGTAGTACCTCATTGATTACGGAGATCAGGCGTCAGTCTGACATAGAGTTGCCAAATATTCTTTCCCATTCTGTAGGTGGTCTTTTAACTCTTGTGATAAAGTCTTTGGATGAGCAAAAGTGTTTGATTCTTAATAGTTCCCATTTCTCTGTTTTCTCTTCTGTTCATTGTGGTTTGTTTGACAGATTTTGAAGTCTGTCTACGTTGTACATTAAAACTTCCATTGTTGTTCCTATTTTTTCTTGGAAGAGCTTTTTGATTTTAGATTTGATATTTAGGTCTTTTATCCAGTTTGAGTTGGCTTTTGCATAAGGTGTAAGATATGGGTCTTGTTCCAATTTATTGCAGATGGATATCCAATTTTGCTAGCACCATTTGTTGAAGAGACTGTTTTTATCCCAATTTAATGTCTTAGGGTCTTTGTCGAATATCAACTGTTCATAGGCAGAGGGTGTCATCTCTGGAGTCTCAGCTCTGTTTCATTGATCCATCTGTCCGTTTCTGTACCAGCACCAGGCTGTTTTGACCACTGTGGCAGTGTAGTATGTTCTAAGGTCGGGTAATGAGAGGCCTCCCAGTGTGTTCTTTTTCTTTAGTAACACCCTACTTATCCAGGGATTCTTCCCTTTCCAAACAAAATCGGTGATTTCTTTGTCCATCTCATTAAGAAATGACGCTGGATCTCGTATTGGCATTGCATTATATAAGTAGATTGCTTTGGGTGAAATAGACATTTACACAATGTTAAGTCTTCCTATCCATGAGCAGGATAGGTTTCTCTGTTTATTGAAGTCTGTCTCAGTTTCTTGTAGTAAGGGCTTGTAGTTCTCTTTGTAAAGGTCTGTTATTTCTCTGGTTAGATTAATTCCTAGGTAGTTTATCTTCTTAGGGGCTATAGTAAATGATATTGATTTGATGATTTCTTCATTAACAGCCTCACTGTTGGTGTGGAGGTCTCCTACTGATTTACTTATATTTGTCTTGTACCCTGAGACTTTGCTGAACTCTTCTATCAGTTCGAGTAGTTTACTTACAGATTCTTTGGGATTCTCTTCATATACAATCACATCATCAGCTAACAAGGAGATCTTGACTTCCTCTTTCCCAGTGCAGATGCTCTTTATTTCTTGGTCTTGTCTAATTGCTCTGGCTAGAAATTCTAGTGTTGAATAAGAGAGGTGAGAGTGGGCATCCTTGTCTAGTTTCTGTTCTCAAGGGAAACTCCTTCAGTCCCTCTCCATTCAGGATGATGTGGACAGTTAGTTTTGTATAAATGGCCCTTATTGCATTGAGGAATTTTCCATCTCTGCCTATTTTGCTAAGAGTTTTTAGCATGAATGGGTTTTGGACTTTATCAAGTGCCTTTCTGTATCAATGGACAAAATCAGGTGATCTTGTCTTTTGTGCTTTTTGTGTGGTTAGTCACATTAATTGCTTTTCTGATGTTTAATCAGCCTTGCATCCCTGGTATGAATCCAACTTGGTCATGATGGATTATTTATTTAATATGTTGTTGTATTCTGTTGGCAAGAATTTTGTTGAAGATTTTAGTATCTCAGTTCATAAGTGATATCAGTCCGTAGTTCTCCTTTTTCGGTGGGTCTTTTCCTGGTATTGGTATCAGGGTTATGCTGTCTTCATAGAATGAGTCTGGGAGTACTCCATCCCTTTCTATACTGTGAAATAGTCTCAGTAGTATTTGAGATAACTCTTCTCTAAATGCTTGGTAGAATTCTGCAGTGAAGCCATCTGGGCCTGGACTTTTTTTGGTTGGCAGTTTTGGGATGTCTTTTTTAATCTCTTCCTTTGTGATGGGCTTATTAAGTTGTTTTGCCTCACATTGTGATAATTTGTGTAGGTGATATGAATCAAGGAATTTGTCCATTTCCTCTAAGTTTTCAAATTTGTTAGAGTACAGTTTTTCATAGTATTCTGTTATCATACTTTTGATTTCTGTTGGACCTGTTGTGTCCACCCCCCTCTCGTTTCTAATTTGGGTTGTTTCCTTTCCTGTTTTTCTTTAGTAAGTTTAGCCAGTGGTTTGTCAATTTTGTTGATCCTAAAAAAAAAAAACTTTTAGTCCTTTCAGTTTTTTCAATTGCTTTTCTATTCTCTAATTTATTTAGTTCTTCTCTAATCTTTATCATCTGATTTCTTCTGTTGCCTGAGATGTTCCTCTGTTTTTCTCTCTCCACTTATTCAAGCTGTAGGGTTAGTTCCTTGATTTGATTTCTTTCTTCGTTCCAGATGTGTGCATTTATGGAGATAAATAGACCTCTGAGCACTGCTTTGGCTGTATCCCATAGGTTCTGGTAGGAAGTGTTTTCATTCTCATTGGAGTCCACAAATTTCTTTATTTCATCCTTGATTTCTTCTATAACCCATGTTTTTTGAGCAAGATATTCTTCAGTGTCCAAGAGTTCCACTTTCTATCTATGTTTTTTCTGCTATTGATTTTGACTTTTATGGCTTTATGATCTGAGAGGATGCTTTGCATTAATTCAATGTTACAGATTTTGTTGAAAATTGCATTATGTCCTAACACGTGATCAATTCTCGAGAATGTTCCATGTGCACTGGAGAAGAAGATGTAGTTGTCTGATGATGGGTAGAAAGTTCTGTATATGTTGATGAGGTTTAGTTGGTAAATTGTGGCAATAAAGTCTTCTGTATCTTTACTGAGCTTTTCTCTAGGTGATCTGTCCAGTATTGAGAGTGGAGTGTTGAAGTCTCCCAGTATTATTGTGGAGTCATCTAACTCTGTTTTGAGTCTAGTCAGTGTTTCTTTGACATATTTAGATGCTCTGATATTAGGTGTATAAATATTGGATATAGTTAAGTCTTGCTTGTGCACTGAACCTTTCAGCAATAAATAGTGTCCATCTTTGTCCACGATGGTGGATTTTACATTAATATTGATTTTGTCTGAGATGAGAATTGTCACTTCTGCTCTTCTTTGTTTGTTGTTAGCTTGATATATATTCTTCCATCCTTTAATTTTCAGTTTGTTCCTATCTTGAAGTTTCCAGTGAGTTTCTTGTAGACAACGTATGGATGGGTCATGTCTTTTGATCCAAGATGTCACTCGATGTCAATTTCCTGGAGCGTTCAGTCCATTCACATTCAATGTAATTATTGATAGGTATGTGTTCACTGCTTCCATTGTGATATGTTTATTTTTGTGTTCATGTTTTCCCTGTTGTTCTTATTAGTCTGTTCTGGGACATTCTTTTTTGTGGGTTGATTTTTCACCTTTTTCAGAGCTAGTTTTGTAGTTGTTGAGATTTCTGTGTTATGATGTTTGATATGGTATGTTACATCTTTGTTGTGCTTTACAGCTGCCCCTATGATCCCACTTAATAAACTATATATAAACTCAATTTTAATTAATTACTACCTGTCTTGTTGACTTCCTCTCCATCCGGAAGGACCATAATGACTGTAGTACATCTCTCTTTTTAATATGATGGCACCATAGTTTTTGTGAGAATCACTGGATTGTTTCTTTCAGTATTAAAGCTGTGATTGAGTTTGGAGCCTTTCCCTAACTGAGTAGGATTCTGGATGATGTGTCGTTCTAAAATATAAAGTTAATGGATTTTTTCTTCTAAGCCAAAGCCAAGAACTTCTTTCAGTATTTCTTGTAGTTTTGATTTGGTTTTTACAAAGTCTCTGAGTTTCTGTTTATCTGGGAATGTCTTAATTTCATTTTCATATTTGAAAGATAGTTTTGTAGGATATATAATTCTTGGTTGGAAGTTCTTCTCCTTCAAGGCTTTGACTGTTTCTTGCCACTGTCTCTGTGCCAGTAGGGTTTCTGCTGAGAAATCTGATGAAAGCCTATAGGGTTTCCCTCTGAATGTTAGCTTTGCTTTGTGTCTTGCTGCCTTTAAGAGTTGCTGCTTGTGTTTCATTTTGTTAAACTTCATTATAATATGTCTTGAAGTCTTTCTTTTGAGATCTATATTGGATGGCATACAATGTGCATCTGCGATATCTATATTCTCTTCCTTCGTGATTTCTGGGAAGTTTTCTGTCAGCAGATCAGCAGCAATACTCTCTGTGTTCTCAGTTGTTTCATCCTATTCAGGGACTACAATTAATCAAAGCTGTTCCTCTTAATAGAGTCCCGCATGTTTGTTAATGCTTCTTCATTTTTCTTGTTTCTTTTTTCTGATTTATGCTCATAGATGCTGGCATCAGTAGCTCTGTCTTCCAAGTCAGAAATTCTTTTTTCCATTTGTTGCATTCTGTTTTCTTGGCTTTGAATGGAAGTTTCCATGTCTTTGATTTTGTCCTTGATCTGTTGGATTTCAGAGTACTGGTGTTCCATCAGATTGAACAGCTTGCTTAATTTTTCATTTTGTTGTGCTGCATTTTGTATAAGGTCTAGAAGGGCTCTGTATATAGTCTTTTTGTATTCATCTTCCGATGATTTCAGAAAAGTTTCTTCATCCAGAAAATTCCTTGGTTGTTTTGTTTGGGAGTCTTCTGAAGCCGTGGGTGATTTCTTGTTTCCCACAAGTATCTGTTGCTATTTGTGTCCCATGTGAGTAGGCAGAGGCTGGGAGAGATACTGTGAGTATGGACCACAGATGTTTCTCTAGGTTGTCTTAAAATGGAAAACAAAAGATATCTGACCACTTCCCAAGTCAGTGAGGTTTTCAGGTGTAGAGCTTCTTCTTCCCAACTGGCAAAGTAAGCACCTCTACATCCAACCCCACATGATACAGATTAGTTCAAAATACAGCAATGCTACTGCCCTGTTGGCCTCTGCTGGCAGGGGTCAGCCTTAGGTGACACTGTGTAAACTACTGCTTTTCCGGTAGACAAGTGCTCTCATTTGAGCAGTCTCTTGCTCTCAAGCTAAGAATTAGATCCAGCTGCAGCCACCATATCTAAGATGATGCCCTCCACACGGTCGGCAGTTAAAGGGGCAAAAAGTGCTGAGACATAGTGAGTCCTCAGCCTCTGTTGCCGGACACCCACCATAGGCATCACTGTGTAAACTACTGCTTTTCTGTTGGAGAAGGCTAAGAATTAGGTCCCACTAAAAGCTTCATCTCCAACACATCAGCCCCATGGTCGGTAGAAACCACGCTGTGGCAGAGATAAAAAAAAGAGGCCCAAATTGGCTAGGTGTACATAGTGCTAAGAATGGCTCTCAAAATATGGCAATTTCGCGTGCCTATCCCACCAGGAGTGCATCTGAGACTAGTCTCTAGGCCAGACCCAGCCAAGACAGAGCAAAAAAAGTCACAATGGTGCATCACCTTCAGTCCGTGAGAGCCAGGGCTAGCTGGTAGTGGCAGTCAGTGAAAGAGAGGTGGTTTTTTATTCAGTTGTATGAAGTACAAATTAACAGCCCTGTGTCGTGTCCTGTGGCTAACTAGGTGACCAGAAGGCTCTGTTTCATTATCAGTTCAGATCTTGGTTTCCAGAGGGATGTAAGGAGACGTGTTTAGTCTGGTATCTTGACTCCGCCCCCTATTCATCTGTTGTTTGACATTTCAGTTGTTTCCATCTTTTGGCTTTTACAAAGAGCCCACAGTGAACATTGATATACAGGTTTCTGTTTGCATGCCTACCATCATTTCTTGGGGTTATCTACCTAGGATTGGGATTGATGAGTAATATGGATATTTTATGTTCAGTTTTTTCAGCAACTATCAAACTGTTTCACACAGTGGCTGTACCATTTTACATTCCCAGCAATACTGGACCAGAGTTTCTGTACACCCACACACTTGCCAGCACTTAAAGTTTTCTTTCCCTTTTCTTCTTCTTTTCTTTTTTTAGCCATTATCAAACTAACTGGGCTAATATTCTATCTCCCTGTGGATTTGTTTTTTAGAACTTTGATAACACAACAGTTGAGCACTTAGCTGCTGAGAGATTGGTGGTTCAAACTCACCCAGTGGTTCTGCAGTATAAAGACCTGATGATCTGCTTCCATAAAGATTACAGTCAAGAAAACCCTATGGGGATATTCTATTCTGTCGCAGTGCATCACTATGAGTCAGAATCTACTTAGTGGCACCCAACAACCTTGACAACAACAGCTAATAATATTGAGCATGTTTTCATGTGCTGGCTGGCTATTTGAATAGCTTCTTTGGTGAACTGTCTGTTCAAGCCCTTTGCCCATTTGTTGTTGAATTATTTGTCTATTCAATTGTACAATTTGTGTATATATTTTGGATATTAGTCTCTTTTCTGATACGTGGTTCCTGAAAATTTTCTCCCAGTGTGTAAGTTGTCTACATGTAATTACATCAAATGTACTCGAAAATAATAAAACAATTAAAACTGTATCATTTATACAACTTTTTCTATTCAAGTTCAAAGATAGCACACTCTTATTGGAAGACTATTTATATATGCTTCACTGTTTTTGTCCCCTCTGTAGAACCCAGACTAAGACAAATACCAGCTACATCAGTGTCTGCCAAACCACAGAATATCATAGCAGTGGCAAGGTGACACATAACATAAACACTGAGTAGTTTATTTCATTTTTAATTTTGTAGGTTGATAACATTCAGATTCTTAGTAATCAGTTCTCACATGTTGTTTAATGCCATTCTTTCCTTTATCTTCTGAGATTCCAGTCTATATATGTTATTTGTGTCCCAAATCTTTATTTTTTAAAAAGAAAATGCTTTGTTGAGATGATATTATATAGCTCATACCCAAAATATACAACTTAATGGTATTTATATTCACAGATACTTGCAACCACAACATAACAAAAAAACAATTCCACTGCCATCAAATTGTGTCCAACTCATAGTGACTCTAGAGGTCAGACTACAACTGTCCCATAGAGTTTCTAAGGAGCGCCTGATGGGTTTGAACTGCTGACATTTTGGTTAGTAGGCATAGGACTTAACCCACTATGCCACCAGAGTTTCCTTTGCAGCCATAACCACAATTAAAAACAAAATCATCTTAAAAAGAAATTCTATCTTAACAGCTATCACCCAGCCTGAGCAACCATAGTCTACTTTCTGTCTCTATAACTTTGCCTTTTCTGTATGTTGTATATATGTGGAGTAGTATAGTTTTTTTGTGACTGACTTCTTTCACTTACTGTTTATTTTCAAAGTTTATTTGTGTTATGGCATGTGTCAGTACTTCTTTCCTTTTTACTGTAGAATAATGCTCCACTGTATGGATACACTACATATTATTTATCCATTAATCAGTTTTGTTGTTTTTCAACTTTAGGTTATTACAAATAATGCTATTTTGAATACTATGAACATTCTTGTACAAGTTTTATGTAGACATATGTTTTCCTTTCTCTTGGGAATATACCAAAAAATAGAATTTCTTGGTCATGTGGTACCTTTATGTTTGAATAGTTAAGGAACTATCGAACTGTTTTCCAGAATAATCATATCATGCATAGGCAATGTGTGTATGAATATTTCAATCTCTCCACTACTTAACTAACATTTTATGTTTAAATATTCCAGACAAGGATCTTTTATCACATATATGATTTGCAAGTACTATAATTCCATAGGTCGTTTTTGCACTTTTTCTACAATGCTTTTTGAAATAAATAATGATTGTAATTTTAATGAAGCTGAATTCATCTGTTTTTTGTATCATGCCTAGGAATCCATTGCCAAATCAAAAACCAGGGATATGAACCTGTGTTTTACTGACTATACAATGTCATCCAATTATGTGGATTACAGCAGATTATAGATAACATCATGATAACATTATAGATAACATCATGGGAATTTCATGACATTTGATAGTTCTCGGATCCAACTCAACGGCACTTGGCTTGGCATGAGGAAACTGTCCGTAGACTAAGAGATAGTTGTTTGAACAGAATAAGGAGATACTGCCTGGTATAAAGACAAGAAAGGTATGCTTATACTACACTTATTTAAATAAACTACATGCTGAGCAAATAACACAAGAGGTGGAATTATGAGGTCTGCAAAGTAAGCTTGTGAACTCATCCTAGATATTCGTTTATGAATATCACTATGGTAAAATTCAAGATACTCCCTTTGGGAAGCTATTCACTGATGCCAGATCCTAGTCTACCCTTCGGAGCAATTTTGGTACTCTTTCCGGAATGGCTATCAGAGCTGTTGTCTTATTACCCTTGATGTCCTAAATGTCATCAAAGTGTCTTCGCTTAAATATTTCCTTTATGTTCGGGTAAAGAAAAAAGTCACTGGGGGCCAGATCAGGTGAGTATGGAGGGCGTCCCAATACAGGTATTTGTGTACTGGCTAAAAACTCCCTCACAGACATTGTGTTGTTGTGATGTAAGAGCCAAAAGTTGTTGGCAAAAAGTTCAGGTTATTTTTGTCTTTTTCACACAGCCTTTGCAACACTTTCAAATGATAAACTTGGTTAATTGTTTGTCTGGTTGTTGACAATTCATAATGAACAGTCCCTCTGATATTAAAAAAGGTTAGCAACATTGCTTTGACTCTTGATTTGTACTAATGGAAGTTTTTTGGTCAGGGACAGTAGGCTGACTTCCACTGTGCACTTGGATGCTTTGTTTTAGTGTCTTATTTGGTGCACCCATGTTTCATCTTCAGTGAAATTACAGCCCAAAGCATCATCTTGCCTTTCCAAGAGGTCTTGGAAAACTGTGACTCTCCTTTGCTTTTGGTCATCAGTGAACTCTTTCAGGACCATTTTTTGGTTTGCTCTTGTTTTTATTTATTTATTTTTTAAATGTTTTATTTATTGTGATTGAGTGAAAGTGCGCAATCCAGTTTAAATTTGCATGCCTGCCTATGTGCAGCTCCTACTGATCTCCTTGCCTGGTGACAGCACACTCCTCCTCTAAGTTCTGTACACGTCACATCCTCTTAACAATCTCCTGCCCCCACTTTTCCACCCTCTCCACTCCCCACTAGTAAGAGGCTAGCAGGATGACATGCTATAGATGCATAGAACCATACAGTGCACCCACAATATGGTTACTCTGTGTCGCAGAGTCCAATCCATTTCTGTCTGTGGAGTTCACCTCAGTAATGATTTACTACTAGGAGAAACATCAGGTCCAGCTGCCATACTCCTAGGGGAACCCCCAGGCCTTCAGACCATCAACTGCAGTCTTTTAGTTAAGTTCTCAAGGTGCACAAGCTTTATTCTTGTGTTGCCGCTGGAACTAAACTATGTGAGCCCCATCATGGCTGTCACTAGTGGTGGCCAGTCACCATCTGGTTCTTCTGGTCACACCTTGATATAGTCACCTGTTCATGTGGGTCTATCTGTCTTCTGGGTTCTCTTTCCCCCATGTTGTTTCAGTCCTTGGTGATCGCCTGTTCCTGAGTTGGGATGATTTGGTGTACTTCAGGTGGCAGTGAGGTAGCTTTTAAGACCCCAGATGCCACTCACCAATATGGAGTGCAGAAGACTCTCTTAGCAATAAGCTAGTTATGCCAATTGTCCTCAATGTCCCCCAAGAGCATGGTCCCCAGACCCTGTCCCTGCTACTCTGTCCTTGCAATATGGGTTTAAGACTGGAAGAGTTTTCAGGTTATGTTGAGTCCAGTTAAACTAATCTTCTTTCTAATGTGTGCTGTCACTGATTTCTATCAACTATCAAATTTCTATCAACTATCTAATCTATAACCAGATCTCTTGCTCCCTCTCTGTCCTCCCTTGCAGCTGTCAAAGAGTCTTCTGTACATGAGTCTGTTTTTAAGTCCTTAGAGTAGGGGTCTCATGCAATATTTGTCCTTGTGCCACTGACTAATTTCAGTGAGCATAAAGTCTTCCAATTGAAAACAAGTTATGAGATGCTTCCTAAAACCATCATTTTTCTTTATCATTGCATAGTGTCCCATTGCGTATGTATACCACAGTTTATCCATTCACCTGTCGTTGGTCATCTGGGTTGATTCCATCTTTTTGCTATTGTGGACTGTACTGCAATAAACATTCGTGTGCATGTATCTATTCATGTAACTGAACTTGCATTTGTAGGATATATTTCAAGCAGTGGGATTACTGGATCAAATGGTATATTTATTTCCAGCTTTTTAAGGAAGCTCCAGATTGTTTTTCAAAGAGGTTCTACCATTTTACAATCCCACCAGCAGTGTAGGAGAGTTCCAATTACTCCACAACCTCTCCAGCATTTGTTTTATGTTTTTTAGATCATGGCCAACCTTGCTGGGGTGAGATGGTATCTCCTTGTAGTTTTGATTTCAATTTCTTTAATAGCTAATGATTGGGAGCATTTCTGCATGTGTCTTTTAGCTGCCTGGATATCACTTTTACTTAATTGGATAATTTATCCCTTTCTTGTTGATGTTTTGTAGTACCTTGTAGATTATGGAGAACTGTGGTCGATCTGACACATAGCTGCCAAATGTTTTTTCCCATTCTGTAGGTGGTCTTTTAGTTCTTTTGATAAAGTCTTTGGATGAGCAAAAGTGTTTGATTTTTAGTAGTTCACATTTATCAATTTTCTCTTCTGCTGGTCGTCATACTTTGTCAATTTTTGAAATCTGTCTGTGTTGAAATCTGTCCATTGTTGATTCTATTTTTTCTTGGATGAGCTTTATTGTTTTAGATTTGATATTTAGGTCTTTTATCCAATTTGAGCTGTTTTTTGTATAACGTGTGAGATATGGGTTTTGTTTCAGTCTTTTGCAGACGGATATCCAATTTTGCCAGCACCATTTGTTAAAGAGACTATTTGTATCCCAGTTTAAAATCTTGGGGCCTTTGTCGAATACCAATTGTTTGTAGGAGGATAGTAGCATCTCTAGTGTCTCAACTCTGTTCCGTTGGTCTGTGTGTTTCTTTTTGTACCAGTACCACATTGTTTTGACTACTGTGACTACATAATAGGTTATAAGGTTGGGTAGTGTGAGGCCTCTTCCTGTGTTCCTCTTCTTCAGTAGTGCTTTACTTACCTATGATTTCTTCCCTTTCCAAACAAAGTTGGTCTCACATTTGTTTGGTTTGACATTAAAAAATGTCACTGGAATTTGTATTGGGATTGAATTACATATGAAGATTGCTTTGGGTAAAACAGACATTTTCACAGTGTTAAGTCTTCCTGTCCATGAGCAGATTAGGTTTTTCCATTTACGTAAGTGTCTCTTAGTTTCTTGTTGTAAGGTCTTGTAGTTCTCTTTGTAAAGGTCTCCAATTTCTCTAGTTAGATTTATTCCTCAGTATTTTGTCTTCTTGGGAGCTGTAGTAAATGGCATTGATTTGGTGATTTCTTCTTTAATAATCTCATTGTTGGTGTAAAGGAATCCTACTGATTTACTTATGTTTATCTTGTATCCTGATACTTTGCTGAACTCTTCTATTAGTTTGAGTAGTTTACTTATGGATTCTTTAAGATTCTCTGCGTGTACAATCATATCATCTGCAGACAGGGAGATTTTAACTTCTTTTTTGCAATGCAGATACTCTTTATTTCTTTGTCTTCTCTAATTACTCTCACCAGAACTTCTAGTACAATGTTGAACAGGAGAGGGAGTTAATAAGTTATGTACAAGTTAAAATTAGGTTTAAACAGATTATTAAGGGGGATCATAGGGGTAGCCATAGAGTGCAATAATGATGCAACATATCAAAACAAGAAACATAATACAGGAGTCTCAACAAACTCATAACCAACAGTGAAAACAGTGAAAAATCAACACATAAAGAAGAATGTCCCAGATAGAATAGTAAGAGCAACAGAGAAAACATTAACACAAAAATAAATACATCAAAATGACAGCACTAAACACATGCCTATCAATAATTACACTGAATGCAAATGGACTGAACATTCCACTAAAGAGGCAACGAGTGACATCTTGGATCAAAAGACGTGACCCATCTATATGTTGCTTACAAGAAACTCCCCTTAGACTTAAAGATATGAACAAACTGAATAGATTTTAATATAAAATCTACCATCATGGACAAGGACGGTCACTATTTATTGCTGAAATGTTCAGTGCACAAGCAGGAGTCAATAATATTAAATATTTATACACCCAATACTAGAACATTTAAATACATGGAAGAAACACTGACTACATTCAAAAATGAGATAGATCACTCCATAATGATAGTTGGAGACTTCAACACACTACCTTCAGTGCTTGACAGATCTTCCAGAAAAAAGCTCAATAAAGACACAGATCTTATTGTGATAATTAACCAACTAGACCTCATCAACATATACAAAACTTTGTATCCATCAACAAATAACTACATCTTCTTATCCAGTGTACATGGAACATTTTCCAGAATAGATCGTATGTTACAACATAAAGCAAATCTCAACAAAATCCAAATCATTTGAATTATTTCAAAGCATCTTCTCAGACCATAAAGCCATAAATGTTGAAATTAATAACAGAAAAAACAGAAAGTTTCAGAAAGACTTCTTCATCTGGGAGGTTCTTTGTTTCTTTCTTTTGGGAGCTTTCTGGTACCATGGGTGGATTTTTCTTTAAGTGTTTGGCCATGGTTTGTTGCTTTTTGTGCATCTAAAGATTATTTAGTTTCTCTGGTATTGCCTTAACAGGAGGTCAGATGCTGTATGAGAAGAGTTGATCACTAGTCACCTCTATGTATTCCAGTGAGCAAGCCCAGTGGAATCTCTGGGTTAGCAGGCTCCTCCTCCTGGCTGGCAAAGACATGGCCCTATTTATGGATTCACTGGGGGGCTGTCAGCTGCCCTATGCTGTGGGTAGGTAAAGGCTGGAAGACATGCCATCTGGCTGCGCCACATTTATTTTTCTAGGTAGTCTTATTTTGAAAAGTAAAGTCTATCTGAAAGCTTCCAAAATCAGCCAGGCTATCAGATGTTTGAGCCTATCTTTCCAGGAGGCAACTCTATATCTATCCCCAGATGCTGAGATCTAGTTCAAAGTACAGACAGGCTACTGTCCTACTGTGATCCACTGCTGGGCCCCACCCATATGGGTACATTGTGATAAACACAGTTTTTATGCTGGGAAAGTGCTCCTTGGGCTGGCACTGTCTCCTAGCCTGGGAATGAGCCCCTGCTGAGGCCTCCATCTGTGTAACTTCACCTCCCACTCAAACAAGATGGCGCCCAGCACAAGCTGTCCCACCCATTGCAATATAGTCAAATCAATGGCCAGAAGTTCAGAGACAGTGCAGGGGCCGTGATTCTCTAAGTCCAGAGCTGGCTTCTCAAACTGTGGCTAGTCCACCTGCTGATCACGTCAGCAGTGCGGCTGAGCTTTGCTGCCAGTTAAACCCAACTCCCACCACCAGCTAACAAAAAGAAAAAAAAGTTAAAAAATGCCAGTTACCCTCAGTCTGCAAAAGCCAGTCTTTCAACAAGGATAGGAGTCAGTGAAAGAGAAGAAGTTTCCTGTTCAGTGGCATATAGTCCAAATTGACATCCCTATGCTGTGTCCTAGGGCTCACTGGGTATCCAGAAGACTCTGTTTAATTATTGATCCAGGCTGTAGTTTTCAGAGGCAATTAAGGAGACGTGTGTCTAGCCTGTCATCTTGAATCTACCCTCCTTTGGGACCATTTTTGTACACACCTTTCTCATGCCAAAATTGTCAGTTAAGACTTTTCTAACTGTTTCTCTATGGATGTTTACTTGGTCTGATATGCTTCCCACTGTCAGCTGACAATTTTATTGCACAATTCATCAATTATTTGTGATGTTTTTGCCAGTTCTTCTTGTTACTGGCCATTCTGACCTCTCTTCGTCAGTAATGCTGTATCTCCCCTCAGAAAAATATTTAATGCATTTTTACACTGTGGTTTTATACATGGCATTATCCCCATAAACTTAGACTAACATGCCCCTGATTTCACTTCCATTCTTGCCAAGTTTAACAGGAAATTTAATGTTTGTCCTTTGCTCTAAGCATCAAATTTCTCATGATGGCACACCAAAACACACAACAACAATGAACACCACTCAGCAAGACAGTGCCACACATCAACAAGAACACGGCTGTGAGACACTGATATACCAAGATATGAAACCTTATTGAATTGTTCATTCAGTTCTGCTAACATAAGCACCTGGTGACAAGTTCACAGTCTTAATTGTGAGACCTCATGTATGAAGAAGGATGTGGCCTCAGGATTAAAGGAAGACTCATTAACAAACTGCATTATACAGATAAAACAGCTTTGCTTGGTGAACATGAAGACTTGTAGCACTTGCTGATGAAGATCAAAGATCACAGCCTACAGCATAGATTACACTTTGTCTTAATTACCTAGTGCAGCTATAATAGAAATACCACAAATGGATGGATTTAACATAGAGAAATTTTGTGTTCATGATCTAGGAAACTAGGAGTCTGAATTCAAGGTACCAGCTCCAGAGCAAGGCTTTCTCTGTCTGTCAACTCTTACCTTTGTCATTAATCTTCCCCTGATCTAGGAGTTTTCCACACAGGAACCCAGAGGCCAAAGGACACACTCTGCTCCCAGCATTGCTTTTATGATAGTAGGAGGTTCCCCTGTCTCTCTGTTCAACTCTCTCTTTTATATCTCCAAAGAGGCTGAATTAAGAGATACTCTAATCTTGTAGATTGAATCCTACCTCATCAAAATAACTACCTCTAAGCCTACCTCATCAACATCACAGAAGCAGGATTTACAGCATGTGAGAAAATCGTATCAGATGACAAAATGATAGACAAGTACACAGTACTGGGAATCCTGGCCTAGACAAATTGAAACACATGTTCTGAGGGACACAGTTCAATCCATGGCACACCTAACATAAAGAAAACAAAAATCTTCACAACTGGACCCTTAAACTACATTGTGAAAATTGAGAAAATATTGTCCTTGTGAAGGATTTCATTTTACTTGGATCTAAAATCAAAGCCCATGGGAACAGCGGTCAAGAAATCAAACAACATATTGCATTAGGCAAAACTTCTGCAAAAGGAATATTTAAAGTGTTAAAAAAGAAAGATGTCATTTTAAGGACTAAGATAAGCCTGATCCAAGCAACAATGTTTTCAGTTACTTCGCGTTGTTGCTATTAGGTGCCATCACCTCAGTCACCTTGTATGCATGTGAAATCTAGACAAATAAATGAGGAAGGCTGAATAACTGATACCTTTAAATTGTGGTATTGGTGAAGAGTACTGAATTAAGCCATTGGCTATTGGAAGAACAGACAAGTTTGTTTTGGAATAAGGGCAGCAACAATGCTCATTAGAAGTAAAAACAGGAAGACTGTATCAGCTTTTGGCTATGTTATTAGGAGGAATCACTGTATAGAAAAGGACATCATGCTTGGTAAAGCAGAGGATCAGTGAAAAACAGGAAGACCTTCAACAAGATGGATTGACGCAGTAACGGCAACAGTAGGCTCAAGCACAGCAATGGTGAAGAGAAAGGCACAAGACCCTGTAGAGCTTCAGTCTGCTCCAAATTGGTCACTATGAGTCCCAAGGGATACGACATTATCTAACAACAATAACAGTGATTTTGTCTTGAGAGTTTTATGGTTTTACCCTTTACATTTAAGTACTTGTTCCATTTTTGAATTAATTTTTGTACATGGTATAAGATAAAGGTCACACTTCATTCCACTTCTTAGGACAATACCCTTTAGTAAAAAGTTTATTATTTCCTCATTGAAAGGTCTTAGCACTCTTATAGAAAATTAGTTGACCTTCACGGGCTTATTTTTAGACTTTGAAAGCATTAGGATCACTCATCTATATGTCTATTCTTATGCCACTCTTGCATTGTGTTGGTTACTATAGCTTTTAGTAAATTTTGAAATCAGGAAGTTTCCTCCAATTTTGTTCTTTTTTAAAAGGTTATTTTGACTGTTGCAGGTCCCTGAAATCAAACTGAAAACTAAAAAATGTATACGAATTTTAGGAAAAGTTTGTAAATGTCTACTAAGAAGCCAACTGAGATTCTAATACGTATTATTGTAGATAAATTTGGGAAATTACTGTCCTCTTAAAAACTGCTTAAGCATTAGAGGTTTATGAATTTACTTAGATTTTCCTTAATTTCTTCCAATAATGTTTCACAATATTCAGTACATATCACTTTTCACTACATGTATTCCTAAGTATATTATTCTTTGTGATACTATTGTAAATGTAATTATTTTCTTAATTTCATTTTAGATTGTTCACTGTAAGTACATAGAAATACTATTGATTTTTGTATATTGGTGCCTGTTCTGAAACTTTGATTAGCTAGTATATTAGTTCTTGTAGTTTCTACTGGATTCTTTAGGATTTTCTGTGTACAAACTAATGTAATCTGTGAATATAGTTATAAATTTTTTCCTTTTCAATCTGGGTGTGTTTATTTCTTTTTCTTGCCTATTTGCCTGGATAGAACCTCCAGTACAATACTGAATAGAATTATCAAGAAAATATATCCTAGTATTTTCTGAATCTTGGGTAGGAGAGAAGGCATCTAGTCTTTCACTATTAAGTGTTAATTGTGGGTTTACATAGATGCTCATCAGGTTAAAGAAGTAACCTTCTTTTCTTACTTTTTTTATCTTGAGAGTGATTTTGGGATTTTTTTTTTTCTTTTTGTCTTTAAAGGATGCTTATGTAATTTTTTAAAATTATTATTCTAGGAATATGGTGTATTATATTAATTGATTTTAAGGTGTTACATTATCCTTGTATACCTGGGGAAAGTTCTATTTGGTCATGGTGTTTGTCATATGCTGCCGTTTTGTATGCCACTGGATTCAATTTGTTAGTGTTTTGCAGAGGATCTTTATACTTATATTTTTAATGGGAATATTGGTTTATAGAATTCTGTCTTCATAATGTCTTTGTTTGGTCTTGCTAATCGGGTAATACTGCTCTCACAGGTAACTTTGGGAAGTACTTCCTCATCTTTTATTTTTTGAAAGAGATTGAGTCGGCTCCGACTTGACAGCACTTGGCTTGACTTGTAAAGATTTAGCATTAATTCTTTTTAAGTATTTGGTAGAAACCTCCAGTGAAGCCATCTAGGCCTAAACTTCTCTTACTGGGTATGTATTTGATTACTAATTTAATTTCTTACTTATTAGAGATATTTTTTAAATTGTTCTTTCTTTGGGGGCATTGGTACGTAGTATAAAAAGTTAATGTGCTTGGCTGCTGACTGAGTGTTTGGAGGTTTGATTTCACTCAAAGGTGCTTCAGAAGAAAGCTCAGAAGACTGACTTTTTTAAACTCAGTCAATGAAAACCCAGTAGAACACAGTTCTACTCTGATACTGTCGTTTGGAATTAACTGGGCAGCAACTGTTTTGTTTTTATTTGCTCGTTTTAATTTCTTCTTGAATGTCTTTTTTTCAGTTGTTTATATCTTTCTAAGAGTTTTTCTATTTTATCTAAGTTATCTAATTTATTACTGTACAATTGTTTATAATATTATTTCTGTGAGGTCACCAGTAATATCCTTTCCTTAGTTTCTGATTTTAGTAATTTAAGTGTTTTTTTTCACTGACCAGTACACTAAATTTTTGTCCGTTGATGATTTAAACAATTAACTTTTGTTTTTATTTTATTTTCTCCATTTTATTAATTTATAATCTATTATTTTCTTCCTTCTACTTTCTGTAGCTTTAGTTTTCTCTTTTTCCAGTGCTTAATGTTGAAGATTAAGTTAATGTCTTGAGGTTTTTAAAAAAATATAGGTATTTACAGCTATAAATATCCTTGTAAGAACTGTTTTACCTGAATCTCATGTATTTTCATATGTTCTGTCTTCATATTCATAAATTTCAAAGTACTTTTTAGTTTCCCTTTTGATTTCTTCTTTGACCCTGTGGTTATTTAGAAGTGTTTTATTTAATTATTAAATTGTTTATTTTAACCGTGATATTTAGTCATTGCTTTCTAATTTCATCCCATTGTGGTCAGAGAGTATGTTTTGCCTTTTTTCTATACTTTAAAATTTACTAAGGTTTGTTCCGTGTCCTAACATGCATTCTGTCCTGGAGGATGTTATGTACTTGAGGAGCATGTATCCTTTGATGTTGTCAGGTGGTGTTCTACAGATGTTTGCTACATCCAGTTGGTCTACAGTATTCTTCAAATTTTCAGTTTCCTTGTTAATCTTCTATCTAGTTTTCCTTTAGATAATTGTGAGTGAGTCAGTTTATTCGTCATGTGTTTATGAGGTCCATCATTAGATGCATAGGAGTTTGTATTTGTTTAATCTCCTTGAAGAATTGACTTTTTAAAATTATAAAATAATCATTTTTTTCCTCTAGTTTAATGGCTCTTTTGTCTTATATCACTACTCATTCACTTTTCTTTTGGTTATTACTTGCATGATAATGTGACTCTCCATCCTTTTACCTTTAATCTACTCTTATGTTTAAAATCTAAAGTGTGTCTCCTGTTTACAGCATATGGGTGAATCATGGTTTATTATTTTGGTGTTGTCAACTCTGGCAATCATTTTTTTGTTTTTTCAAATTGTATTAGTCAATCTATTCACATTTAATACTATTATTGATATAACTGGATTTATTCCTGTCCTTTTATTTTGCCTTTTTATTTACATAACTCACGCCTTTTTTGTTCTTTTGTACCTCCTTTACTTTCTTTTGCATTAAGTGAATATCTTCCAAAGCAGAATTTTAATTCCTTTAATGTTTTTCCACTTTCTGTTTTTAAAAAATTATTTCTCTAGCAATTATGGATTACTATTCACATCACAGTCACCTTCGTATTCAAAACAACTTAATTCCAGTGATATTTACAGACATTCTTTTTTTTTTATTCTTTGTGATATTACAGTTGCCTCTCGGTGTCTATGGGGAGTTAGTTTCAGGACCCTGGTGGATATCAAAATCTTCAAATACTCAAGTCCCTTACTTAAAATGGCATAATGGTGTGTGTAGCCTATGGACATCCTCCCACATACTGTAAATCATGTCTAGATTATCCATAATACTTAATACAAGGTAAATATTGTGTAAATAATTGTTTCATCACAACTGAAGACTCTCACTAGCCCTAAACTCCTTTATCTCTACTTTCTACACCACTTTACACTTAGCCTTTGAAGAACTGCTTTGACCACTTAATTGCTTTTAAAGAGCTATTTTTTCACAGAAACAAATGGTGTACACAATGCAAGCAGCAAACAAAGGAGATACAAGGTAAACAATGCTGAACCAATGAAAGATGGAGAAATACTGAAGATCTAAGAAATGGTTGGAGGCTACAACAGGGTTTTCCTACACATCACTTCATTTGTATGGATTCAGCATAGTGCTAGCTGCATGGCAAATTCTAGGTTTGGTTTGGGGAACTTTCAAAAAAGTGTCTTTGATCTGTGATTAGTTGAATCTGTGGATACAAAACTCATAGATACGGAGGGCCAACTATGTTGTTATATGCATTACAAGTGTAACTATTGCAAACCTAACATCACATTTTTGTAATTATTACTTTATATGATTTTAGGTTCTTTAAAGAGCCTACAAAAACCCAAACCAAATCCATTGCTGTGCAGTCAGTTCTGACTCCTAGACTCTACAGGATAGAGTTGCTGACCTTTTGGTTAGCAGAAGTAGCACCTAACCATTATGCCACCAGGATTTCCTTCGACAGTCCAAGAGGGAAAAAAAGAGGAAACAGGGAATTACAGCTTTTTGTTTATCATTTCTAGATCTCTTTGTTTGTTAAAGTTACCACTGGGATTCATTTCCTTACCTGAATACAACCTTGTTCCCATCCACATCCTTAGTGCTATTGTTGACAGGTATATTACATTTCTATTTATTATAGGTCCAAAAATACATTATGCACACATTTTTTTCATATAATGGTTTTTAAGATCAGTTAAGATAAGAAAGGTGAAATATGCATTAAACTCTCATTGATAAATGCATTAATATGTTTTCTTGTGCTGGCTTTTCAAGAAGATTTGATTTACTATCTAGGGTCATTTGCTTTCCGCCTGAAAGACTTCCTTTATTATTGCTTGTATAGTAGGTCTGATCACAACAAATCCTTTCAATTTTTGTTTAGTTAGGGACATCTTCATTTAGGCTTTATCTATGAAAGATAGATTTAAAAAATATTCTCGCTGAAAGATTTTTCTAAAACTGCATGATGACCACCAAGGTCTCTGATGAAAAGTCTGTTTATAATCTTACTGTATTTCCTTTGTATGTGAATGGATTATTGTACTGGACTCAGTTTGGTGGTGGGCATTGCAGATTCAGTCCATTATTCCTTCAGACTTGTCTTTCCCTTGTGTCTTAGTTTTCTTCATTCTTCCTTGCTCCCAGTAGGGTGAGACCAGTGGAGACTCCTAGATGGGAGACCCCAAGGTTACTCACCAACAGAGAATGCAGAATATTTTCTTTACAAAATATATTATGTCAATTAAACTAAATATTTTCAGAGATCATAGTTCCCACAGCTCTCAGCCCATCAGTACGGTTCCCCAGAGGTTTTGGACACATTTATGGGGCTTTCATGACCTTACCTCGTACAAGCTGTGCTGACTTCCCCAGTATTGTGTTCTGTCTTACACTTTCAGAAGTTACCACTGTTCTATTGTTTGTTTACTGTTTTTCCATCACCACCCCCGCATAATCATTAATGATTTTCTTTTTTTGTGTAAACTTTTTCATGAATTTTTACAGTAGTGATATATAATACTTGTCTTTTTGTGATTGACTTATTGCACTCAGCATAAGGCTCTCCAGTTTCCTCCATGTTATGAGACGTTTCACAGATTTATCTTCTTCCTTATTATTACATAATACTCCATGTGTGGTATGAGTTTGCTTATACATTCATCTACTGAAGTACATTAAGTTGATTTCATCTTTCATTATTGCGAATAATGCTGCAATGAACACAAGTGTGACGATGCTTGTTTCTCTAGGATATATTCCTAGAAATCAGATGGATGGATTCTATGGTGTTTCACGTTCTAGCTTTCTAACAAAGTGCTATATTGTTTTTCAAAATGATTGTGTCATTTTGCATTCCCATAAGCAGTGAATAAAAGTTCTGATATTGCCACAGCCTGTCTATCATTTGCTATTTCCTTTTTTTAAGTTTTCCCTTTTTATTGTCGACAGTAATGTGGAGGCGAGATGTTACCTCTTTGTAGTTTTGATTTGCATTTCTCTACTGGCTAATGATAGTGAGCATATCCTTGGGTGTTTTTGGGCCTCTTCAGTGTCATCTTTGCTAAAGTATCTGTTCATCTCTTTTGCTCATTTTTTAATTGGATTATTTGTCTATTTGTTGTGAAAATGTTGGCTTTTCTTGTACATTTTAGAAATTAGGACATTGTCTCATTTGTAATTGCCAATTTTTTTCCCCTAGTCTGTAGGTTCTCTTTTCAATTATTTGGTGAAGTCTTTTGATGAACCTAAAGTTCAGTGTTTAGAAGATCCCAATTATCTAGCTTGTCTTCTGGAGTATGCGTGCAGTTTGTTACAGTTTATATTTTGTTTTAAAGTCTATTTTACCTGAGAATATTATTTTCTACTACTGCTCTTTTTGGCAGCTGTTTGCTTGATATGTTTCTTCCTGTCTATGATTTTTTTTACTTTCTTTCTTTTTTTTTATTATGGCTGAGTCAAAATATACAGTCCCATAAAAATTTACATGCCTACCTACATGCAGCTTCCAGTGGTCTCTGTGCCCAGCAATAGCACACTATTCGTCTCCACTCCATGCGTTTCTCATCCTCCCAACAGTCTCCTTTCCCCTCCTCTCCACTCACTCCCCTTCCTCCAGTCAGAGATCAGGAGGATGATATCCTGTAGATGCATAGAACCATAAAGTACACCCAGTATATAGTCACTCTGTGTTACCAAGTGCAGTCCCTTGCTGTCTGAAGAGTGGACCTTCATTATGATCCACGGGCAAGAGCAGCATCAGGGCCAGGGGCCATGCTCCCAGGGGAACCCAGAAGCTGCTGGACCATCAATTGTGGTCTTTTAGTGGAGATATCAGGGCGCATCCCTTTTTGTTCTTGTGTTGCCACTAAGACTGAACTTTGTGAGCTCCATCTTGCCTATCACTCGTGGTGGCTGGGCCCCATCTAGTTCTTCCAGTCCCAAGTCGATGTAGGCACCCACTCATGTGCGTCTCTCTGTCTTCTGGGTTGTCATTTTGGTCCTTGGTGAGCATCCACTCCTGCTGACTTGGGACCATTTGCTGTGCCCTCGGATGGCAGCTTGGCAGCTTTTTAAGACCCCAGACACCACTCACCAATGTGGGGTGCAGAGAGCCCTCTAAGCAAAACGCTAGTTGTACCAGTTGGCCTCAATTTCACCTAAGAGCACTGTCCCCTGCTCTCCGTCCCAGCTACTCTGTCCTTGAATTATTGGGTTAAGATGGGAGGAGTACTCAAGTTATGTTGAAGTCCGCTTAACATTGTTCTTGTTTCTAATGTGTGCTGAACTGATTTCACCCAACCAAATTTCTTACAACTATCTAATCTAAACCCCCCCCCCACCATTCCATCCTCACCTCCATTGCAGCCATCAAAGAATCTTTTCTTCTATGCATAAGTCTGTTTTTGAGTTCTTATTGTAGGGGTCTCATACAATACTTGTCCTTTTGTCTCTGACTACTTTCACTCAACATAATGTCTTCCAGTTGAAACCAGGTTATCAGATGTTTCCTGAAATCGTCATTGTTCTTTATCATTGCATAGTGCTCCATTGAATAGATATACCATAGTTTACCTATCCATTCCTCTGTTGTTGGGCATCTGGGTTGATTCTATCTTTTTGCTATCGTGGCTGTGCTGCGATAAACATTCCTGTGCGTGTATCCGTTGGTGTGAATGGCCTTGATTCTGTAGGATATATTCAAAAGTAGTAGAATTACTGGGTCAAATGGTATATCTATATCCATTTCTTTAAGGAAGCACCAGATTGCTTTCCAAAGAGGCTGGACCATTTTGCAACCCCATCAACAGTGTAGGAGAGTTCCACTTTCTCCACAGCCTCTCCAGCATTTGTTGTTTTGTGTTTTTTGGATCATGGCCAACCTTGCTGGGGAGAGATGGTATCTCATTGTCGTTTTGATTTGAATTTCTTTAAAAACTAATTGTCATGAACATGTCTGCATGTGTTTTTTGGCTGCCTGGATTTCCTCTTTAGAGAAATGTCTGTCCATCTCCTTTGTCCATTGCTTAATTGAATCATTTATCTTCTTGGTATTTTGTAGTAGCTTATAGATTATGGAGATCAGGCATTGGTCTGACATAGAGCTGCCAAATATTTTTTCCCATTCTGTAGTTGGCCTTTTAATTCTATTAATAAAGTCTTTGGATGAGCAAAAATGTTTGATTCTTAATAGTTCCCATTTCTCTATTTTCTCTTCTGTTGATTGTGGTTTGTTTGACAGATTTTGAAGTCTGTCCACATTGTGTATTAAAATTTCCATTGTTCTTCTTACTTTTTCTTGGATGGGCTTTATGATTTTAGATTTGATATTTAGGTCTTTTATCCAGTTTGAGTTGGTTTTTGTATAAGGTGTAAGATATGGATCTTGTTTCAGTTTCTTGCAGACGGATATCCAACTTTGACAGCACCATTTGTTGAAGAGATTGTTTTTACTTTAATGTCTTACTTTAATGTCTTAGGGCCTTTGTCGAATATCAACTGTTCATAGACAGATGGTGTCATCTCTGGGGTCTCAATTCTGATCCGTTGATCGATCTGTCTGTTCTTGTACCAGTACCAGGCTGTTTTGATCACTGTGGCAATGTAATAGGCTCTGAAGTCGGGTAGTGAGAGGCCTTCCAGTGTGTTCGTCTCCTTTAGTAGTACTTTACTTATCCAGGGTTTCTTCCCTTTCCAAACAATTGGTGACTTCTTTCTCCATCTCATTAAGTGATACTGGAACTTGTATTGAGATTGCATTATATAAGTAGATTGCTTTGGGTAAAATAGACATTTACACAATGTTATGTCTTTGTATCCATGAGCAGGGTAGGTTCCTCTATTTTTCGAAGTCTCTCTTAGTTTCTTGTAGTAAGGGCTTGTAGTTCTCTTTATAAAGGTCTGTTGTTTCTCTGGTTAGATTAATTCCTAGGTACTTTCTCTTCTTGGGGGCTATAGTAAATGGTGTTGATTTGATGGTGTTAATTCTTCATTAACAGTCTCACTGTTGGTTTAGAGGAATCCTACTGATTTACTTACATTTATCATGTATCCTGAGACATTGCTGAGCTCCTCTATCAGTTTCAGTAGTTTCCTTATAGATTCTTTGAGGTTCTCTGCATATACAATCATATCATCAGCCAACAGGGAGATCTTGACTTATTCTTTGCGGATGAAGATGCTCTTTATTTCTTGGTCTTGTCTAATTGCTCTGGCTAGAACTTCTAGTACTGTGTTGAATAAGAGAGGTGAGAGTTGGCATCCTTGTCTAGTTCCTGTTCTCAAGGGAAACTCCTTCAGTCCCTCTCCATTCAGAATGACGTAGGCAGTTGGGTTTGTACAAATGGCCCTTATTGCATAGAGGAATTTTCTATCTATGCCTATTTTGCTAAGAGTTTTTAGCATGAATGGTGTTGGACTTTATCAAATGCCTTTTCTGTATCAATGGACAAAAATCAGGTGATTCTTGTCTTTTGTAGTATTTATGTGGTTAGTCACATTAATTGCTTTTCTGATGTTGAATCAGCCTTGTATCCCTGGTATGAATCCAACTTGACATGATGGATTAATTTTTAATATGTTGTTGTATTCTGTTGGCAAGAATTTTGTAAAAATTTTAGCATCTAGATTCATGAGTGATATCAGTCTGTAGTTCTCCTTCTTGTTGGGTCTTTCCCTGGCTTTAGTATCAGAGTTATGCTGGCTTCATGGAATGAGCCTGGGAGTACTCCATCCCTTTCTATACTGTGAAATAGTCTCAGTAGTATTGGAGACAACTCTTCTCTAAAAGCTTGGTAGAATTCTGCGGTGAAGACATCTGGGCCCCGACTTTTTTTTGGTTGGCAGTTTGGGATGACTTTTTCAATGTCTTCCTTTGTGATGGGTTTATTATGTTGTTTTGCTTTATATTGTGATAATTTGTGTAGGTGATATGAATCAAAGAATTTGTCCATTTCCGCTAGGTTTTCAAGTTTGTTAGAGTACAGTCTTTCATAGTATTCTGTTATGATATTTTTGATTACTGTTGGATCTGTTGTGACCACTCCCCTCTCATGTCTAATTTGGGTTATTTGTTTCCTTTTCTGTTTTTCTTTAGTAGTTTAGCCAGTGGTCTGTCAATTTTGTTGAACTTTTCAAAAAACTAGCTTTTGGTCTTTTCAATATTTTTCAATTGCTTTTTTATTTTCTACTTTATTTAGTTCTTCTCTAGTCTTTATAATCTGATTTCTTCTGCTGCCTGAGGGGTTCCTCTGTTGTTCTCTCTCCACTTATTCAAGCTGTAAGGTTAGGTCCTTGATTTGGTTTCTTTCTTCCTTCCAGATGTGCGCATTTATGGAGATAAATAGACCTCTGAGCACTGCTTTGGCTGTATCCCATAGGTTCTGGTAGGAAGTGTTTTCATTCTCATTGGAGTCCACGAATTTCTTTATTTCATCCTTGACTTCTTCTACAACCCTTGTTTTTTTGAGCAAGATGTTCTTCAGTGTCCAAGAGTTCCACTTTCTATCTATGTTTTTTCTGCTATTGATTTTGACTTTTATGGCTTTATGATCAGAGAAGATGCTTTGCATTAATTCAGTGTTACAGATTTTGTTGAAAATTGCATTATGTCCTAACACATGGTCAACTCTGGAGAATGTTCCATGTGCACTGGAGAAGAAGGTGTAGTTGTCTGCTGATGGGCAGAAAGTTCTGTATATATCGATGAGGTTTAGTTGGTAAATTGTGGCAATAAAATCTTCTGTATCTTTACTGAGCTTTTTTCTAGATGATCTGTCCAGTATCGAGAGTGGAGTGTTGAAGTCTCCCACTATTATTGTGGAGTCGTCCAACTCTGTTTTGAGTCTAGTCAGTGTTTCTTTGACATATTTAGGTGCTCTGATATTAGGTGTATAAATATTGGATATAGTTAAATCTTGCTTGTGTACTAAACTTTCCAGCAATAAATAGTGTCCATCTTTGTCCATGATGGTGGATTTTACATTAATATTGATTTTGTCTGAGATTAGAATTGTCACACCTGCTCTTCTTTGTTCATTGTTAGCTTGATATATATTCCTCCATCCTTTGATTTTCAGTTTGTTCCTATCTTTAGGTCTCAAGTGAGTTTCTTGTAGACAACGTATGGATGGGTCATGTCTTTTGATCCAATATGTCACTTTACTGGAGCATTCAGTCCATTCACATTCAATGTAATTATTGATAGGTATGTGTTCACTGCTTCCATTGTGATATGTTTATTTTTGTGTTCATGTTTTCTGTTGTTCTTATTAGTTTGTTCTGGGACATTCTTTTTTGTCAGTTGATTTTTCACCTTTTTCAGAGCTGGTTTTGTAGTTGTTGAGACTCCTGTGTTACATTTCTTGCTATGGTTTGTTACATCTTTGTTCTGCTTTGCGGCTGCCCTAAGATCCCCCTTAAATTCTTCTTTTTAATTTGTTGGCACCATAGTTTTTATGAGAGTCACTGGATTGTTTCTTTCAGTATTAAAGCTGTGATTGAATTTTTAGCCTTCCCTAACTGAGTAGGATTCTGGATGATATGTTGTTCTAAAATATAAAGTTAGTGGCTTTGTTCTTCTAAACCAAAGCCAAGAACTTCTTTCAGTATTTCTTGTAGCTTTGGTTTAGTTTTTACAATGTATCTGAGTTTCTGTTTATCTGAGAATGTTTTAATTTCATTTTCAAATTTGAAAGATAGTTTTATAGGATATATAATTCTTGGTTGGAAGTTCTTCTCCTTCAAGGCTTTGACTGTTTCTTGCCACTGTCTCTGTGCCAGTAGGGTTTCTGCTGAGAAATCTGATGAAAGCCTACAGGGTTTCCCTCTGAATGTTAGCTTTGCTTTGAGTCTTGCTGCCTTTAAGAGTTGCTGCTTGTGTTTCGTTTTGTTAAACTTGATTATAATATGTCTTGGAGTATTTCTTTTGAGATCTATATTGGGTTGTATACAATATACATCTGCAATATCTATATTCTCTTCCTTCATGATTTCTGGGAAGTTTTCTGTCAGCAGATCAGCAGCAATACTCTCTGTGTTCTCAGATATTTCATGCTGTTCAGGGACTCCAATTAATTGAAGGCTGTTCCTCTTAACAGAGTCCCACATGCTTCTTAATGCTTCCTCATTTTTCTTGTTTCCTTTTTCTGATTTCTGCTCATATATGCTGGCATCAGTAGCTCTGTCTTCCAAGTCAGAAATTCTTTTTTCCATTTGTTGCATTCTGTTTTCTTGGCTTTGAATGGAAGTTTCCATGTCTTTGATTTTGTTCTTGATCTGTTGGATTTCAAAGTACTGATGTTCCATCAGATCGAACAGCTTGCTTAATTTTTCATTTTGTTGTGCTGCACTTTGTATAAGGTCTAGAAGGGCTCTGCATATAGTCCTTTTGTATTCATCTTCCGATGATTTCAGAAAAGTTTCTTCATCCGGAAAACTCCTTGGTTGTTTTGTTTGGGAGCCTTCTGAAGCCTTGGGTGATTTCTTGTTTCTCACAAGTATCTGTTGCTTTTTGGGTCCCATGTGAGTAAGCAGAGGCTGGGAGAGGTACTGTGAGGTTGGACTGCAGATGTTTCTCAGGGCTGTCTTAAAATGTAAAACAAAAGGTATCTGACCACTTCCCAAGTCAGTAAGGTTTTCAGGTGTAGAGATCCCTCTTCTCATCTGGCAAAGTAAGCACCTCTATATCCAACCTCAGATGATATGAAGTAGTTCAGAATACAGTAATGCTACTGCCCTGTTGGCCTCTGCTAACTGGATTCAGCCTTAGGCAACACTGTGTAAACTACTGCTTTTCTGGTAGAAAAGTGCTTTGCTGTGGGCAGGCTCTAGCTCCCAAGCTAAGTGTTAGGTCCATCTGCAGCCACCATGTCTATGTGACGCCGTCCACATGGTTGGTGGATTGAGGGGCTAAGGTGCCAAGACATAGTGAGTCCTCAGCTGTTGTTGCCAGATCCCCACCGTAGGTGACACTGTGTAAACTACTGCTTTTCTGTCAGAGAAATGCTGTTCTATTTGCAGGCGCTGGCTCCCAGGCTAAGAAGCAGGTCCCACTAAAATCTCCATATCCAACACAGCATCCCTCACATCGACCCCGCGGTTCTGTACGAACAACTCTGTGGCAGAGATAAAAGAGAGGCCCTTATTGGCTAGGTGTACAGAGTCCTAAGCCTGGCTTGCAAAATGTGGCAATTTCTCCTGACTATCCCACCAGCATTGCATCTGAAACTAGCTGCTAGGCAAGACCTAGCTCTGCCTGCTGGCCAAGACAGAGAAAATAAGTCACAATGGTGTGTTACCTTCAGTCCGTGAGAGCCAGGGCTATCCGGTAGTGGCAGTCAGTGAAAGAGAGGTGTGTTTTTGTTCAGTGGTATTAAGTCCAAATTAACAGCCCTGTGCTGTGTCCTGGGGCTCACTAGGTGACCAGAAGGCTCTGTTTGATTATCAGTTCAGGTCTTGGTTTCCAGAGGTCTATAAGGAGACGTGTGCTTAGTCCGCCACTTTACTCTGCCCTGTCTCCTTCCTATGATTTTTGATAAATTCATTTCTTTGTTTCTAAGGTGCGTCTCTTGTAGATAGAATATTGATGAATCCTGTTTTTTTTTTGTTTGTTTTTTTATCCATTCTGTCACTGTCTCTTTATGGGTTCATTTGGGACAGGTACATTTGGTGTAATTATTGATAGGTATGAGTTTAATTCTGTCATTTTGTAGTGCTTTTTTTTTGATGGTGATTATATTTTCTTTGTTCCTCTTACTTTCCTGTGCTGAATCTCTTTTGCTTGTGAATTTATTTTGTTTGTGTTTCTGTAGATTTTTTAATTGAGATTTTATATTCTTCTTCTTAATTTTGATGAGTAGACTTACTTTCTTTACCTTGAAAATTACTGTTATCTTCCTACCTTTGAATATTTCCTTGTCTCCCACTTCATTAGAAAGTTCTATCCCCATAGTTTGTATTCCCTGTTTTATTGTTCTGATGTTGTTGTCATTTACAGTCTGACTTTTCTGGGCCCCTGTTGTAATTCTTTTGTTTATGGATAGCCCTTGAGAGTTCTTTTTCTAGGTTGGTATCTGGCCGATTGTCATAGGCTGGGTTTTCTAGGGAAGCAAAACCAGTAACACATGTAGATACAAGGAAAGACTTATAATATAGACAGACCGACAGACCGACAGACCGAAAGACTGACAGACAGGCTGGCCGACCGACCGGCCGACCGGCCGACCGATACAAATATAAGAAACAGCTCACATAATCACAGAAGCTGAATGTCCCAAGCTCTGGCACAAGCCTCATGTGTCCATGGAAGCTGAAGAACCCAAGGTCAGCAAGTCAGAGACCAGAGTTGCAGATCACCGGTTGTGTAGGTCAGTGGATCCCAAGCTGGTGGTGAGACGAAGCACCAGAGGCTGGAGGTCAGTGGATCCCAAGCTGGTGGTGAGACGAAGCGACAGAGGCTGGCGAACCCAGGATCAGCAGGTCAGGGAGCAGGACTCCCAAGTGCCGACTGTAAGGACTGATGAGTCGGGAGCAGGACTTTCAAGTGCCGACTGTAAGGACTGATGAGTCCAACAGCTGCTAGCTCAAGTCCTGGAACCAGACGCTGGAAGCAGAGAGCAGGAGCTCCTGGCCACGTGAGTGATCAGCAGCCGTAGTCCAAGGTTGCAAGATGAGAGCTGAGGGGCAGGGAGCCACCACAAACCCCGTCCTGCCACTTAATACTGCAGCCAAATATGAAGTAGCCAAGTTGACATAATCCTGACCACCACACCAATCCAATCTTGTGTGCTAGAGTCAGGTTGTGGTCTGATGTTTGTTTTCATATTCTATTAATTTCTGTTTATTTGGAAATGTCCAAATTTCACCATCATATTTGAATAAGAGTTTTGCAGGGTACCTTATTCTTTGTTTGCAACTTTCCTTTTTCTTTCAAGGTTTTATATATGTCATCCCGTTGCCTTCTGGGCTATATGGTTTCTAATGAATAATCACACATTTCTTCTTTATATGTGACTTTTTTTCTTGAGCTATTCTCAGAATTTATTTATTTCTGTCTTTGGTTTTAGTGTGATTATAACATGCCTTGTTGATTATCTTTTAGAGTCTATCCTATATGTGTTCATTGAGCTTCTTCTTGGATGGTCAAGTTTTCATCTTTCATGATACTATGGAAGTTTTCCGTCAGCAATTCTTCAGTGGTGCTGTCTGGGTTTTCTGTTTTCTCCCCCTGTTCTGGAACTTCAATTGCTTGCAGATGTTTTCTTTTGATTATATCCCACACAATATTTAGGTTTGATTTTTTTCATTTTTGTTTTTTTTTCTGATTTTTCCTTAACACTTATACAAGGCAGTCTATTTCTGAAATATTTTTGCTTCTCTTTTGATTTTCTAATTGTTGACTTTGTATGATTTGTAATTGTGAATTTATTTTGGTATTTTTCTCTGTATTATTTTCCTGAATTATCCCATGAATGTTTCTGTCCTCTCCACAGATTTGTCTACTTTTTCCCTCATTTTTTTGTCTGCTTTTTGCTTAGATAGCTCTGAATGTTAGAGGTTTAAATTCCCTGTCAGGTAATTCTCGTAGGTTTTCTTCTACTGGGAAGTCATCTAGTGGTTTATTTTGGAACCATTCTGTCCTTTTTAAAAAAATAAAATAAAATAAGTCTTGGTATTGTCTGAAGTATTTGAGTCATTCAGTAGCTATTTTCTTTGTTAATTGATAGTGTATTCAGTTGTTTCATCCTTTTTTTGTTTTATTAATTATATTAGGTAAGATGTGCATTCTTGTTGTTTGCTTGTCTGTGTTCACAATACTTTTCACCTCCTTGTCTGATGGGCAGAGCCCTTCACTTAGCTATGGTGCAGCAAGGCAGGTCCAGCTGAAGGGGATGGGATCAGCTCGGCTGGATTGTTTGTGGGACATACTAAGGCCAACAGGCTTGTCTTAGAATCAGTGTGGGGCAGTTTCCAGTAGGATATACCTGTGCTACTCAGGGTGTGATATTCAGTGCAAGATTCCAGTAGGCAGAAAGGAGGAGGGAAATTGTGATGTATGAGCTAAGATGGGTATGGGAGAGAAGTGAGAGAAACAGAAACCCAAACAAGAGTGCTCAGGAGCTTACTGATGAAAAACCTAGACATGGAAAAAAACAAAGAAAAAGGCAAAAAAAAAAAAAAAAAGAAAAAAGAAAAAAAAGACTAAATAAAAATTTGGAAAAGAAAGGTCCTCAGGTGTTCCACCAGTATAGCTGCAAAGACTGGGGATGTGTCTCCCAGGCTGTGCAGTATAGCCTGGCTAGAAGGTGTATAACGTCAAAGGGTGTTAGATATTCATGAGACAGGAAAAGAAGGTAATTACAGAGAGACAAAAACTAAGAAATAAAGAGAGACAGAAAGCAAAAAAGAGAAAAGAAAAAGAAATTCCTCCCAGGGATTCCACCAACACTGGTACTCAGACTGGAGAAGTGGATCCTAAGTCTTACAGTTCAGCCTGGCCATAACAAGCTCCCAAGCCATGAAAAGAAGAAGAAAACAAACAGTTGAAACATGATGAAAGAAAACAAAGCAAAAAAAAAAAAAAAAGCCCCAGTTTCCCACGAGCATCATGTGATGGGTTGGGGATGTGGTTCCCCAGTTGAACAGTGCTTCACAACCTTTAAGAAGAGCAAAGATGTTACATAGAGCAGGTGTGAGAGTAAGGATGGAAAATGGTGGGAGGCATAGAAGAAACCAAAAAAAAAAAAGGTGCGGTGGAGCAATATCAGCTACAAACAGTATTCAGAGAACTGGCCTATGTGGGTGGAGCAAATTCAAACTGTTGGGGCAGACAGAGTTTCCCTCCACTCAGGAAGAATGCAGCCACAGGGAAGCAGAGGATACCAGAGTAGCGAAGGTTGGAGAGGGCTAGGAAAGTATATATCACAGATTACTAGGTGATCTGTGGCCTGCTGAAACTGCTTTTGAGTACTCTCTGTCCTCACATCTCATGGCAAATCCAGGAGGCACAGACTCTGAACTTCCCAGTTGACAAAGCTACCGCAGAGAGCCAGGATGCGTCAGAGATAGTGCAGAGTGGAGAAAACGGGGGTGGGGGGGTGGGGGGGGTGGGAAAGCATCTCTTGCTGACTACCAGGAGCTTTGTCTACTGCTGGGATTTTCATGAATCTGATTTCCTGAACTCCCTGTCTGCTAATCTCTGACAGGTATCCAGCATGGCAAATCAGTGCTGCTTCAGCTGATAGGAGGTTTTTATTCCTATCTCTTCATTCTCTTGTCAATTTCTCATCCCTTCCAGTGTTTGGCTGAGTTCTTTGTCACTTCATTTGACAGTCCAGTTTACAGGGCTGACATTTATCTCTGTTTTACTTAGTTTTGGGGACATTTGCTGTGGAGGGCCTGCATGGTACTTCTTTCTATGGTGCCATCTTGACAGGAAGTCTTTCATCTGTCAGTTTAAATCTGCTGTTGTTTGAGTCTCCCTTGTAAATATTTTATTTCAGGTATTATATTCTTCAATTTTATAATTCTAACTTTATTTTTTCTTACCATTTTTATTTCTTTATTGGTAGTCTTCATTTGATATGACATTGTCATATTTCCCTAACTTCTGTTAGTATACTTTTCTTTAGTTACTTGAATATATGTGTAAGGGTTACTTTAAAACCTGTGTCTGTTAACATTTGGTTGTTCTCATAGGAGCTTCAAGTGCCTTTTTCCTAGTGTATATTTCATATTTTTCTGTTTCTTTTAATGTCTTAGAAACTCTGGTGGTGTAGTGGTTAAGTGCTATAGCGGCTGACTAAAAGGTTGGCAGTTCCAATTCACCTGGCACTTCTTGTAAACTCTATGGGGTAGTTCTACTTTTTCCCATAGTGTTGCTATGAGTCAGAATCAACTCAGTGGATCTTTTTTTTTTTAATGCCTTGAAATTTTATTTTGGAAATGAGACATTTTAGAAATTGTGTTGTGGCAATTCTGGGTACTACTACCCACCTCCCCCATCCAGAGCTTTCTATTGTTATTTGTTTTTTATTTGTCTAGTCTCTGATTTTGCTGGGAAGGTGGGCTGCTTTTACAATTACTACCTGGGCTGCCTAAGCTGAAGCCTTGGGGTAAGTGCATTCTCTGACAGGGAGACTGGAAATCAAGTCTCTCTCTCTCATAGTCGCTTCTTGTCAGGGAAGCTTCCGTCCTTTCTATGCTCACAGTAACCTCTTCTGTCTTCTTGACTAGTTAATTGCCTAGAATAAAACTAATAGCTAGAGGATATGAATCTTAATGGCTACCGGACAATTACTGTAATTGCTGTCTAAGGTCACCATGAGTCGGCTCTAGGGCACTTGGCTGGTCAATAAGTTATACACCTTTAGAAGCTGAATTGGCAAAAGTAGAGTGATAGGTATATTTACAACAATGATGACAACAAAATAGTAGTTGGTGAGGCTACTTATGCATAACCAGATACCTCATGGGATTTGGTTTTTGGTTTAGAGGTTTAAGGTTATGGCTCTATGAGAAATCTCAGTTAATTAGCCTAATAAAATGCTTCTGTTTTACCTCCAAGTTAGTGTTTAGTGCCTAGGGTCATAAAAGATTTCAAGCAGCCCTCTAAGACACAACAATTGGTGTCTATTGCTTCCATGAAAAGTCAAAGTATCTTTTTTTGCCATGAGACCAGAAGAATTTAGTGGTGCCTGGCTATATTACTGAACATTTTGAAAGAGGACTCTCGACCAAAACGAAAAATGTAGGACAAGATTTCGAATTCTTATGGGATCCAGATTTCATAAAGGCTAGATGAATCCCCAAAACTAGAGCCCCATGATGTTTTTGAATCTCTAAACCAAAAAATCCCCTAAAAAATCTTCTTCAAACATACTGTAAGTTAGTTTAACTAGTAAAGAATGTCTGCCTTGAACATTGTGTTCTTTTAAGAGTGATCAATATAGGGTCAAATAGACAACTGCAACTCACAAGACTAGACAGGAACTTTAAGCAGCAGTGAGTTTGTATTCCTGGGGGAGGAACAACTGAGAAAAGAAGGGTGAAAATTGTTGCCTAACTCAAGGAATGTAATCAGTGTCACTAAATTGCATATATAGAATTTGTTGAGTTAGTATATATTTTGCTGTATATTTCCCAAGTAACAAAAATGAAAAAAAAAAAAATCCAGACCAGGTATACCTGAACAAAGACTCCTTCCTCTTACCTCTTTTAACCTTCCACATGGAATCCAGTATATACATTCCTCAGATTTATACTACACAGACCCTAGACCTGAGTCCCCGGTTGTTCTCTCTTTCATATCATGGCATTAGCACAGGTGTTCCAGTAATTTCTTTTTCTCCTTTGGGCCTTGTTTTTTCTTCCTGCAACAGGATGGGTTCTAATTTCTGAGTTATAAAAACAACAGATTAAACACAGAGATACATGCACATGGGAAGAAGACAGATGTCATGTGAGGATTACCTACAAGTTGAGGACCTAAGTAGATTTTCTTGAGTAAGTATTTATTCATTTGTTGTATTCCCTTAGGATCATTTATTTCCAGAAATTTTAAATGATTACTTTTAAAATAATCCTTATCAGTTTTAGAATACTTTGTATATTGCTTTTTTTTTTTTTTAGTTTTTATTATTTCTGGTTTCCTCAAATGATAAAATTTGTATTTATGTATTTTTATTGACCTATTTTCAAGTTCATTAATCTTATTTCTACATTGTCCACTGTGCCATATCCACATATCCAGTAACATTTTACTTTCATATATGACTTTTGTACTTCTAAAGTGCCCATTTGATTATTCTTCATAGATTTCAGTTTTCGGTTTATGTCTACTTTGTCTATGTTTTCCCTTACATTGTTTCAAATTATTTTATAATATTTAGTCTTTGTGTGGTCATTGGAAATACAGATCATTTGTTTTTGTCTCTTCCTAGTGCCTGTTTTTCTCTGGATTATTTGCTAATTTGTTTTACCCCCTTCACATATCTCAATTTTATGACAAATGTTATAAATAAAACAATAAACACTATAGATCATGCTCATATGCCACCACTCCAGGAAAAGAAAAAGAATGCAGGGGAATTTGTTATTAAATGAATAGGATAAGGATTCATCTCCTCCATTCGGTATACAATTGAGCTGGACTGAGATTTGCATTATACTTTTAGATAGGTTTATGTATAACTTTTTAAATATGCATCCAATATCCTCTATTTCATGGCATAATCCTCCCCAGGCTTTGACTAAATTTCTGAGGGACCTCACTCAGACTTTATCCTTGAAATGCCTGTTGTTTGGATTTTTTTAGATTAATTTTTATTTGTTTCTGCTTTAGAAAATTCTATCATCAAATGTTTTGAGGCGGAGAATTCTTTTTTGTGGAGTGTACTCTTTCTAGCAGATTCTGTATCTTACACACCTCAAGATTTTAATATGTATTTCTAGTCTCATTTCCCAGTTTCTTGTTCTTTAGCACTCAGTGTCCCACGGAGAAAACCCCTGGCACGAGCCCATCTACCCCCTGCAGAAGCATCACTCTAACATGCTAACATTCTAATCTGTAACCTAAGACTTATGTTGACGTTTGTGATATTACATCTTCAGCCTGTGACCAAATTCAATCATTGTCTCTATTGAAGAAAGGGGTTGATTACACCAGCTTAGCTACAAGAACTTGGTTTTCCACTCTCTTTCCACAGCCCTCTAATGCCTTTAAGGTTATGTTTTGGATGATTCACCTAGGGTTTTCTAGTTGTTGCAGTGAAAAAAAAATTAGCTTTCTGCTACCTGCTATGATTTCTTCATTGCAAATACCTTTTTTCACAAACATAAACAGTGAATATACACATGGATCTCACCAGATAGAATACACAGGAATCAAACCAACTACATCTGTGGAAAGAGATGATGGAAAAGCTCAGTGTCATCAGTCACAATGAAATCAAAGGCTGCTTGTTGCCCAGATCATCATATGAACAGTACGCAAGTTCAAACTGAAACTGATAAAAATTAGAAACAGTCCAAGAGAGGCAAAACTGGATCTTGAGTATACCCCACCTGAGTTTAGACACCATCTCAAAAATAGATTTGATGCATTCAACAGTAATTACTGAAGATCAGACAAACAGTGGAATGGCATCAAGGACATCCTCCATGAAGAAAACAAGAAGTCATTAAGAAAGAAAAGATGAAACTGTACGTCAGACTCTGAAACTTCTTTTGAATGTTGAGTAGCTAAAACAAAAGGAAGAAATGCTGAAATCAAGGAACTGAACAGAGGATTTCAAAGGGTGTCTTGAGAAGATAAGTATTATAATGACATGTGCAAAGAGCTGGAGACAGGAAACCAAAAGAGAAGAACATGCTCTGTGTTTCTCAAGCTGAAAGAACTGATAAAAAAAATCAAGCCTTAAGTTGCAGTAGTGAGAAATTACACAGGGAAAATATCAAATGACTCAAGAAAACATGAAAAGAAGATAGAAGGAATACACAATTCAACCAGTTTCAGAGGCAGCATATAATCAGGAACCAGTGGCATTAAAGGAAGAAGTCAAAGCTGCATTGAAGACACTGGCAAAAAACAAGGCTTCAGGAATACATGGAATATTAATTGAGATATCTCACTGTATGGACGCAGTGCTGGAAGCACTCATTCACCTGTGTTAAGAAATTTGGAAGGCAGCTAGTTGGACAAATGTTTGGAAGATTTCCATATTTATAATTATTCTCAAGAAAGGTTATCCAACCAAATGCAAAATTATTGAACAAGATCATTAATATCATAGAAAGTAAGCTTTTGCTAAAGATTATTCAACAGTGGCTGCAGCAGTATATTGACAGGTAACTGCCAGAAATTCATGAGGGATTCAGAAGAAGTTGTGGAACCAGGGTATCATTGCTGACATCAGACGGATTTTGGTTGAAAGCAGATAATACCAGAAATACTTTTACTTGTGTTCTATTGACTACGCAAAGGCATTCAACCACGTGGATCATAACAAATTATTGATAACTTTGATAAAAATGGGTATTCTAGAACACTTACGTGTGCTTTTGAGGAATCTGGACATGGATCAAGAAGTCATTCAAATAGAACAAGAGGACACTTAATGGTTTCAAGTCTGTAATAGTGTGCATCAGGGCATCACCGTACCTACTCAATCTTATGAGAAAATAATCCCAGAAGCCAGACTACATGAAGAAGAATGGGGCATCAGAATTGGGGGAAGTCTCATTAACAACCTGGGTTACACACATGATGCAATGTTGCTTGCTGAAAGTGAAGAGGACTTGAAATACTTACTGATAGAGATCAAAGACCACAGCCTTCATTATGAATTACACCCCAACATAAAGAAAACAATAATCCTCACAACTGGACCAAAAAAAAGCATCATAATAAATGAAGAAAAAATTGAGGTTGTCAGATTTCATTTTACTCACATCCACAATCAACACCCATTGAAGCAGCAGTTAAGAAATCAAAAGAAGCATTGCATTGGGTAAATCTTCTGCAAAACACCTCTTTAAAGTGTTGAAAGGCAAAGATGTCACCTAGAAGACTCAGGTGCTCCTGATCTAAACAATGGTACTTTCAATAGCATCACATGTAAGTGAAAGCTGGACCATGAATAAGGAAGGCAAGAAAAACTGCGACATTGGAGAAGATTGTTGAATGCACCATGGGCTGCCAAAAGAAGGAACGGATCTATCTTGGAAGAAGTATAACTGGAATGCTCCTTAAAAATAAAGATGGTGAGACTACATCTCACATACTTCAGACATATTGTAAGGAGGGATGAGTCCCTGGAGAAGGACATCATGCTTGGTTAAGTAAAAGGTCAGCGAAAATGTGAAAGAGCCTCAAGTTGGATTGACACAGCGGCTGTGACAAGGGGCTTAAGCATAACAATGATTGTGGGCATGGTGCAGGACTGGGCAGTGTTGGTTTTGTTGTACAGACAGGTGCTATGAGTCATGTTGCACTTATGTTTTGTATGTTGTTTTGTTGTACAGAGGGGGTCTGTGAATCAGAACCAACCTGACAGCACCTAACAACAACAACAACAACCTGAGGAATGGAGCCTTGATGACATAGTTGTTTAGAAATAAGGCTGTTAACCAAAACTCAGGAGCTTGAATTCAACAGCTGCTCCTTGGAAACCCTATGAGGTAGTTCTGCTTTGTCCTACAGGGCCACTATGAGTCAGAATCAACTTGAAAGCAACAGTTTCTTTCTTTTTCTTTTTAACCTGATGAGTGGTAGACACAGCAGCTGTATTCCTTAGTAATTTCTGAGTATCATTTGTCAAGGAAAACATCTGCACACTTATCTGTGTCTGTTTATAGTTGATTATTGTTTTTCTAATCCCTCTGACAGAAATGTGCTATTTTAATCATTACGAACTAAAAATATATCTTAATATTTGGTAGGATCAGGTCCCAAAATTTACTTTATTAATTTGGATGCTTAATTGTTCAATATATTTCGTAAATGACTTTTTCAAATTCACAGTATATCTTACTGGGGTTTTTATTGGGAATATATTCCATCTATAGATGAAGTTAAATTCAAATTGATACTGTTATAATATTAAATCATATCTACAAACATGTTGCAATTTAGTTATTTAGATCTTGAGTTATGAACTGATTTAAAATGTTTTCCTTATAGAGGTCTTGTTTTCTTTTGTAATTTGGTCCATCTCTAAATACTATACTGTTATTTTGTTGTTGCTGTTGTATATGGTATTCTAGTTTTCATTTTTTTTTAACTACGGGTAGAAAAACACTCCTAAGTTTTGTATGTTGTTTTGTTATGTAGCAGTGTTGCCGAACCTTTTATTAGCTCTAACGGCTTCTCAGATATGTTTTCTTGTAAGTGATCACGTCATCTGTTCTTAACAATAATTTTATTTTTTCCATTATTTATAGTCATATAGTCATACTTTTTCCTTTTATTTCATTCCATTATTTATATTTTTTAAACTTTTGTAGGCACTCTTGTTTTATTAATTTAAATATACATGTAAACACATATTTGTATGCTTATATATATGTTCCTCTTTTAACATACATGTCTCTTTCTTAAGCATGATGCCTGTTATTAGCTGTTTGCAAATAGTACTGAAACACCAGATTAAGAAAATTGCCTTTTATTCTTACTTTTCTGTATATATTTTAAGTTTGTGAGTATTTATTAAACTTTATAAAATTCCCCTTTGCACTTCTTTGATATAATTTTATAACTTGTTTTCCTTTATTCTGTTTATTGATTAACCAAAATGAGAAGTACGTAAATGTTTCTTTAGCTTTGCATTCCTGAGAAAACCCACATTGGTATGAAATTTTGTTTTGTTTAATATAGTCTTGGGTTACATCAACTAATGTATTATTTAAGATTTTTGCATCTGTGCTTGAAAGGAAAATGAGTCTTCATTTTACTGTTTCTTTTAATCTCATCTGGGTATCAGGGTTACATTAAGTAAAAACAGAATTTTCCCTCTTTTGGAACAATTCATTTGTGAGTGTGGTTTTGTAAACCATGTAGGTATTTTGGAAGCATTGCTGACTATTTTATGTTTTTAAAGATTATTTTTCTGTTTATACTCCTGTCCCTTCTTATGTCAGTCACTATTGGCAGCTAACACTTTCTTGATCTTGGATATTTATTCATGTTAGCTAGATTATTGGTTCTTGGCTTATCCTTCTCTTCAAAATGTTCTAACTCCCTTCTGTGTTTGTGATTAGTTAATGGTGTATGTTTGTGACTTCCGTCACTTTTTTTATTTGTTGTGTTTTAATAATCTATCTTTTCATATCTTATTAAATATTTGAAGTCATTATTATCTTCTTGTTTTTTGTGGACACATGATGTATTTTTCTGTTCTTTTCATTGTTTCTTCAAGTTTAGGATTATCACTTACTGAATTTCTAGGGTAAGTACTTAAACTCACTTGTATTTGGCATTTTTACTTTTCTGAAAGATTCACTTAAAGTTATTACTTTACCTCTAAGTAAACATCTTGATCTTTAGTTATTTAACTGTCATTTGACATTAACTACTTCAGAATTTCCTCATTATTTCACCTTGAACCCACTGGTTAAATGGGAGTATGCTTTTACATTTTATGACTTTGAGGATGTTTTTAGCTATCTTTATGTTGTTGATATTCAAATTTGCTATATTGTGATAAGGAAAGATGTTTTGGAAGTTGAAATATATTAAGACTCCTGTGGCTTAGTTAATAATATATATATACTTTTGTAATCATTTCTTTTGTTTTTGAGAAGATAGACTCTTAATAAATTACAAAAGTTGCAAACATATCTGATAGATTATACTTGGTAATCTTGCTACTCAAATCTCCTATACCAAAACAAACCAAAAAAATTGGTGCCAATTTTATAGGGTCGTTATGAGTCAAAATCAATTCAGCACTTCTTTTTTATTTTCTTGGTGCTTTATGTAATTTTCAGTAAGATCTTCAGAGGCACTTCTAGATAGATTTGAACCCCCAGCCTCTTGGTTAGCAGCCAACTACATTACCCATTTGCAGCAGAGCACCCATCTATCATTAAAGTCCCCAAAATATTGAATTAACCTGAGATTGTTACAACTATTCTTGCTGAGTTTTATTTTCCCACTGTCAATGGTTAGTGGAATTTAGTTGTAGTTCATTAGTGCTAAGGTGTATTTTTAAAAACATTTGTATCCTCCTAAATTAATATCCAATTAAATAAAAGCATAGTGGGGTCATGTGTTGTCATAGTTCAATCCTTTTCTTTCCTGGTAGTACCTAAAATTATGATGTGTACCTCAACGATGTCAACTCAGGTTCAATCAGTTAGGGGGAATCTGTATTTATTTATTTATTTTTTGCCGACCTTTCTTTCATTCATTGTGTTTTCTCATGGAATTGTCTCGTGTATTACTGTAACACAGATTTTATCAGACAAAGTCTCTGTCTGGTACACTTTCTAGGATCCTGTATGACTTTTTAGGGAATACATCATTTCTCATAAAAAGTTTGGCACTCTATCTGCTCTTCTACCTAAGATCTGATGTCATTTTTAAATATGTATTGTTATTTCTTTACATACTATCATTCCCTCATCCCTGATTCCTCTCCTCTTTAGGAAAATTGGCATTTTTGCTTTTATATTTTTCTTAGCTTGTTTTTATTTTTCACATTCTTTATTTCATTATTCTGTTTTGGGAAAGTTTCCTTAACGCCTTTTTTTCTGCTGACATATTTGCTTTATGAATGTATTTATTTTATAATGCCATTCATTAACACAAGCTGAGTGCTTTAGTTTGCAAGTAAACAAACAAAATGAAAGCAAATTACACTGCTCTAAAAGGGGAGCCCTAGTGGTGTAGCAGTGAAGCACTTGGCTACTAACCAAAATATTGACAGTTCAAATCTACCAGCCTCACTTTGGAAACCCTATGGGACAGTTCTTCTCTGACCTATAGAGTTGTCAGTAGTCAGAATCAGCTTGATGACAATGAGTTTTAATATAAAAAGGAATCCAACATAAATGTAACCAAAATATAACACTCTTCAGCTGTTAGTAATACTAGGACTCCACTCCGATGATCTTCATAAGTATTCTTCGTGTTCAGGCTGTGTTTGGTCAGCCTTCTGATGTCAGACTCCTGTCATGGTAGAAAAAATATGGCATGATAGAAAAACTGGTTTTGGCCCCCTATGACATCTTCCAGAGCAATCTAGATGTATCTCTGTCCCATTTTAAGTCCATTCTGAAGGAATCCTGACGGCGTCTTTGATTTGACCACCTTAGGTAACATACAAGCACATAAATCATTTACTATAGCCACAAGGACAACATGTATTACTTATCCTAGGCTTTATGCTTTTTGAGATTCATATGGATCCCACTGGAATCACATAATACAGGGAAGTGGGAAATAATGCTATAGAATTGTGTTGCTAGACCGGCAGCCAACTGGAATCCATGAATTCTTCTGAAAATGATTATTTTTCAAGTCCAGTATTTCCAGTGGTGTCATTCACAAATAGCTTGTCCTTGCGTCATGTTTTACCAATTTCTCTTTCATAAATACTAAAAATACTTTTCTACGTCTCTCTTCAGACTGCCACATTTTACTTGCCTCTTCTGTTACAGACAGTTTTCTTTTTGCCTTTCTTTCATGGTGTCTGAGCTTCTTCAATAGGTTATGATTGTTTTTTCTCTGAGCTCAGGTTTATCCTCTTGACATCATCAGTTGTTTAGTCCTCCTCTTGCTAAAACTGAGCTGGCAAAGTAGAACAATTATGTGGACTAAACCTCTGACAGCATTTCTTTCTCCGAGAACACCTTCCTCCAGCATCCCAGGGCACTTCTTTTATCTGAGGATACTCACCCTCAGTTTTAAATCTTTGTTCCAGGAGAAAGAGTATAGATACACGCTAGCTGATCCACTTGCTCTTGTTTGTCTCTCTGTCCTATTCTGGTATTACCTTCCTGCCTCCAGGTGGCACTGCTGCTTTCTCACTGGGGACATAGCCAAGGCAGATCTTCACAAGAATGCACCCTCAAGTTGTGAGTTATCCCCTGGTCAGCAATAACAACCGGTGACTCCAATCATCTCTTGCCTAGGGTGCTCTATCAGAGACACAGATTGTGGTTGTAAATCAGGTGAGTAAGGGTCCTGCTTTGGCATGTTGGCCACTAAATTCATTGTTCTACCAGATATCATTTATTCCTTATGTTAAGATTCAACCATCTTCAGTCTGCCAAGTATATTGCGAAGTGTAGATCCACCCTGCATTCATTCTGAAGACCTATGTCTTTCTAAGAGTTCCCATGGTTGGGATGAGGGAGTGTGTAGCTGTATTTTGTTGTCTTGATCTAAACTGGAAGCCTTTCTTTCATTCTTCCTTTATGGTAAGCTTGACTCCTCCTTTCATTTACACTATCTTCCCTAACAGACATGAAGATGTCAGTAGATGATAAGGGTTTGATTTCTTATCACTCCATGACAGAGATTTCATTTTTAAAAAGCTTCATTTGTGCATAGAGAGGACAAAATATGCCAGCCAAGTGCCAAGTACTGTCGAGTCAGATCCGACTCACGGCGACCCTAGGGGTTGAAATTTCAGACCTTCAAATAACTTATTGAAATCAATTGATCCATATATGATTCATGCTGACCTTGAATCTAAAAATATAGGAGAATACTTCTCATACTTATTTGGAAAGCAGTCTTCCCTTTGTAACATATAATGTCTTATGATAAGAATTATTCTTGTTCTTCATACTGAATATTTTAAAAACATATAAATAAAATTGGGAGATTGTCTTGTGAACATTGAAGAACACCTGACAAGGGCAGAGATAATCAATGAGCTTAGAGTATAATGAGAAGAAAATTTTCACACAGAAAAAAATTAATATGCTTACAAAAAAACCTTTAAAAAATGTTATGTCAGTTATAAAATGTGTTACTGTTTTCTACTCTTATTACAGTACTTTTAAAAACATACCATTTTTGATTTGATATTTAAAGTAATTCTTAAACTATTAAAATAAATGTAATGCAGAAATGAATTAACTAACATTTTTGTGGCAACTTAGTGTCTGTCAGAGGTCTACTTGATTTTCAGGTTTTATTTTAGGTTAAAGAGGCAATAAGGATTATTTAATCTAAAAGTGATATTTATTTTTTCACACATTTAAAACGTATTTTCTTGTGCTTAAGATGAAAGTTTACACAGCAAATTCGTTTTTCCACTCAATAGTTGCTCCACAAATTGTTCCTTGATGTTGGGTTCAATTCCTGCAATGTGTCAGCACATTCATTTCTACTCTGAGTTTCACATTTCTGTTCTTCGAGTTTCTCTGTCCCTCCTTGCCTTGTCATTTTTGCTGTTGGGCAAATATTACCCTTTTGGTCTGGTATAGCGGATTGTTCTATGAATCGCATTCCTCATGAGTGTTATTGTTTCTTTTAAATACCAGTGTATTTGCTATAGGATAGCCGCTGGTGGTGGCTTCTGTTCCAGTTTGAAAAATGCCTTAGGGCAACAGTCTTGAGCGTTACTCCAGCCTGACAGTAAGCAGATTTGTCAATCGTTATACCGATGGCAGCAATTCTTTTTCAAAATTTCTATGAATTTTTCCTTTTTTTCTCATATGTATATGCCCACACACTTAGGATATCATATCAGGTAGCAAAACACAAGCAAACAACAAATCATACAGATTATTTAATTCTTATTGCAGCTTAATCAGTAACTAGTTGCCATCAAGTTGATTCTAACTCACGGCAACCTCATATGTGTTAAAATAGAAGTATGTCCTCTAGAGTTGCAGCCGACCACATTAATGCTTAGCAGCTCCCAGGGGTTCCATTTTCAATTTAACTCTCTTTATCTTTTACATCTTAGTCCAATAAACAAATTTATTCATTCTCACTTTCACAAGCGTGCTATCTCCATAAATTTTCTCAGGAATTTTTTTTAGCACAAAACATACTTCCCCCTGTTTATCCCCAAATTGACCATTTTTCCAAGTCTTCTTCCCTTCTTCTCTTAGAAATATTTCCTCATCATATTAACTCTAGCTTACGAGATGCTCTCATTTTAGCTTCTATAATGTTATATGTGCATACTAAACTCTGCTACTGACATCACAAACTCTTGAAGTCTACAGTGGGAACCTGTGATGTGAGGGATAAGGTGAGTGGAAGGAGGTTGTGGTGCATGGGAATAGGCAGGAAAACTATGAAAAGCATCCTTTTCACAGTCAAGAAAGTGACACCAGTGATCAATTCAATAAAAAGACTAAATAGCAAGATCTTGACACAAACTTGGGGGTGGAAAAAACAAAAGAATTTTCGGCTGAGTAGAGAAAGATAGGTAAGATTATTTTTTAAGTTATGACTTAACATCATACACTTTTTAATCTAAAACATACATTACATATGAGGTTGGAACTTTAGTGGTAAACTGCCTTAGAGATTGTGAGCCCCACAAGCACAAAGATAATGTCTGTTTTTTCAGGGCTGTGTGTCAGAAGCTAGAACGGTGGCTGGATGAGACTGGGTCTGTTGAAAGCATCAGGACCAGACAAATAGTGTTTAGTTAAAAAATAATAATTAAAAAATATACACATAACACACACAGGCTTTCTCATTTCAAAAATTATAATTATCCTGTAAGAACAAGCTAATATACCTAGAGTGCTGACTTGTAGGCACTTAACACACATTGAGTCACTATGATGGGAAATCCAGCTTACCATAGAGGTTAAATGACTGTTTGCTACATAGATGCCAAGTAGAAAGACCAAATTCACATTAACTACAAATTTATTTAAAAAATATGAGTCAGCTCATTTGTTGATGAAATGCTGTCTACACTTGTGTTGTCAACTCTAGTTTTCGGTTTATGTAAATAAATAGTTACGTCTAAAAATAAAATGGATGATCATTATGTATTTACACTTCCATTTTGTCAATTTCGTGAAAGATGTTGAGAGTAGCTGTGTACAAATATTTACCATTCAACAGAACCACAACAAGTTTCTAGCTAATGACTTGAAAATGGCTCTTCACTGATGTTTACTGGAGTCATGATTGCAAGGATGCTGACACTTCAACTCCACTACAGTGAATATTCATTCCATTGTCCTGACATTTGCTTGGGATATGATTAAGGAAAAGGTCAAGATTTCAGAACACTAGGCAGAGATATACAACAAGAGTGAAAGATCTTTTGGATTACCATTAGAAGTATAGATCTGTAACAGGATAGGTGAGACCTGCTCAGGGGCAGAGGACACATTAGACCACCCCCGCAATACAACATGTTCTATGTGTGAGAAATATAAAAGCATGTAGCAAAGCAAGGATAAAGAAAGAAATTGGAAGCAGGGCCAATAGTGGAGTAGATAGATGATTCCTGTGACCTCTCTAACAAGAAAGACTCAGAAAGAATAAAAGAATCCGGTACATGTGACATCCTAGGAACCTTGATCATCAGAGGGAAAGTTGAGAAATTGAACTAAGCAATGGAGAAAGCGGAATCGTACCAGGAGTATATAGGATTCCACAGACCTGACCTACCAGGAATCAGTCACAACCACTGTGTGGTGGGACAAGCATGGAGGTTGGTGGGTGCCTTCCTCAACAGGAGTAATTGTCTGGAGAGTCCACTTGTGCCTTTGGAACAAGCAAGAGACAGTACCAGATTGTTGAAAGTTAGGTCTTTGCATGTAAACTGCTGCATGCAGTTCTGAATCTTTTCTGGGTGATAGGTCTGTCTCCCTTCTGCTGGAACTTCTCCCTGCCCTCTCTGCACTGCACCTGATGATAGATTCTGATACCATTGACTGAGTCAGAATTAGGACTCCTTGAGAACACCCTGAGCCATCCTCCCCCTCATATCTCAGCACTGCACCCAGCACTAGAGTCTGATGCATTAACAGAGCCAGAGTTGTACAACTGGATATCAACACAAATATGGGAATTATTAAAATAAATTATAGACAAAACACTGAAAATAGAAAAACAGAGACATCATTATGTAAGCATTCTAACAAAGAAGAGGGACCTGAAAGAAAACATAATCCTAGATCATTTATATGGAGAGGAAGTCAAAATGATATAAATAAATTAAAGACTGGTTTAAATTTAGAAAAATTGGAGTAAATATTAAGGAAACAAAGGAAACTATCAATCTTATGCATGAAAATTAAAGAAAAATGTGAAGTCTCAGCAAATGAAAAACAACATAAAGAAATTACCAAAGAAAATGGTCAAAAAAAAAAAAACACATAAAAAGACTCAGAACAGAAAATTAAAAGGAACAAAGGAACTGTTTATAACAAACACAAAAAAGACATCAAAATGACAGCACTAAGCTCATACCTATCAATAATCACATTTAATGTACCAATAATGAGATGAAGAGTGGCAGACTGGATTAAAAATACATGACTCATCTATATGCTGCCTATGGGAGGCACATCTTAGACTCAAAGGCATGAATGAACTGAAACTCACAGGAGGGAAAAAGATATATAATAAGCTTACAATATTTAAAAAGCAATAAGTAGGCAATATTAATCTCTGATAAAATATACTTTAAAGTAAAATCTATCACACTGGATAAGGAAGGACATTATACAATGACTAATGGATCGATACTGAGGAGGGCATACCCATGTTAAATATCTCTGCACACAATGACAGGGCATAAAATGCATTTAAAAAAATTGCATTGAAAACATAAATTGACACCCCCACAATTATAGTAAAAAGACTTCCACACACCACTGTTATTGAAGGACAGAACATCTAAAAAACGCTCAGTAAAGGCACAGAAGATTTAAACATCACAATCAATCAAGTTGACTTCATAGACATATACTGAACACTACACCCAACAGCATTCAAATATACTTTGTTTTCCAATGCACCTGGGACTTTCTCCAGAGTTAACAACGTATTAGGCAACAAAGCAATCCTTAAGTAAATTCAAAGTATTGCAATATTACAAAGCACTATTTCAAACTATAAAGCCATAAAAGTAGAAATCAATACCAGTAAAAAGAAGGAAAAAACAAGCAAACACGTGGAAACTGAACAACATTTTGCTCAAATAGAACTGGTTTATGGAAGAAATCAAGGATGGAATAAAGAAATTCATTGAATTACATGAGAATGAAAATACATCCTACCAGAAATTATAGGACACAGCAAAAGCAGTGCTCAGAGCTTAGTTTATTCAATATATATACACATCCAAAAAGATGAAAGGGCCCAAATTAAAGAATTATCTCTACTCAGAAAACTGGAAAACACCAAAAGAACACCTCAGGCACCAGAAGAAGACAAATGATAAAAAATAGAGCAGAATCAAATGAAATAGAGAATAAAAAACAATTGAGTTAACAAGATGAAAATATTAACAAAATTGATAAATCATTGGACAAACTGACAAAAGATAAACAGGAGAGGAAGCAAATAAATTCACTAAGAAATTAGGTGGACAATATCACAACAGACCCAACTGAAATTAAGACAACCATAACAAAATACTATGAAAAATTGTACTGTAATAAATCTGAAAACCTGGAGGACATGGACAAGTTTCTAGAAACACATTACTTATCAAATCTAGTACAAACAGAAGTAAAACAACTGAATAAAGCTAAAACAAAAACGTGACTGAAAAAATAACTAAAAGCTCCCAATTAAAAAAAGTCTTGGCCTTGATGGCTTCACTGGAGAATACTACCAAAGGTTTAGAGAAGAGTTAACACCACTATTACTAAAGGTATTGCAGGACATAGAAAAGGTTGGAATACTCCCAGATTTATCATATGAAGCCTGTATAACCTTGATACCAAAAGTAGGTAAAGTCATCACAAAAAGGGAGAACTACAGCCCAGTATCTCTCATGAACTCAGATGCAAAGTTCCTCAACAGAATTCTAGCCAATAGAATTTAATGATATATTAAACAAAACAATGCACCATTACCAAGTGGGATTCATAAGTAGGGAGGCAGGGATGGGTCAGCAATAGAAAACAACCAATGTAATCAACCACATAAATAAAACAAAGGCAAGAACCACTTGAGTTTTTATCAATTGATGTAAAAAAGCACTTCACAATTTCCAACACTTATTTATGTTAAAAATTCTTAGCAAAGTTAATGATTCAAGGGTCAGCAAAATAAGAATAGGAGAGAATTTTTTTCAACATGTTAAGGGACCTCTATGCAAAGCCAACAGCCAATATCATCCTAAATGGAGACAGTCTCAAAGCATTCCCCTTGAGAACAGGAACTAGACAATGATACCCATTTTCACCGCACTTACTCAACATTATCCTGAAAGTTCTAGACAGAGTATTCAGGCAAAATAATGAATAAATAAGTAGATGATAAATAGATAGGTAGGTAGATAGATGGTAGATGGATGGATAGATGATAGATAAATACATAGATAGACAAAAGGCATCCAAATTGGTAAGGAAGAAGTGAAAACATTTCTATTTGCAGATGACATGATCTTGCACAAAGAAAACCCTAAAGAACCCATGAAAAACTATTAGAACTAATGGAAGAGTTCAACAAATTATCAGGATACAAGATAAACACACATCAATCAGTTGGATTCATTTATACTAACAAATCACCAAAAAAGACAGCACCAAATGCATTCCATTTACAATGGTTCCCTAAAAGATAAAATATCTAGAAGTAAATATAACCAGATAAATAAAAGGCCTATATAAAGAAAATTATAATAATTTACTGAAGGAAACAAAAACAGAACTGCACAAGTGGAGAATCCTACCTTGTTCGTGGATAGGAAGACTTAACATTGTGAAAATGTCTATCCTGCCCAAAGCAATATACAGATACAATGCAAGCCCAAAACAAATTCCAGCATTTATTTTTTTAATGATAAACAAATCACCTTCATAAGGAAAAGGAAGAATCCTCAGATAAGTAAATAATTATTGAAGAAGAGCAAAGTGGGAGGCTTCACAGTACCTAACTTTATTTAGAATCTATTACACTGCCGTGTTAGTCAAAACACCTTGATACCAGCGCAAAAACAGATACAACACTCAATGGAACAGAGTTGAGAATCCGGATATAATATCATCCAAATACAAGCAGGTGATATTTTACAAAGATTCAAAGTCTGTAAACAGGGCAAAGACAATCTCTTTAACAAATGTTGTTTGCCAATGGATATCCGTCATCGTAAATAAATCGACAGACAGATAGACAGATAAATAAATAAAATGAACTCATATTTCACACCATGCACAATAACTAACTCAAAATGAATCAAAGACTTAAATATCAAATCTAAAGCAATAAAGATCATAGAAGAAAAAATAGGGACAATGCTGGAAGCCCTAATCCATAGCATAAATAGACTACAAAATATTTCTAACAATGTATAAACACCAGAAGAGAAAGTAGATAATTGGGAACCCCTAAAAAATCAAACACACTCTTCCAAATTCTTCACCAAAAGAAATACAAAGACTACCCACAGAGTGGAGAAAAAAATTTGGCTACCACAAATTCTGTCAGCATCTAATCTCCGTAACCTCCAAGTTACTACTGCAAAACCACAACAAGAATAAAATAACCCAATTGAAATGGACCAATTATATGAACAGGCACTTCACCAAAGAAGACATCCAGGACACTAACAGACACATGAGGAAATGCTCATGATCATTAGCCATTACCGAAATTCAAACCAAGACTGAAATGAGACACCATCTCACCCCAACAAGGTTGGTATTAATCTAAAAAACACAACATAATAAATGTTGGAGAGGTTGTGGAGAAACTGGGAATCTTCTGTATCACCAGTGGGAATGTAAAATGGTACAAACACTTTTGAAATTGATTTGGTAGCTTCTTAAAAAACTGAAAATAGAAATACCTTATAATCCACAATCCTACTGCTTGAAATATATCCTAGAGAAGTAGAGCTGTCACACAAATGGATACATGAACATCAGTGTTTATTGCAGCACTGTCCACAATAGCAACGTGATGGGATTAACCTAGGTGTCTATCAACAGATGGATGGATAAACAGGCTGTGGTATATTCACACAATAGAATACTGTGCAACAATAAAGAACAACTATGATTTTCAGAAGCATAACACTGAGTCATCTTGAAGACATTATACTGAGTGAAATTAGCCAGTTGCAAAAAGATACTATTATAAGGATTTATGAAAAGATTTAGGCACAAAATATAATAATCTTTGATGGCTACGGGGTGGAGAGGGAGGAAGAGCAGTATTCACTGATTAAATACAGACAGAAATTGGGTTAGGTAAAGGGAATAGCAGCAGACAGTAGAAGGAAGGTTAGCACAACTGGACTACACCAAAAGCTAAAAGGTTTTCTAAATAAAACCCAAAAGTTTGAAGGACAGAGTAGGGACAGGGGTCTAGGACCATGGTTTCAGGGTACATCTAGAATAATTGGAATAACTAAGTTTTTTTTTTAATAAGAAAATACTCTTCATGCCACTTTAGTGAGTGGTGTCTGCAGTCTTAAAAGCTAACATGCAGCCATTTAAGAAGCATCAATTTGTCATAATTCATCTGGAGTAGAAGAAAATAAGGATATCCAAGACGTGAGGAACATATAAGCACAGCAGACAGAAGGTGCCATGTGATCCAGAGATTGTGTTACTATAAGACCAGAAGAACAACAAGGTACCCCCCCACCACCAACCACTGATCTAACGGTAAACGTAAACATAACGTAAAGTCCCTGAGTAGTAGGAGGAAAACAGGTAGGAAAATTTGAACACTATTAAAAGGCAACACTTGATGGTATGTAAAACTCCCATGTCCCCTAAGGAAATGGCCCCTGGACTCTCTGTTAGTCCAGAGCTGAAACCAGTAATGAAGCCAACTTTTCAGATAAGGATTGGACCAGACTATAAAATAAAGTGATGCTGGCAAAAAATATGCTTCTTGGCTTAAATATATAGGTGATGCTGTCTGAGCAGCTCTTCTCCAAGGGTGAGATGAGAGGGTGGAGGGGAATGAGAACTGGTTCAATGAATGTAGAAAGTACAGTATGGAATGGTGGAGTGTGCTATCATGAGTGGAGGGGAGGGAAGAGAGCAGTTAAAGTTGCTTAGTGATGTGTGTACAGGGTTTCATATGGCAAAATGATTTGGATGATAAACTTTCAATTAAAGCATGGTAATTTTTTTTTTTTTTTAACAAATAAATTAACTTTACTAATTGTAAGGAACTTGAAACCCTAGTGGCATAGTGGTTAAGTGTTAAGGCTGATAAACATAAGATTGGCAGTTAGAGTCAAATGACTAATGAACCAAATGAGCCACAGCTTCCATCAGCCTGAGATCAAAAGAACTGGATGGTGCCCAGCTTTAACCACTGACCACTGTGTCAACGATTACAATAAAGGCTCCTGGACAGAGTGGGAGAAAAATGTAGAACATATTTAAATTTCACAAAAAGATCAGACATAGTGTCTGACAGAGACTGGAGGAATCCCCTAGACTTTGGCCCACAGAAACCCTGCTAACTCAGAACTGAAGCCACTCCTGTAGCCTACCTTTCAGTCAAAGATTAGACAGGCAATAAAACAAACAATAACACACAAGAGAAATTAGCTTCTTTGTTCAATCAGATACATGAGACCAAAAGGGAAACACCCAAAACAAATACAAGAAGGCAGAAAATGACAAGAAAACTCGATAAATGGACATGTAGAATCCAAGGTGGAAATGAAAGGAGGAAAATGCTGACACACTGCAGTCAGGAATTGCCACCAATGTTACAAAAAAAAAAAAAAAAATGGATGTAGATTCTTGAATCAGAAAAAAATTTACACTGTAAATTTTAACCTAACACACCATTTAAAAAATTTGAATATGGAGAAAACATATAATCACTGTCAACAAATCTTCTTAATTATCAGAAGAAATATACACTCCCCTCAAAAAAGTAAAGAAAGGAGGCTATTTTAAAAATATATTTTAAACCTGTAAGAAAAGCACAATATAAAATATGGTGAGAAATCAAATGTCTATCACATTTAAACACATTTAAGTATTGTATTTAAAAGGGTTTTAAAATTCCCTATTTAAAAAAAAAAATCAAGTTATGTGACATAGCAAAACCCAATGATGTCATGTAGAAAAATTGAAACAATTCAGAAAGTTTGAAAATATATATAAATAGGCAGAAATAACCTAATAAAATTTAAGCATAAAAAATTAACTAAAGGGGTGGGGCCTAGATGGCAGGCTAGACATGTGTCTCCTTAATTCCCTCTGAGAACTAAGGCCTGCGATACTAATTGAATGGAGTACAGTGGTCATCCAGGAAGCCCTGGGATCTTGCATAGAGTTGTCTGATTGAACTGGGCACCAGTAAAGGGGAAAATACTTTTCTCTAACATGAGGCAGCTGCATGCTGAGTCCTGCTCATGGATAGGAAGACTTTACACTGTGAAAATGTTTATTTCACCTAAAGTGATCTACATATACAATGCAGTCTGAATACAAATTTCAGTGTCAGGATTTTTTATGAGATGGAGAAACAGATCACAAACTTTGTTTGGAAAGGGAAGAAACCCTGTGTAAGAAAAATCACTACTAAAGAAGAGGAACACAGTGGAACGCCTCACACTACCTGACCTTAGAAACAATTACACTGACACAGTAGTCAAAACAGCCTGGTACTGGCACAAAAAGAGACATGTAGACCAATGGAAAAGAGTTGATGAGATGCCACCATTCATTTATGAACAGTTGATATTCAACAAAGCCCTAAGACTGTAATCTTGAGTAAAAACAGTCTCCTTAACAAATGGTGTTGGTAAAATTGAATATCCATCTGCAAAAAAAAAAAAAAAAACTGAAACAAGACCCATATTTCACAACTTAAACAAAAACTAGCTCAAAATGGATCAAAGACTGAAATACCAAACCTAAAATGAAAAGATCATGCAAGAAAAAATAGTGTCAACAATGGAAGTTCCAACACAATTTAGACAGACTTCAAAATCTGACAAAGCATGATCCACAGAACAGAAAATAGATAAATGAGAACTACTAAGAATTAAAACACTTTTACTCATCTTAAGACTTTATAAAGAGAGGTAAAAGACCACCTACAAAATGGCAAAAATATTTGGCAACTACACGTCAGACCGATGTCTGATCTCCATAATCTACAAGGTACTGCAAAATATCATCGAGAAAAAGAGAAATAACCCAATTAAGCAATGGGCGAAGGAGATGGGCAGACACTTCACTAGAAAGGACATCAAGGCAGCCAAAAGACACATGAGGAAATGCTCATGATCATTAACTGTCAGAGGAATGTAAATCAAAACTACAATGAGATACCATCTCACCCTGTCAGCTTTGGCCATAATCCAGAAAACATAAAGCAGCAAATGCTGGAGAAGCTGTGTAGAGATCAGAACTCTTCCAGACTGCTGGTGGGATGGTACAACCTCTTTGGAAACCAATTTGGCACTTCCCTAAAAAGCTGGAAATAGATATACCATTTAACCCAGTAATCCCACTGCTCGTAATTTACCCTACAGAAACAAAGGCTGTCACATGAACAGATCTATGCTTGTGAATGTTTACTGCAGCACTGTCCACAATAGCAAAAAGATGGAATCATCTCAGATGCCCAGCAACAGATGAATAGCTAAACAATGGTACACACACACAGTGTAAGACTTTGCAATGATAAAGATCAACAGTGATTTTAGGAAGTTATATCATAACCTGGTTTCAGCTGGAAGACATTATGCTGAGTGAAATCAGTCCATAGCAAAAGGACAAATATTATATGAGACCCCTGCTTTAGGGACTTAAAAACAGACTTATGTACAGAAGAAAAGACTCTTTGATAATTACTAGGATGGGGAAGGAAGGGCAAGGCTTGGTCATAGAGTGGATAGTCGACACTAGGTGACAGCAGTGACAGCACACAGTAGAACGTAGATCAACTTTACTGGACTTCACCATAAACTGAAAGCTTCTGTAATCTCAACCCAATATTGCAAGGACAGAGTAGCAAGGGCAGGGTCTGATGACCATGATCTTGGGAGATGTCGAGGGCAACTGTCCTATCTAACCTATTGCTAAAGAGAATCTTCTGCACCTTATTGGTGAGTGGCATCTAGGGTCTTAGAAGCTAGCATGCTGCCATCTGAGGTACAACAAATTGTCCCAACTCATCCAGAACAGATGATCACTGAGGACAACAACAACATAAGTTAAAAAGTGCTCAGGAGACAGAAGGACCTATGTGAATGGGAGACTATTAACATGTCACCTGAAGAACCAGATGGTGACTGGCTACCACTAAAGGCAGCCATAGTGGGGCACACAATGTTGAGTTTCCATGGCAACAAAAGTAGAAGATAGGTGCAACTCAAGCACTCTGCAAAAAAGACCACAATTGATGGCCTAATAGCCTAGGGGATCCCCTGGGTACGTGGCCCCTAGACCTACTGCTGCTCCTGACCGGAAAACACTACTGAGGTCAACTCTTTGGACAAAATAGACTGGACTTGGGGACACAATGTGGCTATATGGTGTGTGTTCTTTATGGCTATCTGCATTTATAGGATGCTGTTCTACTGGTCTCTTTCTAGACGGGAGAGAAGAGGGTGGGGAGGAGGGTGGAGAGGAGGGCTAGGAGATTGTTAAGAAGATATGACAAGTATAGAAAGAAAGGGAGGAGTGTCTTCTTACAGCATGAGGAGAGCAGAGGGAGCAGCACGTAGACAGTCATGCAAAATTGATTTGTGTTGCCTACTTACACTTAATCACAATCTACAATCTACTTACAAGCCAATACAGCGGGACAAACTGACGGGTGGTGGATAGTAATCATAGTTATTTTAAATTCCTGTCATATTTCTCTAATGCCATTTCTGAACCTGATACTAATGCTGTATTGCTTCACAGATACTTTTTTGTCTTTACTATGTCTTGTAAATTGTACAACTGAAATTAAGACATCATGTACCATGTAAAAATCACAATCTACTTACACTTAATCACAAAAACAAAAATCTAAAAACAAAAACAATTAAAAATCAAGTCAGTTGAAATCTTAAAATTTAAGACAAGATTAAACAAGACTTCAAAGGACTTTTCATTACATAATGGGATTCAGTTTACAATAAAGATATTATACTTGTATCCAGTGAGTTGATTCTGACTCACAGTGACCCCACTGAAAAAGGTAGACTTTCCCACAGGGTTTCCAAGGCTGTTGTCTTTAGGAAAGCATACTGCTACATTTTTCTCCTGTTAGAGGCTCATGGGTTTGAACCACCAAACTTGGTCACCATACCACCAAGGATCCTCTGAAGGTATCATACCAAATCTAGTGCTGTAGAGTCAATTCCAACTCACAGCAACCCTATAGAATGGAGTAGAACTGCTCCATAGAGTTTCCAAGGAGCACCTGATGAATTTGAATTCCTGAACTTTTTGTTAGCAGACGTAACACTAAATATAACATAGTCACAGTTATTTAGGTACTAATATCATAGAGTTAGCAATCTTTAAGAAGGGATGTAAGTAACAAAAAAAGTCAAGAACAACAAAAAAATCAAGAAAACAAATTGTGAAAGTAGGAAATTTCAAGTAATTTCTCCCAATACATAACAGAAGCTGGGAAAATAAGTAAATGTATAAGTCTGTATATATCAAGTTGATTCCCACGGATGTAAACAAAAATCTATAAACTGAAGAGTGCTTGTATATTCTCTCTTCAAATGATCATTCTTTATTTACAAAAACAATCACATGCTAAGCTTAAACAATACAAACTGTAAATATATGAGTATCTTAGATTTTTTCTTATAATAAGGACATATAACTATAATAACACTGACAGAAAAGATACCTGGCATACATATAAAATGTAGCATAGAATACACACATATATGTATAAAAAGAGTTATTAAGTAGTGCAAATACTTAATGAGCTCAGTTGCTAAGCAGAGGTTGTAAGTTCAAGTCCTCTCAGAGTCACTTCAAAAGAAAAACCTGGAGATATACTTCCAGAAAATCATCTATCAAAATCATGTAGCATTCCCATGAGTCAGAATTGACTTGATGGTAGCTGGGTTGCATACATATAGCTGTGTGTATGCATACATATTTATATATGTATATATACAAAATTCTGTAACAAATGCTAATGCATTGCATAAAATGTTTTATACTTTATAAATATCTTTGCACATGTATGTATACATGTAGTTCATGTGTGTTTATGTATATATGTATGTGTGTACATGTTTGTGTCTATATTTATATGTAACTTTTTACTAAGCCATTTGAGAGTAAGTTGCAGACATTATTATACTTAATGCCTAAATAATTCATACCTCTGAAATTTTCTTTAAAAAACCACAATATTATCACACTTGAAAAAATTACCGATCATTTTGTAATGTCCTATGACATACAGAATAACATCTTGGGGACAGTTGTGACTACTTGAATAACTGTATGTTACACAACACAATGGGACAGGACATTTGTGGTTGGTAGGGTTTTCACTGACTAATTTTAGAAGTACATCAACACATCCTTCTTCCTAGTCTTTCTCATTCTAGAAGCTGTGCTGAAACTTGTCCACCCTTTGTGTCCCAGCTGGTATTTGAAATACTGCTAGTGTAGCATCCATCAAAGCATCATGCAAGCCAATACAGCGGGACAAACTGACGGGTGGTGGATAGTAATCATAGTTATTTTAAATTCCTGTCATATTTCTCTAATGCCATTTCTGAACCTGATACTAATGCTGTATTGCTTCACAGATACTTTTTTGTCTTTACTATGTCTTGTAAATTGTACAACTGAAATTAAGACATCATGTACCATTTAAAAAAAACTGAGTTAAACAGACTGTAGTGTGAAGTGTCATTTTTGTCTGACTAGGAGTTAGCCAGTCAAGTGCTGTCGAGTCGGAGCCGACTCATGGCGACCCTTAGGCTGTGTTTATTGTCTGCTGTAGTTGTAGATGTCAGAGACTAAAATGTCCTCCAGTATGCTTGTTTTTGTCTCTCTTTTCTTAAATTTTTTTGTGTGTGTTTTAATGGAAAGTTTACAACCCAAATCATTTTGCCATGTAAATCTTCCCCACATACCACTATGAAACTCTAACTGCTCTCCTCCCTGATAAACCCATGACAACACACTTCTGCTTTCCACCTTGTTCTTTTACATCCATTCAACCCACTTCTACCCACTCCACCCTCTTAAGTCACCTCTGGACAAGAGCTGCTGAGATAGACTCATGTATACAAGATTTAGCAAGTTCACGAACTTACCACTGTGTGCTTACATTGGCAGTACTGTACAAGGAAGGCTTCATAACCTTGGTTTATCAGTGTCTTGAAGGTGTGTTCATGTTGAATTGTGGCAGTGTCTTGATGAGTGACATTCATTATTGTTGCTGTGTATTTTTGTGAGCCATCATGAGAATACTGGAGCTTGAATTAGACCAAAGAACAAACATTAAATTTCTTACTAAACATGGCAAGAGTGGAAGTGAAACCAGGGACATGCTAGTCCACATTTATAAGGATAATTCTCTGAGGAAAATGACAGTGTGCAAATGGATTAGACGTTCTTCTGAGGGGAGAGCAAGCATCAGTGATGAGGAGTGGTCAGGGTAACAAACAACAAGCAGAACTGACAAAAACATTGCAAAAATCCACCAAATTGTATGTCAAAATTTTCAACTGACTGTGAGAGGCATAGCAGACCAAGTAAATGTCGACAGAGAAACAAGAAAATCTTAACTGAAAATCTTGGCGTGAGAAAGGTAAATGCAGGAATGGTCCCGAAGGAGCTCACCGATGTAACAGAAGCAAAGGAGAGTCAAAGTTTGCCAAGACCTTTTGGAGGGGAAAGATGATGTTTTGGCTGTGTTATCACTGGTGATGAAACATGGGTGTACCAAATGTCAAAGTGCACAGTGGAAGTCAGCCAAGTGTCCAAATATCAGCCAGTCCAAATCAAGAGTCAAAATAGTGTTGCCAAACTATTTTGGTATCAGCAGGATTGTCCATTATGAATCTGTACCAACTGGACAAACAGTTAGCAAAGTGTGCTATTTGGAACTTCTGAAAAGGCTGCATGAAAAAGTTAGATGACAACAACCTGAACTTTTTGGCGAAAACTCATGGCTCTTGCATCATGACAATGTACCAACCACTTCATGTGGCACTGTCTGTGAGGGAGATTTTAGCCAGTAAACAAATAACTGTACCAGAACACTGTCCCTACTCACCTGATCTGGCCCCAAATGACTTTTTTCTCTACCTGAAGGCAAAGGAAATACTGAAAGGAAGACACTTTGATGATATTTAGGACATCAAGGGTAATATGATGACAGCTCTGATGGTCATTCCAATAAAGAGTTCCAGAACTGTTTTGAAGACTAGACTAGGTAAGCATTGGTGCGTAGCTTCCCAAGAGGAATACATTGAAGGTGATTGTAGTGATAATTCAGCTACGAGGTATATAGTACTTTTTCTAGGATGAGTTTGTGAACTTAACCGTCAGACCTTGTACATTTAAGCTAAGAAGCATATTCTTCATCAGCATCACTGTTTCTTATACTTCAGTCCAATCTTTGTCTAGAGTTGGCTTCAGTACTGGTTTCAGCTCTGAGCTAACAGAGAGTCCAGGGGCCATGTTCTCAGGGGAACTTCCAGTCTGACAGATCATCAAGTATGGTCTTTTAACACAGTTCTAGTACTGCACACCCATTTTTTTCTCCCACTACAACAGGAGCTTTACATTGTATTCCTTGTCAGGGTAGTCATTGGAGGTGGCCGGGCACCATCTGGTTCTTCAGGTCTCATACTGATTGCAGTCTCTGGATCATATGGCACTTTCTGTCTGCTGGGCTCATATATTCCTCGTGTTTTGGATATCCTTCATTCTCCTCTGCTCCAGGTGGATTGGGACCAGTTGATGCAACTTAGATGGCTGTTTGTTAGCATTTAAGACCCCAGATGCCATTCATCAAAGTGGTATGAAGAACATTTTGTTTAAAAACAAACAAAAAAAAACCTTAGTTACGCCAGTTAGTCCAGATGTCCCCTAAAACCATAATCCCAGACCCCTGCCCCTGCTACTTTGTCCTTCAGAATGTTGGGTTTTATTTAGAAAACCATTTAGCTTTGGTGTATTTCAGTTGTGCTAACCTACCTCTACTGCCTGCTGTCACTCCCTTCACCTAATCCAATTCCTATCTACCATCTAATCTATCAATAACCCCCTCACTCCCTCCTTACCCTTGTAACCATCAAACATCATTTTCTTGTTTGTCTAAACCTTGTCTTTAGTCCTTATAATAGTGGTCTCATGCAATATTTGTCCTTTCCTGACTAATTTCACTCAGTATAATGTCTTCAAGATGACTCCATGCTATGAGATGCTTCTGAAAATCATCATTGTTATTTATCATTGCATAATATTCTATTGTGTGAATACACCACTGTTTGTCTATCCATCCATAGGCACCTAGGTTGATTTTGTCATTCAGTTATTGTGGACAATGCTGCAATTAACAGTGGTGTTCATGTATCTGTGTGACAGCCCATATTTCTCTAGCATATATTCCAACTGATGGGTATTTCTGTTTCTAGCTTTTTAAGAAAGCATCAAATCAATTTCCAAAGTGGTTGTAGAATTTACATTCCCACAAGCAGTGTAGGATAGTTCCAGTCTCTCCACAACCTTTCCAACAATTAGCATTTTGTGTTTTTTGGATTAATACCAGCTTTGTTGTGGTGAGATGATAGCTCATTGTAGTTTGGATTTGGATTTCTGTAACAGGTAATGATCATGAGCATTTCCTCATGTGTCTGTTAGCCTCCTGGATGTCTTCTTTGGTGAAGTGTTTGTTCATATCTTTTACCCATTTTTTAAATTGGGTTATTTGTCTTTTATTGCTGAGATTTTGCAGTAACATGCAGGCTGTCAAGATTAGACACTGATAATATTTGTGGTAGCCAAAAATTCCTTCCTAGTGTGCCTGTAGTCTTTTCCCTTTTTTGGTGAAATCTTTGAATGAGCATAAGAGTTTGACTTTTAGGAGTTCCTAGTTATCTATTTTCTCTTCTGGTGTTTGTGCATTGTTAATAATATTTTGTAGACTGTTTATAGTATATATTGGGGCTCACAACATTGTCCCTACTTTTTCTTCCATGATCTTTACTATTTTAGATTTGATATTTAGTTCTTTGGTCCATTTTGAGTTAGTTTTTGGCATGGTATGAGATGTAGGTTTTGTTTCATTTTTTGGAGATGGATACCCAGTTATGCCAGTATCCCCTACTGCCTTTGAGTTTCCCTAGAAACTTCTCCTTAAATACAATATGAAACTTTTAATTCTTCCAGTAGTAATTCCTTGTTCTTACATAGGAATGTTTTTGATGTTACAGTAAGTTGGAAAAGCAAGGAAAGTGTTCTATATCTCATGGTTAGGTTTCAGTCTTTTAGCGAACCTATTTGACTGGCCTGTGACCTTCACAAATGCTTCACAGCTTTACTGCCACCTCCTTAGATGAAACAGTAAGGCAGATAGGGTCTAGAGTTGAGGATTTTTCTTTTCCCATAGTGAAGGTTAGAGTTGTAATTAATTCTTTTCCTCCCCCTACATTGCTTTCCATTTTCATAGATTTGGTTTGAGCTTATAAGACACAGGAAAATTATCCCACATGGTTTCCAAGTCTACCCAGAATCACCTAAAAAGAGGAGCCTGGAAATCTACTTCCAAAAAATCATCCATTGAAATTCCTATGGAGCACAGTTATACTATGAATCACATGGCATTTCCTTGAGTCAGAATTGATAGAAACTGGGTCGCGTGTGCACACACACATGTATGTTTGTGTGTATGTAAATATTTACATATGAGGGGCTGTAATCTTTGTGGAAACAGACTGCAACATCCTACAGGGCAGCTAGTGGATACCAACTACTGACACTTCAGTTAGCAACAGAGCATTTAACCACTATGCCACCAGAGCTCCGACTTGGCCAGTTAAACTCTGCTAAAGTAGTTTTTATTTGGGTCTAAGCTTTCTTAGCTGGCTAAGCTTTCTTAAGTAGAAACGAATGTTTCAGGTATATTTCAAAACAGTTACTTTTATTTTTTTCCTCTTGTCTCTGGAAGCAGGAGGAAATCTTTCTCCAATTTTCACAGTGAGAACTCAATGGGGCTGCTGGAAATAAAACTCCAGAAAGCATGGCGGCTCTGCTAAGGTGACCCTGTGTTCCCAGAGTTTTTAACTATCCATCTGTCCCACACTAAACCTTCAGCAGCTTGTCACCTAAAATTTGTTTCCCTACCGGTGCTGGCTCCAGTAGGGGACTTCTGCTCTCAGGCTTCTGGGTGAGATGTAATTCTCTGCACCTGCCTCCCTAGTTTATAGTGTAATTGCTTACCTTGTGGCTTCAGTTTTCAAACAAATATAGGAAATATTGTTTTTCGTTTGTTCAGCTTTTATTTTTGTTGTTACGATTGGAACGATGACTTCTAAACTCTTTACGTGATAGAGCAGATATCGGAAGTCTATCACTGTTAATAAATGGCTTAAACTTCTGAAAATTGCTTGATGATGAGTATCACCTGTACTCCTGTAAATTGTAATTTCTGGGTAGCAGTCTGGAAATGTGTATTATTTTTGTTTATGTTTCACGAGTCCAGAAGCATTCTTAACAAGCAAATTTGGAACATGCTCTAGACTCAAAAGTGTTTTTCATTTTTTTTAAACTTAATTTATTGTGCTATGTTTGTTAGTAATATTTCTTAGACATATTAATTCAATGACATGATGTTAAAAGCAGAACTTGTTTCTCAAAGTGTTGTACACAGATCAACAGCCTTAGTAACAGCTGACAGCTTGATAGAAACGCAGAATCTCAGACTCCACTGTAGACCTACTTAATCAGAATCTGGACTGTAAAAAGGTCCCCTAACCATTCTTATATACATTAAAGTTTGAGAAACACTGATTTAGAAATGGTTTTTCAAGAAAGGACCAAGTAATAAATGTCAGCATTTTGAAACGTAATGTGCTTTGCAAGGGATACTGTATGGAAGAGGTCATTGTCGTGAGAACTTATGAGAGAAGGCAAAGTAAAGGAAATACAGGATCATCTACAAAGTCCTTGGATAGAAAAACTAGAGAGTGGTGGTAATAAATACCAAACATATCTTTCTTTTTATTTTATTCTATACCATTGTGTCTAAGACTCAATATTAATGCTATAGGGTAAAAAAACAACTACAAAAATGAACAAAAAACCAAGAAAGATGGATCTCTTTATCCCTCAAAACCCAGAATTTTTCACTTTAAGGACATTAAAAGAATAAAAACTTGGCAAAATACCAGCAGTACACCTTAATAGACAGTATGTCTATCCAAAACTGTATCACTCATCTCTTAGCTGACTCTTCCCTATTCCCTTCTGTTACAGTGGACCTTGTGTGAATCTATTTTTTTTCCAAACAGTGCTCTATTCCATTTCTGGCAATTTAAGAGAAGTTACTTTTACAGAGTTTCTTATGATTAGCTCCAAATTAGTGGTAACTTCATTTTATGTCCTATAATATGTATGTATTTTTATTTTTACCACATTATTTTAGTTCTTACTTTGTTCTCTGGTTGTTTAGTTGTAGTGAGCTCTGTTTTACTGTTGTGGAGAAAAGTTTTTCAACTTATATTAAGGTAAGATCAAAAAGATTTATTGAAGCCAATATATCTTTTGAATGAGGAAATCATGGAAAATCTTAAGGTCTAAATCACATGGATTCCAAATGGGGGGCATATAAATCAATAGTTACACTGTTACATGAGGAATTATATTCAGATAATAATATATATAATAATATATATAATAATATTCAGATTGATTTACAGTGATTGAGTTCAGTCAAATGTGGGACAAGGAAAAGTGTAATCTTTAACATTACTGGGTTTTGTTAATATAGTACAACTAATATACATTGATTGGCTAACAGACTTAATTACAAGATGTATGTTTGTGGGGGATGTCTCATGACCAGTCACAAACAATGATGTGACAATGGCATAATGGCTACTGCTGGGAACAGTTTGGTAAATATTATGTTGCCCAGCATATAATATCTCTCAGAGAAATCAAACACAAAGTGTTGTTGATAAGATTAGTTAATGAGTCACAATTTTAGCCTAACCACAATACCTTAATGATACAGTTGGTTCATAGGTAAAGGAGTTACAACCTCTGAAATGTTACATACTGAACTTTTAGGATTAGCTCAGTCATTTTATTTTAGATCAGAAGCCTCTTTTTTATTTTATATTCTATATCATTCCTTCCTTTAATTTAGTCCAAAGATTACAAAGAACATCCTTTGAACACTTACGGGCATACAGTCTTCTGCATGGATTTGTCAATATGCTGTTCTCAGGTGTTAGCTTAACTTCTGTAGTTTATGCTTTTCTTGTTTCCTGTGGTAGGTATTCCCTTTCCCAGTAATCGAAGACGACCAGTACTTTGGTAGTTGAGAAGCTCTGTTTAGTTCACCATGCTGTGGTTGAGTAGCCACTGATGATGTTGGTATGGAGACCAAATAGGGTATAGTCACACTGGAGGATCAATATGACCTGCTTTCAAATGGCTAATGTAAGTCTTGAGGCTTATCTCATTTTCAGTTTCCTAATGTGTTATTGATATAATTACCAATTATAAGAATTATCATCATTAATATAATTAAGTTTGTTTGCAGCAGAGGCCATTGTCAAGAACCCACACTATTAGATAGCCAGCTGAACATATACAAAAAAGAATGGCAAAATCATAGGGCATATTGAATGCACTTAAATACCTTTTGATGATATTTATGAGCTTTATAAAATACATAATATTACCTAAGCCAAAAGTCAAGTGCCATCAGGTAATACACAAAAATAATAAAGTGGCAAACTACAGCTAATATGAAATAAATTCCTTCATTGGACTGACCAAACACAATTAGTAATAGAAAAATAACTAAGACACTAAAAATGGATAAGCATAAACAAGATTCAGTTTCTAAACAGACATCTGACAAGTTCGTGAACTGACCACTGTGCACTTACGTTGGCAGCATTGTACAAACAACTCAGTAAGGTTTCATAACCTTGGCGTATCAATGTCTCACAGCTGTGTTCATGTCGATGTGTGGCAGTGTCTTGCTGAGTGGCAATCATATTGTTGTGTGTCTTTGTATGCCTTTGTGAGAATATTGGAGTTTGAATTAGAGCAATGAACAAAACATAAAATTCCTTGTTAAACTTGGCAAGAGTAGAAGTAAAATCAGGGACATGTTAGTTCAGGTTTGTGGGGATAATGCTGTGAAGGAAAGAGCAGTTTACAAATGGATTAAATGTTTTCTCTGAGGGGAGAGAAAGCATCACTGATGAAGAGAGGTCAGGGAGGCTGGTAATAAGCAGAACTGGTGAAAACATTGGGAAAAGTTTGGCTGGCTGAGAAGCATAGCAGAGTAAATGTAGACAGAGAAACAGGAAAATCTTAACTGGAAATCTTGGCGGAGTAAAAAGGTCCTGAAGGAGCTCTACAATGAATAAAAGCATAGGAGAGTCAAAGTTTGCCAGGATCTTTTGGAGAGGCGAGATGATGTTTTGGGCTGTGTTATCACTAGTGATGAAGTGTGAGTTACCAATACGGCCCTGAAACAAAGCATCAAAGTGCACAGTGAAGTTTAGCCAATTGCCCATGACCAAAAAAGTTCCATCAGTCCAAATCAAGTGCCAAAATGATGTTGTTAACCTTTTTAGATATCAAAAGGATTGTTCACTATGACGTTGTACCAACTGGAAACTTAGCCAAGTTTACTATTTGGAAGTGCTGAAAAGGCTGCATGAAAAAGTTAGATGAAAATGACCTGAACTTTTTGCCAACAACTCATGGCCCTTGCATCATGACAGTGCACCAGCTCACTTGTCACTGTCTGTGAGGAACAATCTTTAATACTGGAGGAATTCATTCTACATAAGTCACTTCCTAAAATAATTTATTCTGAAAAGGGCAATTTAAAATACACACACACGTATATATACACACTTTCTCTCTCTGCTATATTTAATTTCACCCGTTCATTTATTTTTAGATGATTATTTGTGTATTTTCTCACTTTAAAATTACAGTGAAAGGTTTGATGAGTTGATTTAATTTGCCCAGGGAAAGCAACTCCTGCCCCGGTTTTGTGATTGTTACTCTTTTTGGCTGAGTTCATAGAATTATGGGATATTGGATCACATGATGTTCCCTGTGGTTTATTTCAATTTTTTCACGCTGACTATGTAGTTATCTAGCAAGCAGGGGTGGTTCAGTGGTAGAATTCCCAGCTTCCTTTCAGAAGACTTTGGTTTGATTGCTGGCCGATGAAAGATAAGCATAGCTACCACCTGACCATTAGTGGAGGTTTGCATGCTGTCATGATGCCGAACAGTTTTCAGCAGAGCTTCCAGACTAAGGCAGACAAGGAGGAAAGGCCTGGTGACACACTTCCAAAAATCAGCTAGTTCAAACCCTATGGATCACGAGGGTCTGATCTCATTGCATATGGGGTTGCCATGAGTCAGGGGCTAACTTCACAATAGCTGACAGTAACAACCACAAATACTATTGAGAAAGTACTACACAGGCCACATCATATACTCTCTTTCAGTGTGTTTTAACTAAATATGAACAAAAGATGGAAACAAAGTTTCACAGCACCAGAAAGAACTTGAGTTATCACTAAATTCAACACTGTTTTTAACAGGTACGGGAGTGGAAAATGGTCAGCTGATTGTCCAAGTCACAAAAGTAAGCAGCAGAAAAATCTGGCTGTTCCTGATTTCTGGCAGAGGGCTCTTCCCAGATTTACCAAGTTTCAATACCGTTGATTGCTTTTTCTATGTTCTTTTTGAGTTCAAAATGGGTACCCTATGTGAGAAACAGGTCATGAGCTCTGTGAAAAGAGTGAATTTTCCAGAGATATTTCCAGAAAATCCATATATACAGTCTCAAAAACAGAAACTGAGGCTACATACTGATATTAATTTGAACAACCTTAAGTCACACCTACCTTCAACTTGTTATGTAAGAATGCTCATTTGAATGATGGTCATATATGCCCTTCTTTTCTGCCAAATAATGACACTAATATTTTTAGAACACGTCTCTTGATTTCTGATATGTATGTCTACCCCTGCTTTTCCCAGTGTTTGCATACCTTCTCCATACTTCCTCTTTTCAAACTCTGTCAGGAGTCTATTAATCCCAAGAGTCTGAAACCAATTGCTATCTTCTCCATGTGGGTCTTTCTAAAACTCTCTGTCGTTTGAATGCTCATATTGTACTTAGTGTTATAATGACAGGGTGATACAAACAGACAACAAGCTTGGCTTTTAACAGCAAGGATGAAGATTCTACCCAGAGATGACTCAGATGAATGCCTGGCAAACTATTCAGCCACTGAAAATGCCATGCCGTACAGTTCTGCTGTGACATAGTTGGCTGCTAAGAATTTGGGTCAACTCATTAACAACTAGTTATTATAGCTATTAAAGAATCTGATTTAGTTTTTCTATATTATTATTCACTCTATTTTTATATTTTTTTGTGATTAAGTGAAAGTATACAATCCAAATCAATTTTACATGCCTGCCTGTTTGCACCACCATTTACTCTCTTCACCCAGTGACAGCATAATCCTTCTTTTCACTCTGTATTTCTAGTAAACTCTTAATGAGCACCTGTCCCTTCCTCTTCACCCTTCTCTCTTATCTAGAAAGAAACCAGTAGGAAAACTTCCTATGAATATAGAACCATAAAGTAAATGCACCATGCTGTCATACTGTGTTCTCAAGTCCAGTCCATTCTTGTCTGAAGAGGTGACCTCAGTACTGGTTTCTGGTCAGAGCCAGCAACATGTCTAGGGGCCGTGTTCCCAGGTGACCTTTCAGACTGTGGGACCATCGGTTCTGGTCTTTTAGTAGAGTACTTGAGCTGCACCCCTCTTTGTCTCCTCTTGTCTGAGGTACCTTACACTGTGTCCTCAATCACAGCTGCCTTGGGTGGTGGACAGGCACCATCTGGTTCTTTTGGTCTCATGTGGATACAGTCTCCCATTCACATGGGTCCTTCTGTCTCCTGGTCTATTTGTACCTCATGTCTTTGTTGTTCTCAGCCATCATCTGTTCCAGGTGAGTTGAAACCATTTGGTGTACCTCAGAGGGCAGCTTACTAGTTTTTAAGACTCTAGATGCTATTCACCCATATGGGGTGAAGAAGACTCTCTTAGCAAAAGACTAGTTGTGCCAATTGGCCTTGATGTCCCCTGAAAACATGGTCCCCAGAACCCATCCCTACTACTTCATCCTTTCAAATATTGAGATGAGTTTAGAAAACTTTTCAGTTTATGGTGTACTCCAGTTGTGTTGATCTGCTCTCTACTCTGTGCTCTCATTGCTTTCACCTAACGAAATTCCTATCTGCTGTCAAATCTATGACCAACCTCTCCCTCCCTCCCCATCCCTGTAGCCATCAAAGTGTCTTTTCTTCTGTATGTAATTCTATTTTTAAGTCTTTATAGCAGAGGTCTCACACAATATTTTGTCCTTTTGCAGCTGACTGATTCCACTCAGCATAATATCTTCCAGTTTAAACCAGGTTATGAGATGCTTCCTAAAATCATCATTGCTCTGTATCATTGCATAGTGTTCCATCAAGTACATGTACCATAGGGTTTTTTTTTACTTTTTTAATTATGATTAAGTGAAAGTACGCAATCCAAACTAAACTTGCATGCTCACCTTCCTGCAGCTGCTTCTCTCCTTGCCCAGTGACCGCATATATGTCATTTCCTCTTAACAATCGCCTGTCACCTCTTCTCTACCCTCTCCTCTCCTAGTAAGAGGCCCGTAGGACAGCTTCCTATAGATGTGTAGAACCATAAAGTACGCAAACTGTAAGGTCATATTGGGATCCCGAGTCCAGTCCATTTCTGTCCAAACAGTTGACCTTAATAATGTTTTCTGATCATGTGTAGCAGCACGTCTAGGGGTCATGCTCCCAGGGGAACCCCCAGGCTGCCAGAGCATCAGCTGCAGTCTTTTAGTGGAGTTCTTGAGGTATATCCCTCTTTTCCTTGTGTTGTCACGGGGACTTAATGCTCTGTACCCAGTCATGGCTGTCTTTCATGGTGGCTGGGCACCATCTGGTTCTTCTGGTCACAAGTTGACATAGTAACCCATTAACATGGGTCTTTTTGTCTCCTGGGCTCTTTTTCCCTCTTGTCTTTGTTGTTCTTTGTGGTCACCTGTTCCGGATGAGTTGGGACAATTTGGTGGACCTCAGATGGCAACTTGTTAGCTTTTAAACTTCAGACATCACTCACCAATATGGGGTGAAGAAGACTCTCTTAGTAATAGGCTAGTTATGCCAACTGGCCTCGATGTCCCTTGAGAGCATGGTCTCCAGACTACTATCTCTGCTGCTTTATCCTTGTAACACTGGATTAAGATTAGATGAGATTTCAGTTTATGTTGAAGTCCAATTAAATTGCTTGTCTTTCTAATGTGTGCTGTCACCACTTTCACCAACCAAATTTCTATCAACTATCTAGTCTATGACCAGACCTCTCCCTCCATCATCACCCTTGCAACTGTCAGAGTCTTTTCTTCCAAACACGAGTCTATTTTTAAGTCCTTATAGTAAAGGTCTCATACAATATTTGTCCTTAGGCCACTGACTGATTTCACTCAGCATAGTATCTTCCAAATGAAACCAGGTTATGAGATGCTTCTTAGAGTCATCACGGTTCTTTATCATTACATAGTGTTCCATTAAGTATATGTAGCATCCTTTGTTTATCCATCACTCTGTTGTTGGGTATTTGGGTTGATTCCATCTTTTTGCAGTTGTGGACTGTGCTGCAGTAAACATTTGTGTGCATGTACCTGTTCATGTGACTGCCCTGTAGGATATATTCTGAGCAGTGGGATTACTGGATCGACTGGTATATTTATTTCCAACTTCTTAAGGAAGTGCCAGATTGCTTTCCAAAGAGGTTGCACCATTTTGCAATCCTGCCATCAGTGTAGAAGAGTTCAAATCTCTCCACAGCCTGTCCAGGATTTGCTGTTTTGTGTTTCTTGAACTGTTGCCAACTTTGTTGGGGTGAGATGGTATCTTATCGTAGTTTTGATCTGGATTTCTCTAATAGCTAATGATCATGAGTGTTTCCTCATGTGTGTTTCGGCTGCCTTGAGGTCCTCTTTGGTGAAGTGTGTGTCCATCTCCTTTGCTCATCATTTACTTAGGTTGTGACCTTTTTCTTGTTGATGTTTTGCAGTTCCTTGTAGATTATGGAGCTCAGACATCAGTCTGCTGTGTTGTTGTCAAATAGTTTGTCCCATTCTTTTAATTCTTTTGATGAAGTCTTTGGATGAGCAAAAATGTTTGGTTCTTAGTAGTTCCCATTTATCTGTTTTCTCTTCTGTTCGTGCTTTGTCAGATTCTGAAGTCTGTCTAAGCTGTATATTAAAATTCACATTGTTGACCCTATTTTTTCTTGCATGATCTTTATCATTTTAATTTTCATATTTAGGTCTTTTATACAGTTCGAGTTAGTTTTTGGGTAAGGTGTGAGATATGGGTCTTGTTTCAATTTTTTTTTGCAGATGGATATCCAATTTTGCCAACACCAGTTGTTAAAGACACTGTTTTTACCCCAGTTTAAACTCTTAGGCCTTTGTCCAGTATCAGCTCTTTATAAGAGGATGGTGGCATCTCTGGGGTCTCAGCTGTATCCAATTGGTTTCTCTCTCTCTCTCTCTCTCTTTTTTTTCACCAATACCAGCCTGTTTTAACTACGTGATAGTATAATAGATTCTAAGGTGGGGTAGTGTGAGGCCTCCCACTGTGTACATCTTCTTCAGTAGAGCTTTGTTTATTCAGAGTTTCTTCCCTTTTCAAACAAACTTAGTGATTTGTTTCTCCATCTCATTAAGAAAAGTCACTGAAATTTGTGTTAGGATTGCATTGAATATGTAGATAGCTTTGGGTAAAATAGTCATGTTCACAATGTTAAGTCTTCCTATCCATGAGCAGGGTAGGTTTCTCCATTTATGTAAGTCTCTTGTAGTTTCTTGCAATAAGGTCTTGTAGTTCTCTTTGTATAGGTCTCTTAGTTGTCAAGTTAGATTTTTTCCTAGGTATTTTATCTTTTTGGGGACTATAGCAAATGATACTGTTTTGGTAATTTCTTCCTTGATGATGTCTTTGTTGGTCTAAAGGAATCCTACTTATTTACTTATGTTTACTTTATATCCAGACACTCTGCTGAACTCTTCTACTAGTTTAAATAGTTTACTTATATATTTTTTAGGATTCTCTGTGTATACTGTCATATCTTCTGCAAATAGGGAGAATTTTACTTCTTCTTTGCCATTGTGGAAGTCCTTTATTTTTTGTCTTGTCTAATTGTTCTGGCTAGAACTTCTAGTAATAAGTTGAATAGAAATGGTGAGAATAGGCATCCTTGTCTAGTTCTTGTTCTCAAGGAGAATTCTTTCAGTCTCTTTCCACTCAGGATGATGTAAGCAGTTGGCTTTGCGTAGACATTCCTTATTGCATTGAAGAATTTGACTTCTACTTCTATTTTGCTGAGAGTTTTTAGCATGAATGAGTGTTGAAATTTTTCAAATAACCTTTTCTGCATCAATTGAAAAATCAGGTGATTCTTTTGTGCTATTTATGTGGTTGATCACATTAATTGTTTTTCTGATGCTGAACCAGACTTGCATCACCAGCATGAATCCAACTTGGTCACGATGAATTATTTTTTTGATATGTTGTTGAGTTCTGTTGGCAAGGATTTTATCGATAATTTTTGCATCTAGGTTCATAAGTGATATTGGTCTGCAATTTTCCTTTTTGGGGGGCTCTTTTCCTAGCTTTTGTATCAAGGTTACTCTGGCTTCATAAAATGAATTTGGGAGTATTCCATCCCTTTCTACCCTGTGAAATAGTCTCAGTAGTATGGGAGTTAACCCTACTGTTAAAAGTTTGGTAGAATTCTCCATTGAAGCTATCTGGGCTAGGACTTTTTTTGGTTGGTACTTTTTTTATGATGTTTTCAGTCCCTTCTTTTGTGATGGGTTTATTCTGTTGATCTGCTTCTCCTTGTGATCATTTCAGTAAGTGATATGAATCTAGAAAATTGTCCATTTTTTCTAGGTTTTCAAATGTGTTTAGAACACAGTCTTTTATAGTATTCTGTTACAATAGTTTTGATTTCAGCTGGGTCTATTGTAACATCTCCCATCTCACTTCTTATTCAGGTTTTTTGCTTCCTCTCCTGTTTTTCTTTTGTAGGTTTAGCCAATGGTTTATCAATTTTGTTGATCTTTACAAAAACAACAGCTTTTGGTTTTCTTAATTTTTTCAATTGTTCTTCTATTCTCTAATTCAATAGTTCTGCTCTACTCTTTATTATCTATTTCCTTCTGGTGCCTGAGGGGTTCTTCTAGTGCTCTCTTTCTATTTGTGTTAAATCTGTAGCATTAATTCCTTGGTCTGGGTCCTTTCTTCCTGATGTGTGCATTAATATAGATAAATTGACCTCACAGCACTGCTTTTGCTGTGTCCATTCTTGTAGGACGTGTTTTCATTCTCATTTGATTCCACAGATTTCTTTATTTTGACCTTGATTTCCTCTATAGCTCATGGCTTTTTAAGCAAGGTGTTGTTCAGTTTCCATGATTTCAAATTTATATGTATGTTTTTCCTGCTATTGATTTCAAATTTTGTGGCTTTATTGTCTGAGAAGATGCTTTGCAATAATTCAATGGATTGGATTTTGTTGAGATTTGCTTTATGTCCTAACACACAGTCTATTCTGGAAAATGTTCCATGGGCACTGGAGAAGATCGTGTACTTATCTGTTGATGGATAAAAAGTTCTGTATATGTGGATGAGGTCTAATTGGTTAATTGTTGCAATAAGATCTTCTATGTCTTTACTGAACTGTTTTCTAAGTGATCTGTCCATTACTGAAAGTGGAGTGTTGAAGTTTCCAAGTATTATGGTGGAGTAATCTATCTCATTTTTCAGTGAAGTCAGTGTTTGTGTGATATATTTAGATGCTCTGGTATTGGGTACATAAATCTTTAACATTGTTAAGTCCTGCTTGTGTATTCAACCCGTCAGCAATAAATAGTGACCATTCTTGTCCATGATGGTGAATTTTACACTAAAATCTATTTTATCTGAGATTAGTATTGCCACTTCTACTCTTCTTTGTATATTGTTAGCTCAATACATATTAGTCCATCCTTTAATTTTCAATTTGTCATATATTTGAGTCTAAGGTGTGTTTCCTGTAAGCAACATATAGACAGGTCATGTCTTTTGATCAACAATGTCACTTGTTGTCTGTTTTTTGAAGTGTTCAATCCATTTACATTCAGTGTAATTATTGATAGGTATGTGTTTAGTGCTGTCATTTCAATGTATTTCTTTTGTGCTGGTGTTTTCTATGTGGCTCTTGATATTCTTTTCTGGGTCTTTCTTCTTTATGGGTTGACTTTTCATCTTTTTCAGTGTGGTTGTGTTTTTATTGTGACTCCTGTATTATGTTTATTGCTTTGACATGTGGCATTGTTATTTTGTTTTGCAGCTACCCTTATTATCCCCTTTAATATTCTCAGTTTAAACCAAATTTTGACTTCTACATATTTTTTTAACTTCTCCGTCTGAAAGACTGTAACTGCTGTGGTATTTTCTTCTTTTTAATGTGATGGTGTCATGGTTGTCATGATATGATCACTGGTTCCCTTCTTTTAGAATTGTAGCTTTGATTGAATTTTTAACTTCCCTAAGTAAGATTCTGGATGCTATGTCCTGCATTGCCTCCTTAAATATTCATTTAATTTCTCCCCCCTAAGCCGAGAGCTTCTTTCAGTATTTCTGGTAGATTTGGTTTGTGTTTTACTTAATCTCTAAGTTCCTGTTTATCAGCAAATGTTTTACTTTCATCTTCGTATGAGAGACAATTTTGGAGGACATACAATTCTTGCTTCTAAGTTTTCCTCCTTCAGGGCTTTGAATGTGTCATCCCACTACCTCCATGCCAACACTGTTTCCACTGAGAAATCAGACAAAAGCCTACAGGGTTTCCCTGAGAATGCTAGTTTTGCTTTGAGCTTTGCTTCTTTAAGAGACTCTTTTTATGTTTTATTTTATTAAGCTTGATTATAATATGTCTTGATGTCTTTCTTTTGTGGTCTAGTTTTGGGGGCATTTGAAAAGCATCTTGGAAACCTATGTTCTCTCATGATTTCGGGGAAGTTTTCTGTCAGCAACTCAACAACAATGCTCTCTGTGTTTTCAACTCTCCTTCTCTGTTCAGGAACTCTAGTTAGTTGTAGATTATTCCTCTTAATAGAATCTCACATGTTTCTTGATGCTTCTTCATTTTTATTGTTTCTTTTCTCTGATTTCTCCTCATAAATGCTGGTGTCAATTGCTCCATCCTGAAAGTCACTGAGTCTGACTTCCAACTCCTCAATTGTACTCTTTTGGCTTTGGACTGAGTTGTTTAATTGTGTAATTTTGTTATTGATCTACTGGCTTTCAGATCATTGCTGTTCCACCAGTTCGAATAACTTGCTTAATTTTTCATTTTGCTCTGCTGTATTTTAAACTTTAGGAGGGTTGTATATATAATTGCTTTATACTCGACCTCTGATACTTTCAGAAAGACTTTTTTATCTGAGATTTTTTTTTGATTCTTTATTTTGGAAGTTTTTTGGAGGTATGATGGGCTGTTTCTTTAAATGGCTAGTGATGATCTGTTGCCTTCTGGACATCTAGTGGCTGTTAGTTTTCTCTGGGGTTACCTCAACAGGAGCTGAGGTATAGTTTTGAGAATGAAGTTTGTCCGAGCCACATCTATGTACTCTGTTGACTGCCCCAGTGGACTGTCTGGAGTAGAAAACTACACCTCCTGGGAGAAGTTTCTGACTCCTGGTAGAAAGCTCCACCTCCAATCCAATCCTGGCTGGCAAAGATGACACCCTACTTAAGGAATCATTGCAGGGCCACCAACTGACCTGATGATATAGATCAGTAAAGGGTGAGAAAGTTGCCACTGGGCTGCTCAGCAATTATTTCCCCAGGATGTCTTATTTTAAAAAAACTAAGAGTCGTCAGACAGCTGCCACAATCAGTCAGACTGTAAGGTGGGGAAGGCCCTGCCTTCTGACTGACAATGGAAGCACCCCTTTGGCCATCCTCAGATGCTGTGACATACTTCAAAGTAGAGAGGGGTTATGGCCTTGCTGCTATCCTCAGTGAGTCCCTATCCATAAAGCAACATGTGGTAAACACAGTCTTTCTGCCGGAAAAGTGCTTTCCAGAGTCGCATGCTTCTTAGCACGGGAATTAACCCTGCTGGGGCCTCCGGTCGGGTGAATCCACCTCCCAGTGGATGAAGATGGCATCTTGGCTAGGCTGCCCTTCGCTCTGTGAAATGGCAGAATCTATAGCAGATCTCAGAAAAGAGAAGGTACAGGGTAAGTGGTGCCCTCGGTCAGCAGTTGAGCTGTAAAAATATGGGTATTCCACGCACTGTGTCTCTCCTGCACTGTATGCTGTTTATGTTAGCACTGCAGTTCAGCATATTCGCCAGCTCATGCCCATTCCCCACCTCCTGGATATCAGAAAAAAAATGTCAGTACCTGGGATCCACACAAGCAGCAAATCAGCAGGAGAGGAGCTTAGGGTTTACTGCTGATGTCAGAGGTATGTAGTCCAATCTGACAACTCTATGCCATATCCTAGGGCTTCCTGGACTCACTTCGATTATCAATCCAAGCCTTAGTTTTCAGAGGGAACTGAGGAGACATGTGTCTAGTCTGCCATCTTGGCTCCACTCCCCTGTACCATAGTTTTTTAATCCATTCATTTGTTGAGTACCTAGGTTGATTCCATCTTTCTGCTGTTGTTGATAGTGCTTCCATAAACATTCATGTGCAAGTATCTGTCTGTGTGACCACCTTTACTTCTCTAGGGTATGTTGCGAGCAATGGGATTGTTGCATCAATTAGTGGTTCTAACGTTTTAAGGAAGTGCCAAATTGCTTTCTAAAGAGGTTGGGCCATTCTGCATTCCCACAAGCAGCATAGGACAATTCCACTCTCCAGCATTTGTTGTTTTGATTATTGCTAATCTTGTTGGGGTGAGATGGTAACTTCCTGTAGTCTTGATTTGGATTTCTCTAATGGTTAATGATTGTGAACATTTCCTCACGTTTCTTTTGTCTGTCTGGGTGTCTTCTATGGTGAAGTTTCTATCCATCTCCTTTGCCCATTGCTTGATTGGGTTATTTAGCTTTTTCTTGCTGACATCTTGCAGTACCTGTGTAGATTATGGAAATCAGATGTAGATTTGACATGCAGTTGCCAAATATTTTTTTCTCATTCTGTAGGTAGTCTTTTTGACTCTCTCTTTTCTCTTTCTTGTTTTTTTCTTTCTTTTTTTTCATTGTGAGTGAGTTAAGGTATACAATCCAAATTAATTTTCCATGCCCACCCATCTGCAACTCCTTCTGTTCCTCTTGACCAGTAACAGCACACTCCTCCTTTTCATTCTATGTTTGTCATATCCTCTAACAGTCTTCTGTCCCATCCTCTGTACCCTCTCCTCTCCCTTGTAGAAAGATACCAGTAAGAAAGCATCCTGTATATCCATAAAGTATGCACATCGTGTAGTCACATTGTGTCCCTGAGTCCAGTCTATTTTTGTCCAAAGAGTTTACGTCAGTAGTGTTTTCTGGTCAGGGGCAGCAGCAGGTCTAGGGGCCATGCTCCCAGGGGATCCCCCAGGCTGTCAGACTATCGGTTGTGGTGTTTTAGTAACATACCTGAGCTATACCCCTCTTTTTCTTGTGTTGCCACAGGCACTCATCATTTTGTGCCCCATCACAGCTGCCTTTGGTGGTGGCCAGGCACCATCAGGTTCTTGTGGTCACATGTTGGTACAGTCTCCCATTCACATAGGTACTTCTGGCCCTTGATCACTTTTTTCGTCATGTGTTTGTTGTTCTCGCTGATCATCTGTTCTGGATGAGTTGGGACAATTTGGTGTACTTCAGATGGCAGCATGCTGGCTTTTAAGACCCCATATGCTACTGACCAATATGGGGTGCAGAAGACTTTGTAAGCAACAGGGTAGTTATGCCAATTGTCTTTGATGTCCCCTGAGAGCATAGTCCCCATAATCCACCCCTGCTATTCTATCCTTCATGTATTGGGTTGTGATTAGAGGAGTTTTCAGTTTATGGTAAAGTCCAATTAAGTTTACTTTCACCTAACCAAATTTCTGTCAACTATCTAATCTCTGGCCAATTGTTTCTCCTTTCCCACCCTTGTAGCCATCAAAGAGTCTTGTCTTCTGCACGTAAGTGTATTTCTAAGTCCTTATATTAGGGATCTCATAGAATATTTGTCCTTTTGCCACTGACTGATTTCACTCAGCATAATGTCTTCCAGTTGAAACCAGGTTATGAGATGCTTTCTAAGATCATCATGTTCTCTATCATAATGTTCCATTGCATATATATACTGTAGTTTGTTGATCTATTCTTCTGTTGATAGATATCTAGGGTGATTCCTTCTTTTTGCAGTTGTGGACTGTGTTGCAATATACATTCATGTGCATGGATATGTTCATATGACAGCTTTTGTTTCTGTAGGATATATTCTGAAGAGTGGGATTACTGGATCAAATGATATGTCTATTTCCAGCTTTTTAAGCAAGTGACAAATTGTTTTCCAAAGACGTTGTATGCTTTTGTAATCCCACCATCAGAGTATGAGAGTTCACATCTCTCCAAAGCCTCTCTAACATTTGTTGTTTTATGTTTTCTGTATTGTGGCCAGCCTTGCTGGGGTAAGATGATATCTCACTGTAGTTCTGATTTGGATTTCTCTGAAAGCTAATGATCACGAGCATTTCCTCATGTGTCTTTTGATGGCGTGGATATGCTCTTGGGTGAAGTGTCTGTCCATCTCTGTTGCCCACCACTTAATTGTGTTACTGACCTTTTTCTTGGTGCTATTTTGCAGTACCTTGTAGATTATGGAGATCAGATGTCTGTCTGACATGTAGTTGTCAAATGTTTTTTCCCATTCTGTAGGTGGTCTTTTAATTCTTTTGGATGAACAAAAGTGTTTAATTCTTAGTAGTTCCCATTTATTTATTTTCTCTTCTGTGGATCATGCTTTGTTTGTCAGATTTTCAAGTCTGTCTAAGCCATGTATTAGAAATTTCATTGTTGATCTTATTTTTCTTACATGATCTTTACACTTTCAAGTTTGATATTTAGGACTTTGATCTGTTTTGAGTTAATTTTTTGGTAAGTTGTGAGACACGAGTCTTGTTTCAGTTTTTTGCAGTGGATATCCAGTTTCGCCAGCACCATTTGTCAAAGAGACTGTTTTTACCTTATTTTACAATCTTAGGGCTTTTGTCAAATATCAGCTGTCGTAGGAGGATGATGGCATGTCTGGGGTCTCAAATCTGCCCTGTTGGTCTATATGTCTCCTTTTGTACAAGTACCAGGCTTTTTTGACTACTGCGGCAGTGTAATAGTTTCTAAGATAAGGTAGTGTGTGGTCTCCCACCGTGTCCGTCTTCTTCAATAGTATTTTACTTATTCATGGTTTCATCACTTTCCAAACAACTTTGGTGACTTATTTTTCTGTCTCATTAAAAATATGATGCTAGAATTTATATTGGAATTGCTTTATATATGTAAATCACTTTGGGTAGAATAGTCCTTTTCCCAATGTTACATCTTCCTATGCATGTGAAAGACAAGTTTCTCCATCGATTGTAAGCCTCTTTAGGTTTCCTGCAGTAAGGTCTTGTAGTTTTCTCTTCTGTAGGTCTCTTATTTCTCTGGTTAGATTCATTGGTAGATATTTTATCTTCTTGAGGGCTCTAGTAACTGGTATTGATTTGATGATTTCCTCTTTGACAGTCTCTTTGTTGGTGTAAAGGAATCCTACTGATTTACTTGTATCCTGATACTTTGCTGAACTCTTCCATTAGTTCCAGTAGTTTAATTATGGATTCTTTAGAATCCTTTGTGTATATGATCATATAATCTGCAAATAAGGATATTTTACTTCCCCTTTGCCAGTGCAGATGCCCTTGATTTCTTTGTCTTTGTCTTTTCTGATTGCTCTGGCTAGAACCTCTAGCACAGTGTTCAACAGAAGTGCTGACACTGGGCATCCTTGTCTTGTTCCCATTTTCAGGGAGAATTCTTTCAGTCTCTCTCCATTCTAGATGGTGTAGGCCATTGACTTTGCATAGATGCTCCTTATTGAAAGGAGGAATTTCTAGTCTTTTCCTATTTTGCTGAGAGTTCTTAACATGAATGGCTGTTGGCCTAAGTTCTCACAGGGAATTTTGAGAAGACATGTGTCTAGTCCTCCATCTTGTCCCCACTTCTCCAATATTAGTTTTGTAATCCTCAAAACATATAGAATTCGTTCAGCAAACATAGGAGAACTGCTAGAAGAAGTGCTACATACCTCATTGTTGAATATCACTAAGGCTACCCTAGAAGTGTTCCCCTTGGGAATCTATGCGCTGAAGCCAGAACCTAGTCTACCCTTCAAAGGAATTTGGACCTCTTTCTGGAATGGCCATCAGAGCTGTTCTTGTATTACCCTTTATGTCTTGAATATCATCAAAATGTCTTCCTTTCAATATTTCCTTTATCTTCAGGAGAAGAAAAAAGTCACTGGGTGTCAGATCAAGTGACTAAGGAGGGTGTTCCAATACAGTTATTTGTTTACTGACTAAAAGCTCCTTCACAGACAGCTAGTACCATTAAGTGTGTGAATTTGCCACTGTGCTTCCGTGTACAATGACGATTCCAAAAAGTGTTCCAAAATTGCTTTGAAGGTACTGGCATTGGTGCCTAGCTTCCCAACAGGAGTGCATCAACAGTTACCATAGTGATATTCAGCAATGAGGTATGTAGTACTTAGAACAATTAAGATTGCAGACTTCTCAGACCTTGGATAAATTCATAAAATAATATTAACAGAAGTTAGATATTTTCTGATAATAAAGCATCTTAAATGTAATCTTACAAGATCAATCAAAATGAAAGAAATAATAAACCTACATTGCCAAGCCAAGTGCCGTCGAGGTAGATCCGACTCATAGTGACCTTAGAGGCCAGAGTAGAACTGCCCTATAGAGTATTCAAGGGGCGTCAGGTGGATTTGAACTGCCGACCTTATGGTTAGCAGTGGTAGCACTTAACCCACTACACCACCAGGGTTTCCCAAACTTACATTATCATTCTATAAATCATATTTGACAAAATAAAGCACGATTAAAAGTTATAGTTATCATACAAAGTACAACTACTTCAAACATTCCCATATAAGATATCCTAGTCATGTCTGGTGAAGAATAAATAAGTTAGACAGAAGTATCAAGACTACAAAGCACAAAAAAGTAAAGACTATGTAGCACAGTCCAAAAATGTTAGCTGCCTGCCTGGAGTCTGAGTAAATACTTGCTTGAGTATTGAATTAAAGATTGACAGTATTTAACAATATTGCAGTTTATATAAATACCATACAGATTTTAAAAAACTCCTTCTTTCATCAGTTATTTCAGTATTCCTTTTTGGGAATCTGATGGTATTTTCCAAATATATTTTGGTCAGAATTTTTTCATGAGCTGTAACATTTTTTGATTTATAAGTTATTCTGTAACCAACACAGGAAACTCTGGTAGCATAGTATTTAGGTGCTATGCTAACCGAAAGGTCAGTAGTTCAAATCCACCAGGCACTCTTTGGAAACTCTATGGGGCGATTCCACTCTGACTTACAGGGTCGTTATGAGTCAGGATCAGCTCAGTGGCACTAGGTTTAGGTAACTAATGTTGTTGATAATGTTGTTATTTGCTTAGATAACCACTTTCTACATTTAAAGAGAGAAAAGAAAAATGTTTCGTTACATCTAGAAATTAGAACATTGAACATTAGCAATATTTTCATAGAATTTGTGAGATAGTTCTTTTAATCTACCTGCTTCCATGTAGCTAATCTTTGTTCTATGCTATTTCAGATCAGCAGCAACTTGAAGAACAGTGTTAGTGTCTACACAAGAGTGTGAAAAATCTGGATTTAGTCCAAGTGTATCCATGTATGAAATATTATTGTCCCTTTTTTCTAGGGTCACTATGAGTCGGACCCGACTCGATGGCAGTGGGGTTTTTTATAAATTTGATAGCATAGATTTATTATTATTTTCAGTGAATTAGCAGGATAAAATTTATCTGTGAATGACTTTTTAAAAATTCTATGTTCAATCTAACACTAATTCTTAAAAGTAAAATACCTGATGGAATTAACTACTAAATTAATATATAGCCAAATAAAGTCTAGTAAAATATTTAGACAAAATCTCACTAAAGACAATAATTAACCTTGTTTGTGAAAAGCTTCAGATACAGTGTATAACAGTCTTGAAACATACAACTACATTTAAGAAAAGCCTGCTTTTGTCAAGTACCATTAAAGACAGAGTGAAACTTCCTCACAGAATTTCTGAACAGTAAGTGTTGAATTTGACCTGTTGACCTTTTAGTCAGCATTTAAGTCCTTTAACCTTTGTGCCACCAGGGACCCTAGTATTATATGCCAAAAAAAAAAAAAAAAATTAGTACCATTGAGTAAGTTCCAACTCATAGTGACCCTATACTGCAGAGTAGAACTACCCCATAAGGTTTCCAGAGAGAAGCTGGTGGATTCAAACTGCCAACCACAGTTCTTAACCATTGTGCTACCAGGGCTCTCAGGATATATGAAGCTAACTATTTGAATGATAATAAAAACCATATGGTTAAACAGTGTGAATAGCCTGATTAAAACTACTTGTTTTGATAATGCTAGATTGAAAAGAATTAAAGCTGTGGCCAAGTTAGCAACTGAAACAATAAAATTATGACACACACCATTTCCTTGTTGTTTAGCATCAGAAGAATAATGCTGACATACAAATTTTAACTTTAAAAAATGATATTATTTTTCCTGATTTTACAACCTATTCTATTTAACTCATAACACATTAACTAAAGTTTCAATATTTTCATTTCTATGAAAGAGAAACAAATACTTTATGGTTTTCTACAAAGTTTCTAAACTGTCAGAAGGTTATCAAGAAGTAATATTTCAGTTATTTAAATCAAAGATTTAACTCTTAGTGTTTTCAAACCATGCAGCTTTGTTTGAACCTAGGAATCTTTCTCTAATGAGACGATGAACCTTGTCTTCAAGGCAGATTATACCAAAAGTAAATTAATTAATTAACTCTACAGCCTCCTAGTCAAAGAAAAAATTGTTATTTTAACAAGAAACTAAATTATTTGTGCAGTATGTTATGTGATATGAAAATATCTTTAAAAATCTCATAAATGAACCTATCAAATTTTAGCTGGACAGATACAATTTTGATTACATCAAATAAATTTCCCTCTTTTATGTCACATTTATATAGCCTTTTAAGTGGCAGCAATGAACATACTTATTAGCTGACTGTATATAAAGATGCATCTTTCTCTGTAACATAAAAAGAATAAAAACTTGGATATTAATTTAACGTAAGTATGTTGTATCCAGATTTTTTTTAATTGTTTCATTTTTAAATAAAGCATGTTTCATATAATATCTAGATTAAATTACTTAGGAAGGTTTCACATTTAAGACTGATACAGAGCATAAATATCTTTGTCAGAACAAATTCACTTTCATTATTTTTTTGGAAACATTTGTGCTGTTAAACTTATATAAGCACTCTTTAATTATTAAACCAATTAGAGTATATTCTTTGAAGAAATATTGAAATCTAATTTTAAAATATTCATAGATAGGATATTATCACATTTTTTAAACATTATATTCTGCTTTATAGGATCCTTTAAAGAGGAAATGTAGAATAATTTGTCTCTTTTTAAAAGAAACATTAGTATAAACAATCCATTCTTTTTTCAGTGCACTCTTTGATATATCACAATTTATATTAAAGGTTTTTTCAAAATAATTACCACAAGGCTCAGGTGCCAAGAGCAATTTTTCTTAGAAAATAAAAGACAGTCTTATGAAAAGCAGTACTGCCAACAATAGCCTTTAATTTGATAAAAGTCAGAAACACAGACATAACATTAGAGGCAAACTCTTAACACAAAACAGAATTGTATAAAATTACTTGTCTGTGAGATTAGCTGCAAACCCTGACTTATATTGTATAGCATGAGCAGCTAAGTTTAGGGTCACTGTGAGTCAGAATCTACTTGATGGCACTAAGTTTGGTTTGGTTAGATTCTAATTTGCTGCAGAGGACTCACTTTGTTTAGGTCTAATGCTAGATTCCTCTCAGTAAACAGATGCCAGTGTTCAAATTGAAACTCCTCATCTTACTAACTAACCTGTACATACAGAAAACCAAAAGATACTCTATGTCAGCAGATAAAATTTTTATTTGCACCAAACTTGAAAGAGTGCTGATTAACCTGTACACATTGACAGTCTAAAAGTACTCTAAGCCTGATGTGCACCTAGATAAACAAAAAAAGTTTTGCATGGAGAGTTATATCATTCATCTGCTAGATGTCAGACACGTCACATTCAAAGTTTCCACAAGATGTTTAAACCACAAACAGAAAAAAAAAACAGTGACTTCACAATATAGACTGAGCATTTGGGTACTCCTGGGGTCTAATTAAAAACTGATGGGATTCTGATGTGTGATAATTTGCAGCTTATGAGACCTAGGAACAGTTTAGAAAAGAGCCTTTTCAAACTTAAAATGAAAGTCAGAAAAACAAGCTTCAACATAGAGCCAGCAATTTTTAAAATAACTTCCAGATAGTAATCCTATCACGTTAAAAACAGTGAATGCTCAAGCTACCGCTAAGGAGAAAAAAAAAAAAAAAAAAAAAACAGAGGAAAAAAATTGAGTGTGAACTCACTTGACAAAACTACTCAAACTGGAGTCAAAACCACAAACTGCTAATAAACTCATTCAGCCATGAAAGTGCGAATGGAGGGTGACTTTGATAAATCCAAAAGAACCATGTCAAAGTACCTGGGGTTTGATTCTGGGAGCACTCACCTGCAGACAGCAACTCAAAATTCTGAGAGAACAGAAGTAGAGCACAAGGGATTCCCTTAGTGGCACCTGGCTCCTGTTTCTCGGCGTCTCAGACCTGTGGGAGACAGATGTCTGTCAATCCTGCTGAACTATGCAGAACATTGTAGAGAAAACGCACTCTACCATTATTAAAGTAAAATCAAAGATATTTGTTCACTCCAACATATCATTCAAATGACAGAATTGTGAAAACCTTAGGCTCTGAGGGGCATGAATTCCAGATGAAGTACAAATGGACTACAGTTATATTGTTGTATGAGGACTTAAAACATAATATTCTGATTGTTTTATAATCATTTAGGTCTGCCAAAAGTGGGACAAGGAAAAGCATGGACTTTCAACATTATTTGTTATGTTAATACAAGTTACATACATTAATTGGCTAAAAGACATAGTTATAGGATGTGTGTTCCCTTGGAGAGGATCTCTTGACTAGTCACAAACAATGGCAGGATGAGGGATAACAGCTACTGCTGAGAACATCATGCTGATCAGAGCATAGGATTTCTTGGAGAGATGTAACAGAGTTTGGAAGAGGTTTGATTACTGACTGATAGTCTGACTATGAAGCCTTAACAGGGCTGGTTCTGAAGCATCAGAGTTTGAATCTGTCTGAAAGTTTACACACTGAGATTTTAGTATTAATTCAGCCATTTTATTTTAGATTAGAACCTCTTTTGATTTTGTAGCCCATTTCAATATTAAGAAGATTTGAACATCTTAGGGAAGTCTTGACTTGTGTCCCAAAATTTCCACTGCATCACATTGATATACCTTTCATACAAAAGGAGCTTGCAAACATGTTTATGACTCCACCAAAGTAATTTTGGGAGATATTACATGCTGTAACTACATAAAGTTACTGGAAGAACAAGTCTCCTATGTCAAAACCAAAGAATAACACTTTAACATGACAAAATCAAGGTTTAGATTAAGGGATAGGGACAAGTCCTATGACCATGTTTGGATGTAGGAGGACTGCCAACTAAGTTCAGGAACTCATTCTAGAAAAAGCACTATATAACTCATTGCTGAGTATCCCTAATGTCACCTTTGAAGTATTCCTCTTGGGAAGCTGTGCACTGATGCCAGAGCCTAGTCTATCCTTCAAAGCAATTTTGGAACTCTTTTTGCAATGGCCACCAGAGCTGTCCTCCTGTTACCCTTAATGTCCTGAATGTCATCAAAATGCCTTCTTTTCAACATTTCCTTTATCTTCAGGTAAAGAAAAAGTTGTTGTGGGCTACATCAGGTGAGTAGGGTGGGTGTTCCAGTACAGTTATTTGTTGACTGGCTAAAAACTCCCTCACAGACAACTATGTTCCAACATGTGCAATGGGCATCCCAGAGAGTTCCAATATTGCTTTGAAGGGTGGACTAGGCAGCTGGCATTGGTGTATAGCTTCTCAAGGGGAATACATCAACAGTGACCACAGTGATATTCAACGATGAGGTATATAGCACCAAGAACAATTAATTTCACAGAGTTAATTGTCAGACATCATATAGTACTCAAAACTGAAGGGCACTGTTAAGCATTATTAGAAAGCAACAGGTACTTGTTTCCTCCTTCACTTTGAAAATTATGTGGGATGAGAAGTTTTGATATTGACGCACATTTCCATCTTACCAGAAGTAATATTAATCACTTTCTGTTTATCACCAACATGGGAAACCTGCTCTTCATTTCTCAGAAGTAAAACATGGGTAATAGTATCAGATAAGGAGGGTAACAGCATCAGGTGAGGAGGGTAATAGTGAGAGAAGAAAGTCTGAAAAGCTCTATGTGAAATAGCAGAAACCGTGCTAAGCTTCTCACAGACAACTCCCTCACAAACATTTCCTGTGATAAGCTCAGCTTCTAGGAAAAGAGGAACCCCCTTTCCTGCAACTTGAAACGAACACTTATCTTTGCTTCTGTAATTTTGCTAATGCTAATAAGAGAACAGTATGAAAATCTGTAAACCTGCTAATGACGATGAGGAATATGTATGGAAATTCCTTTGTCTGCTTCTGTGCAAAACTTAGAAAAAGAACAAAATTTTGGGACACTGTCTGCCATAGCTCTGTCGACTAAAGTAAATGCCTTTTCTCTAATTATCATTGATGTTTGAGTGATTTCTGCTCTACAACCCATACTAGTCTTTTTTTGCAACAACAGCATCAGTTAAGGAGGGTAACTCCTTCAGGCAAGGAGGGCAACAACGTCAGACAAGGGGGATAACAGCATCAGGTAAGGCAGATAACAGCATCAGGTAAAACAGGCAACAGCATTAGGTAAGGAAGGTAATAGCATCAGGTAGGGAGGGTAACACCACCAGGTCAGGAGACAGACACCCACTTGTCTGTCAGTGGAGGCTTGCTTGTTACTGTGATGTAGGAAGCTATGCCACTGGTATGTAGGTACCATCAGGGTCACCCATGTTAAAGGAGTTTCAGTTGAGATTCCAGACTAAGACAGACTAGGAAGAAGGACCCAGCAGTCTACTTCTGAAAGGAATTAGCCAGGAAAAGCTTTATGAATAGCAGCCAAACATTGTCAGATACGGTGCCAGAAAGTGAGTCCTCCAGGATGGAAGGCACTTGGAAGACGTCTGGGAAAGAGCTGCCTCCTCATAGCAGAGTTGACCTTAATGACTTGGATGGAGTAAGGCTTTGGGGATCTTTGTTTACTGATGTGGCATGACTCAAAATAAAAAGAAACAGTTGCATACATCTATTAATAATCAAGATGTACGAAGAATGAATCTAGGAAAACTGGAAGCTGTCGAAAATGAAATGGAATGCATAAACATTGATATCCTAGCCATTAGTGAGCTGAAGTAGACTGGTTTTGGTCATTTTAAATCCAGCTATCCTATAGTCTTCTATGCTTGGAATGAAAACTTGAGGAGGAATGGTGTTGCATTCATCATAAAAAAGAACATTTCAAGATCTGTCCTGAAGTACAATGCTCTCAGTGATATGATAATATCTATGCATCTACAAGGAAGACCAGTTAATGTGACTATTATTCAAATTTATGCACCAACCACTAAGGCCAAAGATGAGGAGGTTGAAGATTTTTACTAGCTTCTGCAGTGTGAAATTGATTGAGCATACAATCAACATGCATTGATAATTACTAGTGATTGGAATGCAAAAATTGGAAATAAGGACGATGGATTGGTAGTTGGAAAATACAGCCTTGGTGATAGAAATAATGCTGGTGATCACTTGGTAGAATTTTGCAAGACTAATGACATTTTCATTGCAAATACTTTTTTTAACCAACACAAATGGGAATTATACGCATGGACCTCACCAGATGGAATGAATACACAGGAATCAAATTGACTACATCTGTGGAAAAAGATGATGGAAAAGCTCCATATCAGCAGTCAGAACTAAATCAGGCATTCCTTGTAACACAGATTATCAGTCGCTCATGTGCAAATTCAAATGGAATCTGAAGAAAATTAGAACAAGTCCATGAGAGCCGAAGTATGACCTTGTGTATATCCCTTCTGAGTTTAAAGACCATCTCAAGAAAAGATTTGATGTGTTGGTCACTAATGACCAAAGACCAGAGGAACTGTGGAATGACATCAAAGACATCACCCATGAAGAGAGCAAGAGGTCCTTAACAAGGCAGAAAAGAAGGAAAAGACCAAATTGGACATCAGAAGAGACTCTGAAACTTACTCTTTAGCATTGAGCAGCTAAAGCAAAAGGAGAGAATGGAGACATAAAAGACTTTAACAGAAAATCTCAGAGAGCAGCTCGAGAAGACAAAAGAAAGCATAATGGCATGTGCAAAGAGCTAGAAATGGAAAACCGGACAGGAAGAATACATTCTGCATTTCTCAAGCTGAAAGAACTGAAGAAAAATTCAAGCTTCAAGTTGCAATACTGAAAGATTCTACAGGGAAGCTATTAAATGACTCAGAGAGCATCAAAACAAGACAGAAGGAATACACAGTGTCACTATACCAGAAAGAACTGGTCAATGTTCAGCCATTTGAAGAGGTAGCCTATGATCAGGAACTGATGGTACTGAAAGAAGAAGTTGAAGCTGCATTGAAGGCATTGGCAAAAAACAAGGGTCCAGGAATTGATGGAATATCAATTGAGATACGTCAACAAACAGATGAGGTGCTGGAAGTGGTCTTTCGTCTATGCTAAGAAATTTGGAGGACAGCTACCTGGCCAACTGACTGGAAGAGATCCATATTTATGCCCAGTCCAAAAAGAAGTGATCCAACTGAATGTGGAAGTTTCTGAACAATATCATTGATGTCACGTGCACATAAAATTCTGCTCAAGATCATTCAAAAGTGACTACAATGATATATTGACCAGGAACTGCCAGAAATTCAAGCTGGGGTATAGATGAAGATGTGGAACCAGGGATATCATTGCTGATGTCAGATGGATCTTGGCTGAAGGCAAAGAATACCAGCAAGATGTTTACTTGTATATCATTGACCATACAAAAGCACTGGACTGTGTGGATCATACTAAGTTATAGCTAACGTTGTGAGAATGGGAACTCCAGAACACCTACTTGTGCTCTTAAGGCATCTGTATATGGAACAAGAGGCAGTCATACAAACAGAACAAGGGTACACTGCATGGTTTAAAATCAGGAAAGCTGTGTGTCAGGGTTGTATTCTTTCACTATATCTTTTTAATCTGTATGCCGAGCAAATAACCCAAGAAGCTGTATTATACGAAGAAGAATGAGACATCAGGATTGGAAGACGACTCATTAACAACCTGCATTATGCAGACGATGCCTCCTTACTTGCTGGAAAAGAAGATTTGAGACATCTACTGATAAAGATCAAGGACCACAGCCTTCAGTATGGACTGCACCTCAACATCAGGAAAACAAAAATCCTCACAACTGGACCAGTAAACAACATTGTCTTAAATGGAGAAAGGATTGAGGTTGTCAAGGACTTCATTTTACTTGGGTCCACAATCAATGCCCTTGGAAGCAGCAGTCAGGAAATCAAAAGACACGTTGCATTGGGAAAATCTGCTGCAAAGCACCTCTTCAAAGTATTCAAAAATAAGGATGGCACCTTGAAAACTAAAATATGCCTGACCCAAGTCATGGTATTTTCAATCACATCGTATGCATGCAGAAGCTGGACTATGAACAAAGAAGACAGAAGAAGAATTGATGCCTTTGAATTGTGTTGGAGAAGAATGTTGAACGTACCGTGAATCGCCAAAAGAACCAACAGATCTGTTCTGGAAGAAGTACAATCAGAGTGCTCCTTGGAAGCAATGGTGGCAAGACTGTCTTACATACTTTGGACATGTTGTCAGTCTCCAGAGAAGGACATCACTCTTGGTAGAGTGGAGGGTCAGTGAAAAAGAGGAAGACCCTCAACGAGATGGACTGACACAGTGGCCTCAACAATGGGCTTAAGCATGAAAACAATTGTGGACATTGTGCAAGACCAGGCAGTGCTTCTTTCTGCTGTGCATAGAGTCACTATGAGTGGGAACCGTCTCAACTGCACCTAACAATAACAACAAAACATGGGAAATCTTGTTAATATTGAAGCTAGAGATTTTGCAGAAGGTTTTAGAAACTGCTAATCATTTTATTTAAAATATGAAATTTGATAACATATTAATACCCAAAACCAGAAACATACTGCTATCAAGTCAGGTCCAACTCTTAGCTATCCTACGGAGTCGACTGCCCTGCAGACTTTCCTTTTCGTTAGCAGAAGTAGCACTTAACCCACTACCCACCAGGTAGCACCGAACAAATCCTGAGAAAGTCATAGCTGAGATATACAAAAGAAAGTATTTCAAAATTCAGTAGGATTCAGGATTTTTTTTTTCTAGTTTATTTCAAAATGTATATTTATTAAAGATATTAAAATAAAACAGCCCAGAGAATAGAAAGTGGGATTTTTTTAAAAAATAGTCCCACCATTCAAATACAATCACAGTTATATTTGCATACTCCCAACATATTCCTTTATATATCTGTATTGTTTTAAAATTATTATGAATTGGAATTACTTGTAGCTTTTAAACTTAGTTTTATAACCATTTCTCCAGCCACATTTGCACGTGTGTGTGGAATTGTGATATATGTTAAGTGAGATCTTTTAATGAAGCCATCATTAAGCACCAAATGTATTCCAAACTGTTCTATATACTGAGGAAAATACGAGAGTAACGTATGCCAAAAGATTCAAGTCTTTAATATACAGTGCAGATGAGTGGGTGAGGATACAAATTCAAAGGGAGTTTCCAGAAGGCAAAATGTTTTATACTGTCAGGCATGATTAATCTGTCCTTCCCACTGTACTTTCTAATTTAGATCTGTAGTCTTATACCCCCATGCTAAAATCTCCAAAAGCATTTAACTCATTTAATGGTGAAACTTGACCTGACCTGAACTCATGCGGGAGAAAACATGATATGAACAGATGTGCGACTGTTTATAGAGTTTTGCACATTTACTGTGAATATTCATAGACTCTAATTGTGTTTGTTTATTGAGTGATGTCCTAGACAAAAGCCATGATACATTGTGTATAATATATCGTGTAAGCACTCTTAAATGTAAAAATCTTCGAATGTCAAAACAAATTTGATCTTGAGGTTTCAGATAGGAGATTGTGGGTCTGTACTCGTCTCTGTGTTGGCCACAGTGAATTGCAATTTTTGCATGTCTTCCCTGGTAGACGGTGAACTTCTGGAATGTAGGGGCTTGTATCCTTAGTACCTCTGTGTAGTTGATGTTCCATTAATGAGTATTTTTTTAGCTGTATCTGACAAAGAAATTAGGCAGTGAAGTATGAATCTTATGCATAAACAGATGAAACCTGATATGCTACTTCTGAGCTTTATACCCACAGGACATTTCATGAGGGAGCTTCTGAGCTTACCACCACTGCCTTGCAAGCATTTCGATTCCTCTGGAAGTTGAACCCCAGCCATGTTTTTAGAGTTTTGATGGTAAGTGACAGCAATGCTGCAGGATGTAAAATTCTTATAGACTTTAATAATTTACAGTGTTTCTAGGTGATAACATTATACTATTTGACAATCATCACATGTTGAACTTTTGCCTTCTTATGTCCCTGTATGCATGATTTATGTTTGGATAACCTGTTTTTCTTGCTTCAGAGTCACCGAAGCTATGATTTTTCTTTCTAAATATAAACTTGCTTTTTAATTTCTTTCCCAATATACATGTCTCCTTTGATTGAACTCCAAATTTACTTCTCATGAACACATGCAGTATATTTTAATAGCTGACATTATTATCCTTTTCTAATAATTCTATCATCTTCATCTTGTCATTTCTGTGTTGAGTGTAACTGAGTGATCTCACCATTAAGTATCTTACTTTGCTGACTGTACAGTCTGATAACTTTTTGTTGAATAGAAGACATTGAAAATTATACCTTTTTAGTGCTGAATAGTTTTATTTCTATTTCTTTTGTGGGATGAAGTCACATAACACAAAGCATTTTAATAGTTAATGTCATACTTTTAAATTTTGTTGGGCAAAATCAACGTGTGCTTAGAGATGATTTTTTTTTTCCCCTACTACTACTAAAGCAAACTCCTTCTGATTACTTTACCCACAGCACTTTGAATTATGAGGCCTTATACTCTGGCTGATGAAAACAGGAATTACTCCCAGTCCTGTGTGGACTGCAGGTATTATGTCCTCTAATTCTCGGGAGAGGTTATGTATGTGTGTACATTTGCATATACAGATGTGTGTATGTGAAAGAACACTGATGAGAAAACAGTTCACTCAGCTGCTGACTAAAAAATTGGTGATTTTAACTCACCCATTGCCTCCAAGGGAGAAAGAGCGGGTGATCTGCTTCTGGAAAGACTGTAGTTTAGAAAACCCTCTGGGGCAGCTCTACTCTGTCACAGGGATATTTATGAGTTGAAATTGACTCAACAGCACCTAATAACAAGATGTAAGAATGTATGTATGCATGTGGGTATGCATATGTTTATTTGGGCTTAAGTAGCTTTCCTCACTAATCAGCATACAAAGAATTGAGTGGATTCCCCATAAGATTTATGCAACAATCTGCTCTAATACTTGGCTTTGTGAACTCTAGTTGCCTTTGTCTCTCCAGCCCCTGGCTTCGTCTCCACAATTCTGGACACTTCCAAGGTCTAGTTGGGATCCACCTCCCTGTCCTGTGACCTTGAAATTCTCTCCAGGCAGTAAATTGTTACATTGGTTGACTCATCTTGCTTGATTTCCATCTCTCAAATGCCATCTGACATCCAGTGCCTCAAAAACATTTCCTTCATATATTCTGTCCAATGTTTAAGTTGTTTCAGACAGAAAGATAAATCTTGTTCCTGTTTTTCCATCTTTGCCAGAAGCAGAAGACCACAAGGAGAATTTAGAAGAAATCAGTAGTTCAATTGGTTAAATCACAGGAAATGTTAAGGAAAGCAACTAAATAAAAGTATACTACTGCAAGGTCCCTGGCTGTCACAAATGGTTTGCACTTAGCTGGTAACTGAAAGATTTGCAGTCAAATACCTCCAGAACTGCCACAGAAGGCAGGCCTGAAAATCTGCTTCCATAATGATTGCAGCTAAGAAACCTATATGGAACATTCCATTTTGTAACATACGGTATTGCTGAGTTGTACTCTACCTGAAAGCGTAAGACGACAACTTGCTACCAGGAAGTTATTTTTACATAAGTAGGCAAAAGTGCAGTACTTTACTGGGCAAAACCAAGTACAAAGCTCCTCTCAAGTTCAGTGAACATAAGCCAAGATCTATATTAGAAGATTTAAGCTGCCAGCCGGCAGTGAGCTAAGTGGGCTCAAGTGAACTCAACTGCGGAGTCACCCAAGGGGGGCGGGCAATCCAAGAGACAGTGTTCACAGCCCAGAAAAAAAGTTACAAAGACCCTGTGTTTTAGTCAGGTAGGGCTGCTCTAACAGAAATACCACAGAGTGGATGGCTTTAATAAAGGACAGTTTGTTCTCATATAGTCTGATAGGCTGCAAGGCCACATTCAGGGTGTCCACTCCAGGGGAAGGCTTTCCCCTTGTCGGCTCAGGCAGCAAGTCTGGTGTTGTATCAGTCTTTGTCCAGTGAGCATCTTGGCACAGGAACCTCAGGTCTGAAGGATGAACTCTTCTCCCGGTGCTGTTTTCCTGATGGTACAAAGTTCCTGATACTTAGCCTGCTTTCCTTTCCTTTTATCTCTTGTGGAATGAAAGGATTAAGAGGGGAGGGGGCAAACCATATACCAGGGAAACTCCTTTTATAGTGGAGCAGGGAGGTGATCTTGTAAAGATATTTACAGTCCTACCCTAATCTCTTAACATACAGCATAGGAAAACCACAAAATGGAGGACAGTCACAAGATACTGGGAATCGTGGCCCAGCCACATGGCTACACCTATTTTTGGGGGGACACAAGTCAATCCATGATGCCCTGAATGACAGTTAGTATACACGAATGTAGAAAAGAAGAAAGAGATGGATCATCAACAGAATGGCCAGTGAAGAAAAGCTGGAAGGAAAAATAGCTTCAAGGTCTAATCCTACTAAATTGAAGGATGGTGTATAATTCGCAGTTCTTCATTACGGTGAAGAACATAATGAAGAACAGATTTTGAGAAGTGATAAGCTATTTATATAATACATGCAGTCAGTCATTTAGGACTTGGAAATGGAAAGTTGTCAGATAACTTGTCCAAAGATACACTTTCCTTAGTATCCAAAATGTAACCTCCTTTTCTCCAGCCCACAGTATTTTTTAAATCTACAGCCCCTTTCTCCTTAGCAATTTGTTCTGATTAGCAATTATTTAAACTTCTTCCTTGTGTCAAACTTGTCTTTTTTTTAAAAAAAAAAAAAAAGTAAAACTAATCTATTTTTTATTTATTTTTTGTTCTGTGCTTGGTATAGAGATGGTAATGAAAATCATTTTATTGCCACTTTGACTATTTTCCCTGGACTAACCTATTTATTTTCACATTTTCTTGTCTATCTGGTTGAAACTAGTTTGAATTAACCATGTCTTTTCCATTAGCATGGACCATTACTGCACTTTGAAATTTCGTTTCAAAACCTAAATGCTTGCAAATTGATTTCCCCTAGTCTCAGTGAATTAATACTGATCAGTCTGAGTACATAATGCCAATTACTTGTGCCTTCTGTGATCCAGCAATACTAGGTAGTAACCAGTGCAGCCCAGAAATAGAAGCAGAACTTCTGTCTTCCCAAACCTTTGGTTTTTCCCTTCTGTTTCATACATCATCCCTCAGAATTATATCTAATAGAGTCTATTCCAAATAAATTTTGGAGTCCAGCACAAAGGAGAGCTTCCACGTGAAACTGAGCTTCTATGAAATGCACATTATTTCCAAATCTTTTTCGTAGTATTCCATTTGTAACCTACAGCAAGGAAAAGATAGTATTGTCCCCATGCTGATAATAATGAAGAAACTGAGCACCAGAAAATTCTAGCAAGTCATCCAAAGTCATACAATTAGATTGCTGAAAAACAAACAAACAAGAATAATCCAAGTATTTAATTTCTAGTCTAAGGCCTTTTCTGCCCATTATATTTCATTAAATGCTGACTCCATAGTCATTTCATTTTAAGTTTATTTGATCATATTTGTCTCTATTTGTATCTTTTCAAAATCTCTCACAATTATTCATATCAAATTTCGAACTTAGAAAAAACTTTGAAGTTCTTAGGTCTGCTCTGCTTCTATCTTTCTATACAAGCATTTGTGTATTTGGCCTTGTATGAGTGTGTGCATGTATGTGTGTGTTTTGACCAGGGCTTCGGTTCATTTCTTTTTCTGACAAGTTCCCAGGCCATGTTAATGCTGCTGGTCAGGGACCAATTCCAAGGACCATAATAGAGTAGTGGTTCTCAAATTGTATTATATGTAAGAAATACCTGTGGATCTTATTAAACTATAGATTCTTATTCAGTATATTTGGAATGGAAATGCAAATTCTCAGCATGGATTTGAAGTGGAACAAACTGGTTCTGGGTTAAGGGATACAAAGGTCAGCTCTCCGTGTGTTTTCTTCCCAATCCTTGGATGACAGGAATAAAACGATGATTCTATGCAAAGGAAAGCCCACCATCCTGAGTCCTGTGTGTCAGTTTGCACTCATTCATGCACAAGACGACTGAGTTTAAATTATCAAACAACACTCTTCATACTCTACTATTGACTGGACTCTGCAGACTCATTCCCTGTGTCTCCTGGATTTAACAAACTGACATTGCCAAAAACTGTTGAATGCTTCCTGTAGAGATGATGCTGTTCTTGCTTTTTCTCTTTGAGTCTTATTTAATCTCCTTCTGTTTACCCAATTCGTATTTCTCTTTAGTGTTTTTTCCCTACCAAATTTAACTTTTTCCCTTCACATGAGATTTTAGTAGACTATAAATCAACGTATCTTATCTTCCTCTAGACAAGAGCTAGAATTTCTTGGGTGAAAAGATACAGTAAAGTTAACTATTTAACATGACCCTTCTAGCATAGTCTTTGTAAGTACCACCTAATAACTGGGTGAGACTATTCAAATGAGGTGTTTATAGCCCATTAAAGGAATTGTTTTTAACTTGTTAGTAATGTAAATAAGATACACGGTACCCTTGTGGGGGTGAGGCTATGCAAATAAGGTGTGGGGAACACTAATAAGGGGATTGGCCAGTTTTTTTAATCCATCTAGGCTTAAGATGAGCCATCACAGATGCAGAGGATGAGGATCTCACCACCTCCGGTTTTGTGGTTACTTTGTGAGAATGCAATTTTTTTGACCAATGGACTGTGAGAAAGAGATTTGTAGATTCTGGGCCAACAAAGTTAGGAATCCACGTTATCTCCTGTACCCTTCTCTTCCCTGTAGTCCATGGACTGTATGTAGCAAAACTATAAGAAAGAAGATAGCTAAATCTCTGTACTACTGTTTGGCAGATACCCCACTGGCATCAGATTGCAATGTAGGTAGAAAACAAACCTCTGTTGGATTTAGTCACTACAATTAGAAGAGGGAGCCTACACCAGACCAGACCAGTTGCCCTTGATGAGTACCTTCCTGATCAGGGAGCTCCCACGTATGCAAAGTAGAATTGTACTACACAGGGTTTTCAATCCTGTGACCTCTAAGAAGAAGATCACCAGGTTTGTCTTCTGAGGTACCCCTGAATGAGTTCAAACCACTTATATTTCCATTAGCAGATAAGCACTTAATCAGTTGTTCTCCATCCTTTTAATGTCTACTGCTACTTTCTGTGAGCAATACTCTGTTCTTAGTCAACTCATTTTCTGCTTTAGTTACTCAGCCAATTAATGTTATTTGTTCCCAAAAAAGCCTAGATAGATATGCCGTCCACTGTGCACCAGAAGCAGTCCTTTTTTTTTTTGTAATTTTGCTTTCCCCACTAAATTGTGAGAAACTCGAAGGCAGGACCTATGTATTGTCCATTTTCATATTGCTGATCACTAGGATAGTACATGACATAGAAAAGGGTCTTGGATTATCCTTGCTAAAATAATAAATTACTTTCTCTTTGTTTAGTTTTATTTTCATTTGTGTTAATTATAATTTTTTTGATCCTTTGAGATGAAACCAAGCTGTTCTTGCTTTCTAGCTCAGCTATTCTTAACTTTGGTCAAGTTACTTAAGTTTTTTTTTATTCTCTACTTGTTAATCTGTTAAGTGGGATTTGGGGAACAAAATACATTATGGACTCTGTTACTACGTTTGAACCCATTGTTGCAGCCACTATGTTAGTCCATCTTACTGAGTGAGAGTCTTGGTCTTGTTTGCTGACCTTCAATTTTACCAGACATGATGTCTTTCTCAAGTCATTGGTCCTTCCTAACGACCTGTATAAAGTAACTTAGATGAAGTCTCACCATCTTCACTTCTGAGGAATATTCTGCTGTGCTTCTTCCAAGACAGATGTGTTCATTTTTCTGGTAGTCCATGGTATATTCACTATTCTTCATCAATACAGGTCAACTGTGTCAGTTGTCAACAAAAACTGTGTCAACAAGAATGTGTCAGTTCTTCTTTACTCTTACATTTTTATTGTCCAACTTTTGGATGTGTTATGAGGCTAAAGAAAATACCATGGCTTATAGTAGGTAAATCTTAGTCATCAAAAAGCATCTTTGCTATTTACCACTTTTAAGAGGTCTTTTGCAGCAGATTTGCCCAGTGTGATATGTTGTTTGGTTTCATAATTGTTGCTTCCATAGGCATTGTTTGTTGATTTAAGAGTAATGAAATCCTTGACAACTTCAACTTTTCTTTTTTCTTTCTTTTCTTTTTTTTTTTTTTTTTTTTTTTGCTATTTGTCATGACATTGTTTATTGTCCAGTTGTAAGGCTTTTTGTTTTCTTTGGTTGGGTATTAGCCATAGTGAAACCAAAAAACCCAGTGCCTTTGAGTCAATTCCAAGTTGTAGCAATACTACTGGATAGAGGAGAATTGTTTCATAGAGTTGCCAAGCAGCATCTGGTAGATTTACACTGCCAGTCTTTGGTTAGCAGACGTAGCACTTATCCCTTATGCCACCGGGGTTTCCAGCCAGACTGAAGGCTCTAGTCTTTCACCTTCACCACTAAATACTTCAAGTCATCTTCTGTTTTGTCAAGCAAGGTTGTTATCATCCATGTATTACAAGTTGTTCAATTTCCTCTTGATGACAGTCTTGATGACAGTGTTCTTCACATAGCCCAGCTCCTCAGATTACTTTTTTAGCATATAAATTGATTAAGCACAATGAAAGAACACAAGCCTGCCACACAACTTTTCCAGTTTTAAACTACACATTACCTTGTTCTGTATGAGTGACTGACTATCTCATGGTTTATGTACAGGTTCCACATGAGCACAATTACATATCCCAGAATTTCATTCTTCACAAAATTGTCCATAATTTGTTATGATCCATTCAGTCAAATGCCTTTGTATAGCCACTGTGTAAACAGTTATCATTGTTATTGTTGTTCTTCACTTAATCTGTTTTTTCATTATCATCAATAAAAATACAGTGTAGTTGGTATGGGAAAATAATGAACTTCCTTCTAAAAAAAGTCTCCTTATCTGTACATAATCACTATGTTTCCTTTCTAGAAAAATGACATTAACTTTGCCTTTTCCCTTTCTTACTATGAGGTTCTGACATTATTCCAAGATAGCAACTCCCTTGATGTAAGAGTGATTTGCACTGTCATGGGATCTTTCTTAGTAAACAAGTAAAAATTCTTCCTTTTCTCCAAATGAAATCTTTGTTGTAAATAATTTAAGGATATAGACTTTGTAAATAAGAAAAACAATCTTTACATTATTTGACGTGGAGTCAGTTTTCCCATAAATCAACTTCACTATAGTCAACCTCTTGGCAGTGGTAACTGTTGAGTGGTTCACATTCAGCACTGTGATCAGAAGTAATAACTCAAATTCAACAGAGGTAAAAAATGATCAGAAGTTATGATTCTTTGGCAGTTGCTGGATGTTCAATATTAAGCTGCTTTAGCAAACTACAGAACATCAAAAAATAAAACATAACAAAGCCAAAACATGCCCCCCATTCCCAACCCCTGTAATCCTGCTACCAGTCCTAAGTGTAAGTCACTAAGAGAGGAATTTACATGCACTGAGAGACATAACTGAGCTCTCCCGGTCAGAGGTGCAGTTCATTTGCACACCTAGGGGAGCTTGCTTTGCTAATGTGCCTGTTTTATAAATTACTCTGGAGGAAATCACTTCATTATTCATGACTAGAACGTTCCTGTTGAAAAATGGTGATCTATGTCATGTACTGTTGCATTACCAATTCAATTATTCTTTTGTCATGCAAACTCCCTGAGCTGCCACAAAGGGTGGGGCAGCCTCTTCACAGCTAGCAATCTGTAATGCTGTCCAGGAAAGCTCCCTTCAGGTCACAGTGTACTAGAGAATTTATGAAATGGTTCTCAGGGAAGATGAATGCCAATGACGGAAAATTGATGACTGCTATCCCAACATTTAGCAACCCTTCATCAGTTATAATGTGGCCATCTTTTAACTTGCTTTCTTTAAGTGATAGTATTTCATACTTTCTGAAATGAATTTGGAGGTATGTGAGAGAAAGTCTGCTCTACAGAATCTACCACCATAATAACCTTTTTCTTGTAGCTTTCTACTTCCTTAGTGTTTCTGAAGCCAATTTTGTGGGAAGAGATGCTCCAGTAATTTTGTAGGGCTTTTTTTTTTTTCATATTGAGAATATAGAGTATGAACATTGAGGCTCACAACAGCCTGACAGAAAATAAATGGATGCTATTCATATGGTAGTTCCAGCCTCATGATACTAATCTACCATTTTGTATAATGGTAGAGTAGATTGTCTGATTTCTTTCCTGGATTGATTACCATGGCCAGTTATAGTCATGAAGCTGGACATAGTCAGTGAAGCTGCTTTAATTTCAAGCACTAAAATGCTTTTACAGTCCTATGAATTAGTGAATTAGAAAAAAATACTGCCTTTCGGCCGGCAGTTCAAATCCACCAGGCGCTCCTTAGATACTCTGTGGGGTAGTCCTGCTGTAGCCTGTAGGGTTGCTATGAGTTGGATCCGACTCAACTGCACTAGGTTTTTTCGGTTTTGGGTCAATTCCACCTCATAACGGCCCTACAGGACAGAGTAGAGCTGCCACACAGAGTTCCAAGGTTGTAACCTTTATGGAAGCAGATGACCACATCTTTCCCTGGTGGAGTGGCCAGTGGGTTTGAATCACCCACTTTTCAGTAAGCAGCCAAGCAACTAAGCCACTGCACTACCAGATTCCTATATAAACACACACACACACACATGCACACACTCACACCCACCCACCCACCCCAGAAATAGAGCATTGGATGAGGACCCACATGGATGGCAAGTAATTAAGGAGAAAAAGTGTGATTAATATTCTTTAGCTCTTTGCCTTTCCTTATGTTTTTCTTCTTTTGTTCTGTTTCTTTTTCTCTGTTTTCTCTTCATTAGAGCTGGGACCCTTTTGGTAAAAAATAGATTAAACTACAGTGAGTCAACTCAACTCTACAAAGGTCATTTACTGTGCTTTGGCTTATTTTCAGTGTGAGGTTGGGAGAAAAAATATGCTTTATCCTCACAATTATCCCACTAGTTAAAAGTTATTATGTCTAGATCTCTGCTGAGGGAACAGATTTTTGGAGAATTCAGTGACTTGCTCTAGATCCATAAGATCAATCTGTTTACGAAATAGATTCTCTTCACTTTACATTCATACATATCTTAATGCTATATATATATATGTATATGTTTAATATTGTCGATCAGTCTATAGTTAAATAAATGAATAAATCCAACTTTTGTAAGACATAAAACTCGTTCAAACTTGAAATTCCCTTTCAACAAAAGTAATACAAAAATTACAAATTCAAAATTGAGTTCAGGGCCTTGAAAGGGACATATCAAGGAAGGAAAACTGGAGCTTAAGATTCTCAGGTACATGATAAATCTGCCTGTGAGTAACTGTCAACAAGAAGACAAAAATTGTGATTCCTTATTGGAAATGGTCTTACCAGGTCCTTTCAGTCAAGCAGTTGTTACTGTATAGTCAGTCAAAAATGGCTTTTTCATGGGTGAACTTGCCCTAAGTGCTATGTCCACTAAAGAAGTAGCAGGATGGATTTTGCATTCAGAATAAATCAATAATCCTTACTGAAGGTATCAGCAACCCCAGTGGAGTATTTGAAACACTTTTGGGGACAGTGAATCAACTGGCTACAAACTTTTCCAGAATTTTAGAATTATGAGTTAAGCTTAGTCCAGTGTCTGAAACTCTGTACCATTTAAAACATAACATCCAAAAAACTATATTTAAGGTATTAAAAATCTTCTGCTCTGGATTAACATGAACCCTTTTAACAGTGTCTTTAAAAGTTTTTTGAGAGAGGCAGAGTCAACATAGTACCTTAGATAGATACATCATGCTGTCTTTCTGCAACAAAGACTCAAAAGAGAAGTAAAACAGATATGAATGTCAGCCAGGGAACCCCAAGAATCAAGTGAAGAACTGGATCGAACACTGAATGGAAGAACAAACTGAAGGAAAACCGAGAATGAGGAGAGATTTACAGTGGAAGACCCCAGCCAACTAATATTGCACAGCACTGCCATCTTGGAAGACAATCAGCGATGATCCCAGATAAGGAATATGGGAAGGCAACTTCATGAGCTTCCAACAGGAAACACAGCACCTGGTAACCAGATAAACATGTTTTCCCAGGCTTTTGCTTCTGCTGTATGCCACCAGAACCTCTTCCAAGCAGGCCACGCTGCATTGATGCAGGTAGAGAGCCAGTAACCCACTGCTACTCTGGGTCAGCCTTTCCCTCAGCCACGAGCACCCTCCTATGCCATTTTTTCTCTGTTTTCTTCCTTTTCTCTCTTCTTCCCACCTTCCCACCAGGCCATGCCATACCACCACAGGCAAAGGGCCACTGGCTCCCTGTTGCCTCCAATTCATTCGTCCCTCACCTGTTGCCTTCTGCCAGTCCACCTTTTTTTTTCTTTTCTTCGTTACCCTCCCAGCTAGCCCTGTACATCACTTCTGTTCCCTTCTCACTTGCCCTGAAGACTGCACCACCCCTACTCCTTGGCACCCAAAGCACAGAGAGTTGTTTGTTTAATAAATTTAATAAAGTTGTCCTCTTTCTTCCTTTGTTTTATCCTCCTTCCACCTTGCATTGCACGTCACCTCTCCCACATTACTGATGGACTCTACCATGCTGCCCTAGCTAGACAGTCCTCAGGGATCAGACCTGCTATCTCACTGGGCCCGTACTACCACTCACTTTGTGCCACTTAACCAGATGCTGAATTGTTGGAACCAAGGCTGTACCACTTTCCATTCAGTACTGCCATCTATCTGGTAAAGGGCTATGAATTACTCACTCTGGTGGATTAACATCAGGACACAGACAACACCCACCCTGCTGCCCCTTGCAGCTCTTATGGTGCCACCGTACTTTTTCTTTCTTTCTTTCTTCCCTTTCACCTAGCCTAGTATATCCCTCCCTTCCTGTCTTAGTCATCTAGTGCTACTATAACATAAGTACCACAAGTGGATGGCTTTAATAAAGAAAAAAATTATTTTCTCACAGAAAAGCAGGCCAGAAGTCCAAACTCAGGAAATCAATTCCAAGGGAAGTTTTTTTTTTGCTGGCTGTGGAAGAAGGTTCTTGCCATCAATATTCCCCTGTAGTGGGAGTTACTGAGGGACAGGGACCCTGGGTCTAATGAATGTACTCTGTTCTGGGCACTTCTTCTTGGTCACATGAGGTCCCCAGTTCTCATCTTTCTTCTGTTATCTTGGTATCTTAAGAAATTGATTGAGTCCTGGCTTATTAACACAGTCACCTCCCATCCTCCCTCATTGTTGTCATAGAGGCAGGATTTACAATGTAAACAAACACATAAAAAACCTGAAATCATGCCTAGCCAAATTGCTACACACACTTTTGGGGGACACAATTTGATCCATGACACTTCTTTCCTATTGGACCCATTAATGGATCTACCCCTGTCTTCTGTCCCCTACCGCACTGCCATCCCCCTCAACACTTTTGTTGATTCTTTTCTCTTTCCCTCTTTCCTAGCCTTGTATGTCACCACGCCCCTTCCCGCCAGTCCTCATCGGTACCGCTGGTACACTGACTTACCTTTGCCCCAAATCAGCCACTATCAAGCTACCATCTATTTATTTGTCTTTTTTCTTTCTTTTCTTTTTACTACCTACCTAGGCCAGTATGCCACCTCCTCCCCTTTTCCCCAGGTCCAAATCTCTACCTGTCGACTACCCTTTGTTTTTTTCTTTTTTCTTTTCTTTGTCCCACCCTCCACATAGCCCTGTGTACCATCAAACCCTGCCCACTGGCCCCTGCAGTAGCACCACAGAGTAAGGATGTGCTCACACTTACTTCTACTTCAGGCCTGCACGACTATCCCATCCTGCCACTTCACCTGCTGCCAAATGGTTGGAACCACTCCTTGCCCCACACTAATGCCTACCTGGTGAGGTGCCTATGAATGCTTTCACAGCTCTGGACCACCATTAGGAGGCATATATCAACTTCCCATTGCAACATCTGAGAATTTTTGCTTTCTTGATGTTGAGATATAAAGAGACAGGGATTTTCTTCATCACTACTCCTATTTAACATTGTGTAGGAAGTCCTAGTTAGAGCAACAAGTCAAGAAAAAGATGTAAAGAACACGCAACTTATAAAGAAAGAAGTAAAAATAAATCCTCATTTGAAGATGATATGATTCTATACATAGAGAATCCCAAGGGTTCCACAAGGAAATTATCGGAACTAATAGAAAAACTCATCAGAGTAACAAGGCACAAGATAAAACATACAAAAATCAGTTGGATTCTTATATAGCATCAAAGAGATTTCAAAGTGAAATCAGGAAAACAATACCATTTATAGTAGCTCTAAAAAGATAAAATACTTAGAAATGAATCTAGTCAGGGACCCATACAAAGCACTATTGCAAAAATTTGAGATCGTCATAAATGGAAAATATTACGATGCTATGATTAGGCAGACTCAACATTGTGAAAATAGCAAGTCTACCCAAAGCTTTCCACAGATAAAATGCTAAGTTCATCCAAATATAAAGACCATTTTTTTAACAAGATGAAAAACCCCACCATGGAAAAGAAAGAGGCTCTGGAAGAAAAACAAAGAGGCTTCTTACTACTTGATCTCAGAACCTACTATACAGTGGATACTGTCTAAACAGACTGGTATTGGTATAAAAACAGGAACATGGAACAATGGAACAGAATCAAGAACCTAGATGTAAAACCATGACATATGGTCAGCTTTGAAAATGGACAAAGTCCATTGAATTAATTGAATTAATTAAATGAGGAAAAAGACAGTGTTTTTAACAAATGGTATTAGCAAAACTGTATGTTTACCTGTAAAAAAAAAAGCAAGCAGTACTTGCATCCCAAACTATGAGTTCTGACACTTAGGTTCATGAACTCTCCATGGTGTGCTTACGCTAGCAGCACTGTGCAAGCAACTTGGTAAGGGTTTATAACCTTGGTATATCTTTGTCTCATGGCTGTGTTCATGTCAAAATGTGGCAGTGTCTTGCTGAGAGGCATTCATTATAGTTCTTGCATGTTTTTGTGTGCTGTTGTGAGAATGTCGGAGATGGAATTAGATCAATGAACAAATGTTAGATTTCTTGTTAAACTTGGCAAGCATGGAAATGAAATCAGGGACATGTGAGTCCAAGTTTATGTGGATAATACCTTAAGAAAACAGCAGTGTACAAAAGGATGAACTGTTTTTCTGAGGGAAAAAAAGCATCACTGATGAAGAGAATCACGAGTAGTGAGTAGAACTGACAAAAATATTGCAAAAATTTGTTGAATTGCATGTGAAAATTGTCAGATGACTGTGAGAAATATAGCAGACTAAGTAAACATTGATAGATAAACAGGAAAATCTCAACTGAAAATCTTGACATGAGAAAGGTGTGTATGAAAATGTTCCCAAAGGAACTCACTGATGAACAAAAGCAAAGGAGAGTTGAAGTTTGTGAAGACCTTTGGGAGAGGCAAGACAATGTGTTTGGGCCATGTTATCACCGGTGATAGAACTTGGGTGTACCAATACGATCCCAACACAGAGCGTCAAAATGTACAACAGAAGTTAGTCAATTGTCCATGACCAAAAATTTCTGTCAGTCCAAATCAAGAGTCAAACAATGTTTCTAATCGTTTTGATGTCAGAGGGATTTTTCACTACGAATTTGTACCAACTGGACAGTCAACCAAGTTTACTATTTTGAAGTGCTGAAAAGACTGTGTGAAAGAAAAAGTTAGATCAAAGTGACCTAAACTTTTTGCCAACAACTCATGACTTGTATCACCACACTGTCCCAGCTCACATGGCACTGTCTGTGAGTTTTCAGAAAGTAAACAAATAACTGTATTGGAACATCCTCTCTAGTCACTTGATCTAGCCCCAAATGACTTTTTCTTTAACCAAGGAGAAAGGAAATATTGAAAGGAAGACATTTTGATGACACTGAGGACATCAAGGGTAATATGACAACAGCTCTGATGGCAATTCCTGAAAAAGAGTTTCAAAGTTGCTTTGAAGGGTGGACTACATGCTGGCATTGATGCATAGCTTCCCGAGGAGAGTACTTTGAAGGTGACTGTAGTGATATTCAGAAATGAGGTATGTAGCACTTTTTCTAGGATGAATTTGCTAACTTAATTATCAGGCTTCGTATACATAAAAAGTAACCTGAAATTGATCAAAGACCTAAATACATAACCGAAAATGGTACAGATTACGGAAAAAATTAGGGATAACATTAGGGGTCCTAACACATGGCATAAAGTTAACACAAACTTTAACTGACAATGCACAAATACTGGAAGATAAACTAGATGACTAGGAGTTTCTGAAACTTAAACATTTATTCCGATCAAAAGAATTCACCAAAAACATAAAAAGAGAGCCTAGAGACTGGGAAAAAAAGTGTCTGCAACATATGCAATAAAGTTCTAATCTTTAAAATTTTTAGAGTACTTCAACACCTCAATAACAAAGACAATCAAATTTAAAAAGGGGCAAAGGATGTGAACAATCATTTACCAAAGAAAACATTCAGGCAGCTAAATATTGTATGAGATATGAAGAAATGTTTACAATCACTAGCCATTAGAGAAATTCAAAACTACGGTGAGATGTCATTCAACTCCAACATTACCAACACTAATCCCAAAATAGAAAATAGCAAAAGTTGGAGAGGTTGCTGGGGAGATTGGAACTCCTATGCACTGCTTTTAGGAACGTAAAATGTCACAGCCACTGTGGAAAAGAAATGGTGCTTCCTTAAAACACTACAAGTCAAATACTATAGGATCCAGTAATCTACTTGTAGGAATATACCCTAGGGAAATAAGAACTGTCACACAAATAGACATATGCATAGTCATGTTTAATGCAGTGTTATTCACAAAAGCAAAAATAAAATAAAATAAAAACTACCTAAGTACCAATCAACAAGATGATAAATAAAATATGGTACATACACACAGTGAAATACTACAGAAGCATAAACACTTCACAAGTTGGAGAGATCTGGAGGGCATTATGCTGAGCAAAATAAGTCGATCACAAAAGGAAAAATGTTGCATGAGACTATTGTTATAAAACCCCCTGAATAAAGGTTTATGCAGAAAACGAAAAAAAAAAAAAAAAAACTTTGATAGTTCTTAAAGATAGGATGATGTTATGGGAAATCACTAACCACATAGGAGACAAGTGTTATCTTTGTTGAAAGGAAAGACAACACACACTATAGGCGAATCAACACAACTTTGATCAAGGGAAAGTCACAGAAATTTCCTAGACACACTCAAACTCCTTGAGGGAACAAATTGCTTGGCTGAGTGATGGGGAACCATAGTCTCAAGGATATGTAGGTCAATGGACATAACACAGTTCATAAATAAAAGCATCCTACATACTATTTCCATAAGTAGTGTCTGATTGGGCTACTCAAAGCCTTCAGGGGTCCATCTAAGATACATCTATTGGTCCCATCCCATTGAAGGAAAGGAGATTAAAGAAAATCAAGCCAGCCAAGCCAAGTGACACAAGGAAAATATGAGTCGAAAAGACACATGGACCACATGAAGACAGCCTCCACCAGACTGAGACTGTAAGTATTAGACAGTGCCTGGTTACCATCCCCAACTATTCTGACAAGTTCAACAGTAAAGTGTCCCAGAGTGGAAGAAAAACATAGAACAAATTCAAGTTCTTTAAAAAACAACAACAATAACAACAACAACAACAACAAAAAGACCAGCATTACTGGTTTGACAGAGACTGGAGAAACTGCTGAGACTATGGCCCCAGAACGCTCATCTAACTTAGATCTGAAGCCACTCCAGAAGTCCACCTTTCAGCCAAAGATTAGACAGGCCTGTAAAACTAATAATAATACAATAAAGGAAGTACTTTTTGCCCTCAGTCAAGTGTTTGAGGCCAAGTGGGCAACATCTGCCCAAAAGCAAAGATAAGAAGGCAAGAAGGGACTGGAAAACTTGACAAAGAGACATACTGAACCCAGGATGGAAAGGGAAAAGGGGAGAGTACTGATATATTGTGGGAACCACAATCAATGTCACAAAAGAATTTGTGTATACATTTTTGAATGAGAAACTAATTTGTACTGTAAACTTTCATCTAAAACACAATTTGAAAAAGCTTTTGATCCACATCTATATTAAGAAATACATTTTAGATCCTGAATCATTTTTTCTTTCTATTATATCCACACAAACATACACACACATATATATGTATGCATACATGTATGTCCAATTATGTGCATGTACATGTACAAATACATCACCTACCAATTTGTCTTACTGTGATGGCCTGTGTTTTATTTTGATGCTGGAAGTCATGCCACATAAGTAGTATGCCACATGAATTGTCACCTTGAAGACTAAGGTGCACCTCACCTAAACCATGGTATATTCAGTTGCATCTTATGTATGCAAAAGCTAGACAATGAGTAAGTAACACGGAAGAACTAATGCCTTTGAATTGTGATGTTGGTGAAGAATATTGAATATAACATGGGCTGCTAAAAGAACAAACAGTTCTGTCTTGGTAGAGTTAAAGCCAGAGTGCCCCTAAGAAGCAAGAATGGCAAAACTACATCTTATTTTCATTGGATGTGTTGTCAGCGGGGATCAGTCCTTGGGGAAGGATGTCATATTGGTAAAGGAGAGGGTTAGTGAGAAAGAGAAACCTTCAACAAGATGGATTGACACAGTGACTACAACAGTGGTATCAATAAGAACAACAATTGTGGGCATGGTCCAGTACTGGGCAACATTTACTTCTGCTGTACATAAAGTCTCTATGAGTGGGAACTGATTGGATAGCACAACATATGAATGGTAGGCTGGGTTTTCTAGGGAAGCAAAAAGAGTAAAGCGCGTAAATATATAAAGAGATAGAGTGATATAAAGGAAACCACTAACATAATTGTAGAGGCTAAAATGTCCCAAGTTCTGAATGGAGATACAAGCCTCATGCAGTCACAGAAGCTGGTGAGCTGAAGGTCAGCAGGTCAGAGAGCCGAGTTCCTGTTCCTAGGCTGTGAAGGTTAGCGAATTCCAAGATGGCAGGCAAGATTGAAAGGTTTCTCCTGATTTACATGCCCGCAGGGGCTGGTGAATGCAAGATCAGCAGGTCCATAGGACTCTTACTTGCAGGCTGTGAAGATTGCCAAATCCCAAGATCTAAAGGTAAGCTGCTTTCTTAAGTCTCAAGAAACAGATATCAGGAGACAAGAGAGCTGCACTACAAGTGAAAATTTTGGTGAAGTGAGCAGGCAAGAAGTAGACAGCAGAAGCAGAAAGGTGAAAGCTGAGGCAGTGATGAGCCATCACAGGCTCTTCTCCTCCAGTATCACAGCACACTCCATCATGGTGGTGACCACAACGTTATATAGCTGCAAAAACATGGCCCAGCAGAGCTGACACACAATCTTAACCACTGCAGTAGCCATTGTCATGTGATTCATATGTATCATTTCAAATACAGTAAACAGGTTTCAGGGAAGCTTCCAGACTAATACAGACTAGAAAGAAATGCTTGGCAGTCTGCTTCCAAAAACTGTCCCGTGAAAATCTATGCATTACAACAGTATACTGTCTGATATAGTGCTGGAAGTCAAGCCTCTTAGGCTGGAAAATGCTCAAGAGAGTGGCTGCAACAATGGACTTGAACATACAAATGATTATGTAGATAGCACAGGACAGGAAACATTCCACTCTGTTGTACATGGTATCACCATGAGTTGCAGCTGACGTAACAACAGTTAAAACAAAGATTTCTTCAAAATAATATTTTCCTCACTACAAGTACTGTTGCATATAGTATTGATCATTTCTAACCTATTTTATTCTATTCTAGTTTGTTAATTCTTCATTCTCCATAACAGACCACATATAAGGATATAAAGTAAGTTTCAACAAGATCCAATTGTTGCAAAATACATTCTCAGGCCATAAAGCCATAAACTTGAAATCAACAGCAGAAAAGACATGGGTAGAAATCTGAACTCTAGGAAACTGAACAACGCCTTGCTCAAAAATCCATGGGTTACAGAAGACATCAAAAATGAAATAAAGAAATTAATGGAGGGTTGGAGTCAAGATGGCAGACTAAACATACATCTTTCTAAATCCCTCTGGAAACCAAGACCTGAATTCATAGTTAAATAGAGCCTTCTGAACACCTAGTGAGCCTTAAGACACGGCATACCGCTGTTCATTTGGACTTCCTAACACTGAAAGCAAAACCTCCTGCCTTTTGCTGACCCCACTCTTGGTGAGTGCAGGCTAACACTGATCAAAGGTAATTCACCATTTTAATTTTTCTTTCTTTGTCTTAGCCAGCAGGAGGAGCTGGAACTTGAATAGCTGCTAATCTCAGATGCACTGCTGGTGGGATCGGCAGGTGAAATTGCCATGTTTTGAGAATCCGGCTTTGGACCCTGTGCATCTCAGTACCTTTAGCTTCTCTTTCTGCCTCCACCAGATAGTAGCCGGTACTGAGGTGGTGGCAAGCTTGTGTGGAACTCCATCTTGATCCATTGGGAGGTGCATACACCCATACAGAGGCCTCAGCTGGACTTTATTCCTAGGCTGGGAGGCAGCAACTCCCCACAGGAGAGTGCTTTCCTGGCAGAAAAGTAGTATTTTGCATAGTGTTGCCTACAGCTGGGGCCTGACAACAGAGGCTGTAGACTCTATGCATCTCAGCACCTTTGGCTTCTCTTTCTGCCAGTAGCCTGGTCCCAGGCAGGTGGTGAGCTTGTGTGGGTCACCATCTTGTTCCACTGGAAGGCAGGTATACCCTTATGGAAGCCTCAGCTGGACCTAATTCCTGGGCTGTGAGGCAGCACCTTCCCAGAATAGAGTGCTTTTCCAACAGAAAAGCAGTATTCTACACAGTGTCACCTGAGAGTCCAGTAGGGCAGTAGCCTTTCTGTATTTTAGCTAGTTTATAACATCTAGGGTTTGATATAAAGGTGCTTACCTTGCCAGCTGGGGAAAGGGACCTACAGACCTGAATACCTGACTGAATTTGGAAGTTGTTGGAAACTTTTTACCTCTCATTTTAAGACAGCTTAGAGAAACAACTTCAGTCTATCCTGAGCATTTCTCCTAGCCTCTATTGACTCACATGATGCCCCCAAAGCAACTAACTCTGAATAAAAGTGTGACAAAGAAATCACCCATGGCTTCAGAAGGCCTCCAAAAGAAAGCACCACAGAACTTCCCAGATGAGGAAGATTTTCTGAAACTATTGGAAGGTGCATACAAAAGGATTATATAAGGAGCCCTCCTAGATCTTATACAAAATGCAGCAGAGCAAAATGAAAAATTAAGCAAGCTGTTCAATCTGATGGAACACTAGTACTCTGAAATCCAATGGATTAAAAACAAAATCAAAGACATAGAAACTTCAATTCAAAGCCAAGAAAACAGAATGGAAAATATGGAAAAGAGAATTTCTGATTTGGAAGACAGAGCTCCTAACTCCAGCGTCTATGATGAAAAATCAGACAAAAGAAAGAAGAAAAATGAAGAAGCATTGAGAAGCATGTGGGACTCTATTAAGAGGAACAATTTAAGATTCATTGGAGTTCCTGAACAGGGCAAGACACCTGAGAACACAGAGAAAATTGTTGCTGAGCTTCTGACAGAAAACTTCCAAGAAATTATGAAAGAAGAAAATATAGATATCCAAGATACATCTCAAATGCCACTCAATACACATCTCTAAAGGACACTCCAAGACATACTATAAGAAAGCTTAACAAAATGAAACATAAGCAGAAACTCTTACAGGCAGCAAGACTCAAAGCACAGCTAACATTCAGAGGGAAACCCTGCAGGATTCTTTCAGATTTCTCAGCAGAAACAATGCTGGCTTGGACACAGTGGCATGACAAATTCAAAGCCTTGAAGGAGAAGAACTTCCAACCAAGAATTATAAATCCTGTAAAACTATCTTTCAAATATGAAAATGAAATTAAGACATTCCCAGATAAACAGAAACTCAGAGACTGTAAAAACCAAACAAAGCTACATGAAATAATGAATCTCTTGGCTTAGAAGAACAAAACCAATAACTTTATATTTTAGAAGCAAGTACAGGACACATCATCCAGAATCCCACTCAATTAGGGAAGGCTCCAAACTCAATCAAAGCTATAATAGTGAAAGAAATAATCCAGTGATCATATCATGTAAACTATGATATCATCGTATTAAAAAGAGGGATGTACAACAGTCATTATAGTCCTGTGAGATGGAGAGGAAGTTGATAAGAACAGCAGTAATTGAAATTCGGTTTATACATAGTTTATTTAGGGAGATCATAGGGGCAGCTGTAAGCACAATAAAGATACAATGTATCAAATCAAGAAACATAGTACAGGAGTCTCGAGAACCACAAAAACAACACTGAAAAATGTGAAAACTCAACTCACAAAGAAGAATGTCCCAGAACAGACTAATAAGACCAACAGAGAAAACATCAACACAAAAATAAACGTATCACAAAGGGAGCACCGAACACATACCTATCAATAATCACATTGAATGTGAATGGACTGAACAGTCCAGTAAAGAGATATTGAGTGACATCTTGGATCAAAAGACATGCCCCATCCACATGATGCCTACAAGAAACTCATCTTAGACTTAAAGATATGGACAAACTGAAAATTAAAGGGTGGAAGAATATATATCAAGCTAACAATATGTGAAGAAGAGCAGAAGTGGCAATTCTAATCTCAGATAAAATAGATTTGAATGTAAAATCCACTAATGTGGACAAGGATGGACACTATTTATCACTGAGAGGTTCAATACACAAACAGGACTTAGCAATATTAAATATTTATGCACCTAATATTAGAACATCTAAATACATTGAAGAAATACTGACAACACTCAAAAATGAGATAGATCACTCCACAATAATGCTGGGAGACTTCAACACTCCACTCTCAATATCGGACTGATCATCTAGAAAAAAGCTCAATAAAGACACAGAAGACCTCACTGACACAATTAACGAAATAACCTCATCGACATATACAGAACTTTCTATCCATCAGTGGACAACTACACCTTTTTCTCTAGTGCACATGGAGCATTCTCCAGAATAGACCATATGTTAGGACATAAAGCAATTCTCAACAAAATCCATACCACTGAATTAATGCAAAGCATCTTGTCAGGTCATAAAGCCATAAAGGGTGAAATCCATAGCAGAATAAAAATAGACAGAAAGTGGAACTCATGGAAACTGAATAAGATTTTGCTCAAAAAACACGGATTACAGAAGAAATCAAGGATGAAATAAAAAAATGATGAATTCTAATGAGAATGGAAACACTTCCTACCAGCATCTATGGAATACAGCCAAAGCAGTGCTCAGAGGGCAGTTTATCTCCATAAATGCATACATCTGGAAGGAAGAAAGAAACCAAACCAAAGAACAGCTTGAACAAGTAGAGAGAGAACAACAGAGGAACCCCTCAGACACCAAAAGAAAACAGATCCTAAAGATTAGAGCAAAACTAAACGAATTAGAGAATAGAAGAACAACTGAAAAAATTGAAAAGACCAAAAGCTGATTTTTTGAAAAGATCAACCAAATTGACAAACCATTGACTAAACTTGCTAAAGAAAAGGAGGAAAGGAAACAAATAACCCAAATTAGAAATGAGAGGGGAGTTGTCACCACAGAAATCAAAAATATCATAACAGAATACTATGAAAGACTGTACTCTAACAAATTTGAAAACCTAAAGGAAATGGACCAATTCCTTGACTCATACCACCTACCCAAATTATCACAATGTGAAGCAGAACAACTTAATAAACCCATCACAAAGGAAGAGATTGAAAAAGTCAGCAAAACACTGCCAACTAAAAAAAGCCCGGGCCCAGATGGCTTCACTGCAGAATTTTACCAAGCATTTAGACAAGAGTTATCTCCAATACTACTGAGACTATTTCACAGTATAGAAAGGGATGGAGTACTCCCTGACTCATTCTATGAAGCCAGCATAACCCTGATACCAAAGCCAGGGAAAGACCCAACCAAAAAGGAGAACTACAGACCACATCACTCATGAATCTAGATGCTAAAATCTTCAACAAAATTCTTGCGAACAGAATACAGCAACGTATTAAAAAAATAATCCATCATGACCAAGCTGGATTCATATCAGGGATGCAAGGCTGGTTCAACATCAGAAAAACAATTAATGTGATCAATCACATAACACAAAAGACAAGAATCACCTGATTTTGTCTATTAATGCAGAAAAGGCATTTGATAAAGTCCAACACCTATTCATGCTAAAAACTCTTAGCAAAATACAAATAGATGGCAAATTCCTGAATTCAGTAAAGGCCATTTATGCAAAGCCAACTGCCTACATCATCCTGAATGGACAGAGATTGAAACAGTTTCACTTGAGAGCAGAATTAGACAAAGATGCCCACTCTCAACTATCCTATTCAACATTGTGCTAGAATTTCTAGCCAGAGCAATTAGACAAGACCAAGAAGTAAAGGGCATCTTCACTGGCAAAGGAGAAGTCAAAATCTCCCTATTTGCAGATGATATGACTGTATACGCAGGGAATCCTAAAGAATCCATAAGTAACCTACTCAAACTGATAGAAGTGTTCAGCAAAGTCTTAGGATACAAGATAAACATAAGTAAATCAGTAGAATTCTATGTACCAATGAGACCATTAAGGAAGAAATCACCAAATCAGTACCATTTACTACAGCCCTTAGGAAGATCAAGTACCAGGAATAAATCTAACCAGAGAAATAACAGACAATTACAAAGAGAACTACAAGTCCTTGCTACAAGAAACTAAGAGAGACTCACATAAATGGAGAAACCTACCCTGCTCATGGATAAGAAGACTTAACATTGTGAAAATGTCTATTTTTCCCAAAGTAATCTACTTATATAATGCAATCCCAATACAAATTGCAGTGACATTTTTTAATGAGGTGGAGAAACAAATTACCAACAGAAGAGAAAATAGATTAATGGGAACTACCAAAAATCAAACACTTTTGCTCATCCAAATACTTTATTAGTAGAATTAAAAGACCACCTATAGAATGAGAAAAAATACTTGGCAACTGTATATCAGACTGACCTCTGATCTCCATAATCTGTAAGGTATTACAAAGTATCAACAAGAAAAGGATGAAAAATCCAGTTAAGCAATGGGCAAAGGAGATAGACATTTCTCTAAAGCGGATATCTAGGCAGCCAAAAGACACATGCAGAATTGCTCACCATCATTAGCTATTAAAGAAATTAAAATCAAAATGACAATGGGACACCATCTCACCCCAATAAGGCTGGCTATGACCCCAAAAATGAAAAACAACTAATGCTGAAAAGGCTGTGGAGAAATCAGAACTCTCCTACTCTGTTTGTGGGACTGCAAAATGGTGCACACTCTTTGGAAAACAATCTGGCACTGCCTTAAAAAACTGGATATAGATATAGCATTTGACCCAGTAATTCCACTGCTTGGAATATATCCTGCAGAATCAAGCCATTCACAGCAACACATACATGCACACGATAATTTATCACAACACTGTCCACAATAGCAAAAAGATGGCATCAACCCAGATGCCCAACAACAGAGGAATGGATAGGTAAACTATGCTGCATATACTCAACGAAACACTATGCAAAGATAAAGAACAATGATGATGTTAGGAAACGTCTCATAACCTGGTTTCAGTTGAGTGAAAGTAGTCAGTGGCAAAATGACAGCAATTGTATGAGACTCCTATGATGCCAAGCTAGCCAAGCTCCTATGATAAGAACTTAAAAATTTAAAAACAGACTCATGCATAGAAGAAAAGACTCTTTGATGGCTGCAAGGGTGGGGAGAGAGGGAGGGTGAGGGAGAGAAGGTATAGATTAGACAGTTGATAGAAATTCAGTTGGGTGAAATGTGGCACAGCACACATTAGAAAGAAAATCAATATTAACCAGGCTTCAACATAACATGATTACTCCTCCCATCTTAATATTATAAGGACAGAGAAACTGGGGAAGGGGGTGGAGGGCCAGAGGCCATGCTGTCAGGGGAAATGAAGGACAATTGGTACAACTAGACTTTTGCTAAGGAAGCCCTCTGCACCCCACTTTGATGAGTGGCGTCTGGGGTCTTAAAAGCTGCCAAGCTGTCATCTGAGGGTACAGCAAATGGTCCCAACTCAGCAGGAATGGATGATCACCAAAGACCAAAATGACATGGGGGAAAGAGAACCCAGATGACAGAGAGACCCACCTGAGTGAGTGACTACATCCACTTGTGACTGGAAGAACCAGAAGGTGCCCAGCAACCACCAGTGATAGCTGTGATGGAGCTCACCAAGTTGAGTCTCACTGGCAACACAAGAATAGAAAGGAGTGCACCCTGAGATCTCCATTAAAACACTGCAATTGATAGGCCCTGGGGTTCCCCTGGGAGCATAGCCCCTGGTCCTGATGCTGCCCCGTCCATAAATCATAATGGAGGTCAATTCTTGGACAGGAATGGATTGGACTTGGTGACACAGAGTGACCGTATTGTGTTTGCACTATACAGTTCTATGCATTAATAGGATGTTGTCCTGCTGACCTCTTACTGGGAGGAGGTGTGTGAATGGAGATGAGAGGATAGGAGATTGCTGGAAGGATAAGACATGTATGGAGGAGAGAGAAAGTGTGTGCTGTCACCAGGCAGGGAGAGCAGTGGGAGCTACATATAGCTGGGCATGCAAATTTATATGGGAATGTACATTTTCATTCAATCATCCAAAATATATATATATATATAATGTAATTCAATCTCCTACTAAGAATGACCAAAAAAAAAAAAAAAAAAAGAGAAAAAACAGAAAAGAAAAGGAGACAATTCTGAAATCAAATGATAGTGAGAATACAACCTACCAGAATCCATGGGATACAGCAAAAGCAGTGCTCAGAAGCCAACTTTTATCTTTATAAATGCACACACCTGTAATGAATAAAGAACCCAAATCAAAGAATTAACCCTACTACTTCAACAGGTAGAAAGAGAACAACAAGGGAAACCCTCATACACCAGAAGAAAAAAAGTAACATAGAGCAAAACTCAGTGACATAGAGACTAGAAGAACAACTGAAAAAAATTAACAAAACCAAAAGCTGGCTCTTTGAAAGGATCAGTGAAATTGATAAACCCTTGTCTAAACTTATGAAAGATACAGAAGGAGTGGAAACAAACAACCTGAATAAGAAATGGGATGGGATCCGTGCCCCCTGCCCCAGCTACTCTATCCTGGCAATATCAAGTTGAGATGGAAGGAGTACTCAAGTTATGCTGAAGTCCACTTAATGTTATTCTTGTTTCTGATGTGTGCTATCACCGATTTCTCCCAACTAGATTTCCAGCAACTATCTAATCTAAACCCTCCTCCCTCCCTCCCTCCCCCGCTCCCTTGCAACTGTCAGACTCTTTTCTTCTTCTTTTTTTTTAATTTTTATTTTTATTTAACATAACTGAGTGAAAATGTACATTCACATATAAATTTACATGCCCACCTATACGCAGCTTCCACTGCTCTCCCTGTCCGTTGACTGCACACTATTCCTCCCTGCTCCATACATGTCTCATCCTCCCAACAGTCTCCTTTCCCCTCCTCTCCATCCTCTCCTCTTCCTCCAGCCAGAGGTCAGCAAGATGATATCCTATAGATGTATAGAACCATAAAGTGCTTCCAATATATGGTCACTCTGCATTGACAAGTCCAATCCATTCCTGTCCAAAGAGTGGACCTTTGTTATAATTTATGGGAAAGGGCAGCATCAGGGCTGGGAGCCATGCTCTCAGAGGAACCCCCAAACCACTGGACCATCAATTGAGGTCTTTTAGTGAAGATCTCATGATGCACCTCTTTTTATTCTTGTGTTGCCAGTAAGACTCCTCTCTGTGAGCTCCATCGTGGCTATATCCATCTGGTTCTTCCGGTCCCAAGTGGATGTAGGCACCCACTCTTGTGGGTCTCTCTGTCTTCTCGGTTGTCTTTACTGCATGTCATTTTGGTCCTCAGTGGGCATCCATTCCTGCTGAGTTGGGACCATTTGCTGTGTCCTCGGATGGCAGCTTGGCAGCTTTTAAGACCCCAGACGCCACTCACCAATGTGGGGTGCAGAGAGCTCTCTTAGCAAAACACTAGTTGTGCCAATTGGTCTGGAATTTGCCTAAGAGCATGGTCCCCCGCCCCCTGCCCCAGCTACTCTGTCCTTGCAGTATTGAGTTAAGATGGAAGGAGTACTCAAGTTATGCTGAAGTCCACTTAATGTTGTTCTTGTTTCTAATGTGTGCTTTCTCCCAAATAGATTTCTAGCAACTATCTAAACTAAACCCTCCCCCCCTCACCCTCCCTCCTTCCCCTCCCTTGCAGCTGTCAGAGTCTTTTCTTCTATACACAAGTTTGTTTTTGAGATCTTATCGTAGAGGTCTCATACATATTTGTCCTTTTGTC